>CAXIVR010000002.1:55778372-56378372 GCA_964035755.1 Teleogryllus oceanicus | reverse complement strand
TCCACTCTCTTTATTGCTGTATTGACCAATTCCCTGTTCACATCCACATCTTCCCACCTTTTCCTGTTAAACTGAATTATCATTAACGTTTCTACTTTCTCCTTCCCAACGTCTGCTAATCCTACGTTGTGCTCTGTGTTCCTCTCTTAGTTTCTGTATCCTCATCATTTTCCCTCTTATTTCCACCGTCACACAATATTTCTCTATCACTTTCCCCCGCTCCGTTCATTAACCGTTCTCCAATTTGCCCGGCATCCTTCAATCCCAATATCATATTCTCATGTGTCTGCATCACTTTCACAAATCCTACATCTCCAGATTTCTTCTATAACTCCATGAAACCTGCTTCTTCTCTATTGCCAACAGCAAATCTCCCCATCCTACTACATTTATAGTGTCTTTGTTCTCCGCTCCTTTAAGGAATCTCGGTGTACTTTATTCTAATATTTCCTTATAGCAGTTATTTTCGGCATTGTACCACACGAAGCAGTAGATGCAAAAAAATTTGAACTCTTCGATAAGTATTGCATTTGTCGAGGAAGGGGAGGATTAGATCCGCAATTTGTATCTCATCTGCATGTTCTTTAGATGAAGAAAAGAATACACGAATAACTAGTGTTAAAACAGCACGTACTTTCTCACTTTACTTTCACGCAAAATTACGCGAAAATTTATCTTTATTTTCATTGAGGGAAGACTCCGAAAAAATTCTGAACCTTTGCAATTCTCGAAAAATCAGGCTTTTCAACGAACATGAGACCTACACCATTCTCTTAAACGTCCTTCACAATATCCAACAAAAAAAAATCCAAAACGATGCTATTTTTGTTATTTGTAAAATGTCCCAAGAGCTTCATTAAAATACCCTCAAAATTAAAATAACGGTTTCAAATTCAAGAGGCCGTGACATCAGCCAGATCGATTGGGAAATATCAATTTTGGAAAAAATCGGCTGAACGGTTTAGCAGCTAGCGTTGTTCACAGTCGGACAGACGTTTTGCCGTCCTTCGATCTTCGGTATCAAGGACCCAAAAAATACGGATCTGGCTATACCACGTGTTAGAGGATTTTTTCTAAAATTAGCAACTGGATTTTCTGCTTTTCGTTACCAGGGTCATGTAATAAGCGTTATTCTTGTGTTTGTGCAGGACTACATAATTCTCTATCTACTACGTAGCGAGAAAGCAAAAGACATTTAAGTACTAGCTATGTATTTCGTGTCGAAAATCCTTCCACTGCCGGGATTGGAACACGAGGACCTCCTTGGTCAGAGGTACTGTAGTGACATCAGTGGATGCCCTGAGCCACCTAAGCAGGAACGAATGCTTCGAAGACACCAAGATGGAGTGGACGGCGTGGACGTGGCGTGGCGTGGCGTGGCGGGCCGGGGCGAGGCGTGGGGGCGGGGGCGAGCTGGGGGCGAGGGCGGGGGCGAGGGCGGGGGCGAGGGCGGGGGCGAGGGCGGGGGCGAGGGCGGGGGCGAGGGCGGTGACGAGGGCGGGGGCGAGGGCGGGAGCGAAGGGGCGGCATTCCCTGCACCGCTTCCACCCTCCGCGGCGCGCTGATAATTTTCATGTTGCCGCGTTCGCTCCTTCTTATCCCCTCGCATTTTGCTCGACTTCCTCCAAGATTGCTTCAGAGTTCTTTACAGAAAAGTTCTTTTGAAGGCTAATCTTCTTTTAGATGCACTGCGAGGTTCTAATTGAGGGCACGAACAGGTGGAGCTCTCGATTTTTTTGTCTTTCTTATCTTCAATTTTGCTCTTTTGTGAGGCTACTAACGCCAGCCTTAGAGGACTGAGATGGATAAGAGCGTTTACTGACCCAATGTCTCGGTCCGAGGGGATATGGGTTTGAGACCTGCCCAGAGAATGGGAATTTCTGATTTTTCCGTTGTCATTCGGTGTGATGTTCGAGGAGTCTCACCTGCGCATAGCCCGAGGTAGTAGATGCCCTTGCATGTTACAAGTACGCCAGTTATAGTTGAGGAAATCGAACTTGAAAAAAGGAATTAATACTAGAAAATGTAATGTGAGAAAACGCTGGCGCGTCTGCCAGTCGGAGAGAGGCGCGACCTACGACCTCAGGTCAGCGCGGGCCCAGCGCCGCCCAGGCTCTTGTCTCCGAGGTCACCGACCAGGAATGCCAAACCAGAATGCCGATCATCGATGCTGATGCTTTAAAAACATCGATGTTTTTATTGAAACATTGATGTTTCAAACATCGATTTATCAAAGACGATGTTTTTTAACATCGTAGTTTTGTGCTCGATGTTTTTACGTTTTCCAGTTTAGTTTGTGATTCCCCGAATCCAATTCTGTAAATGCTAAAATAAGAAATAATAACTGATGATACCACTGACAGTTTGTCACATTGAACCAAACAAACGCTGTTTGTGCCAACTTCATCGAGCAGACTCTCCTCCCGTGAGGAGGTCACCCCCAATGCCCTGGTATTTCTAATCGTCTTTCCTTGTATTTTGCGGGCTCAGGCTTTGGGACTCCATTGTTATTGTTCATTTTTGTACTTTATTTTCAATGAAATGTTTACAGGAAGAATATTTATCGACCCTTTCGAAATCAGTGCTTTGCAATATGAGTTTTTCTCACAAAATATCGCCAGTTTCTTGCACAAGTTTCCAGAAGTTTCCCTATACTAAGACCTAGTAAGTCGTGTGCGACAAAGTAAAAGAAAGCAAAAGAAAAATAACTGTTCTTAGTAGTACTGAAAAAACTGTGTATTCTGTTTAACTTGGCTTAAAGAGCGAATGTATTTTTTCAATTCAGGTCAAAACAGCGATAAACAAGAAGCCTCAGGTCAAATGTTTAATAGGGGTGCAGTGATGACAAAACATCTCGTCTCACCGCATCTCCTTCTCTGTTAATACAGGGCTAATACAGGGAAAGAATATTTACGTTTTCATTACAGTCATCGGCAGACACACTCCTTTTTCTTGTCAAACTTTTCCACTGCTTAAACGGAGAAAAAGTTCTCCGTTTAAGCAGAGAAAAAGTTCGACAGGAAAAAGGAGTGAAAGTCTGCCGAACACTTGAATGAAAACGTAAATATTCACAAGCTGTATTAGCGGAGAGGAGAGGAGAGGGGAGAGGCGATCAGACGAGCTGTTTTGTCATCATTGCGCCCCTATTAAACATTTTAAGGCGGCGCGAGGCTTCTCGTGTATCGGGGGAGAGGGGCGGGCGGGGCGGGCGGGCGGGCGCGGGCGGGCGGGCGCGGCGGGCGGGCGCGGGTCGGGCGGGCGCGGGGCGGGCGGGCGGGCGGGCGGGGGGCGCGGGCGGGAGGCGGGCGGGCGGGCGAGCGGGCGGGGGGCGGGCGGCGGGCCGGGCGGGCGGCGGGCGGCGGGCGGGCGGGGCGGCGGGCGGTGCGGGCGGGCGGCGGCGGGGCGGGCGGGTGCGGGGCGGGCGGGTGCGGGCGGGCGGGTGCGGGCGGGCGGGGCGGGCGGGCGGGCGGCGGCGGGCGCGGGCGGGCGGGCGGGCGGCGGGCGGGCGCGGGCGGGCGCGGGCGGCGCGGCGCGGGCGGGCGCGGGCGGCGGCGCGGGCGGGGCGGCGGGCGCGGGCGGGCGCGGGCGTGGGCGATGCGGCACCCGATGGCGCGTGAGTTGTGGCTTGGGAGGCGCAGGCGATGCGCATCTCGCGCTCCGCCCCTCATTACGCGCGCGGGACGTTCCTCTGGATTTACGGCGGCGGCGGCGGCGGCCCGTGCAGCCTCCGCTGCCGCCGCCCGCCGCCAGGGGCGTGGGTAATTGGCTCACACTCGCGCCATCTCCCGGGGGCATCTGTCCCCGCCGGCCCGGCCCGGCCCGGCCGCCGCCGCGCGGCCCGCCGCCAGCCCCGGCCAGCGTGGATTCGGTCGGGAGGCTGCCGATGACGTAAAACGCGTTGGCCGTGGTCGCTGCTTTATGGACCGTGACCAAGTTATACGAGTACCACCGAGTGGTTTCTTCTCTTCTTTGGAGCGTTTGTTGTATTTTCTTTGCATCACGTGTTTGCTGAAGGGGCGGGGAAAGTGTCATTCTCATCAGGATTGTCTGAGAATAGTATATTTGTGAATGGCATTTTCAGTGAGTAGGATGGAACTGGTATTCGTCTCAAACAACTACTACTCATTGGAAATTGCACATACCTTTTTAACTGTGGAAAAACTTTTGTAATAATTCTTTCTTTCGTCTTTTTATTCACCTAAGTAATTCATAAATAAGAAACTCAAATGATACGTTCTAACGCTTATAATTTTAACCATAATATTTCTATTACTCATTGCATTATGAGTAACACCACGCATGTTTGTTTAAATTAGTGGTGATACAACAAGTCTTACTTTCTTGCATTATTTGTAACTATGCCGATTTTCGAAAATTCGGAGTTCCACGAAAATGTGGTCTCCGCCAAGTTCTTTTGTGGTCTTTGCTCTCTCCCAAGCAAAATATTCATAAAAAATGGAGCCATGATTGACAAAGTTTTGAAAATGGTATTAAGACGTGATGTCAAGTACTTCCAAAAATCAAAATGTCCGTTTCGAATTTGCAGGGCATATAGTTAGTTCTGATCGATCGAGGAATATCAATTTTGCAGAAACTCGTTCTATCGGTTTAGCAGCTAGCGTTAACCCAGATGGACACAAGGCCGGACAGACACACGTTTAGCCGTCAATGTTTCAAGGGCCCTCAAAACGTTCATACAGAACATGTAAGAGGAAGTACTTTACTATATATAGGAACAAGATTTATGATTTATCCACATTTTAGTATTATTGTTCCTCGAGCTTTCTGTCGAAAAATTCCTACTTTACTCGGCCGCATTACAATACTCTTTCTATACTACTCGCACATAAGTATGAAAGGAATAAAACTGCAAGTTTTTAAAGACATTTCGTTGTAATTTCAAGAAATTGTTTACCCTCTTATACACAGTCGTAAGCTTATTCGTATCAATGTGAAATGGCTCAGAAACAAATGAATCGGGGGAAAAAAAAGGTTCGATGACAGACTTCTTCGGCTTTTGAGTAAACAGTGGGAAAGTGTTCTTAATACATAAATACAAATTTTCATGCATAAAAGTTGATTGTCCAATGCTCTGTGATATCTGTAGGAGATCCTTCAACTTTTAGTTGCAACCACAAATGTTTTATGTCTCGAACATTGAACCTCTTTGTTTTATTGTTCAAACTTTGAAGCTCCTGGGCATCGAATGTTTTTGTTTTTTCCAGTTCAAATAGAATATTCCAGGATTGCAAAAGTATCAAACAATAGAAAATGACGGGCGTCCAGCGACTCCGTACCCTCAACGGCTGCATCGAGAAGAGTCCCGTTTCCGCGCCCGAGGCATTTCTCTTTACAAGCCTCTCCATCCTCCACCTCCCCACTGGCGGGGGCAACCCTTTGGTTACGGCGGGAAAGGGTCGAGCAGCGGGCCAGCCGCAACGCTACTACGCCAAATTGCACGTGGTCGCCGCCACCGCCGCCGCGATTAATACCTGGCATTATTAGCGGGCCGACCCAATTTGTGAACGCGCCCCGGCGCCCTGGCCTAATTTCCAATCCAAATAACAGACGGCGCTGGCGCGGGTGATGCCCGCGCATGAATATGCAGCGGCGCGCGCGCCTCAGACGGCCACGCCCCGCAGTGGGACCGCCTCACGTCCGTCGGGCGAAAGGAAAATACAAAAATTGGCCGTGGTGGGTCCAACATAGGACTGACAATGCAAACATGAACTTCGCGGGAAGAAGTCGGTTATCTGTCGACAGGACGACGATCTTCCTTTTAGTTCTGGCAAAAAATATCAATGTCAGTTCGGCAAATGTCAATTTTGGCAAAAAAGGAAGATGTGAAAAAGAAAAATTGCAATGTTTATTTCAATAAGAACCGGCTTAGTGAGTCGAAGGCATCTCGCGTGACCGTGTGCTCTGACCGTGAGTCCAGTGTTCGAGTCCGTGGGGGCGATATTCACACCGCTTGTTCAGCAGGTCGTAACTCAGCCATTCTGGAAAAATTGAACGGCCAGCTGCCGGTCGGTGTTCCGCCGATCAACACCAGTAGTCAACAGACTAACAACGGCAGACCACGCGCGATCTTCCTTCCTTCATGCCATCTCATCCTTTTACATTACATTTATGCATCACTTCACATGCGAAGACCATGGGACTGATTTCGGGTGCCACGCTGTTGGGAGATACCTGGTTGGGGAAATGCTCGCACTCCGCCGTAGGTCGGAGCCGAATCTCGTCACCTAGCGAGGAAACAATACTGCAAACTCACGTGATAAGAACATGCACTACATTTAGGGGGATAACAATCTTAGTTTTTGATGCGCCCGGAAACACAAATCAATCAATCAATACGTCTGGGGTGCTACTGGAAACACACACTGCCTGTCAGCCCAGTATGTTGTGAAGGGCGTGTCGGCGGAGGAGTCCCAGTCCGTGCGTTGTGAAGGGCGCGGGATGTTGGGTCGTGGGGGAGGGGGAGTGGCGAGGCGGGGCGGAGGAGTCCCAGCCCGCGGAGCGGCGCCGCTCGCCGCTGGCGCGCCCGCTCATTACGCTGCTTTTATTAAAATTCCCTGCTCCAACGCCGCCTTTGGAGGCTCTGCATTGTTTAATTCGAATTTATGGCGTGTAATAAGCACCGCGAACGCAGATCCTAAGCGGTGTTGACGCCCACTACCGGACCTCTGCGAAATCGGAGCGCTTTTCATCCTGAAATTTTCGGTTTGATGCACTTGCGTCTCATTAATTACGATTATTATGATACTTCGGGGAAGTATATCACGGCTCTTCAAAACGAGAAAACTCTGGATCGGAAATGAAATTGCCTTTTCACAAAGCACTTGTCAACAGGGAATGAATAATAACTATCATAAAACTAAGAATGATGAAAAAGAAAATGTGATCGTTTAAAAGAACGAAAATGAGAATGGGTGCAACCACAGATTATTTCTTCAAACTGGAAGAATAAGAATTGATGTAAATGGAAGTCGTAAAAGTTTCAGGACCTCTCTATTTTCGAGAAAGGCGTAAAAGATAATAAAAATAAATTTTCTTAGGCGAATGACATGAATTTCAGGTTTGATACATTTTGACTAATTTTCACTATATATTTTGCCTGGAAAGTGAAGTCTGCATAAGAACGCGCAGTCTTAAGACAAATGATCCAAAAGTACTTATCACAGACAAAAAGTTTCGGAAGTTTCTAAAAAATAGTTCCAAATTTTTTTATTAAACTTTTTCCTCAGATAGTGGAGTCTTAAGGACGCTTAATACAATGGCGCAGTTCTCATTTTTTGTTGAAATCTCGCTTTTTAAAAAAATTGTTTAAGTTCAATTTTTTAGCCGTCTTCCTACAATTACTGCATAAAAGATACAGATTGTTTCGTCAATTTACGATGCGGAAATCCAAACCTTCTCTTCTTTAAGGAGTAAGGTGAGAAAGTAAAATATTAATTGTGCAGAACTCAAAAGTAAACCGCTGATTTTGTTGAAATGATCTTAACGCATTTTGGCTTTTATCATTTTGCCAAATGTTTGTGAATATTATATGCTCGGTTTATGAATATTATATATTTTATGCTGGGATAAAAAAATCTTATATTTTTCAGCATATTTTAATTTTTTTATTCGGGAACATTATATAAAGATAAAATTTCAAGACATTGGAAAACATCTGATCTAGCAAACTTTGAAAGCTCTGAGTCATCATATGAAGTAGGCCGTAGGCCGAAAACTTAAAATCATTCGTCTCAAATTCGCAGGACTTCAAAATTCAGCCAGATCGAAGGAAGAAGATCCATGTGGAAAAACATTTTATGGTTCAGTGTTCTTCACAGATAGACATATATTTTCTTTGTCAGAGGCAACACCTATTCCTACGCAAGACCTCTATGGTACATACACGAGGATAACAATGTTCTGTTTCTGTATATTCATCTTCCATGAGAACGATGAACGTTCTACTCATAAATTGACAATAATTCTTTTAATTATCGCGGCACAGATTATCGTATTTGCTTCCAATTAGCTCCGCAAATATCGCAGAAAATAAACACCTTTCTTCTGTTCCGCTGTAAACAGTTTCAGTACGGCAGGCGTCTCCCAGCAACTCGGAAGGCGCGTGGCGTTCCAGCTCTCACAAACGTCAAGCTGTGACGGCGTTTCACGGGTCTTGGCGAGTGGTTGGCTCCGCACCGCGCCGCGCTGCGCCTCCAGGCGACGTCAGTGACGGCGCCGGGAACTGCTCCGAAGCGTTTACCGACTGCATCCCGCGGTCATTTATTAAGCCCTTTACCCACCTGCCCAAAAGGCATAGCCCGACTGAATCTCGCGGTTTGGCATAGCGTCGGTTTCTAAGCACTTTCTAAGCCTGTACAATTAATCGAAGCCGCTTTTCTAAGCCGTCTACCCACCTCCCCAAAAAGCCATGACTCGACTACATCCCATTCAGGTTTCCTCCTCAGTATGATTGTTTTCTACTTTTACCGTCGTCTGCTTAGGATTATTTGATGGATTAAAATTGATCCAATTGTGTTTCTTCCAAGTCTCATTTATACCTTCTTTTACCAATTTTTGAAAAAGATTAAATGTTTGCCGAAACAAAACATGAAATCCCGTACCTCGAGCATCATCTTGCCTCCTGGACTCACCCAATTCCAAAGATTCTGAGCTGTTCCATAAAATGTCATTCAGTTGTAGTTTTCTGGTCTTACTTCTACACTATTTTGACAGTTCCCGTGCTATTGTTATACTATACTTTCTTACACTTGCTTATTCAGTCACCGTCCAAAGGATAATGAACAGCATTGTTGAATTTCTTGCAATTTGTGCTTCTGAGAATTTGCGGATATATTTTTTGTAGATCCCTTGTAAGTCAATTGAACAAAAAACTTGTACCGTTATAGTGATTTGATTACTGATTTTTATTTCTTGTAGTTTATCTAATTTTTGTTCCCGTTTGTGTTTAACATATTGTGGTAGGGAGGTGTAAGAAGGCCGCCATTTCAACGATGTTTCCAATGCTGTTCGTTGAAAGGTTATTTCCTCCCTCTGGTTATGACGTCCTGCCCCCTCCTGCCCCCTCCGCCCCCCCCCACCCGCGCGTGCGAACGGCGGTTCCCGCTGAGAGGCGAGCTCTCGAGGCGCCGCCGCCACAAAACTATTTGTACGCAATTTTAACGAGACCAATTACCTCCTCTCACATGAGCTCCGCCTCCGCCAGCCGCAGCGCATTCGGCCGGCGACCGGGCGGGGGACGGAGCCGCTTGCATGCAGCGATGGCGCCCCCCCCCCCCCCCCCACCATCCGTCTTGCCCCGGCCGCCCGCGATATCAATTCCGCTGCGCGCGCTTCAATTGTTTCCCGATCGATATATATCGCGGCGCGCACGCGAGATATCGCCGCCGCAATTAGCGCCAGCCCCACTGGCGGGTAATTGCGGAGCCGTGATTGCAAGGGAGCGCCGCCCCACCGCCCACACGCCGCAGCAGGGCGCGAGCGCTCTCTAGGCGGTCCGGCGGACAACTTTAACACTCGTTCGACACGGGGATATTCCTGGTTCTCACCGGGAGCGATAGCTCAGTATATCAAGTGATGTCACTGCAGCCCCTCTGACCGGGAGGTCCTAGGTTCAATTAGCGCCAGCCCCACTGGCGGGAATTGCGGAGCCGTGATTGCAAGGGAGCGCCGCCCCACGGCGGCAGGATTTTCGACAACTAGCTTTCAGTTAGGTCGAATTCAGTCGCTGTCTGGAGGAGAATTCTAGCGGCCGGCTGCTCTGATCGGTAGTTTTCCGTGGTTTCTCCGATCAACACCAGGCGAATGCCGGAGCAGTACCCTACCAAACGGGCCACGGACCGCGCGCGATCTGTCCTTCTTCTTCCTTGTCCTATCCTCTCCCCTTACACACACTTACACTAACATGCACCACACTATCACATATTCCAGGAGGCCGGTCGGGAGTTAAGAGCCTACCCCGGCTGGGGCGGTGCCTCGCTGGTGGGAGAGTCCTGGTTAGGGGGGAACCCCACTAGCCAACGGTAGGTCGGTGCCGTATCTCGCCATCCGGCGGGGGAAGATCACCGACATCTCCCGAGGAAAAAGAACAAGAACTACACTAACGGGACTAATGACCGAAGCAGTTGACGCGCCCGGTAACACGAAAAAAATCAATCAATCAATCCTGGATTCACTCGCCGACTGGGTTCATCATCGCCGCTTCCCGCATGGTCCACTGGCAATCGATCGCTGTAATTAGTTAAACTACAACCATCTGAAAGCCAACCACCTTCAGTTTCCTTAACACCATCCAAAGATTGGCAATTTTGAAGTTATATCTTTCCCATGGGACTTACGGAACTGACTCTGGTTGCAAGTGCTGTAGTTGGTATTGGGGAATATTTACTCAAATATACAAACCTTTATCAACTCTTCTAAGAAAGCGACATATATTTGATTCAATAATGTTTTACAACCAAACAATTCTTTTAAACACATTATTTTCTGCTGGTGTTTTGTAAGAATTGGAATGACTTTTTCGGGAAATTATTTACTTTATTAACATTTTTATTTTTATTTTATTAATTTAATTTTCAATGTTATCTCTAATTAATTTTTTTTATTATATTTTATGAATGTTGATAGATAGCACAATTGAAAATATGTTGTGAAGCACTATTGAAAATATAACACATCACTCATGAACATTATTCATGTGACTCATGCATTAAGAATTTTGAGACAAGCTTTAATTACATATGTAACATTCTCGTTACACATATAGTTATAGTCAATAACGAAATGAAAGTTTCGATGAACGCTTTTTTAAATCGAAGTGGAATGAGTTTCGTTAATTTTTGTTTTTTCTATGTTTTCAATTTGATCAATAAAATCACAGTTACGTGATGAATTCCAAATGTCTTTCATTAACATTCTTATTTTACATTCATGTAATCTCTCTCTGCAAGTTTCAATCGCACGATAACTTTTTCCCACTTCCAGTTGAGCTCTTTACAGGCAGATTAATCGATTTTCACATTGTTATCGAGAATTATAACTAATGTGATGGTCTTACCAACATTAATTATTGTACCTCATTTTTGTCCCACAACGGAAGATAATCTTGCTCCGTCAATGAGAAAACGAGTTTCATTCTTGTGCTGAGTTTTTGTGACGTCTAACCCTCGGTACTTTGACTGAGGCGTCGTTAGCTCCACATTAACGTATGTTGCCCTTCTCCCTTCACTATTGGCTTTTAATGTCGCCGTATATCTCTCCGTTTGCCACACATTGTTCTCTACGTAGCGAACCGCACGTTGTAGATCGATGAATTGAAGCTTTCTGAAGACGGATCAAAACAGACACGTCGAAAAAGAACGACGCGGAGATTCATCGCCGTGTTCGCATGAACTCAAACAGAACACGTGTCAGTGAGTTAACGTCACTAACGCATGAAGAACACGATACGGTCTATTCGCCCCAATAGTTTTCCATCAAGCGTTTCCGCTACTCATTTTAATTCAGAAGTAGATACAAACGTTGTTCTGTTATAACTTTAAGTGCAGTGAGATCTTTTTGTGTGATTTAGAAAGGAAATGGGAAAACGTGTACCAATAGTTTGAAACAATAGCTACATGTCAAGTAATGACAAACAAAACAGAACTATATGCAATAGCGAGAGTCTTTATTGAAGTGAATTATTAAGAGCAGCTCAGGATGATTTACAGTGCGCAGGAATATTTAAAGAATAACACATGTCGACGATAATATTATTTAAAAAGTCATTGTCGACAAATAAAATGTGAATAATCATTAGATATGTTTCCTTACTTCACATATAATGTTTTTGGTAGATTCGCAAACTCTGTCCTAAAACTCCTGGAATTACTACTTTAAAGAAATTAATTGTTCAAAGATACATAGACTCGTAATATTGAAGTCATAAGTACTACTTTAGGCAAGGTGAGTACAAGACAGTTCAATTATAGAAGAAAATGAATAATAGTGGCTTACCTATTTACACATTTTTATAAAGGTTATAAATACGTTTCCAAAACATTTTCTCAGTAAACAACTAAACATAGTAGCGGCAGGTTTATGTACTACAGCATGTTTGTAAGATGCAAGCACATATGAACATGAAATTCAAAAACTTTTCCTTTGAACGTTATGCATCAAACGTGCAAAAACCGGTAGAATAAGCAAGTGCAATGAGTGTTAATTACACAGCCTATTAAGTTTTAAGATGGATTATCTAAAGAAAGCGAGAAAGGGGAAACGTGTGGGAAATAGTGCTACTTGTGAAATTATTTCGAGTCTTTATAGCAGTGTTTCAAATCCGTTGGACTCGCGGCATATATTATCGGGAAGTGGAACATTGTGGCACACTAATAGAATAAAATAAAACCTCTCTTAAAATGATCCTGTTTACAGTAAGGCATGAAACGTTCGGAAGCTATTGTATACACTACTTGTGATATCAACAATGTAGACTTACCTGTGGGCACTATATTTTCAGTTTCAAGGCTTACATTCAATAAAAAATTTAAAATAGCAAATTTCTCTCGTGAATGAAGAAAACGTATTGATGGATGTATTTGTAATCCTCCCAGTAATGATTTATTGTGTCAACGCAAATAAACTATCTTCCATTAATTCCAACAATATAATTATCTGAACTTACTTAATCGGTCAGTTTGTAAATTTAAGCGTCTCAACTTTGGCTGCAACAATACTAAAGTACTGAAAACATTGTGTCTGTTTTGCGTGTTCACACGTCCCCTGTTAAATTATTTTCACGACACACCCACGTAATTTTGAAGCACACTACTCTGCTCTGGCATAATGAATGATTGACAATTCATTTGTAATACTTCATTTAAGATAAATTAATGAAAAAAAAACTATGATGACATTTTCACAGTACAATGCGTACTGTTTTGAGACATGCATTCACCCGTTTGGCGAGTGTCCAAGGAGTTATCAAGGTGTATATCTTGGAAACCATGATTCCGCCTGTAGCGAAGCCGTAAAAAAGATAGGCTGCGTTTCACATCGGGGGCCTAGTCAGGGGTAATTACTTTCTACTTCCTTGGGCCGCGTCCCCCGCTCAGATAAGCTCTGCGCCCCCCTCTCCTGCCAGGCGCAAAAAGTCCTCGCCGCGCCGGACGCCTTCAATCTCTGCACGCGCGTCAAACGACTTCTGCACAAGGGGGCGCACCCGATTGTGCACGGGTGTAAGAACCGTGCCACTCTCCGCTTTTGCCTCCGCCTTCACCATCGTCTCCGCCTCCGCCTCCACCTTCGCCTCCGTCTTCGCCTCCGCCTTCACTTCCGCTTTCGCCTCCCCCATCACTTCCGCTTTCGCCTCCACCTCCGCCTCCCCCTTCGTGTCCCGTTTCACCTTCCCCTTCGCCTTCTCTATCGCCTCTACCTTCGCCTCCCGCCTCGCCTTCGCCTCCCCATCACTTCCGCTTTCGCCTCCACCTCCGCCTCCCCCATCGTGTCCCGTTTCGCCTTCCGCCCTTCGCCTTCCCTTCGCCTCCCCTCGCCTCCGCCTTCGCCTCCGCCTTCACTTCCGCTTTCACCTCTCCCTTCACTTCCGCTTTCGCCTCCCCCTCCGCCTCCTCCTTCGTGTCCTTCGCCTTCCTCTCGCCTTCTCTATCGCCTCTACCTTCGCCTCCACCTTCGCCTTCCCCGACGCCTCCGCCTCCGCCTTCGCCTTCACCTTCCCCATCACTTCCGCTTTCGCCTCCACCTCCGCCTCCCCCATCGTGTCCCGTTTCGCCTTCCCCTTCGCCTTCTCTATCGCCTCTACCTTCGCCTCTTCCTTTGCCTCCACGTTCGCCTCCGCGTTCGCCTTTACTTCCGCTTTCGCCTCCCCCTTCGCTTCCGCTTTCGCCTCCGCTTTCGCCTCCCCCTTCGTCTCCGCCTTCGCCTCCGCCTTCGCCTTCACTTTCGCCTCCCGCTTCGCCTTCGCCGACCCTTCACCTTCGCCTCACCCTTCGCAACCACCTCTGCCTCCGCCTTCATCTTCGCCTTCGCCACCGCCTCCGCCTCCGTCTCTGTCTCCTCTTTCGCCGTCGCCTCCACCATTACCTCCGCCGCATTCTCGACCCCACTCACACCGTCGACCGCGACTCCACTCGCACCCGCTGTCATTTCATTTCGGATTCTAATTCCTTTCTAACGACTAATTTTATCATCGCCTTCCGAACCTTTGTTTAGTCAACAACTTGACTCTTCGAACAATTATACATCTGCCACTGCTACTGATGGAATATTTGAATTTAAACTTTCTTACTCACCTTCTACTAATTCTGCTTCCTCCCAAGTTTTGCTCACAATGAACCTTTTTTCTCAAAAATATGTAGAGCACGATGACTCACGAGCAATCGATTTCGCCTACAACTAAACATCGTATTACATATCTACATATCGATTCCCGCCAACTAATGACGAAACGTCTTTGCGCCCCTCCTCCCGAAATATCCCCGCACGCTGAGTTAACTATTGAATTTGTGGCGCGAACTCCGCACGTCGAGCAGTTCTCCCGGGCGCTACTTCAGTGCGGGTCGCATTATCGTTTCCCCTGCGCTCGCGAGGCGCGCCCGCCCGCCCGCCCCCCTTCCGTGTGTTTCTTTGAAACACGTGTACCGCGTTCAGGCGCTCGCAGTTAATGATTTCCTAATCTCCATCTCGTCGCAAGAAGCGCGTGCGTGGGCGCGCCCAGAATAAACGAATTCTGTAATTTGCGAGCAGTTTGGCCGCGGCGCGAGGCGGCGCGCGGTGGCGCCACGGAAGGGGCGGGGCGCGGGAAGGGGGGGAGGCAAGGGGAATGGGCAGAATAAGGCACGAGGAGGAATGTGTGGTAGGAAGAGAGCGCGAGCGACGACGGAGGCAGGCGGGGCAGTAATCGTATTTGCGAGATGCGAAGGGACGAAGGAGTTAGCGGTGTGAGAGAAAAGGTGTGTTGGCGAGGAGGGCGGTAGGGAAGGGGAAGCATAATTGGTTGTGATAAAGCAACGTGTGCCAAATGAGTGCAAGCGAATGGAATGCGTGCGGATGTGCGTGAGAGCGAGGCGAAGAGAAGGACGTCAAGAGGGGAAGAGATTGATTGTTTGATTTTTTCGTGTTTCCGGGCGCGCCAACTGCTTCGGTCATTGTCCCGTTAGTGGCATGTTTTTGGGGGGGGGAAAATTGGTTGAAACAACGTGGGAATAGCTGGATGGCGAGATCCGGCGCCGACCTATCGTCGGCTAGTGGGGTCTCCCCCTAACCAGGACTCTCCCACCAGCGAGGCACCGCCCCTGTCGGGACTAGCTCTAAGCTCCGACCGGTCTCCCGGAATAGGTGGTAGTTGTAGTGTATATTAGTGTAAGTGTGTGTGTGTAAGGGGAGAGGATAGGACAGGGAAGAGGAAGGACAGATCGCGCGCGGTCCGTGACCCGTTTGGTAGGGTACAGTTGATCGGAGAAACCACGGAAAACTACCGATCAAAGCAGCCGGCCGCTAGAATTCTTCTCCAGACAGCGACTGAATTCGACCTAGCTGTAAAGCTAGTGTCGAAAATCCTGCCGCCGTGGGGAGTGTAACCTAGGACCTCCCGGTCAGAGGCGCTGCAGTAGCATCAGTTGATGCACTGAGCTACCGCTCCCAGCATCATTGGTGGTAAAGCAACGGCGAATGCAAGGAACAGGATGTGCGGAAGGAGGCAAAAAGCGTCAAAGGGAGAGGCATTGCGGGGCGAGAAGGAGGTGATGGCTGGCGCGCGTCGCTGCCACGAGACCTGCCCCATCACGTCCACTCGCATCGGCGCACTGCGCGATTCGCACTAGGCGTGCAATGAGCGGAAGCCTTTGTCGTTAGTAGCCCCGCGTAAGAAAGCCTGCGGACACGTTAACGACCGCCTACTTGCAGAATACGATGTGAATGTATTTTTGTTCCATCACGCTGAATGTATGGACCCGGGAAACATTAGAGAAAATTATTTGTCGAAAATCGACACGGTGAAGTTGATATGAAGAAAATTGCTACCCACAAAAAATGCACTTATACTTCTAGAAATGTGAAACAATAACAATCAAGTTCTCTGTTATATCAGTATTGTCGTTTTGCTTTAAGAACTTTGGCTGTCTGATCTGTTAAAAACATTTTTCGATGTCGTGCATGTGGAGATTACGTCCCTACAAATGTGATATAAATGTTATGTGATGTAATCTATTATGTGTTTGCTTTATATTATACTAGCTGGACCCGCGTGTACACTCTGCAGTTTGTAAATCATTGTTCAAAAGTGAATATAGCTTCATAAAAATTCGTGGCGACATAGTGGTTAGGACACATGTTTGCTACCTTGAGGGACCAGGGTTCAAATCCCTACAAAGCTGGAAATTCTTACCCGGCTATATCCTAATCAATGCGACCATAACGCTCATTCACCCTCCTCTAAAATGAGCTCCAATATTTAATGGCTTTATTAATACCAAATAATGAAAAAAGAAGCGATTGCCATGCCATCTTCTCCCACTTCCAGAAACCCATTTCTAACTTCTAATAGCCAAGCCCTTATTTGTGAGCTACAGCATTATACGCCCGGTATCATTGCAGACCAATCATTCGAATTATCGACTTAAACAATCACGTTAAATTTCACTAGAAATCAAATAGTCACTTTAATTTTATCGTAGATTATTATATCTCCCTTTATTCCTACAATTAAAATTTACATTGATTTCCTGCAACTGCTTCTTTGAAAATACCCATGCAACGTAGTGAGGCCTTAACAAAGCTTCAGCTAGCGTAAATCTAAAAAAATGTAAAACCGCAAAAACTGTAGCAGAACGTTGAAAAAGATCTCATTTTGAAGTTACTGCTTAGGAAACAACTCAAAACCCATCTATGCCCTCAAAACCTCGTGTTTCTCTTGTGTCGATGGTTCCTTACATATTTTTTTTAAACTGTCATCCATCTTTATACTTCGATTTAAACGTAGTGTCCCTTCAAGGTCACGAGCTGGAAGGAGACGGGAACGCTGTCGTCCTATCGAGAGCTTCAATACCAAAAATTAAACGAAGCTCCAGATTGGAAGACAGCGTCCCCAATTCCCCAGCGTCCCAGGGTCCCCCTCTCCTTCCAGCTTGTGACGTTGAAGGGACACTATATTTAAATCGGAGGATAAGATAGAGAGGTATTCTCCGGACAGGCACGTCAAACTCCACCTGCACGAGCTACTTGCCCACCTGGGTGCTCCTACGGGCTCGAGGAACTGCCCCTGACTCCACACTCATGTCCCCTCAAAATCCAGAAAGGAATGTATATGGAGCGGCGCGAGGTGGTGAATAGTAGCTTCATACAAAAATATGTTTGCCTGTTTTTTCTATCAAATAACAGAGAATTGAATTATGTTTATATTATTCACTACTTATTACTATTTGATGTTTATTTTCTGACTAAATTCTCACTTATATAAACATCTTTGCAAAGTGACAGGAATATGCTTGAATGGCGAATTCTTTTCTTTGTTTTCGTTTTGTGTTGTTATTATATCATTCAGTTATTTATTATATTTTGCAAATATGTGAAATAAATTAACAAATCTCCATAAGTTAACAATTATCGCTTACGGACGGACAGCGCTTTAAACCTAAACGTAGAATGTTAATGATTTTATATTACCCTTAAGTTAACAATATTACAAAATCATGATACTTTTAATTCAATTTTTGAAATTTGACTCTCACTAAAGAATTTGTAATTGAACTAATGAATTGTTTCATTTTACTGGATCATTACTTTGCCTTAAAAAGAAAATGGAAATTAATATAGCTAAATTTGGGACGATAACTGTCGTGTAACTTCTTCCCAGACTGTCATGGGCCAGGTATCCAATGACGTACCCCTACTCCGAAGCAATTTGTACAACCCTTACTTTTAAATCTCGCACCAATTTCTATGGACGCAGTGCCATAGTAATCTTGTTACCGGCCTTACCTTGAGATGCCTGTTATAAGAGGTGGATTTAAGGCCGCATTTATAAACCTCTGCCAGGCCTAGCAGGCTGCCAGTGTTCGTTTTTGTGATATATGAACGGCCCCCAGCCAATTCCATCCCCCCCTTGACCTCCCCAAATGGCAGGTCCCTGCGAGCTCTGCTGGCAGAGCTTCATAAATAAGATCCTTATTCCTACATACAGAGAGGTTTATATTTCAGTTTTGCGTTAACGACCTGCAAGCGAAGAAAGGAGAGCGCCGTACCTTGGAAGTAGCTCTTGGTGCGCAGGTAGGAGACGGAGAGGCGCAGGATGGAGAGGCGGTCCAGCTTGCTGAGGATGTTCTGCTCGAAGGGCAGCAGGCTTGCCAACGTGTCCAGCTCGGCGTTGAGGCGCTCGCGGTGCCGCTTGCTCGGGTTGCTCTTCGTCACGCCGTCCTTCGGGGGCGGCTTCAGGCTGCAACCGACAAATTCATTATTGGGGCGTCATACGGGTGGAATCAGTACACAGACGAGAGGGGGTTGTAATAACAGCAGGTTTATTCACAATTTAGACCGTAGTCACAAATAACCAATGCACTGGATACAATTAACTAACTAAATAGACCCCACTGCTAGGAGAGATATTTACAACGGCTACCACACCGCAACATACTACCTAATGTTTCGCCGTGTGTAGTACCGCCTGCCCTGCGACCGACTACATGTCTCACCAGCCACGACAATAACTGTCGGCTTCTTGCGCCGCGCTCACGTTCGCACCTCTCACGGACGACCTACGCTGCTGTTGCAAGTATCACAAGAAGGAAGATATATTGTTCTCACGGCCCTTAAATAGCCCTCGCGACGCCGCCCGCCGCTTCCATTGCCTCCGCCCTAACGATGCGCACACCCCGTCGGAAAAACCCCGTGCGACATAGCTTCTGCCTCTGTCTACGCATCCGGTGCCCACCACGCGCCACGTGCCCACGCTGTTTTAGCGACACGACGCTACATTATCATACATGGTCGCCCGCCGGATCTCGTCACCCAGTGGGGGAAGATCACCTCCCGAGGAAAAAATATGCAATACATTTACGGGACTAATGACCTCAATAGTTGACGCGCCCGGAGTCACTAACAACCAACCAACCAACTTCTCATACACGTTATTCTCGAAACAATTAAAATGACTGTGTTAATGTAATGAAGATGTATATAATGTCTGCTAGATCTAGGAAATAAATATGAGCTACTATTGTTCTACCTCGTACAGACAAGTTCTTTTTGACCCGTATGATAATAAAGTAGATTTACAGTATCGGACATTATCTCTTTTCTTGATATTCTAGTATTACAGGAACTTAAAAGAAAATCGGCGTAAAATGAAAGAATCGACAATTAGTTTCCAAACTTTCGAGTAATTGGTGTAAATAAAGTAATTAACTAACTATTAAAATAAGCTTGTTTATTTGTTCCTATAATAGTTGTTAAGTTTTACGGACTTTACGCATTGAAATTGAAATGAAGAAATATGCAAATATAATGCATAAATGTATTTGTTGGCTAGATAATGAAACTTCCAATTCGTCTGATGTCTCCGTGAAAGAAAGGCGCGAAACACACACCGGAGAAGTTGGGGACTACTGACTTCAGTAGTGGACGCGGCCGGAATCACTAACAACTAACCAACCAACTTATCTTACACATTCTTCTCAAAACAATTAAGAAATACTATGTTAATGTCACGAAGACGCGTCTGTAAGGTCTAGGAAATAAACATAAACTTCTATTGTTCTACCTACGGATAAAGTTCTCCCTGACTCGTATGATAATACGGTAGATTTACGGTACAATACCTCTTTTCTTGATATTCTAGAATTACAGAAACTTCAGATAAAATTGGCGGAAAAGGAGAGAATCAGCAAGTAGTTTCCAAACTTCCCAGTAAGTGGTGTAAATAAAATTATTAAGTAACTATTAAAATAAGCTTGTTTATTTCTAGCAATGATAGTTGTTTTACGGACTTAACACGTCTAGATTGAATGAAGAAACGTGCCAATATAATGCTTGAATCTATTTGTTGGGCAGATCACGAAACTTCCAATCCGTGTGATGTCTCCGCGAGAGAAAGGCGCGCAAGACACGCCGGCGAAGCTGTCGGGCGGACGATTAATGAAGCGCCGGCCCGCGGGGGCAGGCGGACAGCGCCGAGAGGCTTGAGTTCCGGCGAGGGCGGCGGAGGGGGGCGGAGGGGGGGGGCGCAGAGGCGGCGAGTGAGACCTCAACTCCACCGCCGAGATAAACGAGCGGCGGCGCCTCTCAAAGACCCATCGATCAGCGCTCCCCGTGGCGAACGCCCTCATCAATTTGCGGGTCACCTGGCGACGCGCCCGCCCCGTCGCCCTCCGCGTTATCGCCCGCGATCCGTCAACCTTCGGCGGCGCCACCAGGCTGCCACTCGCCTCGATTGGATTTTGCGTTGCTCGTCGCCCGATCACACTCGAAGTTCAAGCTGTTCCCATCGGCGGAGGGGGATCAGGGCAACAAATGACGACACTGGAGAGCCTCTGAGGTTCTAGGAGGGAGGAGTCTCGACTTTAGCTAGATATGCAGGTCAAATTCACGTGTTGTTTGGACGAAAATTCGGGCTCCTCTGATCGGCAATGATCCGTCGTTTCTCCAAATAACACCAGGTGAATGCCGGAACAGTACCCTAACAAATGCGCTACGCGATCTTCCCTTCTTCTTTGTCTTATTCTCAGTCCCACACATACACATACACTTATATGCACTACACTACCGCAATTGTCGGGAGATCAGTCAGGAGCTTAGTACTTGTCTTGATTGATTTTTTCGTTTTTCTGGGCGCGTCAACTGCTTCAGTCATTAGTCTCGTTAGTGTAGTGCTTGTTTTTCTCGGAAGAGGGCGGTGATCTTCCCCCGCCGGATGGCGAGATCCGGCGCCGACCTACCGTCGGCTAGTGGGGTTTCCCCCTAACCAGGACTCTCCCACCAGCGGGGCACCGCCCCTGCTCCGGTATAGATGTAGGTCGTCGCTGGATCTTGCAAGCCAGCGGAGAAAGATCACCGCCACTTCCCGCGATAAAAAACATGCACTGCACAAACGGAACCAATGAACTTGATAATAGACGAGCCCAGAAACATCAATCAATCAACCCGTGACGTAGCAGCTTTTGCAATCTTTATAACAGCCTTCAATTCTGATTTTTCCTTTAAACCATTTTTTTTCCTGTTTACGAACCTGTATCTGCTCCCTTGTCAAGTGCAGGCTCATTTCCCATTTCCCCCTCTCCTTCCTTGCTTCCACTGCAAAGAGTACTTTTTCCAAATTCGCTCCTACGGACTCTGCCTCTGGAGGTGCGCCCTCCGCCGAACAAATGAGCGCCATCGACAAACGCGCGTGCCTGCATCCGGTTCCGCTCGGCGCTGCCTCCCTCTGGGAATGAGGTTAAATGTGGCTTTTGTTGTGGAATGAGTAGGAAATTGCCGACTATATGCCTCATATATTTACGAATAGGTTCTTCTTTCCTTCTGTTTAGCATTTAATTTCATCCATTTTTCATTGTCTAATAACAGGAATCATGTAAGTAACATAATTTGGTTAGATATAAAATTATTAAGTAATCGTTTATAAAAATGACGTAAAAATAAAACCCTTTTTTTCGGCAAAAAGCACGTCCATGAATAGTTATATCTCAAGAACCATATATCCCGAGTTGAAGCTGAAAAGTGGCATCTCTTAGTGCTGCATCTGTTAGTGCTGCATCTCTTAGCGCTGCATCTCTTAGTGCTGCACACGAGCACTAGAGGGTGGTCATTATCCCACAAAAATCTCATTTAAAATCTCGTTCTTTCTGGATCACGAATTTTATTCTAGATCAAAATATACTGTTCGTTAAATGCACGACAAGGAATTCTTAGTACAGCATTCTTATCACAATCAAAGATGAGTATAATTATCTTCGCCTCGCTCTTGTCATGAAATGTACTGTATACTTCAAAATTATCACATAAAGTAACGAAATGACAAAACCTGCATTTTCAGAAGTGGAATTTTGTTCTTGCGGATCTATTCAGTAAACAATTATTAGAGCAATCTCGTAAACTCTATTAAAAAATTCAAACTCATTTTTTTTATGTTTTAGTGCGTTATATTACGTTTTCATTGGCCATTTTGGCAACAGCTGCAGAAAGTGCCAACTGCAATATTAGATCACTGTCTTGGATATTAATGTTCGGAAAGTAAAGTCAGCAATTTTCAGAAGTCAAACTCGAAACGAACTTGTTGTTTATGTTAGAGGACCTGAGATGCCGTCTGAGCAAAGCGACGTTGCCAAAGGGGGCGGGCGTGCGTGGGGGGCGTCGGACGCCTCTGCACGCGAGGCCCTTCGCGACGCCGGCGGCGCGGGGCGGCCGCCGCCGCTGCCGGCTAGGTGCGGGCGGTGCGCCGCGTACTACGGCCCGGCCCATTCACACGACCCCGCCTTCCGCGGTCACGCACCCGCCGCCGCCGCCGCCCGCGGGCCGCGCGCGCTCTGCCGCCCGCCCACGGCCCGCCCACCGCCCGCCCGCCCGCCCGCGCGGCTCTTCGTGACCGAAGCTGTGCATGGCGCATGCGATAGCGCCGTTCGTGACGCGAGATGCCGCCGGTTCCTCTCCGGCGCGGCCGGGCAGGCCCGCCCCGCCCCCTCGCCGGCGCATCTGGCCACGCCGATGACCTTCACCCACACGAGACGTTAACAATTCACACTGCACTCATTGCATCTTGGTTGCGTAAGGCGTTTGTTTTTGAAAGACCCGTTTTAGGGTACTTTTCACCTACCCTTCTTTTCCAGCTCACTTCGTTTTAGGTTGCAGAGCATTGATAATTCTCCGATTATTACAGTTCTATTCTTTTAGTAGAAGAATTAATCCTATTTCCACAACTATATACCCCACATGTATTGTCTTATAACGTGTACAATATATTTTGGATGATAGACTTTCCTGAATGCGTCGTGAAGCGCGGCCGGCTTCAAAGCACGAGGGGGCGGGTCGGCGGTCCGGTGCCGTGTTTACCAACAGCGGGGGCACGGGGCCCGGGTCCCGGGGCACGCGAGGGACGCCGGGGCCCCCGGCGGGCGGGGTTATGCAACCCGCGCTGCACGCCACGGCGCTGTGCGCGGGTGGCGAGGCGAGCGGCACGAAGGCCCGGGGGGGCCTCCGCCTCGCCCCCCCCCCCCCCCGGCGGAGCCCGGCGGCCGGCCCCCTTCCTCGACGTCCCTCTGCCCCGCCCACCCCCGCCGCGCGCTTCGACTGCGAAGCGTCGAATGACAATCACAACTTCTCGAACGTTTCTAAATGTACTCTTAAGTGAAACGTTTCCTGATTAAGACCGGGAGCGGTAGCTCAGTGCATCAACTGATGTCACTGCACCGCCTCTGACCGGGAGGTCATACGTTCCCACTCCCCACGGCGGCAGAATTTTCGACACTAGCTTTTCAGCTAGGTCGAATTCAGTCGCTGTCTGGATTCTAGCGGCCGGCTGCTCTGATCGGTAGTTTTCCGTGGTTTCTTCGATCAACACCAGGCGAATGCCGGAGCAGTACCCTACCAAACGGGCTACGGACCGCGCGCGATCTGTCCTTCCTCTTCCTTGTCCTATTCTCTCCCCTTACACACACACTTAGTCTAACATGCACTACACTACCTAATATTCCGGAAGACCGGTCGGGAGCTTAGAGCTTGTCCCGTCTAGGGTGGTGCCCCGTTGGTGGGAGAGTCCTGGTTAGGGGGAACCCCACTAGCCGACGGTAGGTCGGCGCCGGATCTCGCCATCCAGCGGGGGATGATCACCGCAATCTCCCGAGAAAAAAACATGCACTACACTAACGGCACTAATGATCAAAGCAGTTGACGTGCGCGTAAACACGAAAAAATCAATCAATCAATCAATCCTGATTCAGTCTCACAGCAGGGCCATTAACCGGGATGTCCTGTGATTCGGGTCTCCACGGTGGCAGGCTTTTCGACACTATATACGTCGCTACGTCGAACTCAGTGGCTGTCTGGAGAATTCCAGTGGACGGCTGCTCTGATCGGTAGTTTTCCGTGGTTCCGTTCGATCAGCACCACGAATGCCGGAGCAGTGCCCTAACAAACGGGCCACGGACCGCGCGGATACACACTTACACTTACATATACTACACTACCACATAAGTCGAAAGACCAATTGGGAATTTTGAGCTTCTTTAGGTGTCTCAATGATGGGAGATATGTGGTTAGAGAAACACCGCAAGCCGACGGATATGTCAGCGCATACATCCTATCTTTACATCCAGCAGAGAAACATCACCCCACCTCCTGTGTTAAAAACATTCACTGCACTTGCTAGACTGATAATCGTAGCCGTGAACGCGCCCGGAATCACTCATCAATCTGATTGATCAATCTCTTTGATTTAGAGATGGAGATGTTTACCAATTATTCGTTGATACAAGTCTTCACACACGTATATATTGATGAATGGCACACATGAATCGTTTGATAAATATTTCATAACTAAGTCAAATAACGAATACAGTCATCAAGATGTACCTCTTAAAATTCTTGTTCATCGCGTTTCTGCTTCAAACATTTTCACTTTTGAAGCACAATATTAATATCTAGTTGTGGATCCCTGAAAATGCGATGGTGCTAGCTATATATACGCCAAAGAAAGTAATACTGTCACCATCAAACACTTGGAACGACGATCGCAGCGGGTGCGAGAAGGATTTGATAAGTAACCTTTCCGCTGGGGGAAGCTCCCCGCCGTTTATAACACGCGACCAGCGTCAAGACGAGTAAATATTTGGTGAGCGGGTGGGAACGGCGCGGCGCGGCGCGGCGCGGCGCGGCGCGGCGCGGCGCGGCGCCAGTGAACGCGAAGTGCGGAGCGGCGCCGGCTATCGACTCGGGCGAGCGCCCGCCCGCCCGCCCGCGTGCATTATGGACGAAGGCCGCAAGGCAGACCCAATGTCCTCGCTCCCTCCCTCGCCATGGCAACCAATCCAAGAGGCCACGCACGTGGGGAACACGCTACGTTGAGCGAGAAAACCGGCTCGCGTGGTTGAGAGCGTCAGTTGGTATCACTGCAGTGCCTCTGGCCGGGACGTCTTAGGGTGGTGGTGTGTCGAAAAGGCTGCCACCACTCCCGATGGTGGCAGCCTTTTCGACAAAAGCTGTTTGCTAGGTTGAGTTCAGTCACTGTCTGGAGGGGAATTCTAGCGGACGGATGCTCTCATCAGCTGTTTTCCGTATTTGTTTTTCAATCGACGTTAGGTAAATGCCGCAGCAGAACCCTAACAAACCGGGAGCGGTAGCTCAGTGCATCAACTGATGTCACTGCAGCGCCTCTGACCGGGAGGTCATAGGTTCGAGTCCTGACGGCGGCAGGAATTTCGACACTAGCTTTTCAGCTAGGTCGAATTCAGTCGCTGCCTGTAGGAGAATTGTAGCGGCCGGCTGCTTTGATCGGTAGTTTTCCGTGGTTTCTCCGATCAACACCAGGCGAATGCCGGAGCAGTACCCTACCAAACGGGCCACGGACCGGGCGCGATCTTTCCTTCCTCTTCCTTGTCCTTTCCTCTCCCCTTACACACACACTTACACTAACATGCACTACACTACCACACATTCTGGGAGACCGGTCGGGAGCTTAGAGCTTCTCCCGGCTGGGGCGGTGCCCTACTGGTGGGAGAGTCCTGGTTGTTAGGAAACCCCACTAGCCGACGGTAGGTCGGCGCCGGATCTCGCCATCCAGCGGGGAAAGATCACAGCTATCTCCCGAGAAAAAGAACATGCACTACACTAACGGGACTAATGACCCAAACAGTTGACGCGCCCGGAAACACGAAAAAATCAATCAATCGACCCTAACAAGCGGGCCACCGACCGTGGCACTTACGCTTACGTGCACTACACTACTACACATGCAGGGAGTGGTGAGCTTATAGCCCGTCCCGTCTGAGGCGTTACCCCACTGGTGGAAGGTACGTGCTTGAGGATAACTCCGCAAGCCAATGTAGGTCGGCGACGGATCTCGCGATCTGGCCGGGAAGATGGCCACGTCCGCACGCGATAGAACATTAACTACACTTACGGCACTAACGACTTGAGCGTTAAGAGCCACTAAGCAATCAATAAATCCTTTGGAATTAGTGTTTGCTGAGATATTTTTGGCATAAGATAGCCGATTCAATGCACCGAGTGTCACACGAGCCAGAACGGACTGAGATTACAGCGACGGCGACCTGTCAACGAACGCCCTGGGGCTACAGCGTGGCACCAATTCGGATGGGAGCGCCCCGCCGCACCCCGCCCCGCCCCGCCGCCACCCCCGCCACCGCTTCTCGGAATCCCGCCGATGCGCCTCCCCTCTGTAATCTTTTAGGTGCGTTGGCATCACTGACGAATTAATTGTAATTAAAGCCGTGGCCGCTGATGGCTTTTTAAAAACAGGGCAGCGGGCGCGGGGAGCCTCAGGCGGCGTCCTCGGGCCCAGCAGGGGGGCCAACAGCCCCAATCCTCGCTGCCCGTTCGTTTCAACGATCTCGCTCAAGCCTCGTCGAAAGCTCGCACGAATTTTAGACACTTAGTTCGACATATCCTTTACTTGTTACAGTCTTTCCCAAAACAAAGTTTGGACGCTGTTCCACAATTGAATTGTACTATTCGTAGATTTGTACATCTTTGTAGACAATGTTAACCTAGTACTCAGATATTAGGTTAATAAAATCTGGGTCAATTTTTAGTACAGAATGTGCTACACACAGTGTTTTTGCACTTTAATATAAAATGAAGGAGGCGTTATTATCGCAAACTAGCTATGAGAACTATAATGAGTTGCACACAAATAACGACGGGTATTGATAAGATCTGTGTTCAGAGCATGCGTGCATTTAATCTTAATAATACAATACTACACATAAATATTGCATAATTTTCATTAAATACCACGAGAAAAAATAAATCTCATGAAATGAATATCCTCGTTCAACATTATTTTTACCCTAGCTATTAACTGATCATCTTCGCCTTTTCTGGTTCGAATGGCTACTGTAGTTACCAGTAACTACAGTATCCAAATCGTGTCATGTGGTAGGCATAAACAAGCGAAGTGACCCTTCCGCTGTTTGAACCATCAACCCCTTTACTTAGTCCGGTCACGAAGGCATCTGACAATAACAGGGAGCCCATTACATGTAGGTATTCGACCATACTTTGTGATAATGACCACACAGGATACCAATTACGTTTGGCCATTGAATCATAATTCAACGAATTTAGGTCACGTTGTACAACACAAAATAACAGTCACAAGAAAATTAAAGCTTTTCATAAACTGTGACGTCTCTTCAGAATAGATCATAAATATTTAAAAACTTTCTAATATTTTGGACGCTTTTTTAATAATGTGAGTTGAGTCGTATTCGGAGATGTACAGTAGGGGTTGGTGTATAGAAAAGCCCTGGTAATTAAATGTAAATTCAATGGCTCGTAAATGTCGGCGGCATGGATAATGATGCGACACTAACAAACCGAAGATAACTATCATTACACGTACCTTTGTAAGCAGGTAGACAAGTATGAAAATATTAAACACATCCAAGTCGTTGTCGCAAGTACAAGCTCTTCAGAGAAAAAGCTCCCCTCTTTGAGCACATGGAAACAAGACACAGGAGTTTCTTTTGTCCAATTTTTGTGTATCGACGACAGTAACGATACGTTTGATTCGCTCAAAAGCGGAAGCTTAATGAGGAGGGTACGTGTATACACCGCCGGCATTGCCTTGTCCCGGCACGTCCAACACGTCTTCACGCTCAAGAGCGGCCCTTTGCCGCAAAAGACGGCGCCGGTAGCAACGGAGACTTCGATAGAGGAGATGGATCTTGGGAACGACGAGGTATACAACAGCGAGGATGACAAGTGTCAACTTCTTGAAGTGCGATGATATTACTGGTGCAAATATAGTATGACAATGGAGATAATTTGGTTATGGTGGTACTTCTATTTGGAGTGAATGTAGGTTGCAATCAACAATGCAACATGTGTTGGGAGATGACGCCAACATTGTTTAGTTTAGTTTAGTTTTAATTTTAGTTAATGCCTTAATTTTAGTTCTCGCCTTTACGTGGCGAGACTCGGTCCATCAGGCCCGCTCTTCTATCTAACCACGCAAATTTCGATACGCTCCTTTCACCAACTAGCGGAGAAAGGAGGTATTATCTTGGGCGACGAAACTGGCGGATCTCAATTTTGCTCAGAGGCTTCTTTTAGGCTTGAGGATCTTTTACATGCAGTAAATCTACTACATGGGACAGCCGGCTTTACTTCCCCTCCGAAGGAAGGCGTGCGAGGGATTTTTTCGCCCCTAAAAATCCACAACTCCGCTCGGGTTTGAACCCGCAAACTCAGGTACAACAGTCCGGTACGCTGACCGTTATACCACATACATTGCGCAGTGTGAGGGCGGTGGCGGGTCCTGGGCGGCCGCGGGCGCGGAGGGGAGAATTACAGTGAGGTGCAGGATGGGGGCGGGGACACGATGCGGGAGCACGGGACGTGGGTGCCGGGCGTGGGGGCGGGGCGTGGGGGGAGGTGCGGGGTGGGGCGGGGGCCCGGGGGGGGGGGGGGGGACAGGCGCGGGGGCCGAATGCGGGAGTCTTAATTAAAAGCAAAGCCGAGGGCCGGGCCGCGGGCGCCGGCGCCGGCGCCGCTACTGTCCGAAGGGCGTGGGCGACGTTCGCGCGCGCCGCCCCCACGCGCCACGGTAGCGCGCGCTCCGCCTTCCGCTTCCAAATGCACAGCACTCACTCGCACACGCTCACTACGCTCACAAGAGCACACAGGGAGAATGTGACACAGGAATATGGAAACATTTGGGATAAATATAAATTGATGGGTTGGGTTGATACATTGATTTTTTCATGTTTTCGGGCGCGTCAATTGCTTTGGTCAGTAGCCCCGTTAGTGTAGTGCATGCTTTTTTCGGGATATGGTGGTGATCTTCCCCAGGTGGATGGCGGGATCCGGCGCCGACCTACCGTCGGCTAGTGGGATTTCCTACTAACCAGGACTCTCCCACCAGCGGGGCACCGCCCCACCTGGGAGAATCTCTAAGCACCCGACCGGTCTCCCGGAATATGTGGTAGTGTAGTGCATGTTAGTGTAAGTGTGTGTGTGTAAAGGGAGAGGATAGGACAAGGAAGAGGAAGGATAGATCGCGCGCGGTCCGTGGCCCGTTTGGTAGGGTACTGCTCCGGCATTTGCCTGGTGTTGATCGGAGAAACCACGGAAAACTACCGATCAGAGCGGCCGGCCGCTAGAATTCTCCTCCAGACAGCGAATGGTTTCGACCTATCAGAAAAGCTAGTGTCGAAAATCCTGCCGCCGTGGGGAGTGGGAACCTAGGATCTCCCGGTCGGAGGCGCTGCAGTGACATCAGTTGATGCACTGAGCTACCGCTCCCGCTGATGGGTTGGATGTAATTATAGTAAACAGCAATAATAATAATTATAAAAACTAAATGGTGACAGAAATATAGCAATAGTAATTTTGAATTTCGTACTGTTACATTCAAACGTATTTTTTTTTAAATTTTATTTTCTTATATGTCAACTAATGGTGCTCCAACATCACATACACTTTGGTACTATTTTTAACTTTTACAATCTTCGAAAATTCTGAGTTCAACGAAAATGAGATTCGCGCAATTTTTTTGAAGTCCCTTGTCCTATCCGTGGAACATGTTTACAGAAAAAAATAGGAGCTGTTTTTGTGAACATGTTTTTTTTAGACATTGCATATATTAACTTTTGCAATGTACATGACGTTGTTCGAAGATCTGTCTTTGAGCAACGGATTTTATGAAGAAAGATATCTGTCTTTAATATTGTAGTTGTAAAAGGACGCCAAAAAAATTTGTAACTTTCGAAATTTTAGAGCATTTCAAAATTGAAGCCATTTAAATTTTGAAAATATTGCTGAGACTTCATGTAGATCAAGAATCTCCAGAAATTAAAATATCAATCTCAACACTCAGGTCCTGGAGTTCCTTCAAATCGATCGCAAAATATCAAGTTTGGAGAAAAACTGTTTAGGCCAGGGATTTCCAATCTTTTTCTTTCGTCGATTCCTTTTGAATGAAATATTGGCTCGGTCGTCACCCTTACGTTATTCTCTATAATAAAAACAATACATAATTATAAGTAATAACACAAAGAACTGAACATAAACGCCTCGAAGATAATTTCGGAGTCCAATATTGGGGAAATTTCTAGATTTTCAAGAATCAGAGACTCTTCCGTTTCTGTGTATCTGTGTTTCTCATTTTCATTATTGTTCAATGGTTACCATCGGTAACATTTCTTCAGTCCGTACTGCAGGGAGGGAGTTAGTCGTGTCGTGAATACACAGCTCTCATCTGTTTATTTCTTTTAAAATTATGCTAAGCAGTTGCGTAGCTAGGTTCCCGCCCCGGTGCAGAAAGTCGAAATGGAGCTATCTGAAATAAAAGTGACATTGAGAGTTTTAAACCTCATTAGTGTAAGAATATGCTAGTGCAATGAAAAAAAAAAAACACGGAGTGTGATTTCATGCGTGTCTTTTTCTACGTTCATAAAAGACCGTGGAGGCTCTTATTAAGAGCCTCTTAAATTCGAGTATAAGTACAGTGCACCGTTTGCTCCAGCCTAGATATGGTCCTGACACCAAAGATCTTCATTTAATAAGTGTATTTTAAATATGTTGGTTGGTGTTTTATTTAGTTTCTTTCTCCTTAAAGCAACCTGAATATTAACGATATTACTATAAATGAAGAATATGAAAGGAGAGGAGAGAATTTGTAATTTATTATTATATATTTTGTTGCTTCATATCAGAAAAATATTATTAATTAACTAATTCTTTTAATATTTTTTGTGTTCAGTGGAATTTTGTTTATATGAATCAATCGTAAAATTCGGGTAAGGACCCCCCAATCGACCCTTTGATCATCACTGACCCCCTTCAAAATTTCATCGACCCCAGTGGGTCGATACCGACCCCGTTGGAAACCCGTGGTTTAGGCGCTAGAGTTGATCACAGACCAACAGAAGGTTTACCGTCAATCGATTTGTCGGCACTGAGATCTACAAAACATGGATTCTCATTTTACGTGTTAGAGGAAGCAATTTATTATATACGGAAATTTATATATAAGAGCATGCATTTGAATATATATATATATATATATATATATATATATACACAAAATTTATCCACATTTTAGTTACCAAGGGCCGACAATGAGAGTTTTACTGGTGAAAAATCACCGTTTTCCGCCGCACGATTACAATACTTTCTCTTCTTGCAAAATAAGGCAAGAAAGTAAAATAGTTCTTTTATAGCTTCAGTGTAAAATGTGTTAAAATGGTCAATGTCAACCATTTTACAACGAGATACATATTTGAAATGCTAAGTAGATGAGGAAAAGATGTTCGTTGTTTGGAATACTTCCAATATGTCTGTCACAGGATAATATATCTATTGTACGAACATGACATTATCTGCAGAATTTTAAAACATTGTGAAAGCTGGGTAGTTAGTGTACTTCCGTTAGTCCAATCCCCCTAATTACATTCAAAGCGTTCTGCTAATTGTATAATTGCATATCATCTTCAAAATTACGTAGTATACGAAAATTATTCCATGCTTAGGACACCACCTGCGTGAAGAGGCGTGACAGGAAATGCTCCTGACAGGAAAGAGCATCCAATTCCTACTACTCGCCTTACTCTGTTATTGTGGTAAACGTGCATAACCGTGAGGGAAGAAATTGAACATTCCACAAAACGTCCAAAACCATTATCCTGCAGATGACAATTTCATAGGATTTTCTTTAATAATTCAGAAATATGGCAGACATACTGTTATATGATTACCCTCTACCGTCATATATGTGTCATAATTCAGTATAATTCTTTGTATGTACCCTCCCGAATAGAAGTCTACACAAATGCAGTGGAAAAATTGAACAGGGGAACGTCAAATTTGGGAAAGATTGTTGGGCCTCCAAAACGTATGTCGACACAAGAACCCCGCTCATCTCGGAGCCCGGAGAATCCACACTCGATGGAATTACTCGCAAATTGCCGCGAGGACAAAGAGCAACCCACACATGCGCACTCGTACGCTCGCGTATGGGGCAGGTTCCGGTGCACTCTCGCAATAAACGCAAACATTCCGCGTAATGAGCGGCCAGGGGTGTCCAGCTGCCGGCGCGCGGGGGCCGAGGCCAGTGCGACACGCTAGGCCTTGGACACCCGCTTCCGGCAAAGAGTACGAGCACACGCGCGCTTGACAAATGCGATTTTAAGTGCTCTGTCTCTGCGCCATCGAACTGGGCGCTGCCGCCGCCGCTCGACGCCAACTCGCCCGGTGGACTGTGCGTGGGCTTGCGACAGAGCGCGTGCGAGTGCGTGAGAAATTGAATTATATTTATTTTACGACCTCGTGGGCGTGCGTGCGAAGGGAACAAGGTCCCTCGGCGTGAACGAGCTTCAATACACATCGAACAAAAAAGTATCCCTTTCGTCGACTCGAAGATAAATGCTTTCGCTTGGACAATGAATGAGCCACCTACTTCCTTTCCATGCTAGTGTTATGACTCCGTATGGCTTGATGAAGTTGAATGTTGTGTACTGAATGAATGGTAAATCTATTAATAACCGGCAAATAAGAGCGGGTATAATTAACAGGGATGGAAACAGTTATAATATTGTTTAGCGCATTGTAATATAATAAATGAACGTAAATGATTGGATCTAGAATTTCGAAAATTGATTGTTATGATTATTGGATAATGTAATTCGACTATAAAATTATTAAATAAAATAATTTAATCAAAATATCTTTTTAAAATTTTCTTTCATTTCGGTAACTTCTAATAGTCTCTCTTTGTCTAATGCTCTTGTCACCACTGTATGGAACATGATGTCAAATCCAGCTACTGTTTTATGTATTCGATTTGATTAAAAAATATTGTGTGTTCTGAAAGTAATATAAGAAAAAATTCTGAGTATCAATCACTGGTATCCACTTTGTGTGTTTTTTAATAAATATTTTAAAAACTTTCCTCTACATGATCACACCCACTAACCTACTTCAGTAGGTAGTTCATTGTTAGTGAGGCATGAGTCAGGAGGCGAAGCTCGTGCGTTAAAGTCTGGGCTTAAAATAATACGAGAGGGAAGTTGAGTCGTGGGGTTGTATTTGTCAGGATTTTCCCGAAGGCGACTGTACACACCGGGCGGTCTACGTCATCGTAATTATATTCCCATTACGCGGAGCAGAATACAGGCATATGGGACGCGCTTTTTGTCAGAGGGATAACGAACCGTCTATTTTAACTGTTACTGGCGGTCATGTGGGTCGCATTATCGAGATGGACTTGGGGTAAGGTTCGGTGCGTGCCCATTAGGGCTGGGAGATATGTGTTCACACGTTACGTTTGACTTCGAGAGGAGCCTTTCCCACGCCACAAGCATGCGAATAGATGCAGACGTAGACGATTTATAGTATTGGCACATTTGTTTAAAAATAAAGGAGTAAGCGGAAACTCATGGAAATACATAGAAGCTCATGGAAGTGGTCTTGACACAGCAGTATACAAATGCTCTTGACACTTCCTGTAGAGTAATATACGAAAAATAATTTCTGTTGAACTTTTGCTATGTTGGGTAGAATGGTTATTGGGTTTAGTTTAGGACAAATTAAAGCCATTTATTTTAATAAACAAACATTTCGACCCTTTATCTAATCGATATCAATACTTTTTACTACAATTTATAAAACTATACACATTAGCACCACTCACGATGATTCCTTCTTTATACATTCAAGCTTTATTTCAATACACATTTGCATATGTATATAAATACATAAGCACACATATTAAACTGATGTATTTCCGTATTTATTCCAGTATTTCTACAATTCCGAAAACTACGCAAAAACATATTCACAGAAACTTCAAAGACCAATTCATTCTTGAGGGATGGTGCAGGGATAGTCTCTTATTTTACCAAAATTTATCTTTAGAAATACAATTACGTTTTCAGATTTCAAACGACTGATGTGCACCTCAAAGAGACGAAACGTCTGTGCGGGGTCCGGCGCAACACCATCAAAGAGCGTGCGCTTGCAGCTAAACGTTTGGTTGGTTGGTTAGTGATTCCGGGCGCGTCAACAACTCAGCTCATTACTCCCGTTAGTGTAGTGCATGTTTTTTTCACGAGAGATGGCGGTGGTCTTCCCCCGCTGGATGGCGAGATCCGGCGCCGACCTACCGTCGGCTAGTGGGGTTTCCCCCTAACCAGGACTCTCCCACCAGCGGGGCACCGCCCCAGCCGGGACAAACTCTAAGCTCCAGACCGGTCTCCCGGAATATATGGTAGTGTACTGCATGTTAATGTGAGTGTGTGTTGTAAAGGAAGTGGATATGATACGGAAGAGGAAGGAACGATCGCGCGCGGTCCGTGGCCCGTTTGGCAGGGTACTGCTCCGGCATTTGCCTGGTGTTGATCGGAGAAATCACGGAAAACTACCGATCAGAGCAGCCGGTCGCTAGAATTCTCCTCCAGACAGCGACTGAATTCGACCTAGCTGAAAAGCTAGCGTCGAAAATCCTGCCGCCGCACACTGGTTTTATCGCGGCAAAAACCTGGCCATAATTGCAAAATTCAAAGTGCGCGTTTGGAATTCTGACTTATCAAATCTCGTTCGGAAGACATTGGAGCATACTACTTCAGCTTCAGAAATTTATTTCAATCATTTTTGTCTTCCACACGGTGTCGTAAAGTTACCGTTGCTCGAATGGCTCGAATTCGTTGATTCTTGCCAACGATATTCGTGAAATTAAAAAGGGTTTAAAATTTTCTTTTAGGATTCTTTTTGTATATCCGAATATAAGACACTTATGGCTGTAAGTTAAGTATATTTTTAAGAAAAAGTGTATAATATTTTTATATATGATGCAGTTGAATTCTAAACAATGTAGCGTAACAAAGTTAGTCGTTTATATTGTAGATTATATTTTTTGTCCTGCGAGGTCCTGCCTCAATTATTATTTTATTTATCAAGTAGAATATCCTTAATCAGAATAACACAAATTTAGCTGCACATATCTGCATCTTTTTGTTTTAAAGCGACTATACTACAATGCTACGTAGTAAGATATAACACTAGATCGCCCCCGATGGTTTCTTCGATGCCACAGGGAATTGATTTCTTGGAATAGTTTTTTTTACTTCTCCTTCAGATAATTACTTTTAGTAGTAAAATTAATAGTATAAACTTTTGGAGGGATTAAACAATAATAACACCGAGCACTTTCAGATTTTTGGTGTATTTTAAGGATTCTTCTTTTCTTGACGCAACAAACAAAACTATGGGTAACTAAGGTGTAAGAGTGAATTCAATGTGATCACCTCAAAGTATTGTTGACTAATTTTTGATTCAATTATTCATAATTAAATATTAAATAAAATATTGTTTATTCAATAAGTGCCGACGAAATTAGATCTGTATACATAGATATTGGGTTCCCAGTAGATGGGTGACATTTGTTTGAAATATATATATATATATATATATATATATATATATATATATGTGTGTGTGTGTGTGTGTGTGTGTGTGTGTGTGTTAAATAAATCTTAATGAATCAACAAATTCAAAAACTGTCTTAAATAACATTTTACTTACAATCGATTTCTTTTTCCTTAAATCCGATATTCCTTTTTGAAGCAGCTATTTTGAATTTCATAGCAATTTTTGTATTTAGTGACTTCAAAAATAGTACTTAACCATATTTCTGCGCATATTTGCTTCATTTTCAAGCTTCAATTCTGAATTTTGATATTTCATTCCGATAATCGAAATCAGCGATCTGAAACCGTTTTTAAATGAGTCGATCCGCCATTTTGAAGGCGCCATTTTGAATTTTGAAATTTCGTAATGATATTCTAATTCAGCGACCTCAAAAACCCCTTGATACCAATTTTTACGCAAATCCACTGACATTTGCAATTATGACCAAGTTTTAGGCCCGATTCAACCAGTGTGCGCCGTGGGGAGTGGGAACCTAGGACCTCCCGGTCAGAGGCGCTGCAGTGGCATCAGCTGATGCCCTGAGCCACCGCTCGCCTTAGCTAAGCGATTGACGGCGCGTGGAGCGGAGAGGCCGCACGAGGGCCGGTGAAGCCGGAGTCCGCCGCTCAATACTCGTCGCCGTCCCCGTGAAATACGAGGGTGACGTGGACGTGGGCGCACGCGAGCACGCACGGGGGCGGTGCGTGAGCGTAATCCTTGTTACATGCGTAATCCTTCCCTGGGGCAGCAACCTGACGCATTCGATCTAACTCGCTGCAGGCAGCGGTCATTTGCGCGTGTCGATGTTTAACTAAACGCTGGGAGAAGCTGAGATTACAAAGTCGCACCTGTTATAGGTCGGAGTTACACCTAGCACTTGTTACTATCTGCCTATTTCTTGTTCAATCTAGTTCCACGCAGATGAATGGCTGGAAAACACACTCGGACGCATAAATCAAAAGTAATGGTACTTTGAGATTTAAGAAACACTCAAATTATTTTGCTGAAAGATAATTTCTTAGACATATTGAGTAATCGCACATTAGCTACATTTTCGCACTTTAGCTACATGTCTTCGCACTTTAGCTACAACGCATCATTTGTTTGGCATATAATAAAAAAAATTCAAGACATTTCGTCTCTTCGACGCATCATTTATTTGGCATATAATAAAAAAAATATTTTCAGGACATTTCGTCTCTTTTATAGGAGGCGGGAATGGTGCAACTGATGACAGGTATATCTGCCGAAATGCTTTTTGTGCAGAATCAGCATTGCTGGCACATTTTTCTCCCGTCCGTCTTCAACCGAACTCCTATTTAAAGGAAAGACATTATTCTCAGAATGGTGTAGTAGTATCACATCTCAACAGGAATTCCAGAAAAGGCGAAAAGTACTACAAATTCGACTGTCGACCACCGCTAAAAGGCATCAGCCAAATTGTAAGTGGCTGCGTTCATTGGCTGCCCGTGGCTGCGGCCATTCGAGGTTAGCGTGGCAGCGGGGGCGGGGCAACGGACAGGGGGCGGAGGGCGGTCTGCTGTGTGCTTGTCCCATCTGGCTAAATTCCGCAAAAACCAATCTAAAAAAATTACAAATCATTCAGAACCATTGCCAATGCACCGTGGTTTGTCACCAATCATCAGCTTCACAAAGAACTCAACTTAGAACTCATTGAACATGACATCACATACTTAGCCACCAACTTTTATTATTATTTACCTCAAATCCTTTCCCTTGCAACCTTGAGACTCGCTAAAAACTCGAACCATACCAGAATAAAAAACAGATACCCCTACAATATATTCCTCAAACCCTTCTCCGAATTTGAACCAGAATAGAGGACCCAATAGGGTATCCTCAACCTTATGATAGATTTGTCTTAGAAATAAGTTTTAAATATAAGTTAGTATGTAAGTCTAGCAAATATATGTAAAGTTTATACTAAAACTGACCTATGTACAACCAACAAAATCAATAAAATAAAATTTTTTAAAAAGGGAGGGCGGAGGGCGGTAGGCACGTGACGTCACAATGTCGCCCCGCCTCTCCACCGCCACCATTGCAGGGAAGGCTGATACTACCAAGCGCACGTAATAAAGGAACTCGTATTCATCCGCAACTGCTAACCTCATTGGCCGATTGTTCCAGGCTCCTCCTTAAGGCACACGTGTACACGAAGCGTACGCGGCAACACCAGCCTCGCCTGAGATAAAAATATGGCTTTGATTTCCTGTACACACACGCATGCCGTTTTACAATTGCCATTCCCATTACATTGCAGATTTGCTCGGATAAGGTTCAACGCCCAAATTGCGTTCGGGAATACCACCGTACAAGATCACACGCTTAAAGTTTTATTTTTTTCAATACATGTTACTGGTTTACCTCTCATATGCTTTGTAAAAGACGTGCGCTGCTACAGCATCCGCCATTTTCAAATGAAAGGTACGCACAAAAATTAAAACTTAGAATACGATACGCCGATCTTGCCGCAATGACCGAATAGAAGTGATTTCTCTTCTGCTCACGGAGCCCAAAGAAAGCTTCATTTGCTGCTTTTGTTTCGAGTCGACAAAGCTGTCAGAACCGCGCACGGGTATAAGGTTTCTTCGCCGCCATTACACGAAGCCTTCGCCCTTCAGGGAGACGGAGCGTTTCAGAACAGTGGCCCTATTCAGTTTCCAGAAATCGTCTCTCTAAACACCTTGAATTTTGTGAGTTGCTTTAAAAAGGAATATTTATATTGAACACTGCATTTGTGTACATCTGAATCATTCTCAGGCTAAACAGACAGTGCTCATATTAAGGGCATATTAAGAACAAATCAAATGCTCAAATTCACTGAAGATTGTCACAATATTAATTAATATATCATCTCAAATTCTTTATATACCTCCTTCCAAATAGAACGTTCAATTTTACAGAAAAATGCAGCTATGGTAAATTGCGGTATATAGTTCACAGAAAGGTTTCCAAATCCATCTCTTGATATCACCATACTCTTTAATATCTACTGGAGCAAATATCGAGGTCAAAAACCCCATTAGCACTCCCATTTCTGTAACACGCGGTATTTCGCAAACTTTCCCCACATCGCCTCAGCGGCAGTCGTTCGCAATTCATGAGCAAAGTTACAACCTCTTCCCGCCAAATATCAGCTATTCGATTTCCAAAGTTTAATTACAGCAATAGCCGAGGGCAGCGGCGGCGGCGGCGCGGGCGGCAGGCGGTTCGGGGCTCGCTGTCTCCGATCGATGGGGGGCGGGGGAGGGGAGGGAGAGGCGGGAATTAATGCGCCCTTCATTGTTTCCCACGGCCTGCACCGCCCCCGCTGTAGCCGCCAGGTTCATACCCTTGACTCCGCCAGGCACGAAGCGGCTACGGCGACACGCAGCAGGCGGTGGGCGATCCCTCTGTTCAGCATCCGCAGCCTATATAGGTGTTCGTTGCTTCGAAGCTCTTAAGACAATTTTAAGTATATCTTGTGGAATAAACTCACTGGATATTCTGAATGGCTGAGCTGCAATAAGCGCTCAAAAGTGGGCTTGAAAAAATACTTTCTATGCAAAAATGTGAATTGCAGAAGCATATACACCAATTGAGTCAAGAACAATTAGGAATTCCAAATCGAAAATAAATGTTTGTAGATGTTAATCAGCACTGATGTAATAAAAAGGGATTCATATTACATACGACAGGTGAGTACCGTAGGTTTATGAATCTGCATTTAAGTTTCGAGAACTTGACGAATAGGGGAGAAATGTGTTTTTCAGCAGTTCCATCTAGAACCTAGCACATACTTCACTATTTATAGATTGCAAAGTGTTACTTTGTTGTATGCGTACGCATACTACATAAACAACTGAGAACTGCAAAATAAACCAAATACTGTGACAATGTCAATTAACAAGGGTGCCGCCTCGTATATTGAGAATGATCATAAGAGTATATAGTTGTTTTCCATGAATTAGAGCTATAAAATAATGTATGTAACTTGTACGAAGTCTTTGACGTACTCAATTCAAAATGCCAGACTCGGCGCATATGATCGTATCGTTTCAACATTTCATTCGTACGCCAAAGACTCACTTTCTGTACTAGTTACGTTAATAATCATTTACTTTTTCCCTGATATAAGTTGTATAGATAAAGTATTATATTCGAATCCGAGATTTCGGTTGTAAAATTCGTTTTGTGGATTAATGAAACGATAAGGGCGTTTTTACCATAATGTCTCAATAATGTGGGAAAATACGTACACTACTGTATGTATAGGTTTCTGCGCGGTTTTTGCGTGCGTTACGCATCGGTCAGATTATGCGATGTAACTCGCTACACAGGAAGGTAGTAAGACGTTAGTGCTATTTTCAAATCTGTTAACAATGGTGCAGGTGGCAAGGAGATACATGCAGTTTTGAACAAAACGAACACTGCAAATATCATAACAATTGCCACTTTACACGTGATGTCGGTTGTTTTACCTAACACACGTTGGCAGGATAGTGGGATCGCTCGCTAGGCCGTACCCATACTAAGGGCCAATAGGGGGGTAAAAATCCGCTTCTTTTTAAATGGAAAATGACAATAACCGTAAACTAATACCAAAAAAGTGGATTTTGTCATTACGTCGTAGAATATATTTTCGACCCCGTCCTAGAACTGTACATACATTATTGATTATAGATATTTTTTAAATTGAATCCTATCTTCGATACGAGAAATTAAAAGAAAATTAAATTCAAATTTTTCAGAATATGAGTAGCTTTTACGAAATCATGATCATTTTAAAATGATCGTAAACAAGAGCAGAATATCGAACTTATTTTTTATTAACTATGTTTTAGAGAAACGAAAGTACACTTCTGTACAATAAAGTTTACTGATAATCGCAAACTACTTTCCTGCCTTTCTCCGCCGTTTCAGAATCACGCGAAATGGAAGAACGAAATCGTGAGATCCCTGGGGAGCTCCTGTGCTCCGAGCAGCCGCTCGGACCGTCGCAGCGCTTCACCATCAATCACACGTTAAGATCTAAAAAGGGAGAGTTTTGCTGTGCACCTCTTATTGGCGCTCGGCCGCGCGCGGGCGAGGCGACGTGTTGCGGCGGGGGGTTGAACGGCCTGCGGATTGTATCTCGGCTCATAAACAGACGACCCGCGCTCCGAGCCCGCATCGATCCGCCTATCTGCCCATCTCCCACCCCCGCCGCCGCCGCCTCCGCCGCCTCCGCGCTTCCCCGCGCAGCAGACCGTCGTGTTCCGCCATTTTGGCTCCTCGACTGCGCTTCGGTTGGAGTTCGTCGCAAATGCACTCCGCAGGTAAAATCTGATTGTCATTGCAAACTAAGAAGAATGAAAATAAAAGAAATGATGAGGATTGCTGAAATGGTTTGTCACAACCCGAGCCAAAGGAGGGACGGTGCTGTCAAATGTCGTTAGCATGCGTAACATCCCGTGTGCTTCGTTTAGAGTTCATCGCAAATACACTCCTCAGCTAAAATATGCTTACCATTGAAAACTAATATCCGTGAATATAACAGAGATTTTCTGATATGGTGTAATACCAAACGTGCCAAGGGAAGGACGTTACAGAGAATTGTCGTGGATAGCATAAATAACAGACGCAAAAGTATCTTACTTTTATTTTATTTATTGTATTATTTTATTACTTTACTACAATTGATTTGAACTTCAAGGTTGCTTGAAATGGCTTTTGATAAAAAGTAACAATTTTGTGAAGGCTCATGTGGTGAAGTTTTCACTTTTCTTTCGGTTACGTATTGTTTTGTTAATGCGTCTTCATATGGTAAAGAAAATTAACAAAATTTATTCAGTTAAACAACTCTACAAATCTTGAAGGTTAAAAAATGTGCATGAGCAATATCAAAAAAGCAGGAAAAATCACTCCACTCTCTAGGATTTTAAAAAAAATGTAATAATCAAGGAAAGACAATGAATCAACAAAATGAAGCCCACTGACAACTGTATTGTTTTTACATACTTTTTACAGCATATGACCTGCAGGATATCCAACAATTGTATACACACTTGTTCAACTTTTGGACCCAAAGTTAAGTATATGGTCCCGTATTCCCGTCATATTTGATATTTTAGGCTTTTTATACAGCCTATCATTTACACTGTCAAGTCGAATGCAAGCACATGTCACACGAGTACATTAATAAAATCAGACAGACGAAAGGTGTTACAAGACAAACCCAGATTCACCATTTTGAAAAACCTAACCCTCTGTTCTGCTTGGCGTCGTCGGGTAAAAATAAATCCACGAGCAGTGATATTTCCTCTTGAAGTCGCCTGGCTCGGTTCGTCGATGGAGGCCGTGTCTGGCTGTCGCGCCGCCACCTCGCGAGGGCGTGGCTGTGCGTGTCCGTCGGCCGTTGCGTCTCCCACGCCGCCACCGCTCGCACCCTCGGCGAGAACAGGCAGCGGACGCCATCGCAGGCACAAACCCGTCCATCGCCACTCGCTCGCACCCTCGGCGAGAAACACCAGACGCCAGCGGCATCCACTCGTTGGGTTTGGTTTGTTTTTTTCGTGTTTCCGAGCGCGTCAACTGCTTTGGTCATTAGTCCCGTTAGTGTAGTGCATGTTTTCCCCTCGGGAGATGGCGGTGGTCTTCCCCCGCTGGATGGCGAGATCCGGCACCGACCTACCGTCGGCTAGTGGGGTTCCCCCCTAACCAGGACTCTTCAACCAACGGGGCACCGCCCCACCCGGAACAAGCTCTAAGCTCCCGACCGGTCTCCCGGGATATGTAGTAGTGTAGTGCATGTTAGTGTAAGTGTGTGTGTGTGTGATGGGAGACAATAGGACAAGAAAGAGGAAGGACAGATTGCGCGCGGTCCGAGGCCCGTTTGGTAGGGTACTGCTCCGGCATTCGCCTGGTGTTGATCGGAGAAACCACGGAAAAGCTGCCGATCAGAGCAGCCGGCCGCTAGGATTCTCCTCCAGACAGCGACTGAATGCGACGTAGCTGAAAATCCTGTAGTGTCGAAAATCCTGCCGCCATCAGGACTCGAACCTAGGTGAGAGACGCTGGCTCCCGGTGAGAGACGCTGCAGTGACATCAGTTGATGCACTGCGCTACTGCTCCCGGTCATCCAGTCGTCACTTCACGCCACACACTTCGGGAATTTTCTCAAAACAAATCTGTGTTCATCGTCCGAATGGCGGAGTTTCGAGATTCATGTAGCGAATAATTTCAAGGTTTAGAAGAGAAAACGCCGAAAATAAAACAAAAACATTAAGAGTAGTTTTAAAAATGAAGTAAAAATCATTGATAAAATATTGTTTCGGACCTTAGAAGGTTCGCTTACATCCTCCACGTTTATATTCTCTCTGTACACCTTTTATATAAAATACTAGTGTTAGTATTTCAGATAAATTTGTATGCTTAAAGGTTGCTTTTGAAGTTTCTCCTTGTATTCTGTTTCAAGTTATTTTAATTGTTCATACATATGAAAGCCATTTTTTTGTCGAACAAGTATTAATAAGTGTTAAAAAAGAAGACCTTAAGCAATTGGAAATCCTTTTCACGTGGTAATGTCTGTTTTGAAAAGTGTGTTAATCTCACAATTTACAAAGTAAATAAATAATACGACGAATTGAAAATCATTTATGTAATAAACATTTTAATAACTCCTTTTTACCACGTGTTACATTTGTATTTCAGCTGCGGGGAGAAATAACATTTCGGTACACAGCAGTGGAAACGAAATTATGTGAAAATGGATCTCGAAATTCTGCCCAAGGTTGCTTTCCTTTTACGAACTTTGTTTCTTTAGCTTGTTTCTATGGAAACGATGCGTCAAACAAAAGATCTACAGGCTACAAACTTCAAGTAGTCGCAACACCACCACACGTTTATCTAAGCTGTTGGATACCAAGGAAATTCCCTGCTCCCTTATCCAAAAGACGTGGACTAAAGAATTGTTTCGTACACAAGTTAGACGATACTTTTCTGATTCTCGTATAAATTACAAGTATACAAGTCCAATGTTCACTCCCACTGTATAGTTATCAGTGACGAATAAATTATGAAGCATTGCTTTTTATCGCCATATTCTCGAAAGGAATTACGGAAAGGAAGGGAAAAAAAGGAGAGAAATGAGTAATATCGTGATAAAAAAAGTTCAGTCTCAGAAAAGTACAACTTCTATACATCATCTCAGTTCAGACATATCTGGGTTAAAGAGATTGGCACACAAAGATACAGTGTAGTAATACTCTCAGTATTCAGGTTATTGCTAGTATTCCCTCTAGAGATAAATTTGCATCTAAACCTCTAATGTACTTGCATTTTATAATAGAAATACGTGTCAGTAAAATATAGTATGCTGTTTCAATTGGGGAATATGAATTAAAATTGTTTGATTATAAAGAAACAATATACAAAAAATGTATAGAATTGAGTATTATTCTGCAATAAATATGCATTTCTGAAAATTTAGTTCTTAATGAATACGCTTGTAATACTAGATGGTCATGAGACATCTTTAAGAGTAGGGAATAACATAGCGCTGTTGGCTCTTATATGCAGAACTAAATTTCTGCCGTCATGTCTGATGAGCGGTTATTTATCCTGCAGAAAGCATCATATGGTAGCACTACTATTTATTCAATGTCAAATGTAACTACCCCTTGAATTACTGTTCTTATGGAATTAAATGTTGATATATTGTTTTCTCTGCTACGTACAATGTATTCAAAATTATAACGTGATTCTTAGTCAAACTGACTATATCGGGATTTTTCGAAATGACGAATCCAAATCTTCAAGGACCTGCGGTCTGGTATGTTTTTATGTAATAATATTGCAGTGTAATATAATATTGGTGAGTTTCTGTTAATAATTGGTTTTAGAACCTCTCCATGCTCAGACTTCCCAAGAACAAATTTCGCCTAACCCATAACTATTACATTCTTCTCGAATTTACATGTAATAAAATGCTTCAAAATATCTAAAAAGTAAATCCAATTCCGCACTGCCAGATAGTTGAAGAGGATCCCAGAGAGAACAACATGGTTATTTGTAATAATTTGAACACAGTATATGTACTATGTGTGAAATTCTCTATAACTGTTCTGTAAAGTGATTAATCCACTGCACCAGACAACAACAACAACAACAAAATAATAATAATAATAATAATAATAATAATAATAATAATAATAAAATAAAAAATAACCTCTCCATCATGGATATCCTTTTGTGCCTAGTTTCTTTTGCCGTGCTTTCTTCCACACTCGCACGATTTCCACGGCATCATCGCCCTTCACAGCCGCCTGCGCGAGCCCTCTGCCCGTCGGGGAAATATCGCCCCTCGGCTTCATAAAACCCGCGGCGACGGCGCAGGTCGCCGGCGCGTCGGTGGGGTCGTACCGGGGCGCGCGGCGCGCAAAAACCCGGCCGGCCCGACGGATCACAGCCCGGCCGCTTTTCATTAGGACGCGATCCCGTGAATTAAGCGGGGCCGCAGGTGTGTAATGACCGTAAATTTATTACGCACTCGGCGTTTTTATTCCCACGCAGAACGAGAAAAACGGGCGAGCCGGGCAAAAGGAAGGAGTGTGGGGGCGACGCGGGCAGATGGAGAGGTATCGGTTAGCGGCGGCGTCGTTTTGCCGCAGCCGCGAGGAGCGCTGCGTCTCGACGGAGTCCGGCGCGGGGGTGGGGACGGGGTGGGATGGGGGCAGCCTCCCTCCCACATCGTTAGACACCCAGATTGCCTGTGCGCGCCGCCCGGCCGGCGCAGGGAGGGTCGGGCGCTCTGCTCAGAGAAACGCAAATTATAAAGAAATTTGGAGGCCGCGCGGAGGGCGAGGGGCCGGGCCGTTTCTTTGTGGGCTCGCGGGGCCTAATGACGGAGCGCCGTCGTCCGTGATGAGTGCCGCGGCGGCGGCGGCCGGCCCCGCCGATCGAAATGCCGGCAGGTGGTCGCCTCCGCTGCTGATAAGGTGCAGCGCAAGAAAAATCTGGGGAATCTTTTCGACAGATTGTACCACATGGTTGCGCCACTTTTATATTTAGTATTTTTCTTCAAAACCATGGCAAATACCAAATTCTTTTAAACACAATTTCGATCTTGCGTTGTTGATCAAGTCTAAGAAAACAAAAACAAGAAAACAAAACAAAAAAGAGGGGGCTCAAAAACAAGGAAGACAAATCTGTCGAAAGAAAATTGTAAATCGTCTTTGTAATTGGAAATAAGTAAAATAATGGTAGCTCACAATTATTGTCAATTATATTATAGTTAATATTTTGGGGAGCTGTGGTACCATATCTCTCACTTTCAAAGTTTTATACCGTGCGATCAAGACATTTATATATCATAGATTTTCATACTTTCTGTTCTTTATTAATTTGATCTACTTCATGATGAACTATTAATTGTGCTTGTAGTAAATGTATTTTGTCCACCATTCGTTTATCATAATTGTGTACGTTTAATTTCTAATCGATAAAGTTATTATGATATTTTATAGTGTGAAATAAATGCACATAGTAACTCCGCACGTAGTAGTAAACTAAGAAGTTACTACTCGATAAGCCACGTTGCGTATAATCCACTCATGAACGAGACAAGCAAGAGGTAACGGAAGGAAAACCACGTGCAGACAGCAATTGAACTGTTCATCCCCCGACGAGTTCACCCCGTTGGTTGGCTAATTAGTGATTTTGGATGCGTCAACAGCTAAGTCCGTTAGTGCATGTTTTTTATCGCGAGAGGTGGCGGTGATCTTCCCCATTGGTTGGTAAAATCCAGTGCCAACATCCCCGGCGGGTTGCAGGTTTCTCCTAATAGGTGTCTCCCACCGGCGGGGCACCATCGCAGCAGGACAAACTACGCTCCACACTGGTCTCCCGACATGTATTGTAGTGCAGTGAGTGTAAGTGTAAATGTGTGCAAGTAATGGATGATGATAGGACAAGTAAAGGGAAGGAAAGATCGCGGTCTGTCGGGGGCCCATTTGTTAGGGTACTGCTCCGGCATTCGGCTGCTATTGATCGGAGAAACCACAGAAAGCTACCAATCAGAGCAGCGGGCTGTTAGAATTCTCACCCAGACAGTGGATGACTTAGACCTATTTACAAGTATGTAGCTGGTGTCGAAAACCCTGCTACCGTCGGGACTCGAACCTTAGAATATCCCGATTAGAGGTACTGCAATAACATCAGTTGAAGCTCTGAACCACCTGAACCGGTAACACCTTCACGCGGGGGCGCGGGGGCGGCGCGGGGGCGGCGCGGGAGCCGGGGCTGCTAGCGACTTTTAATCAACACAGCGCTCGCGGTGGCGACGGCAGTGGTGGCGCCGCACGGCAAACTCGGATCAATCAAAGGCATTCCAGCGCCCCCGTCGCGCCGCTATGCAGATAAGTCTGATGAAACAAGGCGGACTGGGCACCGCCCCCGCACCCCTGCCCGAGGCGTCCCCGGCGCCCCAGGGTGGAAGGAGATTGCTACGTACCCCTGCACACTCCCTCAAGATGAGAAACGAAGCTCAAGCCACAAGCGAGCAGTTTGTTGTAGCCATTTTACGAGTTTTGAGTTGTAGAATTGTCGAGCACGATTCTTCATTTAAACTGCGCGAACCTCGTACTTTTTGCTCGTAAGTACAAGACTTTGAGTGGAAATATTCATTCGTTTATCACATCATTGACAAGAGTTTACAGAAATGTCATCGCTGAAACTGGGTTTCAATTCAGAACTAACTCGTATGTGAATACTTAAGGTAAATGCGTACACAATACTGATACGACATCAATAACAAAATATCGATGTTCAAAATTCAAATCTATGTTAATCATCAAAAACCCATCAATTTTTTAAAACAGATGATAACTGTACACAAGGCCAAACGAATGTAACATAAGACAGGCACAAATGTGAGCGCGCAAGATGGATGTAAACCATCAATGGTGATTTCAAGTGTCAGTAATACTGAGAGTATATCCAAGGTCATTAAACTTGCTGTCAATGAACGTCAAACTTCATTGACAGCCGTTTTAATAACTACTGAACACAAACACGTTTCTGAATAGAAGTCGATATACTAATAGATTATCATCAGACATGTTGGCGATTGACAATAATCCATTTAGGGAACAAAAAAATCACATAATTCGCACCGACAAATGCAACAGAGATACGGTAGATGGATGAAGTGAATATGTGTCTCGCAACACGTCCGCAGATGTTTTGAGAGAGTAGAAATGAGGAGGAGACGGATGAATGGAACACGTAAGGCGGGCAACTTCGCTGTCACTGCGGGAAAAGACATAGGGTGAATAGAATACTGGTAGGAGAGTTTATGCTTGCTACCACAATGGCAGAAGAAGCCAGAGGAATCAAAAAATATATAAACAGAATGCAACTGCGAAGGTAGTTAACGTGCGTAAAAAAGACATAATAAAATTGGAATATACCATGACACTCACAACAGAGAAAACAAACCCAACACAATGACTTATAATTTATTTTCTATGTTTCTGCGAAAAAGTCGCAAAACATTAGAAATAAGAAAACATCGATTAATTCGGAAAGAAAAAGTCAATAACTCTTCATTATAAAAACGAAATGTTCTAAAAACAAGTTTATACGAATGACGAAAAATGTTAGAAATTAATTGCCATAGGGATAGAAATAAGTCGGTTAGTTCAATGTACAAGTATAAGTTGTTATTAAAAATATATTCTGAATGAATGTGATTTTTACGTAAACAGACAACATAACAAGTTGACTCTTATCTGCATTTCTTTCACCACTGTAATAATTATGGGAGATGAATAAGAATGAAACCATGAATATATGAAAATGTGGATTGACAAGGATAAAAAAACACTTCGTTCGTCTTCCTTCGAAGGGGAAGTAAAACCAGCTATTCCAACTTATAGATTGTATCTATAAAAGATCCTCAAGCCTCAATGAAACCTCGAAACTAAAGTCAATATCCCGAATGATAAATTCTTTCCCTGCTAGATCGTAGCGACCGTTCACTTACGAAACTTTACGTGATCAGTCGGAAAGGCGGGCCTGATGGCCTGAGTCTCACCCAAGGCATAATGGGTTGATTGATTCAAAACAAAATGTGAAACTTTCTGCAGTATTCTCCATTAATTAGAATGTTGGTGATGTAGATACCTTATTAATTCAAAGTAAATAAACAGAGGTTGTCTGGTATCAAATCTATATTTCTTCTTAAGATCTTTTCGATCGCGTAGCGATCATCGTCAGAGCTTGCAGCTGCTGGGCAGAACTTCGTTTTCCGCTCTGACGGTGATCGATCGCTACGCGATCGGAAAGATCTTAAGAAGAAATATAGATTTGATACTAGACAACCTCTGTTTATTTACTTTGAGTGCTCTGCATCTTGACATTGAATGTGCAATATTTGATCCGCGCAGGAGGACGTTGGTAACCTCGGGCGCGTTCCCCACACGCGAAGAGGCGAGAGGGGCGTGGAGGGCGCACAAAAGAGCGTGGGAGGGGCGGGGCACCCACGGCCGCCATTACGCTCCCCGGGCCCGCGTCGGAAGCGGGCGCTCCGGAAGGCCTCCCCTGACGGATGGCGCCGCCGCCCCCGCACCACCCCCGGCAGCGCCCCCGGCGGCCGCCACCCGCGTCATCAGGCGCCGGATCCGGAAGTCTTTGATTTGGCGACCGCAAGAAGCGCCCCCGACTAATGACCCCTGGCGGCCGTCGCAAGAAGCGGGCAAGGCGCAGGGAACAAACAGCATTACGCGCCGCCGGTTCCTGCGGGGGCGGACGCCCTCGTAGGGGAAGGAGAACGGAGTATGCAACTGGAATAGTGGTTAAAACGTGAAATACGAGGGAATGGAAGTGTGAAATGGTTTGCCCGATAAGCGAAAAATGATCAATCACACAGGATACTATAAAAATAGTTATTGGCTTACAAATGGGATCAACCCTGATTCCATTGAAATATTTCCTATATCGTTCTGCAGGTCGGAAGTGACTGTTACATCGTTTCGGGCTTATAACTAGAAAAATTCTAAATTCTTATTTATAGTTTCGTCTTTGAACGTTTATCAGATGTTAAAAAGCGAAAAAACGACACCTTGCGCAATCGCTTCGCAGCAACTCCGGCTTCCTCTTACAGCCAAACCTGGACATTTTCACGTAGAAATCACATTTAGTGTATATCTGTGTAGAAAACAGTTGCGAAATTGCAGAAACGTTGCAAATGTTCAAGTAAATCTTCGAAAAAGGACGTTGCCAGATATTTCCCGCAAAAAGGACCCCCAAAACAGAAGATGTTCCAAATGTGTATTACTTTCCTACTTCTAAAAAGTCGAAAATATTTTAACAAAAACCAGCAGAAAATAATATTTATTAGTTGCTAAATACTTGTGTGATTATCTTTTAAAATATTTTTTATGCAATTTTTTAAAAAAGCATGAAACAATTCTCAATTTCACAATATCCCAAAGAAAAGTTCTACCGTACCGTAACCGTATGTATGTTTGTACAGAAACACTTAAAAATGTTTTATTTTGTATCCATATATGTGGGTAAACATGTATGAAAAATCTGTAACACTGATATATTGTAGAATGGTATATTGTAGACTTTTTTCCCCAATTGTACGGGCATACACCCTTCACCATCATCTTTTCGACCTGGTGTAAAAGAGTGATTTGGAACAAGCTAGACTGGCAATGAATTTGATGATTGGGAAGAAAAGGAAGCTTAAAAAAATTAAAATATGTACTGCAGGTGCATCTTTTGGAACTAAATTGCATGTAAATTTGGAAAAATCAATGATCAATTCTGTGTCTTTAATAGAAGCTAGTTCGAACTCTTGAGAAATCCAACGCTCTCTGTTGGAGAAGTCTAGCTGTCGGCTGCTCTGATCGGTAATTTTCGGTGGTTTCTCCGATCACCATCAGGCGCATACAGGAGAAGTAAGCTAACAAACAGACTACGTGCGATCTTTTCTTCTTCTTCGTTGTCCTATCATCACCTTTTACTTAACTTCCACTTATATACACTACACTACCACACATGCCAAGAGACCAGCCGGGAGCTTAGAAAATGTTCAGTCAGGGGCACTACCCTGTCGATGGGGATACCTGATTGGAGAAACACTCCACAAGCTTCAGGGTAGGTCGGCGCTCGATCTCGCCATCAATCTGGGGAAGATCATCGCCACCTCCCGCGACCAAAACATGCACCACACTTACGTAAGTAATGACCTTAGCAGTTGGAATCACTAATCAATCAATCAATTGGCGAGAGAGGAGGCGTTCCCGCGGGGCAGCGCCGGAGAAAGCGAGGCCGAGCGTGCGTGCGCGCTCGGGTGGGCGGGGGAGGGGGAGACCTCCCGGTGCGTGGGCGACGGCCGCGACCTTGCCGGGGGCGGGGGCGGGGCGACGCGGGTGGCACGCGAACGCCCCCACCGCCCGCACGCACGCCCAACGCCCACGCGGGCGCCGCTCGCGTGGTCCACGGCGGACGCGTCTCATTTTGCTCTCTCTTTCAGAACGCCTCGTACACGTCTATTGTTCATACCTACATAGCTTTGTCGAATGCAGCTGCTGTTTGGAGGAGAGTTCTAGTGACCTGCTGCTCTGATTGGGAGTTTTCCTGGTTTCTCCGATCAACGCCAGGCGAATGATGAAGCAGTACTCTCACAAACGGGCCACGGAGCGGTTTCTTTCCTTTTCCTTGTCCAATCCACACACGCCCCTTGCTTACATGCACTACTCCTGTCCAGTCGCATGCGCGGGGAGACCTGGTGCTGGCGGTGCGTCAACTGCTTGGAGTCCTGTTATGTAGTGCTTCGGGAGCTTTTGGGTCATTGATCCTCGGCTGGTGGAGATACCTGCGGCCAGTGGGAAAACCCCCTCAAATTTCGAGTAGTTAGGTCTGGCGCGGTGATCTGCCATCATTCAAAGGGAGGTGGAGTTCTTACCGTGCTCCCTCCTCCCTCACTGCGATCGTCACTTTAATTTACGGATATCTACAGTGAGACGCCCGCGAGCAATCGACTAACCTAAATCGAATCAATCTACGGTTTCAACAAATATTATTTTAAACTAAGTATTTCTTACAACAAATTATTCCTTAACACGATTCTTCACTGGTACTCGGTTCGCTAGTATTTGGTAGGAGAAGAAGATGGAGAAGGAAGACGGAGTTTCCTTCGCTGTGATTTTTCGGTGTCTGCAAAGGAGCACGGCCCAGACGCCCAGGTGGCAGGTGGGAGGGGGCGGCGGGGGCGCTAATGGCGGAGCCGTGTCCCGTCGCGTCGACGCCTCGCGACACGCGCTGCAGATAGCGTCGACACCCCGCCCCTGGCCGAAGCCACTCGGAGCGGTGGCAGCGGGGCGGATATTCGCCCACGTACGATGAAAATCCCCTCCAACCCAAGTGCACCCGAGATACCACTACACGGGATAGAAAATACCTGAAATTATTTGACCAAGCAAGAAGCATAGTAAATTGATTTTTTTGTTAAAAGTATTAAATGTAGATGTTACATTCACCTTGTTGATGTCACACTCTCCTCCACCGCAATGGTTGTGTTCTGGAGTCAGAGCAGCGATATGACAGTGTTAGTAGTAACGAATTAGTTTACCGGGAGCGGTTGCTCATTGCATCAACTGATGTCACTGCAGCGCCTCTGGCCGGGATGTCCTAGGTTCTGACGGCGGCAGGATTTCGACACTAGCTTTTCAGCTAGGTCTTCCGTGGTTTTCCTAGGTTTCCATAGTTTTCCGTGGTTTCTGCGATCAACATGAGGCGAATGCCGGAGCAGTACCCTACCAAACGGGCCACGGACCGCGCGCGATCTGTTCTTCCTCTTCCTTGTCCGATCCTCTCCCCTTACACACACACTTACACTAACATGCACTACACTACTACATATTCCGGGAGATAGCTCGGGAGCTCAGAGCTTGTCCCGGCTGGGGCGGTGTCCCGCTGGTGGGAGAGTCATGGTTTGGGGAAACCCCACCAGCCGACGGTAGGTCGGCGTCGGATCTCCCCATCCAGCGGGGGAAGACCACCGTCATCTCCCGAGCAAAAACATGCAGTACACTAACGGGACTAATGACCAAAGCAGTTGACGCGCCCGGAAACACAAATAAAACAAAACAAACCAATTAGTTTACTATGACTATATGACTGACACTGGAATTCCCAGTGCCATGTGATGAAGGGAACAAGAATGTGAATGTTTCTTGAAAACTACACCTAAGAGGAGAATGGAAACGTTTCTAATAGGGAAAAGTAATAAAAAACACACTACTAATGAAACATGAAAATTGTAGCTTAATAATACGGATGAAATACTGAAGTATTTACCTGACCGCAAGGTATTCCAATGCATGTTCATTGCTTTAATTGCCTCTACAGCACTAGTTCATGTGAACGAGGCACAATGAAGCAGTAATGGAAATGTGTGGCGGAAAAGAAGTCTCAAAAAGAAACTGAAACACAGTATTCTGAGAAAAAAAAGTGAGAATAACGATCTACGAAACGGCCGAGTTAACGTTCTAAAAACGTAGTTTAAAGACAGTACGTAGTTCTCGTCACTTCCGTACAGCAATGCCCGGCCCAACACAACACGCATAAAGAGCCCATAATAACTCAATATCTCATTCCATCGCGCGCCGGGGCCGTGTTCACAATGCGTACGCACATTATGCGGCACGCAGCCGGCACCGAAAACGCGGTGTTTTCGCCTCTCCCAGAGAAAACCTGTCCCGCGGCCGGGGCGGCGCGGGAGTGCCCGGGCCCGCCCGCGCGATGGAATCGCTGCCCAGCTGTGCGCTGCCACCTGAGCGCGCGGCTCCCGAAACACTCGGCGTAATGACGGAGTAACGAGAATAATTGCTCGCGCCGTGAATATTTTGAAGCGCGCGTCGGTGCCGGATCTTCACTCGGTGCGGCGGTCGCTAGGGGGGCGGGGGGGTTTGCGGGGCGGTAGGGATGGCGACTCGGGGGGGGGGGGGGGGGTGGGGCGGGGATGGGTGGGGGCGGGGTGGGGCTGTGCGGGGCGGGCGTTTTGGGCCGTGCGGCGCGGGGATCTGCGGGGAGGTTTTGGGCAACGCGGGGCGGCGCGGGACGGCGCGGGGGCGGCGCGGGGCGGTGCGGGGCGGCGTGGGGCGGCGCGGGGCGGGTGGCGGGGGGAGGCGTATAACCGGAAGCGGGAATTAAACTCGCGCTTCCGGACGCTGGGAACGCGCGCACCTGCCCCGCCCCCTCCGCTGCGCACCTGGTGGAATGTCCCGAAATTATCTTTGTGAAGAGAGGGGAGGGAAGAACATGTAGGCCCGCAGGACACTACAATTCGCCGCTTTGAAGTGGAAAACAGGACTTCTACTCTAGGGGTACCCGCACACGAATATGAACCGCCAGAAAGAACTTCGCAGACCCGTCATAAAAGATATTTCGGTTTTCAAGTGAAACTCACAATCTACAGCAACATTACGACGTTCGTGACAAATTTCAAAGGTTAGGTCAATCAGCACTACAAGTTGTTTTGGAAACAAAATAATGTATAAATAATGAATAAACAATGTTAGCAAATGAATGTCTGACAATAAACAGAACACTCCTCTTGTAACTCTATTATTAAAAAAGGTTTCTTCAACTTCAATTTTAAGAATTAATTTCAGTTTTAACTATTTCATTATTCGTATACAAATAATAAATATTAAATTATTAATTTTTTTTAAAAAAATTCAATTTACAAAAAAAAACGTTAATTAAATTTTGAATTAAAATAATATTATTCTTTTTATTCCAAGGCATATTTTTTATTGATTGAAAATATGTATAGTTCTTTTACTAGCAGCTTTATTTTCTAGGGTAGCAAGGGTGTCGAGAAAAGGTCACAGCCATCACTGAAATAAGAATATATTATTTTCTCGATGATGTTTCAGGCGCATTGAGATAATTCGGTGCAGTTCAGTTACAGCATTATTATGTACTTTCTTAGTGTAAATGGAATTTGGATAAAAACTTTATTCTATTTGAAAAAAAAAACAACAAACAAACAATATCATTAATACAATGCAAATATGGCATTCCTGACCCACAGAGTAAGCGACACTTGGAAACTCTGTGGCTGACCTGGATTCGAGGAGTTATTAAGAGAAGCAGTAGGAAGTCGAGACTAATGCATCTTTCTACACGCCTGGGATAGTTCTAATTCTCGTCATGCGCACCAAGTGAACGAAACGTAATTGAAGGTAACGGTTGTAAACGTTATAATAAGAGTTATAATTTTCACAGAAGCGTACATATATCTTATTAAAACTAAATCCAACGCTCCACGACAATGTTAATTAAAATGAGAGAAATAAGCAGCAGACAGGTTCTAGATTAGGAGCATCGACTTCCGGAGGTGTGTCTTCTCCTTCATAATGACTCCGGAATTTATAAACCGAAACTTAATCATTTCTTACACTAGAATTTTTGTTTGGTAAAAATATATTTCTTCCAGTTACATAAAAAGTAATGAATGAACGCAGAAATAATATAATTTAGATATGCTCTTCAGTTACCGTAGCTGAGGAAATGAGCACATAACCCTAAGCATATTCAAATTACACAAAGAGAGCAGAGAGCGCGTTGAAGAAATTTGTGAACGGCGCACTTAATCATTTCTTACTCTAGAACTTTTGTTTGGTAAAAATATATTTATTCAACTTACATAAAAGGTAATGAATGAACGCAGAAATAATATAGATACGCTCTTCAGCTACCCTAACTGACGAAATGAGCACATAACTCCCTAAACATATTCAAATTACACAAAGAGAGCAGAGAGCGCGTTGGAGAAATTTGTGAAGGGCGCACGTAATCATTTCTTACACTAAAACGTTTGTTTGGTAAAAATATATTTATTAAAGTTACATAAAAAGTAATGAATGAACGCAGAAATAATATAATTGAGATACGCTCTTCAGCTATCCTAACTGAGGAAATGAGCAGATAACTCCCTAAGCATATTGAAATTACACAAAGAGAGCAGAGAGCGCGTTGGAGAAATTTGTGAAGGGCGCACTTAATCATTTCTTACACTAGAACTTTCGTTTGGTAAATATATATATATATATATATATATATATATATATAAAATTATATTCAAGTTGCATAAAAAATAATGAATGAACGCAGAAATAACACAGATACGCTCATCAGCTACCGTAACTGAGGAAATGAGCACATAACTCCCTAAGCATATTCAAATTACACAAAGAGAGCAGAGAGCGCGTTGGAGAAATTTGTGAAGGGCGCATTGTGCGGGCGGGGCCGGGCGCCCCACAATGGGCGGCGCGGCGCTATACATAGCCTTAATGAACGGCGCACGCGTTGGCGCGCCTGGACGCGCCGCGCGGGCTCTCACATAAATACGCGCGCCACCTCCCGCGCCGCCACCCGCGACCCACCATCGCACCACCAGCCCCAGCAGCCTTTTACCTTAATTGGAAAACAGATTCCGAAATTCCCTGGTCACTTAAAAACCCATTACCTCCCTTTATCGAACAGCTTACTGCTTCGGGTTTTTTCGTCGTCGTCTTTTCTCCTGCGTTCGCCCTGTCGCATTCCGCGGCGCTGCTATCAGGGCGCCCGCCGCGGCGAGGCGCCGACGGCGGCCGCTGCGACGACGGCGGGAGGGTCGGGGGAGGACACGAGGGCGGCGGTGGTCGTAATGGGAACAGAGAGGACATGCAGGTGACGTCACGCACGGAGACGAGGACGATGATATGAGGCGAGAATTGCGGAGAGAACGATTGAGTGATTAACAGATTGACTCACTGATGTTTCCGGGCGCGGAAACTCCTATGCTGATTATTCTAGTAAACCGGGTGTGGTAGCTCAGTGATGTCACTGCAGCGCCTCTGACTGGGAGGTCCTAGATTCGAGTCCTGACGGCGGCAGGATTTTCGACACTAGCTTTTCAGCTAGGTCGAATTCAGTCAGGTCCTAGATTCTCCGATCAACACCAGGCGAATGCCGGAGCAGTACCCTACCAAACGGGCCACTGACCGCGCGCGATCTGTCCTTCCTCTTCCTTGTCCTATCCTCTCCCCTTACACACACACTTACACTAAGATGCACTACACTACCACATATTCCGGGAGGCCGGTCGGGAGCTTAGAACTTGTCCCGACTGGGGCGGTGCCTGGAAATGTGTGGCAGTGTAATGCAAGGTGTATTTTCGTGCGTACAAGTGCGTGTGTGTAAAACAGGCGGTAGGGCAAGGAAGAGGAAAGAAACATCGCGATTGTTATAGTACGCTCATCCTCCCGGTGTTGGTTGGAGAAGTCATGAAGAACCACCGATCCGAGCAGCCGGGCACTGGAATTCTCCTGGAGACAGCGGTTGAATTCGACCTAGCTGGTGTCGAAAACCGTCGACCACGGTCGGAACTGTAGACCTGATTGCCAGGGTGGCTGCAGAAAAAAACGACAACGCCGCGAGCTAACTCACCCGGAAGGTAAAGGCAATTTTTTAAATTAATTTTTAATTTTACTTGACAGGCAGTACAACGTTCAGCCGTGAGACTCTTCAGCTGACTGAATAACTTTGTATCAGTGAAGTGTACAGGGGGTAATTTCTTGTCACCTCCCTGATAGTGATTTCTTAGGTTATGCCTTCAACCAAGGTCATTACGAGTAAAATTCTTTTAACATTCGTTAGAGGGCAATGTCAGGAATTAGAAAGGAAAACAGTCGATGACAATGACACTGAAGCAATGCGCTGGCCAGCGCGAAGCTGAAGGAGACGCGATCTGAATCCGACGGCGCGGCGCGGCGCACAGTTGCCTCCGCCTCCGCGTGGCAGCTTTTAAAAAGATTTATGCGGCGGCGGCGGCGTCCGTTGGACCTGTTCGGCGTGCGATAACGCGCTCTTGACCGGCGCGCGCCCGCGTTCGCACCCGCTACTGTCCCCGCCCCGCCCCGCCCCCACCCCGCCCCCGCCCCGCCGCCAACGCGCCACACCGGGCGTTCCGCAAGGCTAGCTCCAGTCGCTAAGGATTCTAACACGGCCGTGGATTGTTGTGGGAAAAAACTTATAAATTATTTGAACTTTATCTCTAGGGGCAGATTTAAGGAAATATCTTTTTTTTTTCATTTTAGAATAATGCCATTTAGTATAGAAATTAATTTTGTGTTACGAGAATACGAAATAACCCGTGTTTATATTACATTTTCGTCGATTTCGACTAATAAAACATTTTTTTACCTTTTTATGACTATTTTAATGCATTTTTCGCTGATTTAATAGTCTTTAATATCATTTTAATGGTACTTGTCAAACAATATTTAAGAGATGCAAAAAATATACATCACAAAATTCCTGAGTGGCCTATTCGATTTTTTAGCTCATGTATTGCAATGTACGTCGTTGTGAATACTTTCTATTCTAAGGTTCCTGTGACGCCTATTAACGGCATTGTCAGTTCGGCCGATTTCGGGATCAATAAAGGAAGAGATTTTCTTGTAAAGAACAGACCAAACCAAAGTTTTACCCACTGAGTTCACTTGAAGAACAGGAAGAAAACTCCATTACATCAGTAACATATCCAACACCTTGAGTCGTGCATCTGTCCTTCCCCTTCCTTGTCCTATCCTCTCCCCTTACACACACACTTACACTAACATGCACTACACTACCAGATATTCCGGGACACCGGTGGGGAGCTTAGAGCTGTCCCGACTGGTGCTGATGGGAGAGTCCTGGTTAGGGGGAATCCCCGTTAGCCGACGGTAGGTCGGCGCCGGATATCGTCATCCAGCGGGGGAAGATCACCGCCATCGGTGCAAAACATGCACTACACTAACGGGACTAATGATCAAAGCAGTTGACGCCCGGATACATGAATAAATCAATCAATCAATTGAATCAAATACTGGTCATGTTTACGAGCTGCACCTATCACGTGATTGCTCTTGGGAGGAGGACGTCATGGGCGCGACGCGACGTGCGTGGAGGCGGAGGAAGGCATTAGCAGAAGGAGCGGCGGCGGCGGCGGCGGCGACAGGGGCGGAAACACCAGAGAGCGCCCCAGCCCCCGCGCCGCCGCCTCCGCCGCCGCTGCCGCCGCCGCCGCCGGCCCGTGACGGACACGCCCCCCGCCGCCGCCGTTACGCCCCACGCGACGCCGCCCGCCCGCCCACGCACTGCGCCCCGGTGCAACGGCCGCGCAGCCACCGCACTCTACGCTCACGCAGATAATGCACATTTTATTACAACTAATAAAATACGTTCTTTATAAATTTAGTGGTGGTAGCTGATACCTTGTGGTACTCCGTAACGTGAATTACAAAATAATCAAACAACAAGAACAGTTTATTGCTGCGGTTTTGTTATTTATTAATTCATATTAATAGTTGTTATATTATTAAAATGTTTTTAATATATTCAAAAATTTTACTTTTTTCAAAGGTTCCTTTATATTAACACAATGTCCGTTCATAATCACAGCAGAGCCTTTGTCACTAGTGTTTCGATCATGCAAAAATGATATCGAAATAATATAATATTCATTAAGACTAAAATAAAACGCATTAGTGTCTATTCTCTCACTAGACGGTTGGCATCAAGTTTAATAAAACGTCATAGGAGCTTCCATTCAGCGAAACATCGGGATATATTAGACTCCCTGAGCAGATGGTCTCGTGAAACGCTGACCGCACGCACCACTTGCACTTCTGCCCGGTTCCCCCTCGTCCACATCGGTTACATTCAGAGATAATGGCTGTCAATACAGGAACCATTAGATTTCAATTGGCCACCGCTCTGTTCGACACACACGGCGTCACGGGTGAAGTCGCTTGGTTCCACAGAAAGTGCACATTGGCGGAGGGTTCCCTCGGCGGCGGGCGCTTCCCATGTGCTTCTGTGTGCAAACACACTCGCAATCCTCGCAAGCGTCGTTAAGCGCAAACCAAACGTGTCAAGGCCGACTTTCGACGGCGTCCAGTCGGACGGCGGTGCGCGGCGCCGCGCCGCCCGGCGTGGGACGGGCCAGTGGCGGCGGGCAGGACGGGAATCGTAAATTTCTGAAGCGCGTAAAACCTAACTACACGCGTTCCCACTTCGCACCTTTTGTATCTCATTTTCTCACGTCGTCAAACCGAATGCGTCACATTTGAAAGACCACCAAAGGTTGATGTAGAGACCAGTTTTTTAGAGAGGTTAGTGTTAATTGCCGTGTAGCTATCGATAATCGACGAAAGTTCAAGAAATCAAAATGTTAGTGTCACTGAATTAAAATACAATTAAGTAGAACATAAAAACTATGCAGTCAAGTGAATGTAATTAAATTTGACTCGCATAATTGCTAGAAAATGTAGTTCCATTTATTTCAGAAACACTACAAAATGATTAATCATATAATTTAATGGTGAATATCTTAGAACTTGGACAATGAAAAAAAATGAAAAACGGTTTCCGACCCGGTCAAAAGATTTACGTCTTCTCTAACACTGTTTTGACATTCAGATAAACAATACATATAAGCCCAACGAGAGAAATGTTACTATTGTAGAAGAGTGCTACAGCATTCAGTGCTACATTGGTACAGAGAAGTGCCTTAGTACAATATATATATATTCGAGAAATTAAATGTGATAATGTGGTTCAAATATTGCGCTGCACAAGCAATTTGGCTCTTTCGTATTCACTTCTTCTAGCTTGACATTATGTCAAAGCAAATTTAAACAATCCATTCTTAAACATCGTAACGGTATATAAAAACCATTTGAATGTTTTGTTGATAAAGTTAAAAAAATGTTACATTAACCCCATCATTAATGCAGTGAGCAGGAAACCCTTCATTTAGGTATTGAAGGCGCTGCGGTCGAAGACAGTGAAGGCGCCACCGTCGTTTCGCGGAAGAGCAGCGTAGGAGGCTCCTTAATGACGCCGCAGCCGGCTCCGCGGCGGGGAGAGGGGGGGGGGGGGGCGGCAGGGCGACAGGGCGGCAGGGCGACAGGGCAGGGGGGCAGGGCGGCAGGGCGGCGGGGCGGCAGGGCCAGGGCGGCAGGGAAGGTGGCGGGGCGGGGCGGCGGGCGGCAGGGCGCAGGGCGCAGGGGGGGGCGGGGGCGGGGCGGCAGGGGCGGCAGGGCGAGGGCGCAGGGCGGCAGGGCGCAGGGGCGGCGGGCGGCAGGGGGCAGGGCGGCAGGGAGGTGGCGGGGCGGGGCGGCAGGGCGGCAGGGCGAAGGGGACAGGGGCGGCGGGGGCGGCGGGGCGACGGGGGCGGCAGGGCGGGAAGGTGGCGGGGCGGGCGGCAGGGCGGCAGGGGCGACAGGGCGACAGGGCGGCAGGGCGGCGCAGGGGCGGGCGGGCGGGGGCGGCAGGGCGGCAGGGCGGCGGGGCGGCAGGGCGGCAGGGCGGCAGGGCGGCAGGGCGCAGGGGGCGGGCGAGGGCGCAGGGCGGCAGGCGGCAGGGCGGCAGGGCGGCGGGCGGCAGGCAGCGGCAGGGCGGCAGGGCGGGGGCGGCGGGCGGCAGGGCGGCGGGCGGCGGGCGGCAGGGCGGCAGGGCGGCGGGCGGCGGCGGCGGCAGGGGCAGGTGGCGGCGGGCGGCGGGGGCGGGCGGGGCGGGGACAGGGCGGCGGCGGCGGCGGCGGGCGTGGGGAGGGGCGGGCGGGGCAGGGCCAGCCGAGCGCAGGGCGGCGGCGCAGCGCGGGCGCGGATCAGGCCGGCAGGGCGGCGCGGCCGCCGGGGCGGCTGGGCGGCTGGGCGCGGGCGGAACGGTCGGCGGCGGCCTGGCTCGCCAGCGGCGGCGCATTGCAGCGCAGGCGCGGCGGGCGGCGGACGGCTGGCGGGGCGGCGGCTCGAGGCTCGGCGATGGGCGCGGAGACGCGGCGCGGCGGCGAGGGCACGGCGAAGCCGCGCTGCCTGCCGCAGGGCGCCGCGGGCGAGCCGGCGCAGCCAGGCGCTCAGCAATGCTCAGGGCGCCGGGAGGGCAGCGCGCACCGGGGATGGAGGGCAGCGTTTTCAGGAGTTCATTCATAGGCACACATGTTCTGCACCAGCTCGAGAAAACGCTCAAACAAGGTGAAGGTGGCATATTGGTTGGGATTGTGTATGGGTGGCGGAGGCAGAGAAATAAGGTGATTAATGGGTTTGATCCATAAACTTATAAGCGGTGTTTTCATAGTAGTGCTATAAAACGACAAGACAATGTTTCTTGAAATCAGATGACACCAGAGGATCAATTAGAATCCATCGATGTGATACTGAGCAGTCCAGGAAGCTAAAATGAATTCTATATGAGAGGAGGAAACAGGAGGGCGAAGGGCGCATGTCTTCTTGGGGAGGAGGACACACGGGAAATCGAAAGGCAACGCGGATGCAGTCGGTGTTCGCCTGCGGCGACAGCAAGTTTGGCCTTGAGGTGACTGGGAAACAGTCCGATTTCTTGAGGAAATACAACGCCTTTCTTCTTAGGAACAAATACGAACAGTGTTTTGATAGACGCTTCGCCTTGACCATGTCTGCACAGCTTCAGGAGATGTTCTGCTATAGACTCGAAGTTCTGGGATTACTTGAAGTAATGCCGAAGAAAAATCGCACAGCCTGGTAACACGAGGGAAAAACGCTATTTGTGACGAAGGAATTGCGGGTGCGCTGATTTTATTAGTCCTGAATAGTGAGTGACCCAGTGATCGCGGACGATTTTAGGCGGCAGAACCTTACCCCATCAGCCGGCCATCAGAATTGCAGTACGCTCACTGTTCCCAAATTATGCTAATGAACTTCCGAGTTCACAACAGCGCTTCGGGTCTTGGAAATGCGCATACAATTGCGATGTTATACAGGCTGAAACGAAATCGAAAAATTCCCCCCCAAAACGTCGACGGGAACCTACGATTTTGTGGCCCAAACGGCCCAAAAGGAATTGTTTATTGGTTACGTGATAAGAAACAACTTGAAATGCGTCTCACATACAGAACGGACTGTCCGTATTCATTTCATGGTTGGATTTCATATTATGATTCAGCATGTACAAACTTTGTTTAAATTTCATGTTTGATTCTTTTCTGTCAACTAAAAGTGAAAGTTATAATTTGTAATTATCACTCTATACTACATACATCGAGCGAGGTTAGCGGCAGTGAGAGGAAGAAAGAGGATTTAGTGTGTGAGGTATTCAATACATTAATGAATTTAGTCTTGTGCGCCCAAAAAAATAGAAAATCATGACTCTTAAGTTATCTGGTTATAATTACAATCTACAGAACAATATTTACGCATTTATAACACACGAATAAACGGAATTCATTTTACTCTAAATGAAAATATTGCAGCAACAATCAGCGATGTAAGTGATGTGCTCTATATAAATGAAGTAAAGTGAACTGAGTAGTTGTTGCTCACCGCATTGCTCATCTATTCTAGTTCAATTTACGAAGCAATCGATCAAATCCATTTGTATACATAAATTCAAATAATTAAAGGACCTCCCTACCAAACAAGTTAACATATCGTTTCCAGAACAACGAATGAATACCAATGATCATCTATCAGTCGAGAACAAAGAATTTCTATAATGTGTATGTAAATGAATGTTTTAACATATTTCATGATAATACAACGACCATCATTAGTAATAGTAAAATTATTCTTTCTTTAAAATTAAAAAAAAATTAGTCCAAAATTAGGTTTCCTAAAAAAAATATCGATTGTTCAGAATTATCCTTCCTTTTAAATAAAAGCCAAGTTTCAAGGGACATGCTGCTAAACATCGGAAAAGTACAAATAACCTTACAGGAAGAAAAAGCAACAAAAATGTGAACAGAATTAACTTAGATAAATGCAATACAACAGAAGACGAAGTACTGTTGCTGAAACTAAATAAACAGTTCATAAAATCACAATGTATTGACTCTCAAATTATGAAGAAATGTCAGCTTCAAATGTGACCAAAACGAACACATCAACGATACAAAACTTGTACTCTTTCTACTTAGCCTATACAGCTTCCTTAGCTTATCCTTTCTACTACCCCTAATTACCTTTCACTGTCTTAAATATGAGGAGAAAGAATGACTGCGATATTATGAGGGGAACCTGCATCCAGAAACATTTTTGTAAAGATGTACTATTATTTCCTATATACGGAAAACAAAATTTTATTCAGCCAGACAAGCTTTTAAAAGGACTTTTTTTAATTTGTTGCGTCTACACCTTGACGCAACGCGTCTCCAAGCCCCTTAAGGGGCGTTGAGCGCTTTGCACTGGGGAGTAATCGTCCATTAATGTGCTTTATTTCTGGAGTAATCCTCCGTTACTGTGGAATCATTACACTGAATAATTACTATATTTGTCAAGTCTCGTCACGTCGCAGTCAGTCAGTGCCTTTTGTCCCTTCGGCCAGGGGCTCGACGCCGTTAGATCCCGGGGTTCCTGGCCGGTCACCCAACCAGGAACCCGCGAGTCTTGAATTCGCTTAACCTTCGTGACTTCACAGAGCGTAGTAAACGAATTCGGGCCGCCGGCTTAATTAACGAGTAATGAAATTACAGGAGATACTAGTGCTAATAAGTTATGCGATTGAAGATCAATTTCAAGAGCGAAGGGCTAATCTGTTCGCAGTGAGACGTCAAAGAGGGAGGCCATGTGGCATGACAAACGATTTCTTAACCCTGCCTCTCGCGCGAGGCCCTACAGCTGCTACGCGGCTTCCATTCCCGCGCCGAGCGTCGCCAGCCGCTCACCGGCTTCACGCGCCGATAAACCACAAATGGGGCGATAGGCTCAAAGAATTTCCTCTTCCTCTCTCCCTCAGTTTATCTTTATAGATTAAAAATCACGAAGTGCTTTACAGAAAGAATAACATATTGTACACGAAATGTTTTGATGTTGAATATTCTGGAGGAGACACAATACGCGCAGATTAGGATTTTAACAGTGGATACAAAGTATTATCTGAAAGGTCGCCTCTCTACCTCTTAAATTAAGAATGTGCACTTATTCACATTTTCGAAGATTTTTCTAACGAACTGGCCCAGGCAGATTTTTTGAGTGTTTCTCTATCAATTTTCCTATTGGATATAATACTTCTTTTGCCTCTCCAACTTTCGATCTTCTTATTTATTTTAACAAACAGTGATTATATAGTTTAATTTAATTTAACATCAAATATGTAAAATGGCTTAATAGATAAGTTAAATTAAAACAAAACTATTACAATGGTTGAGGTTACCCATCAGACTCTTCTAGACGGGGTGTATAGTTCAGAGAATTCCTTGAAAAAAAATGTGAACGGAGAACTTATTTGAATTCTGGTTGTATGTGAATGGTTTTTGCAGAGTCTGCGTGGTAATAGTGAAGAGATTTTGGATATGTTTTAGAAGAAATTAATCGCTAAGGCTGGTAGAAGAAGAAGCTAGGTAACGTGATGGTTGAATCCTTCGTGCAATTGTTTATTTGGTGCCACATCTTGGAGCGTCTGCAACAACCCCGAGCCCAACCTTCGCACGCGCCCGAAATGACTGTTGGCTCCACTCTCTGCCCCCGACGCACCTTCCTCGCCTTGCGCCCTCGCCTTCACCGCGCCCTCGGGGCGTGGGGTTTATTCACGCGGATCTTGTTAAATCCCCGCGCCGCCGTAATTCGCCGCCATCTTACGCGGAAGGGTTCCTCTCTCCGCTCCGCTCCGCTCCCCCCAGCGCGCGATCAATCGTCGACGCGACTCGCCCCTACCGCGCCCTCGCCGCGACTGCCTCCCGCCGTAAAAGCGCCCTCCTCCTCCGCCTCCGCCGCCACTGCCGCAGCAGTAAAGATTTTGTCCGGACGGCGGCGGCGGCGGCGGGCGCCAGGGTGCGCGGGCGGCGCAGTGGGGCCGTGGCGGGCCGAAGGGTAGGTGGGCGAGGGGCGAGTCGGCGCATTGATCACGGGGCTTGGTCACGCGAGCCCGCCCTTGCCCTGCGCCCTGCGCCCTGCGCCCTCCGCCCTGCGCCCTTCGCCCTGGCGGGCGTCCGCCCCGGGGCGCGCGCGCTCGATACGGCCGCTGATACCCGCGGATGAGACCGCGGCCGCGCCGACTGCGCTGGAGCTCCCCACACATCTGCCTCTCGCGGGGCGCAAGGAATACGTGCGTTTTTTTTTTCTGGTACTTTATTGCTTGTTATTGCCTTCGATAAGGAGTGCGGTGTACACTACATATCTCGATATACACTACATATCTCACCTGGATCGAGGGATCCCCGTAACGAGGGAAATATGAAAACAGGTCATGATGCGTCAGGTTCTCTTAACGAGAAAATCATGAGAGGAAATTATCAGAGGGAGTTATGAGACGGAGGTAAGAGAGGGAGTTATGAGAGGCAAATATGAAAGGAAATTATGAAAAGAAATTATGGGAGGGAAATATGAAAAGATAAACTGAGTCAAGCTAACATCTTGTTCATTAGTAAATAAGTAAGTCTAAATCATTAAAATTAGATAAAAATTCAATCAAGAACGATTATGTACGGTGTTAACTGGTTCTAATGATCTCGTGCAGCAAGAAGTATTCGGATCAAAGGTCCTTGGGCGTTTTGTCGCCCTTCGATCGTTAGAACCCCTATAACATTGGTGTATAAATAACTATTAGTATATGTTGGTTTAGTGGTGAGTTGTAGTGGACATTTACATAATTGAAATGATTGAAGACGTTGTCATTGTCAACAATACTATTTATTTCAATAAGAGCAGCTTTCGATGGCTTAGCCATCATCATCAGTTTTCTGACACTAGAAAAATATAAAATTAGGATTAACAGAGTTACATTAAATTACACAAAAAATTATGTAACTCTGTTACATAATTATATTTAATTATATTAAAAAAACTATGTAACTCTGTTAATTCTAATTTTATATTTTTCTTGTATCAGAAAACTGATGATGATGGCTAAGCCATCGAAAGCTGCTCTTATTGAAATAAATAGTATTGTTGACAATGACAACGTCTTCAATCATTTCAACTATTAGTACATGCTTGCAATATCTGCAAACTACGTACAGTGGCCGATACATGTAAAAGTTCACAAATGCAAAGGTTATTCTCGTAGTAAAAATTCAAGAAAATACATCGTAATGGGAGAGAAGTTAAGACATTTTCTGCCGAAAATTCGTCGTTTTCCGGCGCACGGTTAGATACTTTTCTCTTCTTACGAAGTTTTGTATATATTAACGGAAATACGACGGAAAACATTTGATAAGTGAAGCAAAATTTCTTGTTTTTCAAATACTATAATACAAAACCAATAATAGATACATTATGCACACTCACAAAACTCGAAATGATTAGTTAAAGCAAATTAGATACACTATACAAAATAATATGGACGAATTACAAATCATTAATCCTTGGATGCATGGACCCGGACTACATGGATACATATGTAAGGACTCCGCGCATTACTGTCACGAAAAATGCACTTACAAATTGTTTTTTATTCTTAATTAGTGGACACGGCAAAGTTTCTTTAATGCAGTGTATTAAATAAATACAAACAATAAATAAATACAAACAAAATAAATTTATTCAATAAAGATTATCTACATATTAACTATATTTATTACACTTCACTTTAAAAATTAAATATTCGAATAATATTACGCAACTTCAGCATTTGATTCAGACTTCTTTCTAGACCGTAACTTCCATATTATTCGATATTTCAAGTCGAAGCTAGACGTGTAGTTGAAAAAGGTATCCATAGATTGCACATCAAGCAAGGTCCTCTGGAAACGGCGTAAAGCGCACCTCGTCGATTAACTTTACCAAAAAAAAAAACAAACAAACACAAAAAAACATTCATGTCCGATTGAATTCCAAACTCTCATTAAATACTCTTCATGTTAAAGAAAACAAAGTGTAAAAATTTTAGCTAAAATGGGTGGAGTATTTTCATTACGCGACATACACACGTATATTCGTTTTTATTTACATGTAGATGTACATAACTTTATTTCTTAATAATTTCAATAAAAGTCAACTCTTAACGATAAACAAATATTTATTTATTTAAATTGCTATTAAGCAGATGCTTCGCAAATCGTTCCAAGCCGTCCTTGAAGGCCCGCTTGGCGTGGCGCGCCCCGTGGTTCGCCGGTGGGCGGGGGCGGCGCGCGGTCGGGCCGGGGGGGCACGTGGCCGGAAACCCCCGCCGGAGCAACAACGGAAGCCCCGCGGCGCGGCTAAGGCGACCGCCGCTTGTTCGGCGACCCCCGCGCGGAATCCGATCAGCGCCGCCGATCACTGCGCCCCGCGGCCCGCCCCGCCCGGCCCGCCCGCCTCGCCCGCCCGGCCCGCCCGGCCCGCCGGCCGCCCGGCCCGCCGGCCCCGCCGGCCCTGCACGACCCCGCACCGCCCGCCCAGCCCAGCCCGCCCGGTCCCGCCCAGCCCGTTCCGCCCAGCCCCGCCCGGCCCGCCCAGCCCCGCCCAACCCGCCCAACCCCACCCGCCCCGCCCAGTCCGCCCCGCCCCGCCCCGCCCATCCCCACCCAGCCCGCCCAACCCGCCCGGCCCCGCCCACCCCGCCCAGCCCAGCCCGCGCAACCTCGCCCAACCCGCCCAACCCCGCCCGGCCCCGCCCGGTCCGCCCGGCCCCGCCCAGCCCGCCCCGCCCAGCCCCGCCAGACCCGCCCAGACCCGCCCAGACCCGCCCAACCCGCCCAACCCCGCCCGCCGCCGCCCAGCCCAGCCCAGCCCAGCCCAGCCCAGCCCAGCCCCGCCCAGCCCAGCCCTGCCCCGCCGCCCCGATTGCCCGCCGGTGCTCGCAACTCTCGGCAATTGGGCGCGATGAAACAGAGCACCCAGCCGGCACTTTCACCGCTCATCTATTCATGTGGCAGTAAAATACTGGTTGACTTTTAAAGTGAGTATCTTATAGAAAGCTTTTGTTTCTTACATTCTCGCCTTACTACGTACTTACGTGGAGAAGAGAATACTATTGCTATGGCGGATATCGGCGTTTTTCGACAGAAAAATCTCCATTCGCCGGGTCCTGGTAACGAAAAAGTTGATAAATCTTGTTATTGTAGTAAAATATTTCCCCTAATACATTGTGTACTCAGAATCCACGTTTTGTAGGTCCTTGATGCAGAAAAACGATTCACAGGAAAACGTCTGTTTGTCCTCTGTGTGTCTGTGGTCAACGCCAGCATCCAAACTGATCAAAAGGTATCTCCAAAATTGATACTTGCCAATCCCTATAAACGAACTCAAGGCCTTGTGAGTTCGAAAATGCCAAAATTTCAGTTTTCTCCGCGTCTTCCTAAAACTACAATATTGAATTTATACTAGATTTTTTTCGTGAATGATATCTGTTGTCTGCTTTTTTTAAAATTTTTTTTTTAGCATCAAACAGCCAATTTTTTTCAATTATTTTCTAAAAAACGGCTAAATCTTTTTAAAAAAATTTTGCCATGGTATGTTGCAAAAAAATAGAAAACTGAAAAAATGCTGCTTGTCCCATTTTCGGCGAACTGCCTGTATTACCAAAACTTATCATTGCAAATGTACAACATTGATATTTTTTCATTAGATTTTTTCCTGCATCAAAATCTATTCTAAAAATATAGATAATTAAAAAAATTCACGTACAATTTTTTTGAAATTTGCGTAACATTAGCTTGAAGCTAAAGTAATTTATATTTTTTTCCAAAAAGCGACTGCACTATTTTTTTTCCCGTTTTTTCGCAGATAGAGGAAAGGGCTCTTGAAACATCGCAGTCTCCTTCGTTTTACAATATGAAGTTTAGAAAATTACAACTGTTAGAAATAACGCGACAAAGTATGGGATGTGGCACCTCTAGTTTAGTATTTAAATAGAGAAGTTGTTACAAACTTAGGACTTGCTTTAAATGTGATACATCTCTACTTACTAATGCATATTCTAAAAGTTTCTTCACGTATTTTAAGCATGAAGAATTCAATTTTGAAGAATGTTTTTATTTGATTTTCTGTACCCATGTTTCTTACGCAATCTGAAGAGACTTATTCATGACATTCAAACACATTTTATCCGAGTTAAAGTAGAGTGAAATAAACATTGAGAGAACTAAAAAGTAAACAACTATAATTACAACCTACTCGTATACAAGCACTCGCACTTCCTACAAAGCCGCGTCATCCAAGTAGGTCGGCAGAGTTGATAGCAAGTGCGTAGGTGTCCTGAGTCCGCGTGGGTCCCCCACCAGAGGAAGTAATCGCAGACGCAGCGTCTTTCCGCGAACACAAAACGAACCATTAGACTCAATTCCTGGGGAGGCCGTAAACCAGCGCGTCGCGTCTGCCGCTGCCTCTTAGCGACAATTACTACGACGGCGAGAAAAATGAGGCGGCCGGGCGCGGCGCGGCGCGGCCGGCTGGGCTGGGCTGGGGCTGCGCGGCCGGGCAGCGCGCTCGCCGCTATCAGATGGCGGCCCGGGCGCGCGGATATCGCGGCGCGATCGCCGCCGACACGGGCCCTGGGTTCGCGCCCGGAGCAGGCCCCTCATTAGAGAGTTCGCGCGGCGCGTATGTCAGAGGCGGAGGCAGAGGCGGAGGAGGAGGCGGAGGCGGAGGCGGAGGCGGACGCGAAGGCGGAGGAGGAGGAGGAGGAGGAGGAGGGGAGAGGGGGGGGAGCAGCAGGAGGAGGAGGCGGGACAGCGAGAGCAACAGGGGCTGCCTGGGCGAGAATGCGAGGGTGGGAGGGGGAGCGGAAACTGAGAGCGATCATGATGGGAATGTAGAACGCGAAAATGCCAACAAGAGTAGTTCTGAAAGTCATGCGTTTTTGTTGTCGAATGATAAATGTTGACGATGATGGTTTGCACTCGGTCCCCCAGGGTGACGATGTACGAGACCTAGGCCTTTAAGCACCGGGAGCGGTAGCTGCAGTGATGTCACTGCAGCGCCTCTGACCGGGAGGTCCATGGTTCCCACTCCCCACGGCGGCAGGATTTTCGACACTAGCTTTTCAGCTAGGTCGAATGCAGTCGCTCTCTGGAGGAGAATTCTAGCGGCCGGCTGCTCTGATCGGTAGTTTTACGTGGTTGCTCCGATCAACACCAGGCGAATACCGGAGTAGTACCCTACAAAACGGGCCACGGACCGCGCGCGATCTATCCTTTCTCTTCCTTGTCCTTTCCTCTCCCCTTGCACACACACACACACACACTTACACTAACATGCACTACACTACCACATATTCCGGGAGACCGGTCGGGAGCTTAGAGCTTGTCCCGGCTAGAGCGGTGCCCCGCTGGTGGGAGAGTCCTGGTTAGGGGGAAGTATCATTAGCCGACTGTAGGTCGGCACCGGATCTCGTCATCCAGCGGGGGAAGATCACCGCTATCTCCCCAGAAAAGAACATGCAATACACTAACGGGACTAATGACCGAAGCAGTTGACACGCTCGGAAACACGAAAAAATCAATCTATCAATCAATTGACGATGATGATTTGCACTCTGTCCCCCAGGTTGACAACGTACGAGACTAGATCTTTAAGCGTTCTATTTGCCAAGACAGATCATCACATTGGCGGTTTGCCCTTACCGTAGGAATGATAATGAAGGTTGAAGGATGAAGAGATGAATATGGATGGAATGACGCTTGCTGTTGTTAAAAGCCAATCACGTCATAATCCCATCCCGAAAACATTCATTACACGCAATGTTGAAAGACATAACCTTGAGGTTTGCGTACTTCGACGCTGCTCCGAGCTCTACACCTGTGAGGCCATGTTCTTTACAGAAACAATATTTATTTATTTAGTCAAAAACAGACAAAAACTGTATATGACGTATGGGGGGAGAAAATCATCTGCACACGCTTTTCTGAGTTTCAGAATCCCTTCCCAACAATTTAAATATTAATAGTTGAAAGATGAAAAAATAGTAATAATAATAATAATAATAATAATAATAATAATAATAATAATAAATTTAAAAAAGCGAGAGATTAACATTTTAAAAACTAGGTATTTTCGTTGCCGAATTATAGAAAACTTACTTGTAACTTGTAAATATTTCCCAGAAACGTCATTGATGAATAATGTCATACAATCTACCTTCAGCTCTTTATTGTTATTCAATCTTAATTCATTATATTTGAGAATCTTTAATGAGGGATAGTGGATATTTTAATTTCATTTGACTTTTGGAAATAAAATTAATTACAATAACATTATATTACGAAAAAATACCATGATTGTATGAAATGCAAAGGTTTTAAAATTATTTTCCAAAGAAGGTCAATTAAAATAATATTATTATTTAATTTTTTATCTTTCTGAGAATTAATGTTTACATTTCAAGACTTCATCTGCAGTTCTGTATTTATTTGCTCTTTCATTATCCTTCTTCCTCTTTTCCATATAATTTGCTGTTCGAAGTAAAATTTATATTGAACCTGCGATATAGTCGTTTTCACAGATTTTTGTATTTATTAAAAGAATGAGAGAATATGGCTGAGCTGCAGGTGCTTCGAGTTCTTCAAGACTCAAGAAATTGTTTCCTTTCAATTCTTTTGAGTGATAATGGAATAGAAGAAAACACAACGGCTGATATGTATTCATTGCAGGAAATATTGAAGGATGAACTGATGATACTTGTTATACTTCTTTGTAATGACAACTAATCAATATTTGAGCAAAATTCTGCCGTTGCATTTTTCACACAGACTAGAAAATTCACAGCTCAGCTATCGATGGCGTTCAGCGACGCAATGTACGTGCGGAAGAAGATGCCCATGGTCGCCGTGTTGTGAATCATGCTGATGTATACAAATGACAGTTCAGAAGATAGGTGAATGGAGACCAGCCGCCGCCGCCGCGCCTGCGTCCCCGTCCCGTCCTGTTCCGTCCCCGTCCCGTGCCGTCCCGTCCTGTTCCGTCCCCGTCCCGTGCCGTCCTGTTCCGTCCTCGTCTCGTCTCGTCTCGTCTTCGTCTCGTCTCGTCTCGTCTCGTCTCGTCCGTCGTCTCCTCGTCTCGTCTCGTCTCGCCTCTCCGTCTCGTCTCGTCTCCGTCGTCGTTCGTCTCGTCCGTCGTCCGTCGTCTCGTCTCGTCTCCGTCTTCGTCTCGTCCTCGTTCTCTCTCGTCTCGTCTCGCGTCTCGTCTCGTCGTCTGTCTCGTCTCGCTCGTCGTCTCGTCTCGTCTCGTCGTCTCGTTCCTCGCTCTCTGTCTCGTCTCGTCTCCTTTCGTCTTCCGTCTCGTCTCTCTGTCTCCGTCGTCTCTTTCGTCTCTCTGTTCTCTGTTCCGTCTTTCTCGTTCTTCGTTCTTCTCCTTTCGTCTCGTCTTCTCTCGTCTCGTTCTCTCCTTTCTCAATTTGCTCTCGTCTCGTTCTTCGTCTCGTCTCTTCGTTCGTCTCGTCTCTCTCGTCCGTCTCGTTCGTCTCTCTCTATCTCTCGTTATCTTCGTCTCGTCTCTATTCTCGTTCTGTCTCGTCATCTTCTCGTCTCGTTCGTCTCTCTCGTCTCGTCTCTCTTCTTCTCTCTCTCTTCGATCTTCTCTCTCTCGTCTCGTCTTATCGTCTCGTCTTCGTTCTTTCGTTTCTCATTCTTCGTTCATCGTCTCGTTTTCTCTCGTCATCTCTGTCTTCGTCTTCTCTCTCGTCTCGTCTTCGTCTCGTCTCGTCATCTCGTCTCGTTCGTCGTCGTCTCGTCTCGTCTCGTCTGTCTCTCTTCGTCTTTCGTCTCGTTTTCGTCTCATTCTCGTCTCGTTCTTCGTTCTCTTCTTCGTTCGTTCGTCTTCTCGTCTCGTCTCTGTCTCGTCTCGTCGTCTCTCGTCGTCTCGTCTCGTCTCGTCTTCGTCTCGTCTCGTCTCGTCTCGTTCTCTGTCTCGTCTCGTCTCTGTCTCGTCGTCTCGTTCGTCTCGTCTCGTCTCGTCTTCGTCTCGTCTCGTCTCGTCTCGTCTCGTCTTCTCGTCTCCGTCTCGTCTCGCTGTCTCGTCTCGTCTCGTCTCCCCTCGTCTTTGTCTCGTCTTCGTCTTCGTCTCGTTCGTCTCTGTCTCGTTCCGTCTCTCTCGTCTTCGTCTCGTCTCGTCTGTCTCGTCTCGTTCGTCTGTCTCGTCTCGTCTCGTCTCGTCTCGTCTCGTTCGTCTCGTCTCGTCTCGTTCGTTCGTCTCGTTCGTTCGTTCTTCGTCGTTCGTCTCGTCTCGTCTTCGTCTCGTCTCGTCTCGTCTCGTCTCGTCTCGTCTGTCTCTTGTCTCGTCTCGTTCGCTCGTTCGTCTCGTTCTCTCGTCTCGTCTCGTCTCGTCTCGTTCGTCTCGTCCTCGTCTCGTCTTCGTCTCGTTCTTCGTTCGTCTCGTCTTCGTCTTCGTCTCGTCTCGTCTCGTCTCGTCTTCGCGTCTCGTCCCGTCTCCTCGTCCCCGTCCCGTCCCGTCCCCGTCTCCGTCCCCGTCCCTGTCTCCCTGTCCCGTCCCGTCCGTCCTCGTCCCGTCCCGTCCCTGTCCCCGTCCGTCGCCCGTCCCGTCCCCGTCCCTGTCCTCCCGTCCCTGTCCCCGTCCCGTCCCGTCCCGTCCCGTCCCGCCCGTCCTCGCCCCGCCCCGCCCGTCCGTCCCGTCCCGCCGTCCGCCCCGCCCGCCCGTCCGTCCCGCCCGTCCGTCCCGCCCGCCGCCCGTCCGCCACCGCCCCGCCCGTCCGTCCCGCCCGCCCGTCCTGCCCAGCCGCCTCCGTCCGCACGCGCCCCGCCCCGTCCGCCCCGTCCGCGCGGAGCGCGCTGCGCGGCGCCGCGTGCGCGCACGCGAGCGAGTGAGCGGGGGCCGAGCGGTGCCCGCCTGACCTGGGTCACGGTGTCGTGACCAGTCGGCGGCGGCGGCGGCGCTTCCTGCTAGCGTGACAGCGGGCGGCGGCGGCGGCGGCGGCGCGGGCGGCGGCCGTGCGTGTGTCCGCGCAGACACGCTGTCCGACGGGGCGCGGCTGCAGCCGAGCTGCTGCGATCCGTCGCTTGCGGGCGCGCCACCGACACCTCGCCGCTTGCGAGCGCAGGAAACGTCGCCGCTTTCAGAGATGGCTCCTGTCTCTGACATTCATCACTTGGATTGTTCTTTAACACGCTGCAGTGTCTCTCCTAATATTTTGGGTATTCCTTATATTCTTCATAATCTGATTATCATCGAAAATGATTCTGCAAAGTCTTTATTTGGGAAAATAAATTTTATAAAGCTTTCATTGAAATTCCTATTAATTAATGCAAAATATTTTAATTTAAAAGTATTGGAACCACCTCAACAATACGATCTAGAAGTTTTGGAAATAAAATCCGCATTTTTTGTAAAGGTTCTTCTATGCTGCAATGCAATAATTGTTAGTCATCCGTAATCATTACACAATGTCGAGATTTCTTGTCGGATATTTCTCTGTGTTCAATAAATAAATGGACTTTTTAATACTGTTTCGGCATTTATCCGCTTGAAATTCATACTCAATATAAAAAAAGGGTTTGGGTGGCAAATACCGCTTCCTCAACTTAAGCGAATTATAAGTCAAAGACAACCTCCTCATACGTGACTCTTTTGCATTCCGCATTTTGATTAATATTTACAATAATAATTTTTATATATCTCAATGGATGGCACTGGCATTAAAATACAGACATATCAAAGAAAGTAAATTGACTATCATATTCCGCTTTTTCTCCAATATATTACTAATGAACTACACCTTCCAAGTTCCATGTACACAATCGCGTGGAAAAGACAATCTTCTTCCTTCTAGACTCTTCTTTTAAAATTACCCGCCTAAAAACTAATAGATTTGCCAATACAAATGAAAATTCTCGTAAAAATGATAGCTGTCTATCAGTGACAGGTATCAGAATGTCAGCCCAGAGGGTGGCGGGTTCGAATTAACTTAGAATGCAAGGATGTATTCTTTGCCTTTCATGGGGGTTGTGGGGGAGGACGAAATTCTCATGCCTAGCAGATCACTCGAAATCTACTTCACTGGGAAACAGTGAGTAATTGTCTTCGACTGGACAAAACTCTAACAAAAAAAATCGAAATAAATAAACGTCATGCTGAAAAACGGAAGTCATTATGAGAGCTTCGATAATAAAGAAGATAATGATAATAGGAGTTACCGTGAAGCCATAGACAAAACGCAAAAAGACGAATCTAATGAATCATTGTAGCAAGCCAGAAATAGTCTACCGTATGTAACGCTCGAGTGCCTTCACAGTGCAGAGACCTCCTCCCGTGTGCGTGCGTGCATGTGTGTGTGTGTCTGGCACCGCCGAAACGCAGCGTCCTTGCGGCCGTGCACTGCGCGCCAGGCGTGAGACACGCGGGCTCGCGTGCACGCCGCCGCCGTCACGCCGGCCGCCGCCGCCGCCGCCGCCGCCGCCGCCGCCTCCGGTGCCCACGGCGCTGACGCTACTGACCCGCTATCCGGCGATGCGACTTGCAGCGTTCCCTCTGTTGGGACGACCGGTAGCGGTAGCTCAGGGCATCAACTGATGTCACTACAGCGCCTCTGACCGGGAGGTCCTAGGTTACACTCCCCACGGCGGCAGGATTTTCGACACTAGCTTTTCAGCTAGGTCGAATTCAGTCGCTGTCCGGAGGAGAATTCTAGCGGCCGGCTGCTCTGATCGGTAGTTTTCCGTGGTTTCTCCGATCAACACCAGGCGAATGCCGGAGCAGTACCCTACCAAACGGGCCACGAACCGCGCGCGATCTGTCCTTCCTCTTCCCTGTCCTCTCCTCTCCCCTTACACACACGCACACACACTAACATGCACTACACTACCACATATTCCGGGAGACCGGTCAGGAGCTTAGAGCTTGTCCCGGCTGGGGCGGTGCCCCGCTGGTGGGAGAGTCCTGGTTAGTGGGAAATCCCACTAGCCGACGGTAGGTCGGCGCCGGATCTCGCCATCCGGCGGGGGAAGATCACCGCCATCTCCCGAGAAAAAGCATGCACTACACTAACGGGACTAATGACCGAAGCAGTTGACGCACCCGGAAACACGAAAAAATCAGTCAATCAATCTGTTGGGACGCTTCCACCGGACGAGGACGCACTCCGCTTCGCAAATGGCATTTGTATACACGAATGCAGGGCAAAGCGCTCCGCTGCCATTAATGAGCCTGATTGTGCTACATGAGAAGCTCAATTATTAGGCATTGCCTAAGAGAAACAAATTTCGGAAAACATGACGAGCCCAACTTAAGAGTTGTCTATCGATACATGTCGCATGAATCACTTTCATTCCTATGTAACATAAAGTCGATTTATTAATTGGAGGGCTCACTAGAACAAGGAGCTAGCCTACATCGACATACTTCTGAAATATTGAGGGTTTTACCTGAACTTTCGTAATAAAACTCAGTATATTTTTAAGCTTTTAAACATAGAAGACGTGCTTATATGTCTATACTGGATTTAAATAACATATTACACTAAAAGAATAATATTTGAAGATTTATATAATGTTACAACGCAATTACACGAAAGAATGTGGGATAGCACCTTTTTCTACTGAGCCCTTAAATTATGAACTTGTGACTAAAAATAATATACTAGCCAACTTTTCGGTTTTGACCCACCCTGCTCCCAGCTGCCATCCATTTACACCCAAAGGACATTTCATGTTTTGTCATGTCTCGGTGCCCTAATAGAAAACTGAAATGTGACTTTAGAATTATAGAAGATCTTTCTGAACGTGCGCAATTTTGAGTATTGGAAATATTTTGAAGCACTTCTATTCAAAAACGCAACAAAGTATATGCGCAGAAATGTGAAATACCTGTGACATCACAATAAAGTTGTTTCCAAAAATTTGATTCTTTTATGAAATTTATAATGCTGTTCTACAAAAAATATCACACGCAAATCATAAATAAAAATTGATGAGAATGTTATACATATAGTATTATTTTACTTGCAATTTTACATTTTGAACACCACTTCATTGTTACTTACATAATATTTTTCCATAATTTATAGCTTCGTACTTTTTTGTAGAATGAACGCTTCGTGTTTCTGTTTCGGTTAATTTTTATCAGTACATTCAAAAATAAAATCTCATACATTTTGGAACCATTTGAAGATCTACACTTTCTTTTTACTTGACAAATAATCGGGTTTTGCCTATGTAATTCCTGTTTTCTCTACCTTTGCGACAAGATATTAATTGCAAAAATCTGTTGAGAAAATAACACTAGTGGGATTGGAAGGAGACAAATCTTTTAAGGAATTAATGATAGCATATAATTAAATGGATACTTTTAAAAAAACCTTATATAAGAGGAAAGTGCATCTTTGCGAGCAGAGCACTTTTTCTGGACGCGTCGCCCTCGCGAGGGGCTTGTGTGTGTGTGTGTGTGTGTGTGTGTGTGTGTGTGGCGACGTCGGAGGCAGCGCTCCGCGAGGGCTTCGTCAGCTCCTAATGCGATCGTAATCGCCGCCTGAGTGCCGGTGCGCCCGCCCGCCCGCCCACCTCTCCTTCCCCTCCCCCACCCACCAACCCATGGCGAAGGGCGATGTGACTCACCTGCGCAGGGAGACCAAAACACATCACGCGCTCATTCACGTGCAACATGTGAACGGACCTTTACCTCAACGTTCGTTTATTGATTGACGGATTAATTAGTAGTTCCGTGCGAGTAAATGGCTAAGGTAATTATTCCCGTAAGTGTAGTGCATGCTTTTATCGAGATTTTCCCCCGCAGGATGACGAGATGCAGCGCTGACTTGTCCCTGATCGCGGTGTTCTTCCCAATTAGATATCTCCCACCAGCAGTGCACCGCCCCAGAGAAAACAAATTCGACTGGTCTCCCGACATGTGTGGTAGTGTAGTGTGTGTAAGTGTGTGTATGAAACGAGGGAGGAGAGGAATATGAAAGAATGATTGCGCACGATCCGTGGCCCGTTTGTTAGGGTACTACTTCCGAATCCTTCTCGAGTTCATCGGAGAAACCACGGAAAACTATCAGTCAGAGCAACACGCCGCTAGATTTCCTCTCTACTCAGCGGGTGAATTCGATCTAGCTAAGTAGCTAGTGTCGAAAATCCTGCCATCTTCGGAACTCAAACCCTAGGACCTCCTCCAGAGGTGCTGTAGTGACATCAATGCATGCCCTGAAGCACCTATGCCTGTCCCAACGTTTGTCTCTGACTTTGACGAACGTATTTGACAAGGTCTAAGTTCCCGACCGGTCTCCCGGAATATGTGGTATTGTAGTGCACGTTAGTGTAAGTGTGTGTGTAAGGGGAGAGAATAGGACAATGAAGAGGAAGGGCAGATCGCGCGCGGTCCGTGGCCCGTTTTGTAGGGTACTGCTCCGGTATTCGCCTGGTGTTGATCGGAGAAACCACGGAATACTACCGATCAGAGCAGCCGGCCTCTAGAATTCTCATCCAGACAGCGACTGAATTCGACCCAGCTGAAAAGCTAGTGTCCAAAATCCTGCCGCCATCAGGACTCGAACCTAGGGCCTCCCGGTCAAAGGCGCTGCAGTGACATCAGTTGATGCACTGAGCTACCGCTCCCGGTTTAATGTTAATTGCAAAATCTGTAGATATAAATTGTGGATAAAAATGTAGATATAAATGGTGGTAGCCGATATCTTGTGGTAATCCATTATAATAATATATATTTATTTTATACCCAAAAGTACGGGAACAATTTTTTTCCCATCCTCAGTGTGTCTCTTCCCGAAAGGTACTTTTGGGCATAAAATAAATATATATTATTTATTTTTACTATTGTGTTTTGATTATCCCCATACCTATAATCAGTAGATATAGTTGTTGGAGGCGAAAACCATGAGAAATTGTTACATTGGCGGATGCGTTCGGCGTTGAGATCACGTGAGAGTGACATACTGAGCATGAGAGCATGAGATCTTCTCTATTCTGGCATTTTACATAGTACAGTTTTCGTGCAGATTGGACGAGTAGAAAGCGCGCAGTCCAGATTGCACGATTTCTGCATGAACACTTTTGAACATGTTCATTTTTTTTTCATTCAGAAAATGTACAGTTTGACTCTAGCGCCCCTAGAGGTAGAGACCTTCACTAACGGATTTGTTTACGGCGGAAATCGCCTATTTTTTTCAATTTGGTGTTTGGGTTAGGCGAAATTCGTGAGATTTTGTATATTGGGCGGATTGGAGTTCTAGGTTGCCTGTAGCAAATGTGTCGTTTTACTGCCTATTGCAAATGTGAGGTTACCGAAACACTTCTGTAGCCATGACCTCCATTTGGAGCGTTTTTTCTGCACCCGCTAAAGCCTTTGCAGTCACGGCCATGCTTGCAGCGACAACAATGACGGCCTTTCTATTTTTCTCCAAGTTTATTAATACTTTAAAAAAGTATTAATAGTAGTAAGTATTAATAAAGTAGTTCATAATGCACGTACACAAATATCGCAAATGCATTTCTCGAACAGCGTCACCGGCAATTCATTTGTGAGCCGGCAGAGCCCCTGGCGGCGTTTCATGACAACTTGTTTAGAAAACGTGCAAATCGTGTAAGCGCGACTTTGAGCGTTTGTACGTGTGGTTTGGGGTCTTGAAGTTTCTTTACAGTTTCTGTACGAGAATCTGCGCGAAAACTGTACCGTGTAAAAAGGCTTTTACAAATATTTCCTTAGCTTGACTGCGTTTACATCAGTTCAAGGAAATGTTGAGAAAATATGGAATGGAATACCATGACGGTGAACTGCGTAAACTTCAAACTGGAAACTTCATCTCGCCGGATCGCGTCTTCGCGGGCATCTCATGCGTCGCGCCGGTAATCAACACTCGCTTGGGAGCGCGAGTGGAAATGGAATTTCACTGCAATATCGTAGTCTCGGAGGCGGGCTGTAATCTGGAGGTAAATTATTTCACCGCCCCGCCACACGGCGCAGCCTGGGCCATTAATCACCGAGATCTCAGGTATCCGAGGTACAGTCACTGGCGAGAACCTGCAGCGCACTTTATCCGTGGCCACCTAACAAGATGGTTGAGTGATTAATACTTGAACATTGTGCCTAGTGGGGATTCGCGTACGGGTCCCCGAGTTCGTTTCATTAGATATTTTTCATATCTGAAGAGATATCTGGGAATCGTTATCTTTGGTCCTTATTATTTTAATACTTGGTTCTCCCCATGCAAATGAAATAGTACGTAAATGCAGACTTTCAATAGGGGTGATTTACAAAGAGCGACATCAAATTAATATGATTCTAACGATACTAATACATGTCATTCTTTATGTAATATTTCTGTAATATATTTCTTGACGCATTAAAATTAAAGGAGAGATGTACTGTGGTATGGGTGAAAGTAAAGATTTAGAAATAATTCTATAGTGTTTGCATATTCAAGATTTGAAATACAATGTTTTCATAAGTTTGTTTCATTCAATAATATTCTCTTTTAGATGTTAAGTGACAATGCATTATGATGCAAGTCATATAATCTTCTATGCACGTGGGATTTTGCCGCGAAAGGCTCGAAAAAATGTGTGGGAACTTTAACGCACGAGTAGACGGTGAACCCGCGTCTGGCGTCCCGGGCGCTCGTCAGCTGTCCGTGCGGTGAGTGGCGCTGCCGCTACCCACCCCGCGGCCGGCAGGCGCCACTTCGCCGCCGCCGCCGCCGCCGCCGCCGCTACCACCGTCGTCACCGCACCGTGTAATTTCCTCCCCCTCCCCCGGCTCTGTGATAAATAGGCCCCGCTGAGCCTCAAAGCGCCACGAGTGGGTGCGTTTCGGGGTGCAAGCGACTCTGACGCTAGGAAACTTCACCTAATAAGGTCACAGGGGCGGATGTACGGAAGAAATATTTTCATCCATGGATTCATGGACTCGGGAAACTACATGAATGCATATGCAGAGCCTCTGAGACCCTGCGGAATACGCTCTCGAAAAATGCACAGAGAAATTGTGTTTATTTTTAATAATTTCATTTCTTAATGATTTAAATAAAGTCAAGTCTTAATATTAAAAAAATGATTATTTAAATAATTATTAAACGAATGGTGTTATAACAGCACATAATTTATTGTATTATTTCTAATGGCTAAACTATATTATAGTACATAAACCAGCGCCGGCGTGCCAATATTCCAAATCAGATCCTTTGAATTAAGAAACCAGAAACTACACTCCCAATCGCATGGCCAAACTTTCCCAACTAACTAGTGGTTTCTCGCATTATTTCAAACTTATGCAATTTTCGAAAATTCAGAGTTCAATAAAAATGAAACTGTGCCATTTTTAAGCTTCGTTTGCTCTATCCATGAAAGAAAAATTTTAAGAAAACCGGAGAGCCAATAGCACTCGCAAGATTCTCGCCGCAGAAGCCTACGACTTGAACGCACATTATTCTCTCTTGAGCGAGGCCGATGTTCCGCTCGGCCAAAGCGCTCCAAGGGCGAGACCCACAGCAGCCGTTCGGTACCTTGGAGGGGGGGTCTACATAAAAGCGGATTCGGTGGTATAACGGACTGTGGTACCAGAGTTTGCGGGTTCAAACCCGATCGAAACCGTGGATTTTTAAGGGCGAGAAAATCCTTCGTACGCCTTCCTTCAGAGGGGAAGTACAGCTGGCTGTCCCATGTAGTAGATTTACTGCATGTAAAAGATTCTCAAACCTAAAAGAAGCCTCTGAGCAAAAATTGAGATCCGCCTGTTTCGTCGCCCAAGATAATACCTCCTTTCTCCGCTGGATGGTGAAAGCAGCATAGCGAAATTTGCGTGGTTAGACGGAAGAGCGGGCCTGATGGCCCGAGTCTCGCCACGTAAAATAACGCATTAACTAACTAACATAAAAGTGTCGACAATCCGCCACCAGCGATACTGCAACGCAAGGACCTCCCGGTCAGCAATGCCCAAGGAATCTACCAACGCGGATTATCATTTCTTGAGCGAGGCTAAAGTTCTTCTCGCCCAAAGCTTTCCAAGCGGCTGTTCGTCGGCGTCGGGCGGGCGCGGGGAGAGGGAGGCGGGGTTCCGCGTCGCGCCGCGGGATACAGCGCGGCGGGCCAGAAGCGGGCACACGGCACGGCGCGGCGCGGCACAACCCGACACCGGCGCTTCGGGATCGGCTTTCGCCGCCGCCCGGCCCGGCCCAGCCCTCGCCGCCGTGGCGCGCGCCGCCCCGGCTGCCGCCTCCCGCAGCCCGCTCAAGCGTCCCCTGGCTTCTGGCGGCCAGCGCCCCATTACGCGCGTCCTTGCCGGGGCACCTCGCGCCCCGTCACCTGCGCTCGCCTGCGAAGAGACGAGCTTCGCGTCGAATTTTCCATCCAGTCACATCACCAATTGAATGGTCGCTGGAAGGATTTAATGCTCATGAAACTGCAAAACGTTATGACAAAAAGGAACTAAATTTTACAGGATAGCTAAAAATCTGGATATGGTTTTAGAGTTTCAGACAGATTTTGGATTTAAACTGATTTTCAGTCGTTAGTTACATACTTTATTATTACAATGAATAGATCTGGGGTCAATGAGGTATTTACCACAATAGTACTATTGTGGTAGATGCCTCATTGACCCCAGATCATGGAGTACCACAAAATCTCTGCTGCTACCACAGAATTTATACAATGAATATAATTGTATATTTTTTAATTGTTCTTAAATTATGTGGCATACAACATATTGCCTGAATATTAAAAAAATATTGGTGTACAACATTTTATTTTATACAATTATGCAGGAAAACGCCATAAATATTATTTATGAAAATTATACATTTTTGTTTAGCTGTACAGCATATACTAGATAGAATATACTATCTACAAAAAACATACACACCCTATGTAGTATATTATACAATACAACGATATATATCACTGTAAAACACACAAGATGAAAATAAAAATGGACGGTACACTCTCTCCGCCCTTATCGCATCCGATGCAACCCATATAATGACTATATCTGCGGTGAGTTCAGATGAGTTCTAGCTTCCGGCATGTTTTACTTTCAAGGTCGCCTGTTTTTAGAGGAGCTGGAACAGTAGTCTCTCATCACGTGGTGAAGGATGCCTGATGGCTCGCGTGCTCTCGTGGGGGTTCGTGTTGAGGCGTGAATATGACTAAGGCACTAAGTGGTGCGCCTGAGGGCCCCACCCCGCACGGGAAGCGCTCTCTGGCGTTGATTCATGGCCGGCACAATACGTGTGGCATTCGTTTCATCGCAAAATAAACAGATGGCCGTCATACACACAGAGATATGGCAGATGCAGTACTCCTAGCGTTAGCTCTTTTCGTCACTTTCATTTTGTCATGCTCAAAGCTAAATAGTGCAAGCTCATCAAACTTTCGTTACTTCTTTACGACATTAAGTAAGTTGTAATAGAATTTACGTCAAGAAAATGTCACAAACGAAATTGAAAATGTCTTTTTGTAATTAGTAAGCTAGTAGACGAAGACCTTAGATACAAGAAAAACGACATATAAAGTTTACAATATTCAATTTTTGAAACTATATATAATTGTAGAAAGGATTTTATGTAATTATGATGTAATGTATGCTTTTAAGTCGTTCGCAGTCAATTCCTTTGTCAATAGATGAAGACAGAAACACTACGAAACTGTAATCATTGAATTCGAAAAATTTCGGATACGAATAAATACAATACGTCAAGAATAGTTTATATTGAAGTACAATCTACATGAAAGTGTGGAACGCGTACTCTATTTTCCATATTAACTTAGCATTCCGTGCTGTAAGAGTTCTAAAAGTCGATGTGTTCCGTGGCGTTACCGCCGCTGGAAAGTGAAACCTTCGAACTTGAGCTGAGAGCGGAAGACAGGTAGCCGGGAGCGACGCGAAGCGAGGCGAGGCGAGGTGAGGTGAGCTCGAACAGGCGAGGTCCCGGGTTTGAGCCTTCGCTCGTCCGCAGGCTTCGTGACGGGGCTGGAAGGGGCGTGGCGGGCAGGGGCTGGGCGGTGTGCGGGAGGGGAGGGGCGGGAAGGGGGCAGCTCGCGCCGTTTCGGAGAAAGCCGATACCGGGCGGCAGCCAGCAGAGTAATAGGAGCAGAGGAAAGACGGGGGGCGGCCGCGAGGCCTGGACTTGGTGAGCGAGGGGGCGGTGAGGGGAGAGGTAGGGCGGGGAAAGGGGAGGGATGGGTGGGACGGGGGCGGGGCAGGGCGAGGCGGGAATGGGACGAAAGAGACTCACGCACCTGAGTTGGGAGAAAAGGTTGTCTTCAGAAATGAGCGGACTAATGATATTGTCAGCCAAATTTATAAGAGAAAAGGCTGCTGTGTAATGCCAATTAGTAATGCATCATAATTTGTTTAATTTGTAAGTATTTACTACACACTGCTAGAAAAAAACGTAATGATAGAACTTGGATTACACTTTTTGGAACGATGATCAATTAGTAACTATATTACTAATTTCCAGAGCATTCTGAAATTGAAACAAAATTATGAGGCCACCGGATATATGAGAGATGCGTATGTATTCGTCCAGAAACTAGGGAAAAATCCACAAACAATGAAACAGTTTCAATTTTGGCTAAAAAGTCTAAATATTTCCTATTGCTATTTGTCTAACCTATGTTGGACGTACCGACCGAATTCTTACTATTGTAGTGCGCCTCTGCCTTCGACACAGTTGACTTCATGAGACAGAAAAGCTCCAAGGAAGAGGTCGCCCACCATTTAATATTTGCTGTTTACGTGTTGCGTTAAGAAACAGAAACTTTTTGATATTCTTGGTATGTCAAGAAACTGTTGTATTATAGTACACTACTTTACGGCAGTATTTTTAAAGTTTGTTTTTGTTAAAATATTTCATTTATGGCAGCGTTATACGAAAGTATTTCTTGTTCTTCAGCAGTGTGCGTACTACTTGTTTGATAACCATTTCATGTTGTTTGGTTCAGCAGCATTTGTACGTTGTATTGCTGCAGGCCACTAGTAGTATCTTATTCTTGTCTTCCAGGACCTAATAACTATAAACATTACTTTAATGTAATTTTTCGATTTTAGGCCACATTTCCGATAAATTTATAAATAATATCTCCAACAGGGTGACATATGATAATACATTTAAGTCACATATTCAATTATATTGTTTCTCAAACAAAGGAAAACTTCACAATACTTTTTAAAATATACCTTTCCTAAAATGACTCTCTTCCGTAGATTTTGTATCGCACACATTTCTGTTTAATCTTAAGCTGGCACCCGGATCCAACCGTTAACGGCAGCAGCCATTGATCGCCCTTTTCTTATCACCCGGATATTTACAAAAAAATCTCGCAAAAGGAATTAAATTCGTCTGCTTTATACAGAAAATGAGAGTATGCGATAGATTAAATACTTCATCATAAAAGTATGCTGCAGTTTTGAAGAGTTCCCACGATTTTTGCATTGTATTGATACATAAACCAAATATAACAAAATTCATTATTAAAAGTATTTGCGTGTAACTTCCAAGATTATGGTTTCTAATCTACACACACTTAAAACCACAACAAAAACTCCGTCAATATATTCGTATAATCAAAATTCGTCAAGCTACAGCTAAGTAATTTCACGAAGTTTTCACTCAGGAGGTATCACGACCACCCAAGTGGAAACGACATTGCTTTTGCTTCTGACACAAGATTAGTATCTAATGAACAATTTATAGTTCATCAAAGAAGAAATCATAACAAATGAAAAATGTGGACGAGAATTTGGTGTCAGAGCAGTAGGTAGATCTTTTTAATAATTATCTTTAAACAAACATTTTTTGTATAAGTACGATTTAAATACGCGGCGTTGATAAGATACTGCAAAAAATAAAGGCATTGGGGATTCAGAAAAAAAGACAAGACGTGGTGAAATTCTTGTGAGTCAGCGTTTCTTCTTCGAATTTACAAATTGAGCTTTAACCAATTTCATTCCATTTAGCCTTCGATTTATCTATTTTTAGATTCTAATTCTTTCCACTATAGTAGATATAGTATTACAGCAAATTCTATTACTTGGAGCATATTTGGATGAATAAAGACGAGTATGTGAACAGTTTAGTGCCGTTTCGTGCAGTGTTCCTGTTGAATAATGAGAAGACCTACTGTTCGGGTCTGTTTGGCATTTCGCGGCGAGAGGGTCGCGGGCGACGGGGGTGGGGAGGGGATGAGTGCACGCCGGGCGGGGGCGCTCCATTAATTAACCGGCTTTGTTGTCGCCCGCTGGAGGTCGCGGGGTCGATTCCATTAAGTCGGGGCGCGCGGCGCGGCGCAGGCCCGGAGGTCTCCGCTCAGCCAGCCGCGAGACGAGCGCCGCACGTGGGAAACGGAAGAAATTGTGCCGAGGGGCACCTCACAACAGCAACAACAGATCAGCAGATCCGTAACGCCTTCCAAGTCCCAAACACACGCTCCAAGTGGAATGAACACTCACCCAAAACGGTGACGTCTATTGGACTGTGTACCATATTGTACGACCAACAAATTCACACTGATCGCACGTTAGCGGCAAACAAACCGGATATTGTTAACAAGATTTAGCGAAAAAAAGGTGTCTACTTGGAGATATTGCTATGCCGTGTGATCGAATCGTTGTTGTAACCAAGGAATTAGAGAAACATCTTAAATTCAAGGGTTTGGAAATCTAGATCAGAAGAATGTGGGACGTAAAAGCATCGGTCGTCTCGATAGTTATCGGAGCTCTGGGATTGTTTCACAAAATTTGTCTAAGAACTTGGCTAAACTTTGAGGTCATTCAAAAAACTGCGCAGTAAAAAATATTGCTTTATAGGGATCAGCCCATATTTTATGCAAAGAATTGTAGTGGTGCCGACAGTTCCTAGATCTGTTTCTTGGGAATCTCGTAGCACCTCGAGTAGATTTTATATTCAACCGACTTATAACATCTTTAGTAGTGAATTAGATAAGTAATAAAAATAATAATAATAATAATAATAATATAAAAACTAAAAAGTGCCTGTGTGTGTGTTCCAGAGAGAACAGTAGAGATTTTTTGACGATTCTTAAAGAGTTGAGCATCACCAAAGACGGCATCGCTCTGCGAAATGTATATTCTGCCGCCAGCTGTATATGCTGAAGCGCCAGCTACTGATGCTTCAAAGCGTCAGTTCAGTGCATGCCGTGGGGGTTAGGGATAATATTAACGAGCGATTTACAGCCTAGCTCTAGACTCCGTGGCGTGAGCCTCGCGCCAGTTGGCTTATCTCCCTGTCCAGCTGTCTTGGTGCTCCGCTCAACCCGAGCGGTTACTTTCAACGCGTGTCCTTTTAGCGACTCCCCACATTTGCACTGACAGTGCGTCAGTGTTGTTTACTTTGCGCAGGAAAGGATATACTTATTCTGTTCAGTGAACGATACGTTGGTGTAACGAAAACTTCATGTTCGCAACATGTCCTCTCCCCCTTGGCGGCAATTGGTGTCAGCAAAAGCTTTCTAAACGGTGCCAGAGCAGTTCATAGAAATGAATGTACGTGTGCACCCAAAACCTCTCGTGATTTTATTTGCACCTATTTTTAGGTATTTTATCAAATCAAATGTTTTCATCCATTGAACAATACTCATAGTGAGTGAACTCAAGTGTGTTAACAAAGACAGATTTTCCCAATTCTTTGGTATTATGCAATTCTATTTTTTTTTAAATACATTGGCATATTTGTTCCCCGTATTCAACAATATTACAAGCTGATCTCTCTTTCGAACGAAAGCATTTAAGTCTTCATCAGCGCTCCAATTTTCGTATCACTTCAGTTGACGTCCACAACCATTTCGACCGACAGCGCAACAGCCAGCTGGCGGTTCAGGGAGGATGTTAAAAGAGTAGTGCTGTAAACCGTGACGCATAGCAACGTTTTGTTCACGTTCGTTGCAACAAACTTTCCCTGTTTTTCGGTGTTTTATTCCTGGAAGTTTTATAGTATATATGGGTAAAGCAACAAACCAGAAGTTTCATAACCACGAAAAATTATTCATTTCATTCAATAATATTTTTTTAAAAACTGGGAGTCTAGTTTCCTTCTCTTCAACGCACAAACCGAGAAATACGATCCCCAAAGCCAAAATGGATGACCTCCTCCCAAAAGAGAAGAAATATGGATATTCTAATCGAATACTACCGCTGTCCTCCCCTTCAAAAAAATCACTCTTACACGATCTTCGGGCGTAGGCAGCCTTCTGAATAAAAAGAACGCAACAACACCTTTTTTAATGCGTAGGAGGTGAAGAATCGGGCGGACAGGCGCTATCATTTCCAACAGCACAACTTTTCCGGCGACACCGCTCTAAAAACGAGAAGGGCGCTTTTCCTATCTACAGCCGGCGTATCCTCCCGAAACGGGTGGAAGCATTTCGGTAAAAAGCGAAGGCCGGGCGGGCGCCCTTCCGGCCGGGCTGTCCCCGCCGCCGCCGCCGCCGCCCGCCCCGTCCCGCGCTAATTACTGCGCGCCACGCCCACCAGAGCGCAGCACAATAGCCGATAAATAACAGGTTCTCCAGGCGGGCGCCGTAGAGCAGGCGGTGGAAGTGGATGGAAGCAAATAGTAGGAGCTATAGGACCAGCGGCGACTAGATATTAGATATTTATTAAAGTTCGCTTGGAGCTAATGCTCGGTGCCAAACATGATTACAACTAGATTTACAATTACAAAACTATTACGAGTATTTACAAGTAGAATTACAAATGGAATTAGAGATATCCTACTTCTAATTAATTTTCTGCTGTCTGTTAATTGACTTATTGCTTGTCTAACACTTCACTTCATTTCACTTCACTACACTACACTGCATTGCACTCCCCTTCCCTCCACTACACATTACGGTGTAAGGGACATGCCCATTTAATAATAATAATAATAATAATAATAATAATAATAATAATAACAATAATGATATTACCAATAATAACAACTAGTAAAAATTGAATCAAAGCCAATAACAGTGTTAATAATAATGATATCATCATCAATAATAATAATAACAATAGCGATAAAAATCTCAGTATTATTAATGATGATCTACATGGAATTTAGTATATTTTTAAATTTCACTACATTAGAAGGAAGACTAGGATGTGAGGGCGGAGTAGACGACGGTGGAATCGAAGGAGGTTGGGCAATGCCTCGAGTGAAGGTGGTACGGTGAGGCTCACACAAAAGAGGAAGCGGGGACGGGGCTGGATGGAGGCGGTGGAGGAGCAAGTGCGTAAGGGGAAGCGGCGGCGGTGATGGCGCCGGCGCGGCGGTCAAGAGCAAACCGGGCGAGCGCGGGGCGGCCTCCGCTCAACTGATACGCGCCGGTTATTAAGCTATAACAATAGTCCAAAAAAGAATACGCTCTTCCTTCTCCGATTGTATCTGCGGGGCTCCCATTAATGAGTACGTTTAATTTTCTACTTTCTTCATTTATTTAGACGCGAGGTTGTTGCTTGATTTAATTACTAGTTAATAGGTTCACGGCGCCGCCGCGGGCCGCGCCACCTGTCTCGCATCCACAAATCACTGGCCCCTGGTCAGGGCGCGCTGCCGCCGCCGCCGCCTCCGCCGCCGCCGCCCTGCGTCGCTCCCACAGGTGAACGCACCGGCGCCGCGCCGCAGCCGAGCGGGGCGCCCGAAGGCCGTCGCTTACACGCTCCGAGCGTAGAGGCAAATTCATTCCCACAATGAACTCGAATTGGTGAAGAACATTTTAAGAAATGTTTCCACTGAACAACAAAAATAACTACTTCCCCGTTCCAAGCGTACAGAGGCAAATTCATTCCCACAATGAATTTCAATTGCTGAGGACTATTTTATGAAATGTTTCCAACGTAAAATAAATATTTCCATGCTCCGAGCGTAGAGGCAAATTCATTCCCACAATGAATTCAATTGAAGAATATTTTAAGAAATGTTTCCAACGAACAAGTAAAATCAATAATTCCACGCTCCGAGGTAGAGGCAAATTCATTCCACAATGAACTCGAATTGGTGAAGACTATTTTAAGAAACGTTTCCAGCGAACAACTAAAATAACTACTTCCCGCTCCAAGCGTGTAGAGGCAAATTCATTCCCACAATGAACTCGAATTGGTGAAGACTATTTTAAGAAATGTTTCCAATGAACAAGTAAAATCAATATTTCCACGCTCCGAGCGTAGAGGCAAATTCATTCCCACAATGAATTCGAATTGAAATTTTAAGAAATGTTTCCAATGAACAAGTAAAATCAATATTTCCACGCTCCGAGCGTAGAGGCAAATTCATTCCCACAATGAATTCGTATTGGTGAAGACTATTTTAAGAAACGTTTCCAACGAACAACTAAAATTCTCCGCTCCAAGCGTACAGAGGCAAATTCATTCCCACAATGAACTCGAAGTGCTGAATACTATTTTAAGAAACGTTTCCAGCGAACAACAAAAGTAACTGCTTCTACGTTTGTAAATTTTCAACGAAACATACATTTCTAAAAAAAGCGAACCATTTAAGAAATAATTAAAATGTACAATTTACAATATTAGTTGTAAATATGTTTTGGTGATTTTCATTTCGAAATTATAATTACTTTCTCACAGGATGAAGCACAAACAATACACGTTGTACATTTTAAACTACATGTATGTTGTGTTGTGAAAATCATGTGAATAATAATTCGAGACGTTTCTTAAAGCTGTCATAGAAATAGGAATATTGAGAATAAAATCATGGAAATATGTAGCACAGGAAACATTGATAAGTGATTTTCCTTTTACTACAAAATTCATTCGATCTTCTTAAAATGATTTAATACAGTAATCCAGGACAACGAATCCAGACAAATGAGGTTTCATCCTACGCATCTTGGTCTCCAGACCAGTGATAATTTTTTACGGATCCATTTAAAATATTCTAAGAAATGTCTGTAAAACGTATTTTTTGTTGTTTTTATAAGCAACTAAATGTCTTTTCAGTTCATGACAAATGGATTGGCACAATTCATACCCGTTTTCCGGAATATTCTAATATATTCATTGTTTCAATACATCTACGAGAAACAACGCTACTGTCAGGCATTTACATGAATAGTTTCGACTTGATACATCAGGATGGCGAGCCTACATTTGTAATAAATTATTGAAAAAACCAGTTAGGGGTGTATTAAGAACCTAGAAGGCAATATTTTGGAGTTTTAAAGTCACTAACGGAGGTGATCAGATTCGATTGCTGACGACAAGAATCGATCGCCTCTTTTTATAGTTGTATCTTTCTGGAATATTCTGACAAAGTTCAAAAAAATAACATGGCTTGGGGAGTTTAAAGCATTTACAGTGCTGAAACGCTGTGGTTGACTATGCTGTCTTTCCGGCTCAACGTGAATTATTTTTTATTGATCATACTGACGATAATACCGGGAGCGGTAGCTCAGAGCATCAACTGATGTCACTGCAGCGCCTCTGACCGGGAGGTCCTAGGCACTGATATAAAACTATATTTATAATTTTAAATATTTATCCATCCAAGTTGTTAATTATTAAATTTGCAGTGTACTTAAATTATATGTATCGTGAAGAAGATAAACATTCTTTCGCGAGTCGTCGTGTTTTTGCTCACAGTGCGACGAATCCCGCGTTTCCGAGAGGAGCGAGGGGCGACGTGAGAGAGGAGTCCGTTAACTGCACGCAACTATTTTTCTGAGAATCTGCCTGGGGCAGCGTCTCACGAAAGAGGTGGAAAACGCGCTCTAATTCAAAAAAAGCGTTCTCATCATTTCCCATTCATACTTCGATGCAGTATTTCATTTGGTGACAGGCCAGTTTCACGTGAGCCAAATTGTTCAGTATCACAAAATACGGTTTTTGCATTAAAGCATACAGACTCTGCTGTCAATGGTTTCGCTGGTGAAAAGTACTGAATTCGCATCTGAAAGTAACGTAGTAGGTGTTTTTCTAGATTTTCCTTTAAATGTTTTGCTATTAAATGTGAAGTTATAATATCATATTATATTTTGATGGGTGTTTTTTCTCTCCATTGAATTTTAGCTGTAAACTAGGACCCCCCCCCTTCAACAAAAATGCCGTTCTAATATTTGAAAAATGGAGTTCTGGTGCAGCAAAAATTGGCAGTTGTGAAGCAGCTCATGTGAATACTGAAGCTTCTCTCTTCTTCGTCGGATAACGACAGCTGTGTTGTTGGTTGTGACGCACCACGAATAATAATTCAGTTGATACACGCAGTATGAGAATAGCGGCATAACACAACAAAATATTTGCAAATTAACAGCCAAAATAGTAACTGTTTAATTGCATTTATATTTTTTTCGATTCTAACAAAATCGTAGACATATCTCACATGACCGGAGGATGCAAAGTTTTCTATCGATTTCTGCGCTTATTGGAACTTTTAATACCAACATTACAAGTACCTTTCTGAATTCAATAAAATCCTAAGGCTAATAGGAAAAATATACCCCCGAGTAAAATGGATTTATTTAAATAAAACAAACTCTAACCTAGAGCTGCGCCAGAGCGTTTAAGAGAAGTGAAGAAGGGAGTGCAGGAGCTGCGGCCCTCGCTGGGCGCCAAGGCCCCGCGTCGGAAGAGGCGGCGCGGGGCAGCGAGGGCGTTGGGCACTACGAGTAAAAGCCGGAAGCTGTTGCTGAGGGCGCCCCGCGCTCCCTGCCGAGTGCTTCGCACGGCTCCCCGCCGCTTCCCATTTACTCTTATTTCTTCCAAAAACGTATGCGTATGGGTGAGTATGATCTGCGCTCGTTTTCTTAGGCTCCAGAATCCCTTCCCTACTCTTTGAAAATACAAAATTGAATGATGAATAAAAGTACCGACAAAGGAAGGTGAGCAATATTTAAACACTAGAAAATTTCCCCCTCAAGTTGTAGGTGCTTAGGAGCTAGCGATGACCACAGGCGAAAAGGTGACAGAAAGGCAAAGGTCAGAAATAGCGGACAGAAGGACAGAATCCATGTTTTGTGGATCTTCCATACCGAAAAATCTATTAACGGCAAAAGACATCTGTTTGTATGTTTGTGGTCAAGGCTAGAGTCCAAGCCATTTAACCGATTTCCTCAAAAATGGATATTCCTCCATTGATGTAAATGAACTCGACAACCTTTGAGATTTCATTTACATCAATATATTTTTAATTTTGAGGGTATATGACATCTACAATAATTTTCAAAAATTTTCTAGCAAACTGAATTTTTATCGAAAATTGTGAAAAGATAACATTCTAAAACTTTAAATTCGAAGATAGAAATTTTTTTAAAGTTAAATCTGTTCTAAAACATGAGATCTTTAAAAATATCATGTAATTGTAGGAAAATGGGTAGTTTTCGCAAAATTTCTGCTTGAAAGTTAATGAAAATTATGAAAAGAAAACCATTTCTCAAAAACCGCACACAAATTTTTCTGCAAATTATTTCCACAGATAGAACAAAGAACACTTACAACAACGCAATAAGTCTAATTTTCGTAGACCTCTGAATTTTCGAAAATTGAGTGTTGGAATCTGTGAGGCAACAGATTTTTAATCGTCGGCGGAAGTGAATACGGCACAAAGACAGCGTGATACAGCGGTAAACCGCACGGCGAGTTATTTGGATGGACCTGAGTTCGAATCTCGGCGGGGAAAATAAAATTTGCCGTTGGAAACAATTTTGCAGGTTCATGTAGTAGTATAATATCGCAGAGCAGTAACAAATAATGCGAGAAAGTATGTGCTGTTGTAACTCCAGTAGTTTCCACACCTGGGCCTGGTAAACAGAGTAAGTACAATAGTTACTCAATTTAAACTTTTGAAACTCATTCTGAACTCCTCTTACGAATAAGGACGAGAAAGTAAAAGTCACTTATTTCTTCACAGTACTTTCTCTTTACTGTGACACTAGTTCGTAGTGCAAGAAAGCAAACCGTGATTGATTGATTGAATGTTTTTCGTGTTTCTGGGCACGTCAACTGCTTTGGCCATTAGTGTAGTGCATGTTTTTGTCCGGAGATGGCAGTGATCTCCCCCGCGGTATAGCGAGATCCGGCGCCGACCTACCGTCGGCTAGTGGGGTTTCCCCTAACCAGGACTCTCCCACCAGCGGGCACCGCCCCAGCCGGACAAGATCTAAGCTCCCGACGGTCTCTCGAATATGTGGTAGTGTAGTGCATGTTAGTATAAGTGTGTGTGTGTGTGTGTGTGTGTGTGTGTGTAAGGAGAGGATAGGACAAGGAGGAGGAAAGACAGATCGCGCGCGGTCCGTGGTCCCGTTTCGTAGGGTACTGCTCCGGCATTCGCCTAGTGTTGATCGGAGAAACCACGAAAACTACCATCAGAGCAGCCGGCCCTAAATTCTCCTGCAGACAGCGACTGAATTCGGCCTAGCTGAAAAGCTAGTGTCGAAAATCCTGCCTGGTAACCTAGGACCTCTCGGTGAGAGGCGCTGCAGTGACATCAGTTGATGCACTGAGCTACCGCTCCGGGTCAAACCGTGATTTGACTGCGTGGTACATGACTTAGGGAGAAGCGTGTTAGATGTGTGCAAACGGAGGCCGTGAAGCAGGCTGTGTAATAGCGCTGGGAGCGGAGGCAGAGAGGGAAGTCGGGGCTGGGGCGGGCGCTGCGAGTCGCTTCTGTATGTCGATGGGATTTCAGCTGCATATCCCCGAGGGGATTCTTCAGTAGGCGTTGCATCTTGATTTGTTCTTCCTGTAGGGGTTGGTACCTCCACTCCCCCGTACAGAGACGGGGATTGGGAGGCGGGATGGGGATGAGGAAGGGAGGGTTTGTTATATTGTTGGGGGTTCTGGGTGTTGGGATAGAGGTGGGAATGGGGATGGGGAAAGGATAGGAATGGGAAAATTTGTTTTATTATATATTATATATATATTATATATATATATATATATATATATTCCGTAGCGAGTGTCCGCCACCGCGCGGGCGCCGCGGGCGCCGCGGGCGCTGCGTCGAGGACAGCCAGCGCGTCCGAGGGGACGCGGCGGCCGGTGCCGCCGGAAGCTGTTCCTGTTCGCCGGCGGTTCCCACCCGCTCGACAAGACGCTTCCTCCCCCGGACGCCGCCTTCCGACGCCCCCGGGGCCCTCGCGCCCTGCCACGGGCGGCGCGACTCCCGCCGCCTCCACGAGGAGTCTCCGACTTTTGGAACAGCCCAACATTTGGGCGGGTTTGTTTTGGCTGGACAGATTTGTGAAGATTCGATGGTCCGTTACGAAACCTCCGTTCTCTATGGGTTTCAGAATGGTTGCGAAGTAGACGTAGCATTTTGGGGGGAAGCAAGGAAATAGATATTCACGCATTTCTTCTATTTTTCACTACACTCTCGCATATTAATATAATAACTCGCTTTTTATTTACTCACTATTTTATTTGTTGAGGGATGTGAAGGATAAAGAATAGGTTAGTATGGTTTCCACAACACATTTTTATAAAGTTCCATATTATCTATCTATCTATCTATCTATCTATCTATCTATCTATCTATCTATCTATATATATATATCTATATCTATATCTATATATATATATACACACACATATATATTAAGGTCTCGGAATAAATTTTATTAACATCTGGGGCGGGTACAACGGCAGAAACTGATCTTTTTTGCCAATTAATAGGTAGTAAATTTCATTTAGCAAAGTTACACTGGTGACTTTTCCTTCCGAGTTTTAGGCAACTATTAGGCGTAGATATTCGGCAGGTAATGTTCTGACAAGGAGATTTAATGTACCTTCCGAAGACCTGGGCACACTGGGTTGCTTAAACAGGAGGTGCAAATGCACCAACTTCCCACTGCATTTTCGTTCGCACAAAGTGATTATTTTGGACCCCTAAACATACCATATATATATATATATATATATATATATATATATATATAAAATTAATTAATAGATAGATACGTTAAAATTGACAGCTCAATTAAGGAGAATTTCTCTTTTCATCTAGAAGTTCGAGACAGTCATTCAACATTCAGGGGCACAGTATTCCATGCAAACTGTCTAGCACTTTTTCACACTCTTGTACTTAGATATAATTGCCTAGATATTCTGCAGATACCTTCTACAATTTCATAACATAGGCTCTTTTTAAGGAAGCTCCTTCATCAAATCTTACATGACGTTCCAAGAATTAACGATTGTCTTGAATTCCAGTGTAAACAGGTGGAAGAACTGAAACAACGCGCTTCACTTTATTATTTATCGCATTCAAGTTTTTTAAGAAACTATGGAAAGGCAACGATGCGCACCGACTCGTACAGACCTGGAGAAGAAACGGGAAGCGGAAAGAAATATGCATGAAACAGATACGACTTCAAGAAACCGGTCTTCTATTCAGCTTGAGACGGTCGAGGGAAAATCCTGCCTAACAGGCCATCTTACCCGGATATAAGGCAGGTGAACCACTTTCAAATCTCCATACCGCTTGAGAAGATGTTTTGATTGTTAGTGCAGAGACATTCATTCACATTTATGACGCTGTCTAATGAAGTAAACGCCAAGCAAGTGTGCTGAGTAAGTCCATATAACTAGAAAAAGAGAAAGTATCGACGAATGACGGAGGCATACAAGAGTCCTTAATACCAGTGTACTTCCGGATAAACACGGAACAATGAATTTTAATGGCGATATATCTCAGCTAGACATGGAGTACCCTAAAGGATGTTACTAGGAGAAAAAAATCAATCAACATTAATCGTAGATGTAAAAGGTTGAGACAATCGATTGCGTTGCAGGAATCGTTCAGGTGATAGACAGATTTGGAATACATCGTGTAATGAGCGAAAACCTACACTGAACGCGAAGACAATGAGAGAAAAAAAAATTATTCGTCAAGACTGACTTTCGACGTCACTGCGGGGATGAGAAATAAGAGAGTTTCTTCCAAAAGGGGGAGTGTACTGCGCCGCCTCCAGTAACGAGACGCCACGTCATTTCTTTATTTCCTGTGCGTGCTCGCGGCGAAGGGTCGGCCTTCTGGCGCCCACATCACCTTCCGTGCCCCTCCGATTAGGGTTTTCACCTCCGCCAGCGCTGGCTCCTCCGCGCGCCCGCGATGTTCTTTCTCGCCCTCGACGAATCGGTCGGTCCGGGCGTCTAGGCGGGGCTCTGCGGTAGACGAGACTGTGGAACCTGGGGAGGGAGCAGTTGGACACTACTCGAATCCCGGACTCTCTCATACGAGGCCGTATCCCATATTACATATTTCATGTAGAGTCATTTATTTAATAAGATCTGATTGATTGATTTGATTGATTTTTTTGTGTTTCCGGGCGCGTCAACTGCTTCGGTCATTGGTCCCGTTAGTGTAGTGCATATCTTTCTCTCGGAAGATGGCGGTGATCTTCCCCCGCTGGATGGCGAGAACCGGCGCCGACCTACCGTCTGCTAGTGGGGATTCCCCCTAACAAGGACTCTCCCACCAGCGGGGCACCGCCCCAGTCGGGACCAGCTCTAAGCTCCCGACCGCTCTCCCGGAATATGTGGTTGTGTAGTGTATGTTAGTGTAAGTGTGTGTGTGTGTAAGGGGAGAGGATAGGACAAGGAAGAGGAAGGTCAGATCACGCGCGGTCCGTGGCCCGTTTGGTAGGGCACTGCTCCGGCATTCGTTTGGTGTTGATCGTAGTAACAACGGAAAACTACCGATCAGCACAGTCGGCCGCTAGAATTCTCCCCCAGACAGCGACTGAATTCGACCTAGCTGAAAAGCTAGTGTCGGAAATCCTGCCACCGTCAGAACTCGAACCTAGAACCTCCCGGTCGGAAGCAGTGCAGTAACGTCAGTTGATACACTGAGTTACCGCTTCCGGTTTTGTTAATAAGAGCGGTACTAATTTTTTCACCATTATAAACGATCTTTTTCATTACAAGAAATCGTTCATATAAGGACATCTTACGGCACAGATTACAACTTATATGCCGTTTATGGCACGAATAATTGCGTGAACACACATTCAGCCAATGAAAGCAAGAGTTTCGAGGGGAGGTAGAGATAAACGTAATAGCCTACTACTACTTTTTTGGCACTGATGTCAAATACACGGAACGTCGCAATAAAGTTGTTATCTTCGAATCTCTTATAAATTTTTAATGTTATTATACAAAAAAGTTATTTAAGCAACTGCTTTATACTATTGCTTTATTGCATTCGTACAAATCTGAAAACTCGCTGCTAACGTCGCTCATTTTCAACAACACATGCAATAAATTGGTTTAGCGGTCAAATGTCCTTGACTTCTACATAATTAAAATGATTAAAGGCGTTCTCATTGCCAACAATACTATTGATGGCGAAGTATCGTTGGCAACGACAACGTCTTTAATCATTTCAACATGCAATAAAGCTCAACATTATAAACCAGTAGCGTTAACTGCTATTATCTGAAGCAGAGCCTGATACCGTTGTTCGCGCGGTCCTTTATGAACCCCGGAGCGAAGTGAGTCGCTGCTGCTGCTCTCTTGGGCGGCCTTCTTCCCGTGCGCGGGGGTGGCGGCGTCGCACGCGTCCGCACGCGCACGCACGGCCCCGATCTCCTCGATCGGCGGCAGGGGCGCCTCCCAGCGCCTGCCGCGCCATCACGCGCACGCGACTCGATCCCGCCCGCGGGGCGAGGGCGCGACATTTCACCGCGCGCGCCCGCCTTTCCAGCCGCGGTCCGTGACTGCGGGCAGTGTTCCCACGTCTCGCCCCTCCCCTCCCCCCCGAACACTGCAGCGACGTCGCGTTCGCGTTCCCGTCGCGGGGACCTTTATGTCCGAATCTCGTGCGGCGTGGCGCGTCTTCGCCGCTTTTCCCGGGCGCCGCGGGGGGCACCTTACGCTACGGAAGTCGTTAGCCGAAAAGGGCGCGGAGATCGAATCCGGAACGGGCCGGGGCGGGTGGGGCGGGCGCCGCGGCTTCTCACGGGCCGGCTGGCTTCCGCGGGGGCACTTGGTCGGCAGTCGGGCGCGGCGGCGGCGCCACCGGTGCCGTTCGGGAAACGCGCGCCCAGTCCTGGTCCCACGGGACGCGCGCGGCTCCGCCCGCGCGGGCCGCGGATGGGCAGATGCCGCGAGATAGCGCCCTCCGCAAAGTACACGCTGCCTGGGAGCGCGGCCGCCCGCCAGTCAACACGCCCGCCCAACGCACAGGGTCGCCCGTACAGTTAACATGTGAACGTTGTACGCGCGCAGACACACATCGACGCAAGGCATTCACATGGGACCCTTCTCACTTCGTAGTTGCAGACCTGGCTCAAGGTACGGTATTCCGTGAAGGATGGAATGATGGATGTTTGTGATTACAACTACTGCTACAACTTACAATCGCTGTCACTCTTCAATTTTGCAGCAAACTGCCTTCAAAGGCAGAGTTTTGAATTGAATTTTGTGCCTGAAGACCCTTAGTGAGATCGGTAGAAATTCTCGAAAGTATTGTTAAAGAGATTAGCACTTGCCGATCGTTCACTTTATATCGTTATATTTTAAAACAACATTCTCTGGGTTTTCTAGTTGATTTGGTAGTATTTTTATTATATTCACATTATGAAATATTCCACATAATGAAATATCTTGAGGCTGAACGTTTATTAATCTTAATTTTTTACACTATATGTATTACAAATAAAAAATCTTCGTTATATTGCGCTGTATTAAATCTTTCAATTTCCAAGAGACGAATGGTACTGCATTTGATAAAAAACCAAAAAGAGCAAGAGAAAATAAAAGAAAAAGCTATAATCACACAATTCCCTTTCGTTCCTAACAGATTATCTGTTTTTAAATATTCTACACCTGTAAAGCACAAACAGAATCCCCGTATTTTTAAGATTAAAACTTCCCTTTATTACAGACAGGGTTTATTACTGGATATTACATTTGTATTCTAATCAATTAACATCTTTTAATCTTACATCTTTACAAAATCAATTAACATCTTTATATTACAACATTTGGTAAATTCAATTGTTACCATCTTCACGCCACTTCAGTACATTAACATACAAACCATAGATAAAAGTTATTTTACAACATACAAAGACCAAAACCCTGATGAAGCCTGCGACATGTCAGGCAAACGTCGGCCTCTCAGCCCACTGCGCGTCACTGGACAGAAGAAGAAGTCATCGACTGGAGCCGAAGCTACGGACATACAAAGATACAACACAGTAAGTAAAATTCGATTCCTTCTAATTCTTAAATTAACTATCAAAGATGAAGAAATCTGTGCACCTCGAGTCAGGTGCGTGTCCGTGTACTGTCGCGGGGGCTACTACTCTTTGGGCCGCTACGCGCCGCCGCCCGCGTCCCGCCCCTCCGTGTTTCGCTCTAAGTGGATAATTGTGTCCTCGCCCGCTGTACTTGCGGCGCCGGGCTACCCATCTTCGCCACCCCCACCCCACCCCCCCCGCCCCGCCCACTCCACGCCGTCGCCCGCGTCCGCGTTCCCCATCTGCACGCGCCCGCCTCCGCCGTTCTGGAACGCACACGCGCCCAAAATAACTCGCGCACCTTCGTTTCTTGTAATAACACGACACGAAAACACGCCACAATTGCTCGCTCTCTGATTCGCACACTCCGCTACCTCCCCTGCCCCTCCCCAGCGGCTTAGCCGGCTCGGGGCGTCAATTGATGTCACTGCAGGGCCTATGACCGGGAGGCCCTAGGGTTCCACTCCAGACGGGGGAAACCCCACTAGCCGACGGTAGGTCGGCGCCGGATCTCGCCATCCAGCTGGGGAAGACCACCGCCATATCCCGAGAAACAAACATGCACTACACTAACGCGACTAATGACCAGAGCAGTTGACGCGCCCGGAAACACGATAAAACCAAACCAAACCAATCCAGACGGGAGACAGATTTTAGATACTACCTAGACACATAGCTCGAATTCAGATGCTGTCTGGAGGAGCATTCTAGCGGCCGACTGCTCTGATCAACACCAGGCGAATGCCGGAGCAGGACCCTAAACAAACGGGCCACGGACAGCGCGTGATTTTTCTTTAGTCTTTTTGTCCTATCCTCACTTACAAACACACACCTTCATGCACCACTCTACCCCTTGGGAGACCAGTCGGGAGCTTAGAGCTTGTCCCGGCTGGGGAGCTTGCCCCGCTTGTTGAAGACACCTGGTTAGAGGAAACCTCGCTAGTCGACCGATAGGTCGGCGTTGGATCTCATCATCTTGCGGGGGAAGATCGCCGCCCCCTCTCAAGGAAGAAACATGCACTACACTTACGGGCTAATGATCTCAGCAGTTGACGCGCGCGGAATCACTAATGAACGAATCAACATTTTTATCATCAATGAACCAATCCTCTGCTCCTTGTGTCCGAGTCGACAACCCACCTTCAAGGATCTACTCTTTCGCTTACCACCCACTCTTTGAAGGCATTGAATACTGATAACTAGTTCGACTCGTGCAAACATTCTGCATGTTTTAAATCGCTACTTTAAAAATTAGAAAACTGCATAGTGGAATCTTATTCGAAAGTTTATGACCACCTGTGCTGGGTACTGTGAGTACACTGCAAAAACGAAATTCAAAGAACTTCTAAACGGATTTCATTTGGTAGTTTGCGGCTTAAGAAACGTAACTTGAGAACCGTTACGAACCCAAAAGCCTGATCTATGGGCAGTGTAACGTAAGCTGCTATTTGCTTTTGAGTCAGTTGTCCCCTTATATTACAATCTGCAAAATTCTATTTTTCTTCCTAATTCTGTGCACTTCTGGGAAGTATTTCCCTATCCAGCAGCAAAACCTTACGAGGATTGCGAGGATGGTATCTTATAAATTATACTACAAAATACTCGTCTTTCCTCAGCGCCTGTTTACTCGTGTATGTTCGGAATTTCATTTGCGTAATGGTCAATAAGTTCACAAATCATTAACACAAACACTACAAAATTCTTCTTACATCAACTTAGAATTTTTTATCTTAAAATTGAAAACTCTGAATATGAAATATTTCTAAACAAATTACAAAAACAGCTCATAGTTACGTTCTTCTGTGAATTGTATTCAAGAACCCACTCGGGTTATTGAGTGTTTTTTTTACTTTAATGTATTCAGATTAACCATATATCGAGACAATTCAGCATCACTAGCATTGTTTAAATTTCTTCATAAATACTTCTAATCAATAAATCTCCATTATAATAATTATTTTTGTTATTATTATTATTATTATTATTATTATTATTGTTGTATCTGATTTCATCAATAAAGATCAGTACCGTAATAAAATAGAGTTAAATGCCACGATTAGCATTATTTTTATGAAATTATTATATAAAATAAAAACACGAACTTGTTTTGTAAAATGTTAATATGGATGCGCCTAAGACGTTCGTTCGTTATTTGCTTCAGTCTCCAGGCTAAAGGCTTTCCTACTCATGACAAATCCTCAAAAATTAACAGATTATATGCTCTTCAAACAAAATGCATCATGGACAGAGATCAGAAGCAGAGGAAACGATGCGTCCTAATAAAACGTTCAACTTCGGCGCTATGCGGCATTACTTAACATGTAAGTTTCCTATTTCTCTTCCTTGGCACAAAGCATTTAATTATAACTCCACTGACCATTGTTCCACTGTTGACTCGGCCATTGCGGTCTTTTCCTAAGGGACTACGATTTTTATCCTCGTAGAGTCATATCACTTGTTGGACCGGTATCTTCCCAGCGTTGTTCTCATAATAACGTTACCATATTATCTGCATATGCAACAGCTGCACTACCTTCATGAGTTCACGGCTTCGTTCGTACGTTTCGCGGACTTGCCTCTGCGCCCTCGATCTTGCAGATTTTATATCGTTATTATTTCAGTACCCACAGAAGTTTCCTCGTCTCGTAATTATCCTATCCAGCAGGTGAATTTGAACCCTCTTCAACCTAATGTTCTTGAGTTATTTCTCGAATCAGGTATTCAAACGAGTTGGAGATTGGTTTGAGAAGAGGTTGAGTTAATTTAGAAATTTAATTGTGCAATATTCGAATAAATATGGAATTGTCCCTTTAAGATACAAAATATGCTTATACAAAACGTCATTTGTCAAAACATACATTCACTCCGAATTAATTATGAATCAATTTGTATCGAATAAACGGTCCTAAATTATGTCCAATTCATGCAGGAAAGTTTCTGCGACAATAAAAAAATAAAATATTGCTCTATTTGCATATCTCCAAGGCATATTATACTTAACCGGATGGATTCGTGAGAGAATTCTAGACTCTCACTCTCTTGCCTTACTACATGGTAGTAAAATGAAAGTATTTTAATTCTCCGGCGGAAATCGGGGGTTTTTAAACATCAAAACTCGACTTGTTGGGCCTTGGTACCGAAAAAGTTCAAAAAGCTAGTTCCTATCTGTAGTAAATTTCTTCCTCTAACACGTTGTGTAAGTACAACTCTTGCGGTGTATTTGAATAGTGTATTTTAGTACTAAGAGTACACTATAACTCAAGAATATTTCACTCTATTCTTAGAAAAAATGTTTAAAAAAATTTAGAACTATTTTTGGAAACATTTTAAAAATGTCTCAAGGGATTCATGTGAAGTATCTCCAAAATTTAAAGAATTCTTTCTAAAATCGCGGGACTTGAAGTTCGAACCAGGTCTATTCAAGAATATACATTTTGGAAAAATCCTATGAATAGTTTAAGCGCAAGTATTGTTAACAGTCGGATGAATGGACGAACAGATGGACATTACTCCGTATATAAGTACTTTTGAAAGAAAGTAAACAGTGCCTACAACTTTCAACAACATTAGCATTGGAATCAACGCATTCGATGAAATCAGGAAAATTTTACAATGTACGGATCTTTAATCGAGTGTGCAATAAGCAATAAACGTTCACAATGTTGCCGCAAACTGAATACTGTTTGGGACGTTTTCAATTAAACTACCATAAATGACACTTATTACAGCACACAGGAATGAGTTGGTGCTAACAAGTATTTTTCTCAGTAAAGGAAGGAAAAGAATGAGGAAGAGTGTGTTTTGTAGTGTAGAGATAATTCCATGGTCTCCCAAGGACATCATGAGAAGTCCCCCAAAACGTGAAGAATTCTTTCTAAATTCGAGGAAGGAAAAGAATGAGGAAGAGTGTGTTTTGTAGTGTAGAGATAATTCCATGGTCTCCCAAGGACATCATGAGAAGTCCCCCAAAACGTGAAGAATTCTTTCTAAATTCGAGGAAGGCAATGATTGAGGAAGAGTGTGTTTCGAGATTAATTCCATGGTGTGGGGAGTATTGAAGTGCAGCGGGTGAGCCGCCTGTTCCCTGTTGATGGCGTCCGCGCACGGCCATGGGCAGTCGACGACCGCCTCGCAAGCAGAGCGTGGCTCCCGGGAGATGGGGGGGGGCTTCACAGCTGCCCACCCACCCACCCACCCTCTCGCTGCCTCAATATTAAACTTTTATTTTTGAGTTTTTTACCTTACTCATTTGACTGTTCCATTGTTTAAATAGAAATGCTCTCCGGAATGAAATATGACTGTTATGTTTGTCAATGTGGTGAGCAAGCATAGTTTGTTTACTGAGAAAAGTTGGAAGTTTCTAATCCTCGTTGATATTAAACATAGTAAACCCTCATTAATATGAATTCCAAGGGTCAGAAATTATGGGAATTCGTCTTATAGAAATTCGTGTTATTCGAGTATTACAAATGTCTGTATTACCGTAATTCCTTACCGGGGCCGAAGTTTCGTTGGTTTTTTGATTAATTTATTCGTGTTTCCGGGCGCGTTAACTGCTTTGGTCATTAGTACCGTTATTAGTGCATTTTTTGGGATTCCTTACCGGGGCCGAAGTTACCAGCGGGCACCGCCCCAGCCAGGACAACCTCTAAGTTTCCGATCGGTCTCCCGGAATATCTGGTAGTGTAGTGCATGTTAGAGTAAGTGTGTGTGTAAGGAGAGGATGGGACAAGGAAGAAGAAGGGCAGATCGCGCGCGGTCCGTGGCCCGTTTGTTAGGGTACTGCTTCGGCATTAGCCTGGTGTTGATCGGAGAAACCACGGAAAACTACCGATCAGAGCAGCCGGCCGCTAGAATTCTTCTCCAGATAGCGATCTAGCTGTCTGTCCTAGCTGAAAAGCTAGTGTCAAAAATCCTGCCGCCGTCAGGACTCGAACCTAGGACCTTCCGGTCAGAGGCGCTGCAGTGACATCACTTGATGCACTGAGCTACCGCTCTCGGTGTTTTGTTCCGGTGAAATTCGAGTTAAGCGAGTTCGTGAGAACGAGAGTTTACTGTATTGGATTTATTCTGTCAAATTTGTATGAACTTATTACCGTAATTTATTTATTACCATGTGGTTAGTGAAATATCGCTTAACTCAGGACAAATACGATTGTTGCCCACGTGACCGAGAAGCGCCTACGAGGAACGTCCTTGGCTGGAGAGCGCTGGGGCGCCGCAGGGGCCAGTCGCGCGTCGCGGCGCTGGCAGGTGGCGCGTGCGCCGAGAGGCATGCGTGGGCGGGCCCATTAGCCGCCGGACCTCTGGCGCGCGCGCCCCCTTGGCCTGGGTCAGGGCGCCGCGCCGCACGCCACCCCGCTTCTTCGCTAGTTAGAGCCTTCCAGCGATCACAGAATAAAGTAGCATTCACGATGCTTAATCGACGTGATTGCTTTACCCTTCTGAAAAAAACGGACTAGTACACAATCATTTATCGATACCCACACAGTCTGTAGGTTTTCAACAAGTAAACGGACGTGCCAGACAATCTATTAATTAGTGTTTGTGCAAGAATAGAATTAGTAATTCGCAAATATTTTCCATAATTCAGAGGTTTCATCGAAAATGACATCAGCGCCAGTTTAAGTTTCCTTTCCTCTATCGAGAAAAAAATAATCAAAGAATTTGGAGCCATTTTTGAAAAAAATTTCAAAATGTTCTAATGGATTCATATAAGCACTCCTAACAATATGAATATCCCTTTGAAATTAGCAGGATCTGAGCTTCGGCCAGATTGATCGGGGATTATCAATTTTAGAGAAAATCGTCTTAAGGGTTTTGGAGCTTTAGCGTTGTCCACAGTTGGAAAGCTGGCAGGCAAAGATTTTGCCGGGAACTAATTTTTCGGTATGAAGGACACACAAAACGTTCTAACTACAAAGAGTGTTAGAGGGGGTAATTATCACCTACTCAAGATTTATCTAATTTTTCGATATCAGGATCTCATATTACGAGTTTTTTCTGTTGAGAAATCGTCAATTTCTGTCATAACGTTACAGTAATTTCTCTATACTACGTAAATAGTACGCGAAAAAGTAAAAATGAAAGGAAGGTTAATTTCACGGGATTAAACACTAGAAAGTTTCCAAACAAACAATGCTAATAGTAAAATATTTTCGGACATATATTGTAAACATTTTTATAACTACTTGCCTTCAAATACTTATGTAAACTATTAAACCTGATTATTTTTGTTATTGTCCCTTTGGTGTACTATGTAACTAAACTACAAAAAATACTAATATGGAAATGGATAGAATCCGGAAAATAACGAAATGAAGTATTCACGGTTCTCTTCTTGTGATTCGATCTGGGACCTGCCGATTCGCTCTCTAAACGCCGAGGTCCCGTCGAGGGAAATGCAGTGTACACGGAAGAATTAGACCGTCACACGCACCACGGAGAGGACCTGAAGATACGCCAGAAAGTCAGCAAGTAAATCGCCGTTATCTCCACAAATCTGAGGCTCTTGTTAAATACTACAGCATTATTGTAGAGAATAAACAACAAAATATTTTAAAGAGATAGTACGAATTATTTTCCCGAATTATATGGACTGAAATACATTTCTTGGGACCAACAAAACGTAATATATATTTTATATAAATTACGTGCCTCCTACAATAGGAAAGCGACGAAGAGTATTGTTAAAAATTATTTTTATTTTGTGTGAATTCTCTTGTAATTGGTGCAATAAAGTTTATATTGCTTTAATAAGAACATTTATTGCCGACTCTATAAAAGAAATAATCATTTAAAATATATTAAGATATTACTTTTGACAATACACGCAAATGTGTTTTGACATTTTATCATACGTATATGAGCCAATACATTATACTATTAATCAGTTTGTATCTTAATTTATCTCTGAATCTCTGTTTTATTATATTTACTATAATTAGCCTATTTTACTTTTTCGACTTACAACGTGCTTAAATTACTTCCTCTAATATGGTGTGTAATCAGAATCATTGTTTTGTGAGTTTTTATACTGAACAATCGACTACCTACAAGACGTCTGACTATCTGTCAGTCTGTCTGTCTGTGGTCAAGCCTAGCGACTAAAATATTTAGTCGATTTTCTCCAAAATTTCCAAATTTCCAAATCTCCAAATTTTCCAACCTAATTAAACGAAATCGAGGCCCTGCGAGTCTGAAATGTTTATTTTGATTCTTGGAGGTAAAGTCAACATTTTCAAAAGGTTAGACATAGCCTAAATTTTAAGGACTTTTAAAAGTGAGACAAGTTTTATTTTAATTAAACTTTTGAAAATTGCAAAAGTTATAAATAACGATGGAAAGAATATACTCTTGCACCTTAAGTTTACAACATTTATTAACTGACTCTCGAAGATAAATTATTTATTTCATTACGTATTTAGGGATTTATTTAGAATAGTTGTTATTAAAATGTAAAATACGATAATTCTTAGCAAGTGGAGAAGAAACTTTTCTAAGCATTACATCATTTAGCATTACTCGATTATTATCGTTGTAACATTGTAACACGCCTGCAGTTGTAGGATTCATATGTGTGAGTAATTTTCGGGAAGAAAACAAATTGTATTTACACGAGGTACACCTTGTTTTGCCGAATAAAACACTAATGGATTACATTTCTGCCCGTTAATTATATGTTTGTGGGTGTATATCCATTTATACTCACCACCAAAGAAATTAGTCAAACGTGGGACTCATGGCACGTCCAACCAAAAAATAATGATCTCGGAAAACAAACACAGCGGTAACTTATGTCTTCAGATTTAAACGAATTTAAGTATCCGTAAAGAAGGCTATTTATCTTAGAGAGAGCGCACAGTCGACAAAGAAGAAGAAGAAACTTTCCATTTGCCGGGAGTCGTGTATAAGGTGAAACGTCCAGAAGGCAAAAAAATGCAAGCGTCTCCTCGGATGGTCCCGGAGGCGGCGGTGGGCCTCTCCTCCGAATTAGCGTCCGCCCCCAACGGCTCCCACAAAGGCGGGGGATTTATCACCGCGGCGACAGGCGCGGCACCTGACAGGTGGCGGCTGGCTCCTGGCGGCGGCGGCGGCCGCGGCCGCTGGAGCAGGCGGCGGGGAAGGAGCCGGATGATTGAGGGGAAGGCGACGTAATAACGCACGAGGCGAAGTGACGGCACTCGGAGATGAGATGGTGGCGAAGCGTGACACCAGGGATTGTGAAATCATGGGAGGGGACGAGGAAGTTTCTAGCCTCAGACCCGTCACATGAGGTAAATGATCACGTGTTGTCGATGGTGACGAGATGAGCTACTGAATAACTACAAAACGGATGATCTTGAGAACTGATAAAATAGAGTTGCAAAGATAAAATTGAAGAGTATTAGTCGATAATTAGAATGTGGTGGTGATTGCGCTTATTGAAAACCATCGAGAAAACAGCACGGGAACAAGAAGGAAAAGGAAGCAAATAGAGTCTTTGGAAGTAGAGTAACGGAGAGCGAAGAAGAGTGGATGATAAGCAGGGCAGACCGGGACATCACCCGGGGGCTCCGCAAGTCGAGGAACCCGATGATGAGACTGATGGGGAAAAATTCTCAAAAAGTGGATAACTAAATTAGCACTGAAGACAATCGTCATCATAATTTTATGAGTCGCGGTAAAGACGTCTGATATTTCATAACATTTTCAATTAATTTTTTACCTTAAAAACTTGTGAGGTAGGACTCTATGAGTCCAATGACACTAATATTAAAATAGGTTCAACTGAAATTCATATTTATTATTTCATGTATTTAACAAGTGATTTTATTAAACACTAACTAAACAACAATTTTTTTAGCATTTTAAGCTCACCGTGGAAATTGTATTATTGAATTACTTTTACTTAAAACTATTATTTAAAATATATTTCTCAAATATTTTTCTATCTTAAACGTTTTAAGTTTTGCTATTTGTTGAAATAAATAATTCATATAGTTTCTTGGTTCAACTTTCACATTTTGAATTTAGGGTGGGGAGTGAGGGGACTACGTTTCAACATTGCCGTGAGTGCAAAATTGTCTAGCTCCGGCACTGAAGATAACTTTTTTTTAAATTTATTTCTTCTTGTTCGACAATACAGTCTTTCAAGGGTTTTAAAAAACATAAGATTATTATATGCCAGTTTTGGATTGGCCATCCATAAGGGAAGTGAGGTTTAAACTCTGACATAATTATTGATTTAATGTTATTGTTAATTAAGAAGAGAAAGGAATATGATTATGTTAAGGAGCTGAGGGTATAGTGGTTTACGGGAGTTTGAATTTGTCTTTGGGAAATCTTGACTTTATGCGTGGGTGAACCGCATTTTTTCCCATGTTAGAAATGATGGTACTTGGTGAGGTATGAAGATAACTCTTTGAAGACGGAGCAACAAAAGCAGTATTGTCGTGTTATTCGAGAGTTGTCGATGTAGTGGGGAGGGGGGTTCAGGGTGCGAGGAGGAGGAGATTGGGGGGTGGGGGCAGGCGGCGGCTCGGCGCCTGGACGGACATGTGTCTGGCTTATCCCGCGGAGGCAAGTGTCGCGACGCCGCGCCGTGAATAACGGCGTGGGCGGGGCGGGGGGGCAGGCGCGCATGAAAGGCCGCAGCTGCCGCCACAAAGGGAGGCGCTGGAGCACGGGAGGAGAGGCGGTGGCGAGATGGGGGAGAGGGGGGGGCTGCCAAGTGGCAAACGGCCCTTACACAAGCTCCCACTTGCACTACTCCCTTTTCAAGCTTCACATTTGCCCATTACGTAATAAACAGATGTTTCTTTAACAATGGATTGGTGAGAGCCAGTTACTTTATAAAACTCAAAGCTAAAAACGTACTGTTATGGTTTATTCCATGTTTAAAACGTAGGGTTAGAGTTGTGAATTTTAAAATATATTTAAAATAAAACAAACGTGGATAATTTCTTGGGATTTTCAAAGAAATTAAATTACATACTTCACAATAACTTTTTGGTTTGAATTTTGCTTGTAATTCAATTAACATCTTATTGGTAAATATAATTTTCTTTCGGAATTTGAATATTTAGATCAGTTGTGATATAAATGATCGCATATTTTTAGGTAAAACAAAACAAAAATTGCAGGGAAAGAAAAATCATTCCCAAACAGGCGGCGAAATGAGAGTTGGTGTAGCATGGTAATCATATTAGCTAAATATGTTTGAAATCTTGAGATCCCCAAACCTGAAGCTTAGAATGATTGCGTAGGATTGAATGGTTGCACGACCGAATATTTTATTATCTAGGATATTCGAGACGAGACGCGTCTTTATCGTGGTGGCTGACGTTTCAGCCAATACATTGTGACCTTCGTCAGAACTACACAGCTCAAATGAGCTCACAGCTGTACTGTTGAAGCTTAGAAACCGTTATTATATCTACTTTTTCTCGAACTTCACGTTAATGCCTCATGAACCATTCAACTATTTGCAAGTGTTCGATTCAGTTTCCATATCGTTATTAAACTGAGCCACCCACCGGAGGAAGATCGCCGCCATCTCCCGCGAAAAAAAACATGCACTACACTAACGGGACTAATGACCAAAGCAGTTGACGCGCCCGGAAACACGAAAAAATCAAATCAAAATCAAATCAAATCCTGTCATTCTAAGACCAGAGGCACTGCAGTGGCATCAGTTGATTCCCGAGGCTCCCAAGTCGGTGCTCAGACGCGGAAAAGAAGCAGTCGGACCGTAACGGCTCCCCATGGTGAGCGGAGTAATGGTGTCGAAGAATCGTTAAACGTCGTTCAGATAAGGAAGAGGTAAATAACTGAAGCGAGCGCTGCGATGAAGGCTCTTTTGCGCCTCTGTCATTATCACGCGTGCGAACTCGCGCTTTGCGAGTAGCGGTCGGGCTCGTGCAGTAATGGAGCGCATGCTACTCTCGACATGTGCATTTATCGCATCTCGCCAGTTGTGCTGTCTTGCTCAATAAAAGAAACTGTACAAACAAGCAGAGATCAAAATCTTAATCATGAGATGCTGCTAATAGAAGAAATAAATAATCCAATCTCTTTCCAGAAGTCACGTTACACTCAAATGTTGTTTACTTTTGAAATATGAAGATAAACCAGAGAAATATGGCAAAAGTATTTCTTAAAATGTATAGTAGAATATTTTAATTGTTAAAGTTGTCAGATAACAATTGTGAGCTTAACATCAACCATAAACAAACATTAGTAAACAATTATATTAAACATATAGTTAACAGTGATGAAGTGATTCATGACTTGCTTGATCTCCCGAATTTTGAAAAGGAATTTCTTCTACCATTTTATTCTACTTATTATTATGTTCACTGTAACTATTGCTATTAATTTGTAAACACACGCATTTACTTAAAAAATCGGTAAAATGTTAGAAATAATATTTTCATTTCCTGGTACTCGGCATTACCACAAAATCTCTTATACAAATTGCTAGGGTCATAATTGATAAGGAATTATTTTTCATGAGATAGAACGTGGTACATAAAATCCTATAGTGGAAAGTATCAGTAAATAGAAAATGTAAAAATGTAAAAGATCAACTTTATAACTTAAATCAACTGTTTCAAACGACTGAACTATTTCAAATTATTCACAACAAATTCTTTAAAAAAATATAAGAATTTTTAAATCTGTATTCTTATCGTATTTTTAGCATCAAAATGCCCAGGACCAAGAAAAACATATACTTGCAATGTGACATACGAAATATACTAGCATTTCTCCCAGAAAATACAAAATCAGGTGATTCGTTTTGGCAAAATTATTACGTTGTCTCATAACATGTTTTTTACCCTCGGAGTTGGAGACGCGTACACCGGACAAACAGGGAGATTGACAACCTCCACGCCCTTTGTATCAGCGCACTCTACCTGGGCCCCGTTGCTCTCGGCGCACCTGGTCCCAGGGGAAAAGTCCGAGCGGCAGCGATGTCACCGATAGACTGACCGGAAGGCAGTTCCTGTTCCCGGGGCGGAAGGTAACCATGTACAAAATTTAATTCGATTCAAACCTCACAATAACAAGGATGGCGTTGAGACCTTATCGCTCGTCCGGACTACTGGGAGTCTCCAACCGTCGACCAGAATCAAAGTGCATTTTGACGGACGAAAACCCACGAATCGGCATCCCCCCAATTCTCCATGTAGTTATTATAAAACTACGACTTGAATACTTATCACGGCCATGCTGTGGAACTTCCAAAAAAGCTCATTTACTATTCGTGAAGCACTACTGCTGATAAATTATAGTACTTGTCAGATTAACGCAAGCGGAAAACATTGACTACGGTAGCATATTCCTCAAGATGACCATTTAATTGGACGTATATATTTCTCTTCTCATGAGACTCAGTGACCCACACGTTCCGTCACGCTCCAAAACTCAGAAGCTCCTCGTCTCGCCGACAGACAGGTTTTCCGATTATCTAATTCATCTTCTCGGCCTCAGAGCTGCCATGAGAGATGCTATCACAACCCCTGCGCGTATCATGTTGTATACGATAGTTACCCCAACACGGAAGATAACACATAAAACGTTTTTAATGTAACGTCCAAGAAATAGTCAAGCGGTGCTGCTCCGTACCACACTTGTAAAGATCGACTCCTTAACAAGCTGGCAAGTATGAATGAAAGGTAAGAGATTTTTCAATGCGAGGAAGCGGTCGCTGCAATGAGATAAGCTGAGGGGAGGATGCCTCCCCCCCCCCCTACTCCGCAGAACTACTCACTGCTCATTACTCAGATTTAGCTTTCATAAAGGCATCAGGACACTACATACTAAGAAAATATCTCAGATAAGAAACAAAAAGAATAAAACCGGTTTCTCCTCCGTTTCTCCAAATATGTTGAATAATTCAAGAGGTGCTTTTTGTTTCCTGAACCAATTGTTAATTTAAGTTAAGTTAATTTTACATTGCATTACTTTAGCTGAGAATCCATTGAACACTTGCAAACTTTTATGTAAGTTCAGTACTAAACAACAATAACAAATAAAGGACCTAGCTACTCATCATGTTTCATTTTCAGACTTATAAATAAGTAAGGTGTTAGCTACAAATAATTAAAAATTCTATCTCATCCAACAAAAAGGACAAACTACATTGCAATAAATATTTTGAGGTGTTTTGTCACTTTCACATGTACTCCAAATAAGAAATTTCTAATGACGGTATCATGTCACTTCATCAACTTCTCTAATTTTGATTTTTGGATGTACTTTACATGACGTCTCTAACATATTTTCAAAATTTTCTCAAAAATTGCTCCTAATTAATGATTAATCTTTTCCTCTGATAGCATAAAGGACACCTAAAAAATGGCAAATGTCTCATTTTCGGAGAAATTTTGAATTTTCGAAAATTGCAGAACTCCAAATTTTTTGGCGTCTTCTTCGAAGTTCAATATTGAAAACAATTTTTTCCATACAGAAATCTATTCTTGAAAGACAGAAATTGTAATAAGCTCATTTACAATTTTTCTAATATATGACGAGATTTCACGTAATTTTACATGAAATATACGCAATCTTTACACAAAAATTTCCACAAAACTTCTCCAATTTTTTCTTTAAATTTTCTACTTGAATAAAGAATTGTACGCTTGAATAATGGCGCAGGTTACATTTCCGGCAAACTTTCTTATTTTCTAATATTGAAAAAAGCATTAACATTGCAAAATAACAGTATTGATAATTAGGATGTTTTCGTTATAAAAATCTAGATCTTGAAATAATGTATTCGAAAATCTTTTATTTCTCAAAATTCAAGTGCAAATGATCAACTTTTCTTATGGGCTGGGAAGGTTAGTGATGGATAAAGGCCTTGCTTATCAATATTCTACGGCTCTGAATTCGAATCCCAGCGTCAAGAAAATATTTGCTTGTTGAAAAAAATTTTAATGGTCATAATATTGCATAGCCCTTAGAAATAATGTAATATCACGAGAAAATAAGTATGAGATGCTGCAGCACCACTAGGTTCAAGTGTCATCCATATTCATAAGGTATTATTTATAAAGAAGATGCAAAACCAAAATTAGAAGGTCCTTGAGTGATGAATGGTATTTTGAATTAATCTGGACGTATTTTGTGTCGACGTTTTTAATGGAGGTAGGTTGCACTTCTATAAAGAGATCATGTTCTCTTCAAATTAAGAAAGCGGCGCGGCCGAGTGGAACCCGAAGGTGTGCATGGCTAATGAGTCGAGTCCCTGGAGGGGAAAAAATCCCACTTCCAGAGGCCGCGTTATCTCTGCGCGGTGGCTCGCGATGCGCGAAATCTGCCTGCCGGTTCGCGCGCCCCCCGCTGGGCTGCAGGGGCAGACGCTCCCCCCCACCGCCCCGCTAGCTGCCGACCTCGCCGCCGCCGCTACCGCCGCCGCTCGCCCCAACCGCCTCGCCCTGGCACCCCGCCCCCGTCACCGCCGCAGCCGCCCTGCTTCCCCCCCCCCCCCGCCCCCGCTCCCCGCCACCCGCTCCGCCACCCGCCCCCGCCCCCTCCCGCCCCCCGCCACCCGCCTCCCCGCCACTCGCCACCGACCGCGACCGACGGCAGCGTCGACACTCGGTAGTATTTTTAAATTCTTTCCTAATTAGGCTATAAAGAAAAATTATGCAATTAAATTTATTAAGGCGGTGCGAGTACAGCAGGGAGGAGGAGGGAGACGCTCTAGTAACGGCGAAGTAGGAAATTTGCGGATCGCGACGCGAGGCGGCGTGGCGCGGAGCGGCGCCCGGGCCTGGCAGGGCCGGGCCGGGTCGGGCCGCGGGCGGAACAAGACAAACACGAAGGCGCTTGCGGTTCCACAGAGACGCTCGGTGGCGACGCCACCGCCCCACGCCCACGCCCACGCCCACGCCCACGCCCACGCCCACCCACGCCACCCCACCCACGCCACCCCACCCACGCCACCCCACTCTCAGCCGAGGGCGCATTCATTTCTTATTAATATCCAAATGATCTGGGCTGTCCGGGTGACGCCACGTCGAAGGCTGGAGTGCCGACGTTTCGACCGACATATCGCGGTCCTCTTCAGGGCTGTACTGCCCTGAAGAGGACCGCGAAATGTCGGTCGAAACGTCGGCACCCCAGCCTTCGATGCGGCGTCACCCGGACAGCCCAGATCATAAGTCTGGCCGCGGAAGCCTACGATATCATCTAATATCAAAATGACATGAAACTTAGGAAGATTTTTTAAAATCTTTTCTGGAGACATGGCAGCTTCTTTGTTTGTTACTAAATTGTCAATAATGGCTTTAATGTTGGAGGAAGTAATTGGAAGACATCTCTAAGATAAGGCTGCTCTTCTAGTTTCGCATACGAATTTGGAACACTCTGGTGACTCTTTCTTGCATAACAACTTTCTGACCCCAAATCTAAAATTATATTGAAAATTAATTGTCAATAAATATTATATTTACTTTTTATTACATACATATTTATTGCTCCAGTTCTTTAACAATAGGCGGAATGCTTACGCTGTCTAACCGAATAGATTTAAGGAAAGCATTCTATATTAAATTTTGGACTTTTCTTTTTCATCTGGTCGTGTTTTACACCATCAAGTACCTTCAAAATTAAAAAGATATTTTCCAAATTCGACGAGCCGTAACAGCAGTGAGATCAAATTGGTGAAATATTTTGGCATATGGTTTAGGGGCTAATGTTCATGAAATTGACAGCTGGCCGGCCTGTTCGGCAATTCGTCGTTTTGAAAATCACTTTCTCGGAATCAGAAATCCTAAAACGTGAATTTTCTCAATATGCCGTTTTAGAGAAAGTAATAAACTACGTGTATCATACAGAAACTAGTGATGCTATGTACTTCTCGCGTTATTGAAATCAGCTACGTAATATTGAAATATTGCATTTTCTGCGCTACCAACACCTCAGCTATTATTTGAAAACGTCCTATTCAACCAAGAAGCGAGCAACGCACTGTTTCCAGGGCAGTGTTGTCAAAACTATGTTCGTTTGTTTGGCTAATAATATCAATACAGTAATTAGAAATATGCAATTCATACGAAAATAATCACGAAACTTCTAGCTGCTCACTCGTGAGTTGCCTTTCGTCTAAGATGACAGTTCCGATAGCGTTTCACTTCAACACCGACTTCTAACATCCACCCTTCAGATACGATGAACACTAATGTTTTTCAACAAAAGAGCGTCCATGGTATCTCGGAAGAGAGATAAGATTATCTAAACAAACTTAAGTCGACACACACCGGGAGCGGTAGCTCAGTGCATCAACTGATGTCACAGCAGCGCCTCTGACCGGGAGGTCCTAGGTTCCCACTCCCCACGGCGGCAGGATTTTCGACACTAGCTTTTCAGCTAGGTCGAATTCAATCGCTGTCTGGATGCGAATTCTAGCGGCCGGCTGCTCTGATTGGTAGATTTTCGTGGTTTCTCCGATCACCACCAGGCAAATGCCGGAGCAGTACCCTACCAAACGGGCCACGGACCGCGCGCGATCTGTCCTTCCTCTTCCCTGTCCTTTCCTCTCCCCTTACACACACACTTACACTAACATGCACTACACTACCAGATATTCCGGGAGACCGATCGGGAGCTTAGAGCTTGTCCCGGCTGGGGCGGTGCCCCGCTGGAGGGAGAGTCCTGGTTAGGGGGAAACCCCGCTAGCCGACGGTAGGTCGGCACCGGATCTCGCCATCCAGCTGGGGAAGACCACCGCCATCTCCCGAGAAACAAACATGCAGTACAGTAACGGGACTAATGACCAAAGCAGTTGACGCGCCCGGAAACAGGAAAAAACCAAACCAAACCAAACCAAACCTAAGTGGACACACCGAGCGTGTTTTTAACAAAACGTGATTTTGTCGAAATCATCGACACTCTTCCCTAGAATTTCTGCGGCGAAACTCGTTTAAGAGCGATGCGCGCGAGACGGGGCGTTTCCGGCGCGCGGCGTGCGCCCGCGTTGCTGGCTGCGCACGGCGTTCGCCGGCCGCGCGGCGTTCCGGGCGCGGGCGGGCGTGGGCGGACGGAGCGGCGTGCGCTGCGGCACGGCGGACGTGTGGGGGCTGGCGCGCGGGGCGGCGCGGGCGTGGAGGGCGTGGGCGGGGCGGGGCGGGCGTGGCGGGCGTGGAGCGGGCGTGGGCGGGGCGTGGAGCGGGCGTGGAGCGGGCGTGGGCGGGGCGTGGAGCGGGCGTGGAGCGGCGGGGCGTGGAGCGGGGCGTGGAGCGGGGCGGGGAGCGGGGCGGGGAGCGGGGCGTGGAGCGGGGCGGGGAGCGGGGCGTGGCGGGGTGCGGGGTGGGCGCGGCGACTGTCATCGGCAGGGAGGCCAATGCGACACCTGGCGCCAAGCGACCAGTTGCACGGCAAGGGCAGGGCTCATGCAAGAAGGGGTTCCCGACGAGTGCCAAACAACGCAGGTGTCCATTCAGCATTGACACGTAAGGTAGTATAAAAAATAGATCACATTATCTTATTTAAAATGCTTAAAAGCACAAATTTCTAGAGGAGGAACTCATTCATTTGGAACTTTGGGATTTGACTCGTGGATATTGTTATCGGATGTCCGATGAACAGTTCTTGGGGCTTTGTGAGTTAGGACACTTATTCAGTCCCTTTTAATGTGCCTTACTTTTTTTGTTATGACTTTTATCAATAAGAATAACTAGTAGAATTTTTTAAATTGCATGCTTTGAGTATTTTATTCTACATCAAGAAAACCACTTAGTGGCCTCAATGAGATGTAAAAGAAAATACAATACGAACCTACAAGTGACAGAAATTTGAACATTCACCTACGAAAAGTCTGTTCTACATTTTCCGTCATTCGCTTTGACTAATTGAATTACGCAATCGTGAAGAAATTATGCCATTTGAGTTTATTTATGGGGATTTCTATTGCTATTAAAGATATTCACGAAAATAAATGGTTGAGAGACCAGAGTAATGCCAGTAATCCATGGATTCCAAAACGTTTCTGAAAAAATATCTTATGTTAGAGATAATATTAATGCTAATTGCACGCATTAACTGTACACTAAACACAAACATGTCAAAGGCGTCATGCTGTAGCACTTAAATTTTTTAAAGAACTTCCGGTTCAGTCAGACGTTCTAGTGGTGAATGTTGTATGAAGATAATTAGTTGGAATATTTTTTGCAACTTTATTCAGATGCATTTATTTTCATTCGTCCGGTGTATCGCTAAGTATCCTACCTGATATTCGACAGGTTCTTGAATCCCAGCTGCAATGCGGTAGAGGATGTAATGAGAAAGATACATAGTTATTTTTGAGAGAGAGAAAGAGATGGTTCAAAGATAGCATAACCACATTTGTATTCCTGCTTCTGTTCACCATGCTTTTTATGCATATTTGCACCTTTTCGTTCTACCAGAAAAGCACATAAGGAAATACTGAATATAATTGTGCCTTATCCATTCCACAAAAAAACGCTCTTCACATAAATCGCAAGATAAAATTAAACCAGTTTTCTTGTGGGTGGACAAGGCCGATGGACCACTTTTCGTTTCTGGTTTTAGTTCGTTCTCCCTTCGTAAATATACAGAAAACTGACAAACTCGTCGCGAAAACCATCTGTGAGAAACAAAGAAAAACAATACACATGAGTCATTTGAATAAAAAAAAACTTTCTAAAAGTTTAATCCTTTGTATCTTTTTTATTTTCCATGTCAATTTTGTAATGAATATATTTTTAGCCAAATGGGAATCAAACGAAAAGGATAACTATTTTATTCTAAAATTAATTTTTGATGGAAAAGTAGAACAAACGGAACTTCTTTTGTAATGCTCATAACATAATTTAATAGCCGGAATACATTCTTTTGTTAAGAAATGGAGAGATGATTCAAATAATACATGTTTTTACAGTATTGCATCCATAGACTCAGTTTTGTGACCACGATTAATGAGCAAATTTTCATGTCTCTTCATTACTTTCTCTTTATTAAAGAAGCTCCAGAGCTTGGTAACTCGGAACGTAAGTTCCACTGTAAGACGCAAAATTATGTCTACATCTGCTTGCTGCAATCGTTCTGGAAATGTGAGAACGGATTGGAAGACGGACTGGCAGAGGCAAGCGTTGCCGGCAGATCGAGAAAGCACTGCACCCGCGCGGTGGCGGGGAGGGCGTGAACCCTGCCCCCCTCCGCCCTCCCAATATCCGGTAACGACTTAATGGCTCCCATAAACAAAACACGGAGACGTTAATCACACACACGCACGTCGTCTCGCGCCACGGTCATTACGCAACCAACTTCAATTCCGGCAGCCCGTAATGGCGGAGGCGGACACCCGGCCTTATTCTCCAAAAATTCCACCCGGCAATTTTTGATCTTATAAAATTCAGAATCAATCTGGCCGCGGTCCCCCATTTTAGAAATTATTGCCGGCCATTTTGGCGTTCGTAAGCATGCCCCCGCCGCCGCCGGGGGAGGGCCGGGGCCCGCGGGGTCGGCCGCGAGCGGGAGGGGGGCGGAACGCTGAGCCGACCGCGCCGCGTAATCGGCGGGGCCGTGTCGCCATTACCCGGTAACGATCGCGCCGGCCGTGATTTTCCGCATGCAACACAGCCCGCAGCGCCAACATCGCCCAAGGAGACACCAGCGGCGCAGTTGGGAGCTCTCTTGGCTGGCAGAGGCCGATCAAGAACGCACTGCAGGGCGTGTTTGTGAATGAAGACGCGTTCATACTCATACATTCGTCCTTGTGAATGAATATACGGTCATACTGAATACTTTTTCAGATTGTATTTGGAAAGTTTAAACACCGTCGGTTATAAAGTTTGGTGTAATCTTTTAGAACTTGAAAATAATTAATGCGTCCATTTGAAACACGTAAAACCACCTAAATTTAACTGCTCTCCACAGAAACACACATCTATGCACCTGCGCTCATCCAGTATACAATTTCAAAAGTACATACGTGGTATGTCTCAACCTTCATCCACAGCTTATGCACGGACAAGACCGAAAGAAGCGAATGCGAGTTTAAAAACAGAAACATTTTTACACAACTACACTCACAGTCCTATTTTGTAGATGTGATAATTTGTTTACACACCGTTCTGGTATACACCGCAACTGAATAATGTTGGCAATATTCATTGGAATTTCATAAGGGTGACCAATTTGAATTTCATTTGAACTCGCTACGTCGTCAACTCTTTTATGTGCCTCCAAAAATATTGCCAGACTAAAGGGGAGCAATGAAACCAGATGGCAGGTTCCGCCGGGTGACATTCTCCCCCTCTCCGTCTCTCTCCCTCTCCCCATCTTCTTTCCATCTCGCGCCGCCGTTCCGCGCGCCGCTGCGTGGGGAGGCGAGGTGTGGCGAGGAGCGGCCGGGCAGGGGTTCGTTCCCTGGGAGCGGCGGTTTATGGCAGCTCCTTGCAACGCAAAACGGCGCCCGTGCTCTGCTCGCCGCTACAAAACAGCGCCGAATACATCACCGGCATGGAAGACACCCGCGAATCTATTTGTATAATGCGCCGCCTGATGCCCTGCAATTCCTTTGCTTCACATAAGGCTTCAAGTGCTTTTTTATGAAGAAACGTTTTCGTATATAAGATCACCTCCCTCTTTTATCTCTTATTAAATATCGTTATCACAAAAAAAACAAACAACAAAAGTAATTACAAACTTCTTCGACAACTTAGACGATTTTAATTTCAATATTTTAAGGTATTTCGATAATTTTATTATTTTATGCAGAATTTTCGAAATATTTCTAAATTCACGTCATTCTGTTGGCAGTCGTGTTTGACTGCTTAAGTAGGAAGTGAATGAGAGAGAGAACCAGCGGATATTTAGGAACAATTACCGAATCGATCACATGTCAAGGCAGCATATACATCTAAAAAATACGGAAAGAAGGCTTATGTGAATCGCTATGTGTTGTGAGAAACATACTGCATAAGCATGAATTGTAAAAACGTATGATGTTTGTTGGGATAAACTTTAACCCCTGAATAACTGACGATAATTGCTTAAGATCGATGCCTTTATTTTCTTTCCTCGTTGTTGTTGCAACAGTTACTAATGAAAATCGCTAAGATCAAATCTTTGGTCTATCTCTGTATGTACTCATTGAAAAACCGACTTGCTCTGACTTCTTGACACATTCGATACTCACATACGATGTATTTGCTTCGGCTGCCGTTGACAAATCGCCAAAGCTTTGAAAACGCACTTCGGAACAAACAGTCAGTAAGAAGTCGACCGTTCATCCATTATGGGAACGCGCTGTTAATTCTACTCCGATTACAATAACGCGCTGTCAAGCCCCAGCGATTACTTGCGCCCAGCTCGCGGTCCGTCGTAATGACTCGCTAGCGGGTGGGCAGGGGGCGGCCAACTCGCCACCCGCCTCGCCCGCGCCGGCGGGGCCGAGGGGGGGGGAGAAAAACTCAACAAATCTTGTTTGTGCGGAGCGTAAATGGCAGCGATTCCGAAGGTTCTCACAAAAAGCGTGAAAGAGGGATTGGAAAGCGGGGAGCGGGAATGCAGGTCGATACAATTAGAACGAGAAGTTAAAGCGGAGGAAGGGACAACGGGACAGCAGGCGAAGTTGTGGGTGCACTTAAAGTAAAAAGAGTACATACAAGAACGTGAAGGTTATGGTTTCTTTGTGCAAGAAATGACAGCGACGATGGAATTTATGCAAAGGAAGTGGAGTCGGCTCCTGAGGAAATTTTCTTCGCAGGAGCACGGGCCTGGGACTTGGAGGTACAAAACATCTTGTAAGTACAAATTACGGAAAGTCCACAGTTTCACCAGTTGTCTTCAAAATATCATACCATTTGTTGTACACATAAAAACATTATTCTAAATTTATATCTAATATACTATATTTTAATATAAAATAAATATAAGATAATCATGTATATATCCATATGAGTTCATTGAAACTAATAGAGAACCTATAGATTATTTTTAATTTTTGATCATTGTCGGCTGAATAGTACGCGCTCGTATGGAGCCATCACTGCAGCTGTCGCGGGGGCCGCCCGCACATCGCCCTAACGAGGCGCCGACACGGACCCGGCGAGGTGCGACGCGGCGCCGGGCGGGCGGGCGGGCGGGCGGGTGAGGCGGTGGGGAATGGACGGGAGGGGAGGGGAAGGACGGAGGGGGGGGGGCGGGGATGGTGGGGGGGGGGGGGGAGGGGAGGGCGGGGAAGGACGAGGGTTGGGAGGGGCGCGGAGTATGTGGGAGACGCTGCCGCCTCTGGGACGCGGGCGGCCATTTCCATATTACGACGCCCCGCCCGCGCCGCCCACCCGCACCATAAACGCGGCCTTCCCCACCCCCACAGCTCTCCGACCCATCCCTCGCCCACCGCCGACCTCGCCATGCAAATCTCAGATCGACGCCGTTGCTCAAGAGACGACGGAATAAAACATAAATAGATACACACTACATCCATAAACGGAATATTAAAATAAATTACAACCAACCATCATTCTTCCTCTTCCTTCTGCCCTCTCCCTCACCTCCTTTGACGGGTTATGAAATCAAAATTTGTGTTTATGATGAAGACATAAAGCTCGTAACAGATGCCCCCTTATCAAATTGAATACTTAAAAGAAATATAAATTTTTACAAGGCCTTGACGTTATGGCGGCGGTTCTGGTGAAAAAAAGGGGAACGACAACAGTGACAGCCACTGGACGGAGGATGACGAGTTAGCAGAGAAGAGTACAGCACGAGAAGGAATTCAGACAATGAGAGATTGCTAGTGACGATGAAGTTTCTATAATGTAGACATACTGAGGGGTGATAGAAGTAACGAGATTCGTTTCGGCACCCGTGGAATTGATGGCGGCAGCAATGGTTGTTGCAAATAAATGAGCGTAAACAGGTTAATGGTATGAAACGGTGACTCAAATATCGTCTGGTCCATTCGGTGGATGGTGGTCGGGGGCGCGTTGCGAGCAGTTTCGTCAGCAGAGGTTTATGAGGGAGGAGTGTGGAAGGCTGCGGCGCCTTAGCCACCTCCTTAGAAAGCTCTAAGTGAAATGCGGAGAGTCGAGCGCCGGGGCCGAGGCGACGGCGCAGCGCCCTTTCCACACAGAGGATTTCGGCGCTTATCGCGCGGCCATCGCGATGGCTATCGCGGCCGGCGGAGAGCTTTCCAGCGCGGGGCAGGGCGGGGCGGAGGGGGTCAGAGAGGGACGGGGGGGCGTGCGGAGCAGGGCTTGGAAGAGCGGATCGGTTCGGGGCAGGGCGGATCGGATCGGATCGGATCGGATCGGATCGGATCGGATCGGATCGGGTCGGGTCGGGTCGGGTCGGTCGGGTCGGGGGTCGGGTCGGGTCGGGTCGGGTCGGGTCGGATCGGGTCGGATCGGGTCGGGTCGGGTCGGGTCGGGTCGGGTCGGGTCGGGTCGGGACGGTCGGGTCGGTCGGGTCGGGACATATAGAAACGGGTGGGTCTTATCGGAGAGGGGTGGGGAGGAGCAAACCAGGGAGCAGGACGGGCGGAGCGGGGCGGGGTAAGGGAGGGGTTGGGCGGTGCGGTGCGAGAAAGGGCGGGGATGGGAGGGGCGGGGCTGGGAGAGGCGAGGCAGGGCGGGACAGGGACGGAGGTGCTGGAAGGAAGGGGAGGAGCGGGTGGGGCGGGGAGTAACGGGGTAAGGAGGAGCAGGGCGGATTGCAGGAGGTGCGGGGTGAGGCGGAGCGGGGAGGAGCCGGACGGGGCTGTGGTGAGTGGTGCAAACGTCTTCGAGTGGACTCACTACGCTCATCGCTTCGCCACGACGTGGACAAACGGGTGACTTCTCGCACTGATCATTTCGTATGAGACATGCTCGTACTGACGCCGTCCGTCTTGTAGTAAAACGTAATTCACTTCTTATCATGCCCATACATTTCTACCAGCATTACATTGTTAACTTTTCTAATGTAAATATATTCAGAAATATTGAGTGAGTTACATTATACACGTTATGTGAACGTTTTAGACATTACATGAAAACTTTGTTAAAACCACGCTCGTATTTGTGTACTCTCTATATCCGACGTCACTGTTGTTTTAAGAAGCTCGATAATCAGAAAGTAGAGACTTCTAAATACTTTAAGAAGAACTTAATGACATCTGATCTCTCTCTAGTTTTGTTGCATTACATTTCATTCGTTTCTTTTTCATTATATTCAAGGTGATGATATCATCATTTACAGTGCAAGTGTCATCAACTGTGTACACTGGCATGTGAGAAAATGCACATTTTTGAATTTGGACTTCTAGTATCAGCTTGTTTACTCGGTAAAGTAAACGTTATTTCCCTGATGCTCTTTGAAACGATTTGGATTTTTTTTGCTTTTATTTTCAAAATAGAACAATGTAAAACACAGAAGGAATCACAAATTTACAAGCAAATTTAGAGCCATAGGGAGATATAGCCAGAAATCCATGCACTCAGAAGGTAAACTGCGTATCAAAACATCTCTTGAGTTTACAGTCGAAAGGGTGAGGAGTTAATTTTCTAATGTTCCTTATATAAAATAGCTTTAAAACCCTCATTAGATGCCTCCTTGCTTATGAGTTCCATTCACGGTTAATGGAACTCTCGATACACATCGAACAGTGTACGCTTGTATGGGCTTCCTCGCTCACCGGTCAATGATTTCTTTCCAAACTCCTCTTGCTGTGATGCAGCGATTGCCTTATTAGCCTCGGGCAAAAACGACTGTTGAACGCATTGCCATCATTTCCGTGGCGTAACACACGTGGTAAATTCAGGTAGAGACTTTCCTCTGGTCAGAACGTCTCGCGTCAAAAAATATGTTGCGTGCTTCGCTTTCATAAATCCACCTCAATTACTATACGAAGGTCTAACTAAACAAGACAACAATACCTCATAAAACTGTAAGACCGAAATCTGAGACTCATATGTAGACGTGAGTGTGGAGTGCGGGTGTGTTTTACGTATCGTAAAACAAGTAAAACGAGAACTCGAAGAAGTATATGAGTCTATAGTCGATTGAGAATGTCTCACTGTGATTTCCAGTACTTCAAACACATCTCCTTACACAGAATTTCTGGTAGTTTGGTTTTATGAAATTCAGAATATTCAGACGTAATTTACGTACGGTAAGTTTTACGATATTCGTAAAAATTATTTGCCAAATATTTTCAATATGAATTGCGTTCAATTAATATCACGTTGAAAATATTTAATGAAAAGGCAATACATAACATTATGATTAAACTATTCGCTTCCATAACGAAACACGAATTGCGTCTTTAGTATACAGTTTTAGTGAAATAAAAGTTAGTAGGATAAGAAAAGCAAACTAACCGCATGGTTGCCCGCACCCACGTGGCTACTTCATGTGGCGTATACAAGCGACGATTCCCATTCATGCATGCAGAGGCGCGATGGGGGGCCTTGTGGGACGCCTGGTTGGGCGGAGCAGGCGCCGTGGGGAGCGGAGGGGGCGGATGGACACGCGGGCGTATAGAGGACTCACAACAGCAAATGAACTTCGAGGGGAAACGGCAAGCGAATAGAAAGGGAGATAATGTAGAGAAAAGTGACAATCTCAAAGAGGATTAAGTGTAGGGGCCTTGAGGCGCACATGTACTAGAAATTTGGAAGGACGTAAAGTGGGAAATTGGGAAATTGGAAAAAAAAAAAAAGGTCCAATTTTAAAAAAATGAGTGAAATAACACAAAAAGGATTCAGTAAAGGATATATTAAAATAATATTGATCGAATATGATTAAAAAAATGTATAAACTGAACCGAAATCTGAGCAACAAAAAACGACGTAGAAACGATGTATAAAGTAGAAAGAGAAAGAAACCTCTTTATCAAAAAAAAAAAAAATAGAGAAGAAAGAATACATGGCAAGAACGGAAAAAGAAACATATCGCACGCGCACATCACCTATATACGTTTGCGCGCACACACATATTGTGGAGAGAGCAGGTACCAAGGCAATGTATAAGTAGCACAGCCTGCATTTTCGTATTTCCTGGCGCGTCAACTGCTATGCTCATGAGTCCCGCAAATGCAGTGCATGTTTTTGTGTTGAGCAAGCGATGATCTTCCCCCGCTGGAACTATCCGTCGGCTTGCGGGGTTTTCCTCCAACCAGGTAACTCCAATCATCGGGAGACACCCTCATCCGAGACTTCTAAAATCCCATCTAGTCTCCCGGCATATGTGGTGGTATAGAGCATGTAAGTGTAACAGTGTGTATTTAAGGGGTGAAGATTGGACATGGAAGAGGAAGGAAAGACCGCGCGCGGCCATGGTCCGTTTTTTAGGGTAGGGAGGGAAGGAAGGGGAAGTAGGGAAGGAAAGGGAAAGAGGAGAGTGTGGGGAAGGAGGAGGGGGGGAGGGGAGGAGGTGGGGGGGGGGAGGGGGGGGGGGGAGGGAGCACGTTCACTCTGGCGCGCGAACTTCAATTGCACTCGCATCTAACTTATTCTTCCTTCATAAATATACATCGAGCTCTAAAACATCATAACATTAGCTTGTGTTTGCTAATATAATTCGGGGAAAGCGCGGGCTGATGCATTTATGTAAGTCCCGCTGCGAGGGGCCGCACGTCGGTTCCCCGCCTTCCATCACCCGTTGCCAGTCGCCGGCCTAATAGAGGCTGCGCGGCGGCGGTTTGCATAATTCTCCTCCACTCCCTCTCATTCGTCAGATCGTCGCACTTCCCCATCCCGCTATTCTCCATTACTGTTATTCTCTCTTCCCAACGTCGTACCGGCTTAGATGTCTGAGACCATTGATTGATGTGACTGCAGTGCTACTGAACTGGGAGGTGCTAGGGATCGAGTACCTCGGGTCGCAAGATTTTCGGCACTAGCTACACCCCTGGGGAGAGACCGGATTGGGAAATAAACCAGCAAGCCGACGGGTAGATTGGCGCCGGATCTCCATCTAGCGATGGAAAATCGCAGCCACATTCAGATTGATTGATTGATTGATTTTTCGTGTTTCCAGGCGCGTCAACAGCTTCGGTCATTAGTCCCGTTAGTGTAGTGCATGTTTTTCTGTCGGGAGATGGCGGTGATCTTCCCCCGCTGGATGGCGAGATCCGGCGCCGACCTACCGTCGGCTAGTGGGGTTTTAACCTAACCAGGACTCTCCCACCAACGGGGCACCGCCCAGCCGGACAAGCTCTAAGCTCCGATCGGTCTCCCGGAATATACGGAAGTGCAGTGCATGTTAGTGTAAGTGTGTGTGTAAGGGAGGATAGGACAAGGAAGAGGAAGGACAGATCGCGCGCGGTCCGTGGCCCGTTTGTTAGGTACTGCCCGGCATTCGCCTGGTGTTGATCGGAGAAACCACGGAAACCCGATCAGAGCAGCCGGCTCCGCTAGAATTCTCCTCAGACCGCGACTGAATTCGACCTAGCTGAAAAGCTAGTGTCGAAAATCCTGCCGCCGTCAGGACTCGAACCTAGGACCTCCCGGTCAGAGGCGCTGCAGTGGCATCAGTTGCCACTTCCAGAGATAAAACATGCAATACACTTACGGGAGTGATCTCAGCCGTTGACGCCCCCGGATTCACTAATCAGTCAATCAAACCCAACCTTGTTTAATTTCCTTTACATGTTTTGTTAATCTTAGTTTATCATATTTTTTTATTGCATTCGTTTCAAAAAATATCTCCAATCCTTTCCCATTCGTTGAGAAACATCCTCACAATATTCTCCGTCATATCTGCCTTTTAGCACTCTCCTTTTTGAAAACAATTTTTATGAAGTTATTTTTATTTCCTTAAAAATGTGTTCTCTGTATCTTGCTGTTTGTCGGTTTCTTCTTCCCTTCTGCTCTTCGTTGCGTAACTTTATGCTGAAGAGAACATTTTAGTGTTAGTGTAGCACACAATTTCCCTTCCCTTTTGCCCATTTCTTCACTGAATGTGAATATCTCTGGAATTTTGGAAGATTGGTTCACGATCGTGAATGTCACGTAAGGTCTCGAGCAATTTTGTGATGTCTTATATGTTCCGAGGGGGTACACACAACCCACATCGACCTGAGTTAACATCCGAATCGAGATTATGTATTCTACATGGTGAGCTGTTCCTAACTCCGTAGGGGGTAGTGTGGTGAACATTCTCCCAGTTAGAACAGGTTCTGAAACGACATATGTAGAGCATGCAGTCAAATTACAGGACGGAGATGAAAACTCGTGTCTGGTGCTAACTGATGGGAAATTGCAGGTCAGAAAAGTAAGTTCAGTTATGTCGAGATATGTAAGTCAACTGATAAGTTTGAATATCAAAATTAGAGACATACAGCAAGGAATTTATACTAGATTTTATCGAACAAAATGTTTCAAGATGAAATTGGAATCAAAACCGACCCAATAATTCTGAATAAAATAATTATAATAAAAGGAAAGGAAATGAAAAATGGCACTAAAAAGTTAAAATAATTAAATGGTTTATACTATTTAACTAGCTGTATCTGCAAGTTTGTATATGAGACTTATATACATTTAGACAATTAATTACAAAAGTAGACATAAGTATGAAAATATTTATTTCACGTAGTCAGAATCCATGTTTTGTTGGTCTTTGAGATATCGAAAAATCTATTCAAAAGCGTTTTCAATTTCAGTTCACCCTTGTTCGGTAGTTCGGCGCAAATAACATTGTTGATTGCGCAACATCATCCAATAACTATAACATTGAAATGATGTATCTTTTTTATTGATCGAAAAATTTTCTCGACCAGTATTAGGATTTATTTGTTAAACTACCAAATTGTTCCGATTTTCTATTCTGTCCAGTATAAAGGTATTGTAATGCAACATACGATTTATGAAATACAGCAATTTCGAGAAAGAGAAATTCTCAGTCATGATTGAGAATGAAAAGTCGGTGTTTGGAGTCAAACAAACTTCTTTATTATAAAAAAATACTTATTTTTACCCAACCATATAATACGAAGGAAAGGGAACCGGTGATCAATATGAAATAGGAAATGATTGAGGGAAATGCATTAAAAATCTGTAACCACAAAAAATTGCGACGCTAAATGAAAAAAAAATTGTTCCATATTAACTAATAAAGCAATCCGAGTAATTTCTGAACATCTCATATTTCGAATGGGATGTATCATTAGTTGTTCCTCCCAAGGGATTTCTGTTTCCCTCCACATTACCAGAATTTCTCGCACTGAGATGTGTTACTTCGAAGATTGCGTCGTCTTCGAGCAGAACCAGTGTGCGGCGCATTACCGCATCGAGACGGGGCGACGCGGGGCGAGGCGGGGCAAGGGGGGGGGGGGGGGGGGGGGGTTGTTCCTCCCAAGGGATTTCTGTTTCCGAGGGCGGGAGAGGGCGCGCGCGGCCGGTGCCAGGCGGAGTCCCCTCGCCCCGCCGCCTCGCCACCTCGTCCTTGTCGCTACTGCCGCCTCGCCCCGCCGCACCGCTGGAGGCGCGTTCTCATTTATCGGCGCGATCTGCCGCGCTCTTCGCCCCGGCCCTTTGATGGCGCAGCGCGACGATATACGGCGGTTCTCTGGAGGACGCGTCCGCCACGGCAGACACGCAAGGGCGCTCGGCATTGAGGAATATTCGTAGAGTGGACGATGCGGGTGGAAGGCGGGGCGAAAGTTCTCGAGTGGACGCGTTCCACGCCACGTATTAAGTTAATTAAACAGCATCTCGGCAGGTTCGGAGGAATATGTTGTATTATATTCAGATTTTTGTTTAGATTCGTAAAAAGTAAATGCCATGTCGGGCACGAGCAAATGTAAAGGACGTCTCAGAATAAATGTTTCAAACTTCTAGAACATGTAGGGAAAGAAACTGATCACATTTTGCCAATGAACATAATTGCATGTAAGGGAGTTATATGCATTTATACATGCCATATTCGCCCATGATGTGTATAAATGTGTCTGCCTGATCATGTGCACAAATGTTTGGCATGTAAATGACTGGATCGGAACGTGATCCATCCAATATTTGTTTATAAGCGCTTGCTTCAAAATCAGAGAGAAAATTTCACATTTATAAAAACATATAACTCCTTTATATGAAGTTTTATACTACAAGATTCTTGGCAAAAAGGAATCATTTTTGACTCCTCCTTTTTCCCATTATCATATTTAGTTCGTCTTATGGTACGTTCTTCTCAGACGCAATTAATGTGAATTGTGCTGACACATTATTCAAGAGATATTATCCTTCCGGAATTGATTTATATTTTCATTCAAATAGTGAATGCAATAAATGTGTGTAATAACATATACATCTTCTGAATGTTACTTCCATTCAGTTCCTTGATTGAAAAAAGACAGTCACCGAATCACTGTTAATTACTATTCTTTATACATGATATCATATATACAAACACATGGCAAATATATAGCTTCCTGGAAGTGACAACGATGAATATTGTCATGTCGTTTTCTAGAAGAAGTGGTGTGTTTCCAACGCCGTATCTAAGTATCTCCTTTTCAAGACAACGCTAAACATTTTCACTGGCTCTAATGCACATCGCAAGAAACTTGTAACATTTGACGCAAAAAGGCTTGTGGCTCATCATCCGCTGCTTAAAGATCGGAGAGCCGCCGGCGGGGCAACCAATGCAAGAAGCCCCACGAGTGCACTTGCAGCTGCACTTCTATTGCTTGCTGGCGCGGCCCCACGCGCGCCTTTGGCTCGGCCGCTGGTGGCCCCCTGCGTGGCCCCCTCCTGCGTGGCCCCTGGTGGCCCCTGCGGCCCCTGCGCCTGGCCCCGGCGCCCCTGGCCCTCGTGCCGGGAAGGCCTAGTGCGAGTCCTGACCAGGGGCAGTGTTTGAGCCGACTGATTTGCCACATTTGATTTTTTTTAATTGTCTTTTTTTTTAATTTTAAGTAGTATATGACTTAGTGTAGGGATCACATAATTTTGAAAATGTGCACACAATTCACTTTTCCCCATAGCACGTCATACGCAGTTTTTTAACTGTTTTTTGACGTAAAATAAAATTTTAAAAAATTAAATAAACCAGCTACACAGCTACGTCGATTTCAACCTCTGTCTGGAGAATAATTGTAGCGGCCGGCTCTTCTGATCGAGAGTTTTCCGTTGTTATTTTTTCGATCAACACCAGGCGAACGCCGGAGAAGTTTCTTAACAAACGGACCACGGACCGCACGCGATCTTTCCTTCCTCTTCCTTGTTCTTTCCTCACCCCATACTTACACACATTCACATACACGTGCAATACACTACCACATAAGCCGCGGGATCTTAGAGCTGGTCCTGGATGGAGTGATGTCTCGCTGGTGGGAGATACCTGGTTGTGGAAAGTCCCACAAGCTCAAAGATAGGTCTGCACCGGATCCCGCCATCCATCGAGGGCAGATTACCGCCACATTCCGCGATAAAAACATGCACTAGATTTACGGGTCTAATGGCCATTGCACTTGATACGCCCGGAATCCGTTAGTCCCACTTTCGATCGTCTGGTTCTCCGTGTAATCTGACCGACCACACCCTTCCACATGAAACTGACTTTGAGAAATTTACAACGACAAAATTCTGCTAAATTAACAAACACCAGCATTTAAAGAATAAATGACATCCGTCACAGAAGTCAGTGATCCCTTCGAGAGATCTGTTCGAGTCCCTGGAGAAACCGACTGAAGGTAAATTCTTTAAATATATAAGGAAATACGGAATACAAATGTCATGATGAGAACTGTAAAACCTTGACGGCGAAAAAGCAAGAATATATGGCCCTAACGAATGCAATGCAAACGTTAAAAAAATAAAACTGAAAATTTGAACGCTATATGGATTTGTTGAAATCAAGATGTCCAAAAGAAACATCTTTACAAGAGCCGTAGATAAGGCAAAGCTCAGCCCTCTTTATAAAAGATTGTACAGAAATTGTACAGTTTTCGAGTGATTAGTCTAATGTCGCTAGTGAAGACTTACACAGGGGGATAAAGTTGCAAAAGTTTGTACAGTAGGCTTCCTGCAAAAACAAATGTCAGACTTAAAAATGTTTGTTTAATAATATGCAGTTCGTACATAAATCCTTCCTTCATTAGGAAATTACCTTTCATTCAATAAATGGCTAAAGAATACGAACTTTTTTTTAAATATGTCCTAACTCCTATTTCCAACGCGATCGGTTTTACGGGTTCTACTGCATAGTGAAACATACACACAACTTCTAAGTCTTCTGGGAGGTATAATATTGACATGGAAGGTCTGACTGAAATCACAACATATCCTAAAAGAATTTTGCCGTGTTATATTTGTCAATACATCTCAAAGAAAATGAAATGGTATTACATTTCGGAAAAGAATAATGACGAAATAGATGAAATATTTCAACGTTCTTTGCCAATACGTGGAAAATGGAACTATTACGAATATCACTATTCACTAGATATCCTATCTCCTCTTCCATTCTACCCAATAAATATTCTTCACTGCACATCTTGTCACTAAACATTAACATTCTTTATTTGACTATCTTATCCGCAGATACTCCTTCTACTGTATATCCTGCCAACATTTACGTTGTTCATCAGACTAAAACCGTACATCTACACAGCATGTGTTCACTCACGAAAGTCGAAAGGATATTATATGTATAATATCTTTTCCAATATACATGCGTATACATAAACACTGGTTTACGTAGCGTTGTTGTGTCCCTAAACTAGGCATTAATTACAGCAATTAACTACTTAAGATATCGTGCTAGGGGCACATACACCGCGCCCTCATAATCGCGAACATTCCATACAGGATCCCTTTTCACAAATCTAAGTGAAAATACACACATCTTTACGGATACCGGCCGACCAGGCAGGCACGTCCTTGCGATAACGTCGCGCATTCTTTCCACCGAACGCGTAGTCGCAGTGAAACGAGTAGTCGGCGAGTACCGAACCCCGGCCTCCTAATTACACGGTGCGCACCGCCGCCAGCGGAATAAATCATGCGACCGTCGTTACCTTATCTGCGCGCTGTCAGGGGCTCGTTACTCACGGCGCCAAATTACGGCGCGATAGCACGCGGCCCCCGTAGCGCTGGGCCGCGCGTTTGATAATGGTTAATGGCGGCCGGATTAACCAGGCGGCGCCCCGAACGCCGGCCGGCGCCGCCGCCTCAAACAGCCGACGCGAGGGCGCCTGCTCCCAATGAGTTACCCTCAAGAAGAATACGCTAATTCACAAGTGTTTGGATCAACTGATGTCACTGCAGCGCCTCTGGCCGGGAGGTCAGGAGGCAGGATTTTCGACACTAGCTTTTCAGCTAGGTCGAATTCAGGCGCTGTCTGGAGGAGAATTCTAGCGGCCGGCTGCTCTGAGAGGTAGTTTTCCGTGGTTTCTCCGATCAACCAGGCGAATGCCGTAGAGTACCCTAACAAAGGGCCACGGACCGCGCGCGATCTGTCCTTCCTCTTCCTTGTTCTATCCTCTCCCTTACAGACACACTTCCCTAACATGCTACACTACCACATATTCCGGGAGATCGGTCGGAGCTTAGAGCTTGTCCCGACTGAGGCGGTGCCCCGCTGGTGGGAGAGTTCTGGTTAGGAGGAAACCCCACTAGCCGACGGTAGGTCGGCGCCGGATCTCGTCATCCAGTGGGGGAAGATCACCGCCATCTCCCGCGAAAAAAGATGCACTACACGAACGGGACTAATGACCAAAGCAGTTGACGCGCCCGCAAACACGAAAAAATCAATCAATGAATCAGAAGTGTTTGACCGGTTGAGATGGCTCAGTGGCAAGATCTTCTGCCGGTGGAGCTCGCGACTGGGAGGTCATAGGGTTCGAGTCGACCCGACAGTAGCCGTCAGGTATGTTGTATGTCAGATTGTTGTGGCATGTTCTTCTGATCGGAGGATTTTAGTGTTTTTCCGTTCAATACCAGGCGAATGTCGGAAAAATGGAGTATCAAACTTGTCACGGACCGCGTGCGACCCTTCTTGGTACACACCCCTTATACCACACACACACACACACACTCACACACACACACACACACACACACACACACTTTTAATTTTTAATATATATTTAATATATATTTAAACAAATGTTACTACTTTTAATCACATGTTATAGTGCTGAAATTGAGTTTTTAAATTAGTTAACAGTCCAAAGTAAATGACTAAAATAGTGAATGAAAATAGTGAAAAAGATTTCGGTTCTTTGCCCATAAATAATGGAAAAGTCCACAGTATAGTTCATAATTCATAGTATCAGATAATTCTTAAACACAATCGGCAATTATGGCCTTCAGGTACGTCTGCGGTAACATTTCGTAATATAATGGATTGTTTGTTCAAAATATTACTTATGGACCTCCTCCCGACTTGCTCAGGTTAATCGATCAAAAACATCTTGATAAACTTGTAAACTAGAATCTACATGTTTTCTACTCGTGTTTGTGTTGTAATTAATATCTTATCATTCAATAGTGTATCGTTCTCAGCTGTGTAGTTTACAACGCACTTCACTGTTCATCTCATACCACCATATTTTATTTCAACCTTACCAAAATATGCGATGACTGATTGAGGTGTCATCTAGACGGACGTGTTCATAACTCAAGAGTACATCACACATTTTCCTCATACAAACATCCCTTAGCAGCGAAACCTATGTCATAATGAATTAATTATATTATGACCGACACCAACCTGAATGTAATTAGTAGTAAGTAACGATTTTGAAAAGGAACAAGAGATAGAGATCTGACAATCTCCTAGTATTAATTTTGTATTCATTGCAGGTGAGCTCCAGTGATATCAATTTATCAGACATGTTTCTGTTTCAATGTTAACAAAGAAAACTGAAGTTACGTTTACTGAGTTAATTTTTTTCATGCAGTGTAGTGTCTAACGCAAAGAACATTCGCATCTAAGCGAGACATCCAATTCATGGAGACGCAGCCGGTCTGTGGTAGGCTGGAGGACTGAGGGCATCGTGCCAGACCCTGGGTTCGCTTCGTAGAAGCCGCATCTGATGAGCCAATAGCGGCTAGTGGCAGCAGAGAGAAGTCATAAACCGAGCTAATCAGCGAAGGAGGGTGGAGCGCGGATGAGAGAGATAGGAAAGTGATGACTACGCGAAGATCTGCATTATCGATTTTTGCTACGAAATATTGCTTTACTGGCCTACATTATCTATCAGATAATGATGATAATACTAATTATAATAGATATTATTACAATGAATATTATTATAATCATCATCATTATCATCTAAAAAGTTAACCAGATTCCTTGTTTTTCGTCCTTAAGTCATTTGAAAAGTAGTACTCAACAACGGAATATTTGTCGAAGTGGGGTCAACGCAATTTGATTTTGTTGTGTCACTTACATTAATATTATTTTTCAACAACTTTACTAATTATATTACATTTACTCAATTACGATAATCGAATTTAATGATTTATTATATACATCGGGGATAGCATAAAACAAGCTTTTTCCTCTGCGATTGAGTGAATGGTCCACAGATGTTTATGAATTCAAAATGTCTATTTCCAATGTTTTACAGATTGGATCTGCAGATTATGACTTCGGATACACAAAATTAATCGTAAAGTGTAAAACAAGCGCCATTCTGAGATTTCCTTTGTTCCATTAACGTGTCCTCATTTACGAGGCGATTGTATGATTCATGACTTCATAATTGTCACGTGTCACCTTTTGGATGCATTACGCTCGGAAAATGTTCGCAGACGTACAGCTATCAAATGTGACCATGTTATGAGTAACAAATGGTTAATATTAAAACTATTCAGAATGTAGCGAATTCTTTGAACTAATTTAAACATTGACTTTCTTAACCAAGTTTGCGCCCTCAAATATGGTTGAAGGCGGTGCGTTTTCAAAGGGAAAATCCTCCGCCGAGAGTTGTTGGTGGCGTGTAAAAAAAACTACGGCTCAATCCGCGGCCAAATTAAGCCTTGTAACTCCCGTTCTCATCAAGCTCCTCCTTCGATCAGCCAGAGAGCGATACAAGCGTCGGATTAATCTTTGATCCCAAAGAGTAAACGTATAACTGGCGAAAACTTAATTTTAAAGAAAAGTTTCTTGCTTCTTATGGCTATTTACATTTATTTCCTAATAAATTAGAATGTAAATAAATATACAATGTTTTTATGCAAATGAATGATTCAAATAATTCTTGTAGCGTAAGTATTCAAACTTCTTGACTTACCTTTTCTGATTTTATGAAATTTATATGTTTATGAACACACACGCGCCCAATACTCAACAACAAGACTTTACTAATTTTATACAAATAAGTGTTAGTGTAGGAATTAGGCCTTCAACTTATGTAATTATCAGCAAAGAGTTTATTATATCAACTTATTCACAAAATAACTAAGAATAAGCTGAACCGATCAGGTATCGGTCTATGGCTGCGAGCACGGGAGTCAAAAAGCAGTTGTGGGCGACGTTGAACGTCCAGGCCTATTTTGAAAATGCCCAACTAACATCGGGAGTGAAGATGTTCATGATGTAGAAGTATTGATCCCTTTGAAGGACTTTGTACTTGTCTCTCCAATCTGAGTTGAACGACGCTCGCTTTCCACGCTGACTTATACGAAATATTCGTCTTCTGTGGTATTTCGCCATATCGAATGTAGAGGAATCTGCAGAACCTCTACAAAACCGAACCGACCGGGAGCGGTAGCTCAGTGCATAAACTGATGTCATTGCAGCGCCTCTGACCGGGAGGTCCTAGGTTCGAGTTCGACGGCGGCAGGATTTTCGACACTAGCTCTTCAGCTAGGTCGAATCCAGTCGCTGCCTGGAGGAGAATTCTAGCGGCCGGCTGCTCCGATCGGTAGTTTTCCATGGTTTCTCCGATCAACACCAGGCGAATGCCGGAGTAGTACCATACCAAACGGGCCACGGAACGCGCGCGATCTGTCCTTCCTCTTCCTTGTCCTATCCTCTCCCCTTACACACACACTTACACTAACATGCACTGCACTACCACATATTCCGGGAGACCGGTCGGAGCTTAGAGCTTGTCCGGCTGGGACGGTGCCCGCTGGTGGGAGAGTCCTGGTTGGGAAACCCACTAGCTGACGGTAGGTCGGCGCCGGATCTCGCCATCCAGCGGGGGAAGATCACCGATATCTCCCGCAAAAAAGCATGCACTACAGTAACGGGACTAATGACCAAAGCAGTTGACGTGCCCGGAAACACGAAATAATCAATCAATCTACAATACCGACGCAAACGACAAATGAACTGACGAAGATGAGGTCCTTGTTTCGAGCCAAACATAAAGAAAGTTTGTCAAGAAAACGATCATCTCGTGCGTATGAGAGTGGCTGCTTTCTCCGCGGTTCAATGCAAGGCGAACGCCGGGCAGTCACGGAGGCGGGAAATGGGCCTTGTCATCGCATTAGCATACGCGAATCGCTGTGCATCCGACGCGCAGCCAATCGCTGCGCACGCGTATTCCCAGCGCCGCTGCGCCGCTGGCCTCCTTTCCACGGCTGCGCGAGGCCGTCCGGCGCCGAAGCGATCAGCTGCTGGGGAAACGAATGCCATATACAAATCGCGAGATTATCTTGGCAGCCACCTTTGGAAAGTTTCACTTTCATGTTTCCTCACCATTGTAAACGACACAGCATTACCGATATTAGCTAATTCTGCAACTTACGAGTTTCTAAGTCAACATCTGTTATGAAATATAAATAATTTAAATAGGTTTATAACATTTTACTAATAAGTCTAAGTATCCAGTTAGATGCAAGTTATTGGTTAACAACCAAAACATCGAGCAAGTAAGTTCATTCAAGTTCCTAGGTTGTGATCTGTCTTTCAAAGGAGAAATAGATGCTAATAAGAAAATTGAAAAAATTAACAGTATGTGTGGAACTATTAAGAGAACACTGAAAAGTAAAGTCAGGAATGATACACTCATGAAATTTTATAAAACCTTAGCAGTTCCTTGTGGGCTATATGGATGTGGAATTTTGACTACGGACACAAAAATTAGAAGCAGGATTCAGGCTGCCGAAATGAAGATTTTAAGAGGTTGTATTCGTGTCACAAGGAAAGACAGGATTTGTAATGAAGAGATACGCAACTACCTAGGAATTTATTATCTAAATGAAAAATTGACGAATATAGGAAAGCATGGAGAGACCACATAGACAGAATAGAAAACACGCGAATGCCAAAACAGATTCTGAAATACAAGCCAAGAGCAAAAAGGAGCATAGGAAGACCGAAGAGAAGATGGATGAACCAATAATGAGACGCAACGGAACGAAAGTTCTAATGCTTAAGAAAAGGAAGAAGAAGAAGAAGAAGAAGAAGAAGAAAAAGAAGAAGAAAAAGAAGAAGAAGACTAATAAGTCGCTTTGTTCCTGCCATTTAATTTGAAATCTGATAAATCTGTTAAAACTCATTCATTAAAAAAGAACTGTTTATTCCTCGGATATGTAACAATATTTTCCTTTTAATAATTATTTTATGTTGGCATCCTTCTAAAATATCACTTTATTCTATTGGCTTTCTTTCAGATTGTGATGAACAGTGTCCAGGTACACCTGTCGCGATACTGCAGTTCAAGTTATATCGTACGCACTCTCTCAGCCTGTTCGGCGTATTATGAGTCCAGACTCCTCTCGTGAGAAGCACTTCATTCGCAACAGCTTTCCAGAGCGTAAAATCCACGTTTTTCCAATTCATCGCCTACCCCGAGCTTCATACCGTCATCTCCACTCGCCACGTTTTCCTGTCTCTAATCAGATAAGTGCGTACAAACTAAAGAGGAGGCAAGGCGCTTATTAACGCTTGTAGCAAAGCAGACCGGTTCGTCTTTCGGGAGTGGACAGACAATAGGCCCGGGAGGTGCCGATAGCATCGGCCAGGGTTCAGTACCCGGCTGCGGCGACGGCATGGGTGGGCGGCATTTGGGGGAGGAGTGGGTGGTGGGTGGGCATCAGGAAGGGGAGACTACAAGGGCGAGAGTCGCAGATTTCAGCCCCTTCACTCGGCGTACTCTCTTGGTTGTAAGGAAAACATTTGTTCATGTGTACTACATCGAAGTTTTCATTCATATAATTCTTTTTACTGTTTTACCGAAACCCCTTAGGCTGCTGAGTACTGTGCCAGCCCTCTCCCCGTGTTCAATACACACACACACACACAACAATATATATATATATATATATATATATATATATATATATTGCAGAGTAATATTAAACTGGAAATAATTGCACTTGAGTGAAAGATGCGTCAGGTCGAAAATGAAGTATGATTGTGAGAAGAGTAAATGACCGTCAGAGTGAACCTATTAGAAATAATCAAGAAAAGTCTTTAAAAAATACCAAGAAGCTCTTCTAGATATAGGTTGTCAAATGTTTTTAAAAAAATGTCCCCAAAGGATAAGATAGTTCTCTAAGGAAGCGGAGGTCATTTAAAAAGAATGCCTGACTCACAAAATAATCAAGCTCTATAATGATTTCTAGGCCTATTCCTTTGAGATCAGGTGGAGAAGGGAATTGACAGCGCTCTACGTTGACACGTTTGGTCATTAGATGGCAGTAATATGAAATTTTAATTTCGTAAGAAAAGAAAATGTGTCACTAGTTTTTGAGTTTTAGAAAATGAGATTTGAAGAGATTTTTAATGCCGGCAAGAAGTATCTTTAGCTTGTGTATGATTTTTGCAAATTGAAAATTGTGGTAGACATGCCATTGTTAGAAAGTTAAATTACGTTTTATATGAATTTGTCTTCCAGATAATTTTTAACACTGATTTAAACAGAAAGCGAGACAGAAAAGTTATGCTCCGACTAACATTAACCTACCATTACAATTGAAAGTATTTTTCTGTGCAAGGAAATCTATTTACAACCTTCCAAGAATCTTGAATTTCTTCCATGTGCATATTTCGAAAACACAAGTTGGATTTTATGAATTCATAAAATAACGTAGAAACTTAGAATGATACTTTTGACAAACATTTAAACGTAAAATATCAACTGCAAGCTGCCCATGCAAGCGGGGAATGTGCGAGGCCGTTGCCGTGCTCCAATTGAGGAGCTCTTGTGTAACGGATGGAAGTCAGCCACGCGGAGCACTCACAATGAAATCCAAGCGAGGGGATGGCGCAGTCGCAATGCCATTGACAGCTACGTCGCACCGGATGTCGCCATGCAGCGGAATCCCGCGGGTCTCAATTACAGTTCAATCAGTTAAAAAATCATAAAATATAACAATTCGTCATATCGGTCAGGATTAGAAAAATTTCAATGCCAATGCAATGAATGGTTTTCTTCAATTAATGACTTATTTGTTTGACTTTTATAGTTACTATCAAAGTATACTTTACCACTGAAAACCAGAAGACTAGAATCGATAGAATCCTGGTGACTGGTCCTCATCTTACCTGGAAAAATAAAACAAAGAATTAATTTTATATAAATTAAAAAATAACAAAAATATCAACTACCGATTACTAGTGTTCTTGATTAACATGAATGTAGATTGAACATTTAAAAGTCCCTTTGTTATATCATATTTACATTTCATTTGATCTATTTTATCAAAGAACAGTAAAAACTGTATGTGACGTATGGGGGAGAAGTACCATCGATGGGGAAGAAGTTCAAGAATCGTTTTCGTCCAAAACGCCAATCTCCTTCGTTTAGCCTTCAAGATATCTATTCAGTTTATTTTTTCTTTCTCACGTACTGCGTAGGTAGTAAAGAAAAAATATTATAATACTGCGTAAAGTATTACCTTGAAGGCATTTGCGTGCAATTCTTTGTGTCATGATTATGGATGTTGCATATTATAGAGAAAACGTTAGAGGGTCGATGAAGAAAACTGTCGTTGATGATGGACAACTTCCTACGTGACGGAATTGGCAAATTTTACATTTTGGCATCAATGATTCAGAATTTGCTTGCTTTTAAGTTTTAAAGAAAATGTCCAAAGAAAAATAGAAATTGTGGTATTAAAATAGAAATAAAATAACTCGCTATATGATCTTTACAATTTAATGATTATAGAATATCTTGTATGAGGTAAGAGGCAAATGGAAATCATAAGGTGCTTTTAGACAAATATTACAATAAATATTTAATGCGTATATACAAAGAGTAGAATGTCTTAACTTGGCCAACAGTACATTATTAACATCAAAAAGTGTCTTTCCTTCCACCTGTAAAATTTTGTTTTTTCCACATACGAGGCTGTCCATCATCAACGACGAAACATTCTCTTAAAAGAGGTCGATGAAACAAAAGGGCTGGGAATCCCTACCCCAGCAGCTCGACATGCGATTCCCTCTCAAGTCACAAGCGTTGGGAAAATCTCCATTCTACGAGCGATGAAATTCGAAATACTAATTGCATTAGGTGGGGCGCTTGTCATTAAATCAACAGTTCGAGCTCTCTTTCTTTATCTCCTCACCTAACTGGTTATGCACGACGTGTTTCTCAGAAGACATGGCATTCCTCTAGCATAGAGCGGTATGTACAGCATAACGCAGACTACGCCCGATCCGTTTGCACTTACAAATGTGGTAGACTACTTTACGACACGCAGTGCAGCGAACGAAATTTAAATAAAGATCTCGTTTCGCGAAAGAACGAGGCGCGCTGCCCCGTGCCTCAAGCGGCGCACCGGGTCGCAACAAGCTGCAGGGGAACAAACGCGGCAGAAGAGCGGCTCGTTATGCCGCTTACTGTCTCCGAGACCCAGGCGGCAACGCGCGCACCTCCATCTGAGAGCCACCCTCATTATAATGTTTATTGCGAACGTATGCAGGAGCAATCCGCGAGCCGGGCGTTGGGTTCGAAGCTAGCCGGGGGCGGTGTTGGCGGCGTCGGCGAGGGCGGTGGTGGCGGAGGGTGGCGGAGGCGGCGGCAGGGGCAGGGGGGGCGGGGGTTGAGGCGGCGGGGCGGCGGGGAGGCGGGGAGCAGGAGCGGCGGCGGGGGGGGGGCGGCGCAGGGGGGGGCGGGGGGGGCGGCGGCGGGGCAGGGCGGGGGCGGGGGCGGGGGCGGCGGGGGCGGCGGCGGGCGGCGGGGGCGGGCGGCGGCGGGGGGCGGCGGGGGCGGCGGGGGGGCGGGGGCGGCGGGGGCGGCGGCGGCGCGGCGGGCGATGGCGGGCGAGCGGAGCGGCGAGGCGGGCGGCGGCGGGGCGGCGGCGGCGCGGGCGGGCAGGCGTGCGGCGGCGGGCGGCGGCGGGGCGGGCGGGCAGGGCGGGGCGGCAGCGGCAGGGCCGGCTCCGGGCGCCACGAGCGAGCGCCCACTGGCGCGCTAACTAGCCTTATTAATTAACGAGGCCAACATCCACAATTTAATAAACGGCGAAACGCACTTTAAAATATAATAGAGTCATAAATTCATTTTGCCAGCTCCTTATAACATTATATTGTCAGCATACATCAACTCGCTAATCCACTGAACCGCATATTAATTTATGCAAATGCAAAGCCGAGTATAATTTAACCGAAAAATAAAGCGAGTGGGGGCAGAAAAACGAGAACACGGGATGTGTCCCGTGTAATTTATTAAGGTGAAAATTTTTATGGGGCACTTTTATTACAAATGCGCTGCGCTCCGTTTTCCATATTCATGTCTGTGGCCGCGAAGCTGCCGGCAGAGAGAACGAACGGAGGTGGAAGTGGTATTGGCATTGACAGGAGTAGCCGCGAAGGCGGCGGTGACATTTACAGTTCTTATGACAATGAAGACGATGGAGAAAATAACAACAACGGTGGTGAATGCACAGCGCAGCCCCAGTAGAAAAGTGTTGTAACTCAAATAAGGTGACTTTTCAAGAGAGCACTTTAAAAGTATAAAATTACAATATCAAATCACGTTTATCAAGTACAAGCATCGCCATTAATTGACTAAAATAGGCCTAAAAAGAAATGACACTATTCTAGAATGAACGTGCATTGAATTTCACTTTAAATAATGTATGTAGCTAAAAACTCAATTTTTTTGATTCACGACACTTTTCTACTGGGGGATGCGATAGGTTACGTGATATTGACGATAACAACGAAGCTTATCAGGTGTTGACGCCGATTACGTATGTGCTTCTGTTGGCATCGGCAGTGGCACATTCAAAGTCGTCTCCGACGTTGGAATAAGGGACGACAATGTGTTGCGGACGGTAGTAACGAGCAACAACCGGTGGGGAGGGACGGCGTCGCTAGGCAACGGGGGCCTTGGTTTTTCCCCGGGGGCGGGGCGGCCGGGCCCCGTGACGTCACCCGCCGCGCCACGCGGTGCCGGGGGGCGGTGAGGGGGGGGGGCGGAGCGGCGGGCGAGGCGCGGCCCAGCGCAAGGCGCATGAGCACAGCACTCGCAAAAACGGACGCTTCCAGCACTCTGGGCCTCGTTTCTCTCTTCTGCGTGGGTGGCCGCAAATAGACACCTCGGATGATTTTAATGATGATGCTGGGTGCAAGGCGATTACATTACAGGGGTTTTACGTTTTTGTTTTTTTTAAATCGCCTCTAGACGTTCTCACAGTCAACATAATAGGCCTACATACATTTACTTCAGTAATATAAAATATTTACGAAATATCCTCCAAGTGCCTGAGTTCTCATCACAAGGTCGTCCTACTTTGCAAAATTTGTATCCTACTTAAATTTGATTTAAATTTTGTATAGTGTCTACAGCACATTAGTACAAAAGTATACCTTCACAAAGAGGTGAGAATAAGTAATTTTTACGATATATTAGATTATACTATTAAACAGCATGTATAGCAACTGGCAATAAATATTTTTCTCTTCATTTTGTGCACAAAGTGACACACCTATAATCACCCATAATGTAAGAATTAAGGAATTTTCTTCCCAACTATACTACTTTCCTTATTTTCTTTCTAAAGCATTTTGTTTCCCACTTTATTTGAAGGAGTTTTTTTTTTGTTTGTAACTGAAGTAATGGACCAGGATGAACGTCACATTCAATGTATTACAGTATTTTACTACCAGGATGTAATTCACATAAAATAGCAATTTTTCATTCCTTTGTGTTTGAACATTTCTCATTCTACCAGAACCGTCTTAAAAAGTGAATATTTTTTTGAGGAACTCCGAAGTAAAATTCTAAATTTAATTGTTTTGCAATATTTGGCATACTAAGAAAAATATTTTCATATGCATTCCATGCAATAAACGGCCTTCGTTAGTTCGGCCTTCGTTGTTCGGCCTTCGGTTAGTTCGGCCTTCGTTATTTCGGCCTTCGTTATTTCGGCCTTCGTTATTTCGGCCTTCGTTATTTCGGCCTTCGTTATTTCGGCCTTCGTTTTCTTGCCTCAAATCGTCTATGATAATCGATTGAATAATATAGATCTATACACACGGCAGGGACCCCTCACTACTAAGGGACATACCACATGAAATTCATCGCGGTGTCCAATTACCCCGCTTTGTCGTAGCAGCCCATTTCAAAACGCTTACCGAAGCATCGCCACACCGAAGCACAAAAAACAGTGGCGGGCGACAGGAAGGAGGAATTAACCGGCCACTTCCGCGGCGGAATCACCCAGAAACCGGCTAATTCGAGCGAGCGCAACACCTGCTCCCCACCTGCCCGCCGCCGCCGCCACCGCCACCGCCGCCGCCACCGCCGTCTCCCGCTCATTGTTTATATCTCGCTCCTGGAATGTCGCGGCGGTTCCACCTCGTAAATCGAGGCACCGCCGTCGCGCCCGCCGCCCAATTTGCGTCGTCGTCACCGCGGTGATCCGGTGATAGTTCACCGGCCGACGACCCGGCACGTGACCCTTCGTGACACCCGGTTCCTCTGCCTCGTGCTTCTTCTGTGCGTTGCGACGTCTTTCTGACGAGCTATGCCCCGTGTCGGGCCCTAAGATATATATATTGTGTAGCAGGTTAAGCTGGCTTCTGGGCGATATAATTTGTGAGTTTAGAGATAAAGTTGTGTTGTAAGAACGTTTCGGTTTAAGAACGTTTCGGTTCTGTTATAACGAAATATGTGCAATGGATGTTCCTCAATTTAATAATCGGATATCCTGGAAATTAAAGTAGGATCTTCAAGGTACTTACTTACTAGAAACGTGTCCTAATGCTGTAAAGAATGTTTTGGACTGACAGGTTATAGAGAAATACTTGGCCCACAACGTTCACTTTTATCTTTCTCCTGTATCAATAAGTTTTCAATAGGCATAGAAGTTTCAGACAAGAATACAGAAAACGGACGTGAAGAAATTTTCCTTCGCGAAAAGAACAATGAGGGACTCCAAATATTTGCCTGTAGCAATCTTGGAAACTTATATTGGAAAATTATATGGTATGAGTTACTAATTTGTCTGCTTGATAGATATGAATAAATAATTAATAAATATTAGTCATTTGATATTGCACAATTAAAAATGAAAATAAAATATTTTTGTCATCAGTTATAGAAGTTCAAGAATTGTATCACGCACTATTTTCCTGGTATAAAACACCAAAGAGTAAGTTCAAACACATGAACAGGAAAAAGGGTGTAAGTTAGTAAATTAGAACTGCGCTCGATAGGATTATTTATTTCTTGGTATTACAAGAGGCTTACGTAGTATAAAAAGAACGTATTTGTTTTATGACTTTTTACAAATATGATTTTATTGCAGAAGATAATATCTTTCTTCTTATCCACAAGATTTCTGCGGTAAACTCCAACTTTATTAAATACAACGAATGTTCTCAAAAGTCAATACTCTGTCAAGTGCGAATAGGTAAAATTATTTCATTAACAGAGATCTGAAGCAAAAGGAACTAGAAGTGCTAAAATAGCTTTCTCGTCTGTCATTTCACGCAAAATTATCCCAAAAGTACTCAAAGTATCAACAAATTGTACTTGACCTTATTTCAAAATGTATCTTTAAGGAACAGATTTCATGAAGGGAAAAATCTCTATCTTCATTATTGTAGTTGTATGAAGCGCCGAAAAATTTGAATTTTTGCAATTTTCGAAAAATCAGAGTTTTCAACCAAAAATTAGGCCTAGATCATTCTCTTGAACGTCCTCCACACTATCCAACAACAAAATTTAATAGAAAACAATTGAGACATTTTTTGAAAATTTTGAAAATTTCCGAGGGGCTTCATATAAAGTCCCCTCCCCCCCCCCCAAATTAAAGTATAGGTTTCAAATTCAAAGGGACGTGACATCAGCCAGATCGATTGGGGAATATCAATTTTGGAGAAAATCGGCTGAACGCTTTAGCCGCTATAACGGACGGACGGACGGACGGACGGACGGACGGACATACGTTAGCCGTCATTCGAATTTTCGGTATCAAGGATCCACAAAACATGGTTTCTGACTACACTACATGTTAGAGGATTTTTTACCTAAATTTAGCAACTGGATTTATCCACTTTTTGATTTCCAGAGCCCTGTAATAAGAGTTTTTCTGCCGAAATTCGCCGTCTTTTCTCACAGCATTACATAACTTTCGCTCTAATCCGTAGCGGGAAAGTAAAAACGAAAGAAGAAAGGAGTGAAGGGAATTTGAGAAGTGCAAAGCAAATAACATTAAGAACTGGTGCTCTCATATGGAATTACAATTAAATGGAGCTTCATTTCTAGTATCTTCGAGTAAATAAAGTTGTAGGTCTTCGAATTCTTTAGGTTGAGAAGTCACGTGCAGGGCCCGTGATGCACGCGGAGCCCCCCTCTCGCTTCCACCTTCATCATTACGCGCCATTGCGGCGATTCATCATTAACGGGGCCCCGCGCCGTCAGAGATATTCCCCGGCGGGGGCGGAGGCAGAGGGCCGGGGTTCGAGTCGTTAGGTGAGTCACTGCGCGCATGCGTTGGGGGCGCTGCTGGCGGGGGGGGGGGACAAGCGGGCGACGATGGCGAGGGAAGGGCGGGGCGGCGCGGGGGCGGCGTTGGGGTCGCGGAGAGCCATGCTCTCACCGTGCGCCGAAACCACGGAATGTTTTAACATTTTTGTAATTTAACCTACCGCTGACTTCTGCTCTGCGTACAACCAACAACTGCGTACAAACCGGTAGCGGTAGCTCAGGGCATCAACTGATGTCACTACAGCGCCTCTGACCGGGGGGTCATACGTTCCCACTCCCCACGGCGGCAGGATTTTCGACACTAGCTTTTCAGCTAGGTCGAATTCAGTCGCTGTCTTGAGGAGAATTCTAGCGGTCGGCTGCTCTGATCGGTAATTTTCTGTGGTTTCTCCGATCAACGCCAGGCGAATGCCGGAGCAGTACCCTACTAAACGGACTATCTTTCCTTCCTCTTCCTTGTCCTATCCTCTCCCCTTACACACACACACTTACACTAACATGCACTACACTACCACATATCCCGGGAGACCGGTCGGGAGCTTAGAGCTTGTCCCGGCTGGGGCGGTGCCCCGCTGGTGGGAGAGTCCTGGTTAGGGGGAATCCTCCACTAGTCGACGGTAGGTCGGCGCCGGATCTCGCCATCCAGCGGGGGAAGATCACCGCCATCTCCCGATAAAAACATGCGCTACACTACCGGGACTAATGACCAAAGTAGTTGACGAGCCCGGAAACACGAAAAATCAATCAATCAATCAATCAATCTCCAGGGAGCAGCAAAACCTCGTCTTACCGGACGGATTGACATAGTCTCAGAATGTCGATTATTATCATTCACATGTGACAAATGGAAATTAAATACGGTTCTTAACCTCTTAAGTGTCCTACCTATTATTTACTCTTGATGTAGATTTTTACTACGTTACCATGCATTGAAGTTAGAGTAAAGAGAATAATAACATCAAAATTCCTCTTTGTCTTCATTTTTCATGGAATTGTTCATGACAAAAAAAAAAAGAAAACAATTTCCCGAAGTATTCGGAATTCTAAAGCGAACACTTTCACTCTGCATCTTAGATGAAAATGTTAATAAACTGGTCCAGTACAGCTCTGCCCGGAAGCTTGCTTGGAAGGGGATAGAAAAGTTACATTTTACGTAAAGCAGTCAGTCTCTGCCACACCCCCCGCAACAGCCACTCCAGAGCCCCTGCCCCCGCGCCCGAGACGAGGCGGAGGCCGAGGCGGAGGCGGGCCGCTCAGGTAGTGGCGTGGGAACGGCGCGGCGACGGGGGGCTATCATTAGGCGGTCGCCGGCAGCCACCGTCCACCGCGGGTGTGGCCACCCAGCCCGCGCACCACTGCAGCGCCGCTGTCGTTCTCACTTCTTTAGTGCAGGCGATTTCCATTTCATCTGCGCGTCACCCCTTTAGGGCCGGAACCCTCATTCGCCACCCGATCCACAATATCTGTCACTGCTACCTCTTCGAACATCGCGACTCCACCCTGTCCCGCTTCCTTTCTCTGTCTTCTTCGCCTTCTCGGGCTGCCATCGCCACCACAACAGACGGCCAGCGCCAGGCGGTTACGAGCTGTAGATCGGTGGGCAATTCACCACCGCGGATGACGAATATAATTAGCGGTAATGAGTGTGATCATGTGAGCAGGACTGTCTGGAAAATAGTCGGTTGTGCGGGCGCCTCCCCGCCCCCCCCCCCCGATGCGCCGCGCGCTGCACCGTGCAGAAGCGGCAGCGGCTCTTTGCGTGCGGGGCCGTGCAGCGTCAGGTGCAGCGACCGGGCGGGAAGGGAAGGGCGGGGTGGGAAGGAAGGGCGGGGTTGGAAGGGCGGGTGGGGATGGGAAGGGCAGTGGGGGCGGGCGGCGGGCAGTGGGGCGGGCGGGCAGGGGGGCGGGGGGCGAGTGGGGCGGGCGGGCGAGGGGGCGGCGGGCGAGTGGGGCGGCGGCGGGCGGCGGGCGGGCGGGCGGACGGGGCGAGGCGGGCGGGCGAGGCGGGCGGGCGGCGAGGCAGGCGGGCGGGCGGGGGGCGAGGCGGGCGGGCGGGCGGGCGGGAGAGGCGGTGGGCGAGGCGGGGGGCGGGTGGGCGAGGCGGGGTGGGCGGATGGGCGGGCGGGCAGGGCGGGCGGGCGGGCGGCGGGCAGGGGAGGCGGGGTCGAGCAGGCGGGATGGGGCAGGGCGGGCCGAGCAGGCGAGGGGGGCGGGCGGGCGGGGGAGGCGGGCGGGCGGGCGGGCGGGGCGGCGAGCGGCAGGGCGAGGCGGCGGGCGAGGCGGGTGGAGGGAGGCGGGCGGGACGGGGCGGGCGGGACGGGGCGGGCGGGACGGGGCGGGCGGGACGGGGCGAGCGGGGCCGAGCAGACGGGATGGGGCGGGCGGGGCGGGGCGAGGCGGGACGGGTTAGGGTCGAGGTCAGGCCCAGCGGGGGAGGGGGCGCGACCAGACCGCTTGTGGCGAATCGCAAATTGTGCCTTCCGAATCTTCCATTCTCCGTTTGATCGCAGCCGATATTTCCAGTTATTGCCTGGCGCGGTCAAGCATGCATTTGGATCACTATTATTGATCTCCATTCACACCTTCACCAAGTGAGAAGGCGACGTAATGAGCGTCAAGAAAATTGTAGATGATAACTTTATTCAATACAGTAAGTTTTTTAAAATTGTGTAAAGGATTCCATTTAAATTTATGTCTTATTTAAAGGATAAGATCGTATGAGTTGTGATAATAAGAGATTACATATTCGTTCATTGAATGTGCGCAGTTTTCCACTAAACCCCCATTAACACGAATTCTAACGGGCCGAAAAAATCGAAGTTCATGTTATAAAAGTTCGCGTTATCCGAAAATTGTATATGGCCATATTACCGTAATCCCTTCCCGGGACCGAAGTTTTGTTCGTGTTAAGGCAAAATTCGTTTAAGCGAGTTCGTATTAACGAGGGTTTACTGTTTTACCAACACTCTCTGGAAAGTCGAAATATATTAATTGTCAAACTTTAAAGTCAGTTTCGCGCAGTTACGAAAAAAAAAACTTCTTCAGAGGTAGCTTTTTTTAATAATATTTTAAAAAAAAAACTGTATACAGCATATTAAAAAATAACAAGCCACGACTACAGAACGGCCGCTTCGTGTGACTACCCATGAGGTAAAATTTGCAACGTACCCACGTCAGAATCTTTCTCTTCACGCGGGTAACCCAGGAGCGTAAAATTACGTCAACACACAACTGCCGAAAGTAGCGTTTTCTGACACCGCCGTCGGCGAGAGGACCGTCCGTCTCATTGCACAGCGGCGGCGGACGACAAGCAGTTGGCCGCAGGAGTTGGCGGCGGGCGACACGCCACGACTTGCACGTCATGCATGAAGAACAGGGGCATGGACACACCGGCAATGAGTTACGAAGAAGTTGCTAAAAGTAGCCGCGGTAATGACAGGGGCGAGGAACGAACCAATAAGGGGTTTTACGGTGTGTGGTGGAAGATTAGAAAAGTGTGGGAAACTTAGCTGAATGCTTTGCGAGAACAAATTAGAGAGTGAAGAGCGAGTGATGGTTAAGAGTAACAAAATGGTTATAGCTGAAAGAAGGAACGATAATGAAGCTGCACGTAAGGAGAAACAAAATTACTAGAATGTAAAGTAAAGGCATTAATTAAAACGTAAACTAGAAATTTATGGGCAAGTCTATCAAACAAGAAGTGCAATATGATTCGAGCAAAAATGTGAGGGACACGTAAGAAATAATAAAGTTTGATGAAAATTATGATGGAGAAACTGGAGTAGGAAATTGCGATCAAATTGAATTAATATTAATAGTGACCGAAATGACCAGTCAGAAGAAAACTCTGATAATTGAAATATAATTAATAATTGAAAACGATTAATTGTAACAGATTCTAACTTATTTAAAACAGACACCAAAATATTTTTAAATAATTTATTTATTTCAATTTCGACCCTAATTGAAGTCTTCCAAAAAATCAAAGAAATAAATTATATAAAAAATATTTTGTGCCTGTTTTAGTAAGGTCAGAAAGCTATTACAAGTCAATAAGATAACAGACGTTAATGTATTCTTTAAAACTCAAAACTAATTAATTAACTTGTAGGCCAATCGAGAGAGAAATGGGACTATATGAAGCTCGGATGGCATCAGTTCACTCTTAATGCCTTATTTTACGTGGCGACATTCGGCCCATCAAACCCGCTCTTCCTTCTAACCACGCAAATTTCGCTACACTCCTTTCATGATCTAGAGAAGAAAGAAGGTATCACACGGGCGAAAAAACAGGATTTAAATTTTGCTTAGAGGAGTTTTTAGGCTCGAGAATCTTTTACATGCAGCAAATCTATAACAAGGGACAGCTGACTTTACTTCCTCTCCGAAGGAAGACGTACGAAGAATTTTTTTCGCCCGGTTTTGGGTACCGATACGGCCGCTCGAGGTCCGATACGCTAACCGTTTTACCATCAAAGCCCCGTGGAGCCGCCGGCGGCGGGCAGGCCGGAGACGTGCGCGGCGGCGACAGGCGTGGGGCGTGCGCGCGCTTGCGTGCGGCGCGGCGACGCGTGCGCGGCTGCGTCTGAGGCGCGCGGGGCCGCCGCCGCCGCCGGACCCCATCACAGGCGCCGCCGCCGAAATCGAACCCGGCCCCGAAGCTCCTGCGGCGGCGCACAGTGACCGCTCACGCGAGCAGTCGCCGCCACCGGGCCCCGCCCCACCCCGCCCCGGCCCCAACCGCGGCCCCGCCCCGCCACCCGGCCCCCGCCCCGTTCCCAGCCCCGACCCCGCCAACCGGCCCCACCCCGCCCGCCCCGCCCCGGCCCCGCCCGCGCTCCCGCCAGGCCCCCGCCCCCGGCCCCGCCTCTGGCCCCGCCCCCGGCCCCAGCCCGCAGCCCTCGATCCCGCGCCTGGCCCCGCCCCGGCCCCGGCCCTCGCCCCCGCCTCCCGGCCACCGGCCCAGCCCTCGCCCCGCTCCCGGTCCCCGCCCCGGCCCCGCCCCGGCCCCGCCCTGGCCCCGCCCTGGCCCCGCCCTGGCCCCGCCCTGGCCCCGCCCCCGCTGCGGCGCCGGTGCCCTCGCAGCATCGCTCGGTGGGAGGCCCTAGGCCTCGAGTCGCCTGGGGGGCCCCACACTACAACATAGCTGGGTCGAATTCAGCCGCTGTCTGGAGGAGAATTCTAGCTCTCTGTTCAGTAGTGACTGATTAGTGTTTCCGGGCACTCAGCTGCATGTTTTATAGACGGCGGTGGCAGTGACATTCCCTGCCGGATGGCGAGATCCGGCAAGTAGAGGCCCTCATATTCGACAATACGCGCGGAACTACTCCTCGACTTGCGAGGCTATCCGCAACCACGTGTATACAATTAACTGCGCACGCCCCAGCTGGGGCAAGCTCTAAGCTCTCACCATTTGTGGTAGTGTAGTGCATGTGCTATAAGTGTAAGTGTGTAAATGGTGAGGAGAATTCTACCGACCGGCTGTTCTGATCGGAGATTTTACGTGGTTTCCCGATCAACACAGGCGAATGCTAAAGCAGTACCCTAACAAACGGGTTAAAGACTGAACCCGATCTTTCCTTCCTCTTCCTTGTCCTATCCTCTCCCCTTACTTACACTTATGTGCGCTAAACTACCATACATGATAGGAGACCAATCGGGTGCATAGAGCTTGTTCCGAGTGGAGCGGTACCCAGTTGGTGATGATACCTGGTGAGGAAAACACCGCTAGCCAAAGGGTAGGTCGGCGCCAGATCTCACCATCCAGCGAGAAAAATTCACCCCAACCTTCGATAAAAAAAAATTGAATTATAAGTATAGAATTAAAGACCATAGAAGCTTATGCGCCCGGAAATCTAATGAATCGTTGCCCCGGGCCGAATGAAGCCCGAACGCCGGAGGTGATCCGCCCCCACGCATCCACTCGCGCTGGAACGCGCATGCGCGCGAACGACGCGGAACAACGAATGCGGGGAATTCCAAACACGTAAAATATCGACTTATTTTTGCAAATATTTATTATTCTCGAGCAGCAACACAATTTTCATATCACTTTACAGTATCATTGTGCAATGGCCTTTATAGTGATAAAGAGTTTTACCTGCAGCAACGACGATAAACAATGCAAAACTGTTTTCATTAATTAAGAACTAAAAATAATGTTGGTCGCAAATTATGCATGAAAAAGGGGACAACCTGCATGACGAACGGCACTACGCCAGCAATGCAGCGCTCAACAGGCGACCCTGGGACACGCAAAAACAGCCTACCGGCGTGGCACACCCTCGGAGGCTTTTAGCAAAAGGGCAGCCACATGATATAAATGCTAACGAGCTGAAATTTGTTCAAATACTACGAGGTGCTATGTGTAATTAAATGGATACCTGTTGTGCTGTTTTAGCACCCCTAGTTTCATTTATTGTAAAAATGTGTTTTTCCGTTGTTTAGAGCGAGTCATTTCATAAATTGCATTCATCGAATGGGTTGGCTACGGCGACCTTCATTAAATATTTGAAATACGAAAACGTTGCTTTTAAAGAGAATAAGTGAATATTTGTAGATTATTGAAGAGAAGATTGTCAATTTTGTTGTCTTAAGTTTGAAGAATAAAGGGATTCCATTCGTTTTCGAGGTTATGCGGATTGGTCGAGACCTACTTTGAAATGCGATGAGCCGGAAACTCTGGGTTGATATTTATGAAATGCATGGGAAAGTTTTGTGATATACGTGACGATGGGTTCAATGGCCAAGAATTTTGGAAGATTCTTATTGGTTCTGTATCACAGGACGTTTACTCCTATTCTGAGGACCTTCTTTTCGAAGATGAGTTTTGTTGATAGAAGTTGGGGTGATGGTACACCAGTCTAGTCAAACGTAAGTTATGAGAGGTTGTAATAGTTAAGAATGTATCTAAAGCATTAAGTAGATATGTTTCCCCTCAGGCAAATTCCAATCTGTCAGGTCAGAGGCTTTAGGATTCGGAAGTCGCCGTCGGGGTAAAAAAAACAAGAAACACCCGTGCATACAAAACCTTACGGTTTACTAGTTCGTTGCTGAACCAAGCAAGAATTCGAAACATCTTTTAATTTATCTAGCATCAAAGGTAAAAAGACGAATTGTGTCATCAGTTGTGTCAGATAAACCAGAGTGTGTAACTAATTACTAGTAGCTGTAAGTGCTACTCAAGAAGCATTTGTGTCTTTGAAAGAAAATGTAACTCCTAACAGTGAAATAAGAGAACGGCGGAGAATTTTAAATTCTTGGGAACATTTCAAAACTGCAATATTCATATTATATCAACAAAATCATGTTTATATCGAGTTATTTTTCTTATTAGAGAAGAATACATTTATTTATTATAATTTCCTGAGTGTTATTTCTTGTGTTGGTAGATGAGCGCACATATAATATTCAAAAGACCCGCGCCTTTTTCGGAAATAATATCTATAAAAAAAAGTAGCTTGGTCATCCAAAAGTGTCGTGATGTTACCGGGAGCGTTTGTGGTCTGCAATGGTTAACGGTATTGATACGACGTGGGTGCGTCGCACGAGAGGTGGGCAGAGCGAGCAACGGAGACAAAGAACGCGCCGAATGTGAGCGAGGAGGTGGCTTTAGGCAAGTTGTCCGCGCGAGGGGCGACGGCAGGGGAGGCGCCCGATATGGCGTGGGCGTGTGCGCGAGCGGGGGCGCGGGCGGTGGCGGCAGATCGGGGCCGCGATAGGGCGGCGCGCGCCCGCAGGGGCAGGCTAATTATTACACGTCATTAGTCCGAGCCCAGACGCCGCCGGGGTGGCCGCAGAGGGGACGGGACCGGGCGGGGAGGGGCGGGGCGGAGCGGGGTGGGGCGGGCGGGGCGGAACGGGAGGCGGGGAGGGGCGGGGAGGCGGGCGGGCGGGGGGGCGGGGGGCGAGGGCGGCGGGCGGGCGGGGCGGGACGGGCGGGCGAGGCGGGGCGGGACGGGCGGGGGGGCGGGGGGGGCGGGGGAGGGCGGGGTGGGGCGGGATGGGCGGGCGCCCTCGTGTTTGCCCGCGCCCGTCGCCCGCTGACGTAAACGCCGCCCCCTCGCCCCCTCTCGCCACTACGTTTCCCCTTCCTCCTCCCTCGCCCGCTCGCCCCCAACGTTCCCCTGGCCCTGTCACCCTCCACTCCGTAATGCTAATCTGACGTGCCCAGGACTTGACTGCCAATGATTCTTACCCGAAGGTGGACTGATTGATGCTGTGATTGTATTTGTCAACTCAAAAATCAAACCACCAGTTAACTGTTTCTAAGAAGGAAAAGGGAGAAGAGTTCTGTCTTCATCGGAGAAAATTTACGTCTAATATAAGAAAGGGAAAAATTACTAGAATTTGTAATTGTTGCGGCAAAAGTCATTTTTACCTGGTATCAAAAATGAAACATTAATTACAACGAATGGAGGATTACTAAACAAGCGAAAGTTCTGGCATGAAAATTTACATTTACTCATTACAATTTCTTTTGAATGTTTTTTCTTCCAGAAAGCACGTCTCTAATTTATACATTTATAGGTAGAATAATTCTCGTAAAAAAGTTTCTATTTGAATGAAAGTGAGCGTTTGTGATAAAGTTCAAATAAGATACCATATTAAATATTTTGTATAGAGATCAATTAACATTGCAGCCAATTGCGCTCCCATTCAGAAATCGTTCTACTTAAATGAGAGTTTGTAACTGCGCGTTTGTTAATGAATTATTTATATTTGTTATGAATTACTGTTGCAAAATTTTGAAGAAGAATTAACTATAGTTAGTACACAAATATATTATTAAAATGTGCTTGAGATCTTCGATAAGAGTGCAATAGTGACTATGTTAGATCGGCAGGAAAATGAGTTACGGATTTCTAAATGAAGCACAAAGTATTTTTTTATATTCCTCTAATTGAGTCCTAAAGTTCAAGAACTTGTACAAGTAAAGCGTATAGTTATATATATTAAAAGTAAAAAAATAGTTAAAAGTATCCATTACAAAAACCTTGCAAAACTCACAAAGAAAAAAAGCTTGGAGTATTTTATTTAAACCAGCAATGCATTTCATGTCACTTTTTGCTTAGGTTTCATAAATTGCTTAAACAATAAAAGACCATCGACCTGTACTTACCAGCAGAGCTCAATATTATATTTTTCTCCCATTTCAATGATATAGGCAAAATCCTTTGGCGTCCAGAGTCGTAGAGATCCAATTGATAGATGAATCAGGGCGCGTCAACGGCCTAGGTCATTACTCCCGTAAGTGTAGTGTATGTTGTATCGCGGGAGGTGGCGATGATATTCCCCCGTTAGATGACGAGATCCCGCGCCGACCTGTCTTTTTGCGGGGTATTCACCAACCAGCTCTCTCCCTCCAGCGGAGCAACCGGGACAAGCACTAAGTTCCTGACTGGTCTCCGGCTTGTGTACGAGTATAGTTCATTTAGTGTACAGTGTGTAAGTAAAGGGTGAAGATAGGACAAGGAAAAGGAAGGGAAGGTGGCCCGTACTGCTTCGGCATTCGACTGGTGTTGATCGGAGAAACCCCGGAAAACCAGCGCAGCCAGAGCTAGACGTCTTCTCCAGACAGCGCGTCTGAATTCGATCTACCTATGTAGCTAGTGCCCTTGCCGACGAGATAAACGAGATCAGGAAGGTTCAAGGCAGGTGGACCGGGAGCGGTAGCTCGTGCATCAACTGATGTCACTGCAGCGCTTTGACCGGGAGGTCCCAGGCGAGTCCTGACGGCGGCAGGATTTTCGACGCTAGCTTTCAGCTAGGTCGAATTCAGTCGCTGTCTGGAGGATAATTCTAGCGGCTGGCTGGTCTGGTCGGTAGTTTCGGTGGTTTCTCCGATCAACACCAGGCGAATGCCGGAGCAGTACCCTACCAAACGGGCCACGGACCGCGCGCGATCTGTCCTTCCCCTTCCTTGTCCTATCCTTCACACTACCACATTTTCCCGGGGAGACCGGTCGGAAGCTTCGGGCTTTTCCGGCTGGGGCGGTGCCCCGCTGGTGGGAGAGTTCTGGTTAGGGGGAAACCCCACTAGCCGACGGTAGGTTGGCGCCGGATCTCGCCATCCAGCGGGGAAGATCACCGCCATCTCCTGAAAAACATGCACTACAATACGGGACCAATGACCAAGCAGTTGACACGCGGAAACACGAAAAATCAATCAATCAATCAATCAAAGCGAGGTGGAAATAAGAAGCGCGTCGAAGGCGGCCGAAGGCGGCCAAGGCGGCCGAAGCGACAGCGTCGGCGCGCGAATGCGGCGGGCAGGGCGAGCGAGCAGCAGCGCGCGAATGCGGCGGGCAGGGCGAGCGAGCAGTATGCGCGCGAATGCGGCGGTAGGGCGGCGAGCAGCATAGCGCGCGCGAATGCGGCGGGCAGGGCGAGCGAGCAGCATAGCGCGCGAATGCGGCGGGCAGGGCGAGCGAGCAGCATAGCGCGCGAATGCGGCGGGCAGGGCGAGCGAGCGGTATGGCGCGCGAATGCGGCGGCCAGGGCGAGCGAGCGGTATAGCGCGCGAATGCGGCGGGCAGGGCGAGCGAGCAGCATAGCGCGCGAATGCGGCGGGCAGAACGAGCGAGCCGTTAGCGCGCGAATGTGGCGGGAATGCGGCGGGCAGGGCGAGCGAGCGGTATAGCGCGCGAGGTGCGGCGGGAGCAGGAGCAGCGGGCGAGGTGCGGCGGGAGGCGGGGCAGCGGGCGTGAGCCGCCTGCAGAGCGCGGGTGCCGCCCACGGCAATCACCGCGCCGCCGCCGCCACCCTCTAATCCTCGCGCCGCCGCCAGCGGGCGACTCTCGCATTAGCGCCACACAACAGCCGCCGATCGGATAATCCGAGCGCGTCCTAATGTTTCCATTCCGATTCTCGCTGCCCGCCGATGAGAAACCTCTGCGGAGTTACGAATGTGGGGAAGTGGGGATTTCCTTCAAAACGAACTGTGCTTCACACACGGTGTAAAAAGTTACGACAATTGTATAACGATTTGGTTTTTTTTTCTTTCTTGCTACGGAGTAGAGAGAAAGTAATGTAATGCTGCGAAAGGAAAACGGCGAACTTTCGGCAGAAAAACTCATTACAGCAGCCTGGTAACGAAAAAGTTAGTAAATACAGTTTTAAATTTAGAAGAAAAAAAAAACTTATTACACATGGTGAAGCCAGAATCCATGTTTGGTACATCCTTGATACAAAAAAATCGCATGAGGGCAAAACGTCGGGCCGGTCGGCCGGCTGTTGTCGCGGCCCCTTGAATTTGAAACCGATATGTTAATTTTGGGGGTGCTATACACGAAGCCCTTGGGACATATTCCAAACTTTTTTATTGTATATCTTATTGCTCTCAAAGTTATATAATGGACATTGATGGATTTGTGAATTTGTTTTATGTCTTGTATATTTCTCTCTATGACATGTTCATCATCAATTTGGTGTGTTTTCACGCTAAAAGCAAAGGTCGTCGCGCCGAGTCAGTACTTTGCTAACAGGAAAGGAGAAATCCTAGTAAGATGCATCAGGGAATAAGACCACCCATCCGTTTTCCGGGGCTCAATTTTTTCTAAAGAAGCTTCCACAAAAGTGTAAAGAACGTATCATCTTCTGCGGTTGTCGTCGTTCTAGCCCGGGATCGTTTGAGTACGCAGTGGTATGTCACTGCGCCTCAGTGTTCTAATTCTAAAAGTAGTATTATAGTATCTACCCGCTGTGAATAAGTTGTTAAGTCAAACCCCCCAACTTTCCAAGAATCGACTTTAACTCATCTCATTACTGATAACAGTTATTTTATTGCCTCTATTATGGTGAGAAATGGGTTATATTTTACTAAATTTTATCGATTTATTGTGAAATCCCGCATTTTCACAACTGTGCAAACATAAAGAGTTGTGCTCTGAAAAGTACGAAAATTTAACTTAACCATTGCGCGTACTAATATTAGAGCTGTCCTTTTTCTCAATCAAATTGTATTAATTTAAAATGTATATTCTTCTCGAGCCTTTTCTCGCAAAAATCATCTATATACTCAAAAACATACTTATGTTTTTCATTGTTCATGCTACCAACTTATTTAAATCTAAAACGGACACGTCGTAGAAATTATTATCGCAGGTAGTCATTCGGCCGATATAAACTCTCGGACAATTGAAAAACTACCTTAATGGGAAAAAACGACTGGTACACGTTATCACTGCAGTAACAAAGCCATCTGTTATACGAAAAGAATTTCGTGTATTTTTAATTGATAATACTCGAATGAAATTCTTCGCTCTAAATAAATAGGTTTATTTCCTTTTAATAATCACGTTGAAAATAGCGTTCATATTTTGGCATTAACTTATGAGGAGGATTTGTATTCACTATGTTTGTGTTTCGAGAACAAAAATACATCTGAGGTATGAAACACCTTAATAGTGTATTACAAATATTCAATAATGTAAATTTTGAGTCATTCAACTAATATATTTCTGTAAATGTCTTGTCTACGGCATACCGATGATTGGCCACCAAACCAAACTGTGATCAAACCAAACATTCCCTCTTCCATCAAAACGTAATTCTGATACTTAACAGCTGAAAGTAAAGCTGCATATACCGCCTGGAGACAGCGCTTTAGGAACAAGAAAAGGATAGAGAATGAGAAGAAAAAGAAGACGAAGAAGAAAGTGAACAATTTAGGTTCGTGCAGCACTGTGAACTACTTGTACTTTTTCATTCCACTTCATATGAATTCTTTGAAGAATTTTCTAGAGTGGATTCATTTAATTGAAAATCATTACCTTTTCACACACAAAATAAACATTTGATATAATTTATTTTATGTAATTCTTTTTAAATTACGTTATTAATCTATTGCCAATGAAAGAAGAATATTGCTTTTAAAGTCGAAAAAAGTTGTTAAATTTTTTTCCGTTCAATGTTTTAAAAATATATTTCAAATGAATCTCCTCCCCTGACCCGTCTTTGCTAAAATCTGCCTTGGAATGTGTTACACGTAAACTCGATTTTTAAGTAATGCATTTAAGTATTAAATCAACATTTTTAGAGCATTGAAGGTTTGAATATGAGATAATCACTTCAAAATGTTGCCCTGATGCTGGTGCCTCCGATTTTTATGCTTTTGCATTTCTTCATGGAGTATATTTTTGAGTTTTAAAACCAATTAATCACGACTTTTACACAAAATATTTCAGAGTAGGGAAGCGATAATTTAAATCAAATGATGTAAGAAGTTCATGAGTGAAAATTAACTAGTGGTGGTACCACAGCATGTACTTCCTTGCATTATTTGTAAAGAATGCAATTTCTTTTTGTAACGAATGCAATTCTACTAGCTCAAACAAAACGGCGCCTGTTTTAAGCACCTTTGCTCTATCCCAGCAAAAAAGGTGAAGAAAAAATTGGATACTTTTTCCGAAAATCATATTGTTAAAATTGTTTTTATTTCACGAAAAATTTGCGATGTCACAAAGTGGACATCAACTCATTCAAAGAACTAATTTTAAAGAAAGATTTCAATAAGAAAAAATTCAATATCAAGCCGTCTTCAATATTAAAGTTGTAGGAAGATGTCTTTTTTTAAAGAATATATTTGCAATTTTTGAAAATTCATACAGTTGTGAGAAAATCTAAACTGCGCCTTTTAAAGTGTACTTTGAAACACTCGAGAAACAAATTTAAACCAAAAATTGCCAGCCAATCTTGAGAATATTTTGAAACGGTCGTAGAATCTTCATGTACTTTAGAAATCAAATTATCAGGGAATTAGAATTTCAAACTCAAGGGGCCGCGAAATCGATCAGAGAGATTGACGAATATCATTTGCGATGACAATCCTGCTTAATGTTCTGCTAGCGTTGTTGACAAATAGACGGACGAACAAACAGGCATAGACAAATGGATGAACAAACGTTTAGCCATTAACAGATTTTTCGGTATCTAGGATCAACAAAACGTGGATTATGACTACGCAACGTGTTAGAGGAAATGATTGGCCCAGGAACAAGAATTAACCACTGTTTTGGTACTAGGATCCCACAAAACGAGGTGTTCTATCGTGTATAGACAATATTCTCTCTATTCTAGGTAAGTAGCGAGAAAGTGAAAATTAACAATAATTTATTTTAATAATTTGTTTGTAATTATTATACAACAAACTAAATAATTATAGTTTTGTGTAGTGTATTTATTCAATTAAATAAATTATGCATTTAAAAATTATTTTGGAATAAAAATATCTGATTGAAAGCAAAACTCTCAGTTTTTAATTTTAAAAAAATATTCTTAAACATTAGAAAAAATATATTTTGAATTAAAAAGTTTCGTTTGTTCATGCATCTTGAGTGAAATATTAATATCAAAATGCACTCATAGTGATCATTTACTATATCGTGTAAATATGTAAATGAAAATATATTTAAAAAATGGAAAAAACAGTAACAGTGATGAACTGGAACTTTGATAGCGTCGGATGCGAAGGGGAATTCAGAAACCGCGTGTAGTCGGTTGAGGGGGAAAGCGGTAGCCGTCAGGAGCGGTAGAGGTGAAACGATGGGCCCTCGTGTAAAAAAACACTCCACCCGATCTCGGAACCTATACTTGAGGGCTTAGAAGAGAGACTTCAAGATGCCTACGGGATATTATACACATTATTCTGTTGCCGCAAATGCAGGGATTCTTAGAGCACAAATATCATGCATTTATGCTCACTGAACATCTCCACGCCCTAATAGGGAACAATGAAAAGGAAGCACCTATTGTTCTACTTATCAAAATTCACCCAGCATAGAAAGGCCTATTATGAATTCAGAAAGGATGATAATTACCCTCACCGAGATCAGGTAATAAAATTACTTTGTAGTACTTTACTATGCTGACCTACGCTGTTAGAGAATCTGGTGAGTAATTTTATTTCTAGGAAATCAAGAATGTCACCAGAGAATTTGAACCAGAATTAACTGCGTAGGAAACTGAAAATTATTCAATGTGGAAACAGAGGACGTATTTCTGGTGACAGCGGTTCGCTTTTAGACATTATTAGTGCAACTACCAAAATAATAGGTCCATCAAACTGTGTCGGTGAGAAAATAACCTGGAGTATCTGGGGAGGATCCTTACCGAAGAACGAAGGGCGTTTAAATCTATTTCCCGAACTGAAAATTGCTCGTACGTCACTCGAGGTCACCGTCAGCAAGGCGAGCCAGTTTTCTCCGCGCTCTCTACGAGCGAGGGACAGCACACGTGACATGTCCCGCAGAAGCTACTCGTGGTCTTCGACCGTCGATCGCGCGCGTCCCCTCCGCCCCGACGGAGAAGGAGAAATCCGCATTCATCTTCTAACCTAACGGCTTAGGTGGCTCAGAGCCTTAGTTGCTATCACTGCAGTTCCTCTGATCGGGAGACTCCCGACGGCGGGAGGATTTTCAATACTTGCTACATTGCTAGGACGAATTCAGCAGCTGTCGGGGGAAGAATTCTAGCGGCAGGCTACTCTCATCGATAGTTTTCCGTGGTTTCTCCGATCATCACCAGGCGAATGCCGGAGCAGTACCCTAACAAACGGGTCACGGACCGCGCGCGATCTTTCCTTCCTCTTCCTTCTCCTACACTCGCCTCTTTCTTACACTTGCACTTACATGCACTTCACTTCCGAAATTGCCGGGAGACCAATCGGGAGCTTAGAGCTTGTCCCGGCTAGAGCGGTACTTTCTTCATACTTTCATTTTTTCCTTTTAACAATTGTAACCTTTCTCAAGTTTCTCTTCTCAGTCGATGTACAGTTTTTCCTTAAACTTCCAAATAATTATTAACATTTATTTGATATGGTTGATTTTTCATCGCATTTCAAATATTTTAGTTTTAAATAAAAGTTTTACAAATACATGTTACAGAAGAACTTCTACGAAAACTGAGAAGAAGAAGAAGAAGAAGAAGAAGAAGAAAAAGAAGAAATACAAATAGGTTAGCAGCCAAATTGCACCTTGCGTTACAGATTGATTGAGGAACTGGTGATATCAACTGCTGCAGTCCTCACTCCCGTTAGTATAGTGAATGTTGTATTGGGAAAGGGGAGGTGTCCTTCCCCCAGTGGATTGTGAAATTCGGCGTCGAGTTGAACGTCGGCTTTCGGAGAATTTCACCCCGCAAATAACTCCCTCACAGGGGCACCGCCGTAGCTAGGACAAGCTCTAAGTTGCAGATTGTTCCCCGATATGTTTTCTAGTGTAGGGCATGTAAATGTAAATGATGCAATGGGTAAGTGTAAATGATGTAATACGACAAGAAAGAGGACGGAGAGATCGCACGTGCTCCGCGGTCCGTTGGTTCGGTCAGTGCACCGGCAGTCGCAACTATTGATCGGAGCAACCACAGAAAACTTCCGATCATCGGACACTAGAATTTTCCTCCACACAGTGGCTGAATTCCACCCAGCTCTTGTCGAAAATCCGCGACCGTTGGGATTCGAATCGTAGGACCTCCTGGTCAGAGTCGTCAGAAACGACGGTAATGGTGGCTTTGGGTTCACTCAGCCAGAACGAGATGTGACTCAAGAAACTCATAGAGAGAAATACATGAATTCAATTGACGCTAACCGTAGAAGAGGGAGGGGAGATCTTAATCCAAGAAGGCAAGAGATCTGAAGGGAAAAATAATGAAAAAATACAAACGAAGAAAAGCAAGAAACTGAAAGCAACGAAGGAACGATAAAAATTGGTGACTGTAAACACCGACGTGAAGAGTATATTAGTTTGCAGAAAAACAGCAGAAGAGGAAAATACAAAAAGAAACCGAAAAAATATGAATGGATGAAAAGGAATCGAAGTGTACGTCTGAAGGGGAGCACGGCAGTGGAATCGAAGATGGAAGAGTAGACCTTTGAATCGTGGAGTGGGAGAGGCGGGGGGGGGGACTTGTAGTCGCGGCCAGTGCAGACCTCCGAGGTGACGCTGGCTGCCTTCAAAGGTGTCCTTTCTTCCGGCAATTATCCGCGCAATTTGCCGCCGAGAGATGCCAGTGATGTAAGAGGCTGCGATGACGAACTGGTTTGAGGGTCTGCTGTCGCCTTGTAGTGCGCAGAAGCACTCATGTGGCAAGTTTTCCTGCGACTCTCTGGCGTCCCAACTACATATCTGAGCTATCTTTCGAAAAAAATAATTTTGTACATTTTAATACAAATGGGAAATTTTTATATTTGTATTAAAAATCGAGAGATATTGCAGTATATCGCCAAATTTGTGGTCGAACAAATATCAAATTGCATTAAATATTTACTACTCCAGGAGCAGTTAAAGAAAGCTCATGATAAAGAAAATAGTTTCTTACAGGTGTCTAAATATAATTCAAATTGAAATTAACTATCGTGTAACGTTCCTTTGTTACAACAGTGATAAACGTTGCAAATGTGAAAAGGAATGGGGTGTTGCACGTTGTTGATCCCACTGAAATAAAATTATGCTCAAATATCTGCAAGATCAGTCTTTCTCGTTGTCGATATTCGTTACTATTGCAATGTTTGTCATATAGTCAAGAGGTTTGGGTCATCGAGCAGTTCATATCTCTACCTGTGCAGGTGTCAAAGAATAGAAATTAGAAACTTCTAGAGTATACAGACATTGTGTGATAAACATATTGTGCAAAATCACTTTTTGCTAATGAACATTATGTGACAAATTTAACAAACTTACACATCTCACATCTGTCTTTGAGTTTTAGGTAACCTCTAAAGAACTCGTGTTGAACGGATCACTTTTTGATGTAGTCAAAGTGATTTGTGTACTTTCCAAAATAAGGGACAAATTGAACATGCGTATCTCGATTGTATGATATTTCCTGCAGAATATACACTGGCCAAAGTGATCCTTGCAGATCCGTCTTCACGCCCTAGAAGTTTGAAACATTTACTCCGAGACAGCTGCATTTCGCAGGCCAGTGAATGTTCTCAAGACGAATGAGGAGATTGCGGCCCGAGGCTGAAGGTGCCCACGGCGTAGGTGAACAGCGTGTGGGGCGGCGCGAGGGAATTCACCGCCCGCTACCCACTGCCCACCGCCGGCCACCGCTCGCCCGCCGCCCGAAAACCCCCGCCCGCCCCCCGTCGCCCGCCCGCGACCGCCCACCCCCGCCCGCCCACAACCCGCCCACCGTCCCCACTCACCGCCCGCTCACCGCCCGCTCAACGCCCGCTCACCGCCCGCTCACCGCCCGCTCACCGCCCGCTCACCGCCCGCTCACCGCCCGAACACCGCCCGCCCGCCCACCGCCCGCTCCCCGCCCGCCCACCGCCCGCCCACCGCCCGCCCCCTCCCCCCACCGCCCGCCCACCGCCCCCCCTACTCGCCCACCGCCGCTCACCGCCGCCCACCACCCACCCACTGCCCGCCCTCGGCGCCCTCGCTATTCGCAGCAGAGCGCGCGCCGGATGTGCACGCCCAGCGCGCGGCGCCCGACAAAAATTCATTACCGGTTTCGCGCACGCTGAGATCTTATTTCTTCCGATAAGTCCCAGGGACTTTAAGCGCACAGGCAACGGATCGGAGGCGAGTGGAAGCGAAACACAGACGAAGAATATTGAAGAGCGACATCTCGTAACTCGCAAACCTCGATGAGATCGCCTTACACGCTAACTTCAATGAGTTTCATATTTGCAGAATGAACAGAAGATCAAGGAAAATATGACAAAGCCAGAAAAAAAAGTATTGAAAACAAGATAAACTGAACAATATTATATAGTAAGTTTGATAAGCCATGACGGGATTCTCAAAAAGTTACAAATGTGATTTATAAGATTAAAATAGATAATTTGAAAAAAATTAGGGAAAGCGGAGAGAGAAACAGAAAAGGAATGAAAAAGGAAAGAAAGAAAGAGAAAGAAAAGGGAGAGACAGAGCAAGGAAAGGGAGAGAAAAAAGAGAGAGAGAGAGAGGAGAGAGAGAGAAAGAGAGAAAAGGGAGACTGAAAAAAGAGAGGAAGAGGGAGCCTGAGAAGGGAAGGGAGACGGGGGGGAAGAGAGAAGCAGGTCAACCCAAGGGGCGCGGGCCCGATCGGGCGCCGGCCGAGTCCGGGCGTTCTCACGGCCGCCTCCGAGGGGGCGTGGCGGCGGGGGGCGTAATGGCGGGCCGACTTTTAATGAAGTTAAAATTGCAGCGGGCGCGCGATGCATATCGCCCAGCAGCGCAGCGGCGCCAGCCAGCGCAGGCGCCGGCCACGGAGCGCTGCACCACGCAAACAGCTCACAGCACTCGCATCGATAAAAGGATTAGCCTCAATGACCATCGACAAGAGGATTCATTGATATTTTCGTGTTTCCGGGCGCGTCAAATGCTTTGGTCACTAGTCCCGTGAATGTAGTGCATGTTTTTCTCGGGAGATGGCGGTGATCTTCCCCGCTGGATGGCGAGATCCGACGCCGACCTACCGTCGGCTAGTGGGGTTTCCCCCTAACCAGGACTCTCCCACCAGCGGGGCACCACCCCAGCCGGGACAAGCTCTAAGCTCCCGAGCGGTCTCCCGGAATATGTGGTAGTGTAGTGCATGTTACAGTGTGTGTGTAAGAGGAGAGGATAGGGCAAGGAAGAGGAAGGACAGATAGCGCGCGGTCCGGGGCCCGTTTGGTAGGGTACTGCTCCGGCATTTGCCTATTGTTGATCGGAGAAACCACGGAAAACTACCGATCAGAGCAGCCGGCCGCTAGAATTCTCCTGCAGACAGCGAGTGAATTCGACCTAGCTGAAAAGCTAGTGTCGAAAATCCTGCGGCCGTCAGGACTCGAACCTAGGACCTGCCGGTCAGAGGCACTGCAGTGACGTCAGTTGATGGCAGGCTCGTCTGATCTGCACGTTTCCGATGGTTTCTCCAATCAATAACTGGCCAATACCGGACGAAGACCTAACGAACGGGCAAAGGACCGCGGGCGATTTGTTCTTCGTCTTTCTTCTCCTGTCCTCTCCCCCTACTCACATTCATGAACTACACTACCACATACGTCGGGACACCAGTTATAAGCTTAGAGCTTGCCCCGGCCGGGCGATTCTCCCGGGGAGATACCTGGATGGGAAAACACCCCGAAATCCGACATGTAGATTGGCGTCGAAACCCACCACCAAGCGTAGAAGGACCACCGCCAACTCCTGCGATAAAGCAGTCTCTACTAATGACCACAACAGTTGATGGCCTTGGGAACATCAATCAATCGAAGCCTTTTATTAATGATTCCACCTAAATACATCGAGTATTAAACATTCGATTCCTGTATTTCAATGGCCAGCAAAAACTTCATCCCGCGTCGTGCCAGTGTCGCAGCTCATGAACGCATGGACCGCCCGCCATCCTCTGGGTGAGGCTTCGCCAGCCAATGGCAGCGCCGAGGCGTAATGCAGCGCGGGTAATGGGGAGTTATCAGCGCGCGCGTAATGGGCTCGATTTGTCCCGCGGGCGCGATCCGCAGGGAGCAGATAAGCCGCGCGGAGCCAATCGGCGCCCGCCGCGCCGCCGCCGCCCCAGCGACCGCGCTGCCCGGACGCCGCCATTTTTTATTGCACCAGTGCCGGATGGGAGATCGACGCCGGCGGATTGACCATTTGCGAGGTCCCTTGCTAAAATGGTTTTGAGGCCCCCCTTTTTACTGGCAAAATTATTTTTGAGATTTTAACATTTTTACTCAAAATTAATTAAACCAAAGAAAACATGCCTTCAAATCATAATTTTATTCAAACTTTAAATTTGAGAATTGATAACAATTGTCTATTACATAAGAATATCAGTATATCAAACTAGCTACAATATATATATATATATATATATATATATATATATGTGTGTGTGTGTGTGTGTGTGTGTGTGTGTGTGTGTGTGTGTAGTGTGTGTGTAAATGGATGTTGGATTGTTTCAGATCGATGAACTCCGACACCGGAGCAGGACAGGGCGAGCGGGCAGATGATGGAACTAATGCTGGCCTCGGAGACGACGGCGAGTGGGCGAGCGGCACAACCAGGTCGTAACAGCGCTGGTGGAGGGGGAAGGGCATGATTCTAATAGTCATTAATAAAAGCAAAACTGACTAAAAATGCCGTTTACGCGTTTTTTTTTGTTCACAAAATCAGAAATAGTATCGTCGAATGATGAAATCTTAGAGCTTTGACTGAACATTATTGTTAGTGAATTGAGCTAGTCCTGTCCCCTAGTAGCTCGATACAAGTGTTTTAATCTTTTTAACGTAACTAAATAATATTTTATATGTACGCTTAGTAAACATTAAAATTAAAGAAATTAGAAAGGCGACCTCAACTTTCCACTCTAACTCCAATATTTGTGCTCGAAAACGCCAAATGTCGGGCATATGAAAAGAGTCCATTTCAATCAGTCAATCAGAACGCTGTGACAAATTTTGGCGCGACGGATTCTGCCATTCGACAAGTTCAAAACGTAATACATGAGAATGAAAATGGGTCTTAGAATAAACCTGTTATTAACTTCGGTAGCGTGTTTATCCAATTTGTTTATTTTTTTCCTTGGAATTAATTATGAATTTGTATAAGTATATTTTCATAATTTTTTAGCAAATTTATAATTTTGTTTAATGATTTTTTGGCCCCTAAGGTTCTTGAGCCCCCAATGCTGTAGCTTAGCTTAACGGTAAATTCGTCACTGAATATCGAGGAACATCTAATTTTTCGCGGGAGTTCAAAAAAGCAATAAGTGATAAGTCGGTCACGATAAATACATTGTTCCTTAACGAAATTGCGACACTTGCAGATTTTACGTTTTTCGATTCTACGTGAACGTGATTCTACGTGATCACGCATGAAATGTTAAAAGTTGCCTCAAGTTGTGATTTCCATAGAAGGACCAATTGTTTATGAGACTGAAGAACTGCATCGTTACCGAAACCAATAGCCGGGAAGGTACGCGACTCAATTCTAGGGACAATTGTTTTACTGCTAGAAAGAAATAGTGGGCTGTCGCATTAAGAACTCAACCTGGTAGTTTAATTCGAAATTAGTGCATACTCACGTAAATATATGAAATGCTCGATGAATCAATATGAATCATGAGTAAAAGTTTAAATGTGTATTCAATCATAAAAAGCATATTTTCTTTTGCAATGTACTAGGCAAAATAGAATACAAAAATGAAATAAAATGGAACGTTATTTAGAAAAAATCCTATACAAGACAAAAGATAAAATATTAAAAGAAATATCAAAGTTTATAAGTAATCTAAATTTACGAGAAAGTATATTTGCTTGTTTATTAAGGAAATATTTCTGAACTTCAACATGTGTGATATTTAATTGTGGACGGTAATCCTGACAAACTACGGCAATCAACGAAGCATTTACATCGGTTAATGTTGGGAGTTCTCGTCTAAGAAGATCGTAAAAGATGCTGAAGTCGGCGCAAATGCTGTTTCCCTCGCGATGAACTACCGCTCTGTAACGCACACGCCGAGGAGCCTCATCAGAAACTCCCCTTTGCCCAAATAAATACTCTCCTCTCTAATGAACACTGGTCGTCCGCGACAGTCGACGACGCAAAGTGGTAACAGAAGCGTCTGACGAGGTCTGCGACCCACGGAATGTGCGCGGTTTAAATGAGTCGCAGAAGCAGCCAATTTGGCCTCCCGCGCGCTACCGCCACCTTGGCGACTTTTATCGCCGCCGCCGCCGCCGCCGCCGCCGCCGCTGCTACCGCCCCGAGCAGTGTGGAGGCGAGACCACGTCGAGATCAAATCAAACACGACACAAGCATTGTCTATGCCTCGGGCCCGGAGAATGTTAAACAGGTCAGGAATGTTTCCCATCTGAATTTTAAATAATTCATATTGTAGAGTATGAATTATTCGAGCAATAAAATGGGTATTTTATTCAAATGAAAGTGTAATAACACCAAATGAACATCGGGTACCCTGGTGTAAAGAGGAAAAGACGAGTGTTACAATGCTACGGTGTGTGCAGCGTTAAAGAAATACAGCTCTACCAGCCCTTATCTCTTGACTCCTGGCCTCCTGAAGCATATTCGTCAAATTCTCGTATTATGCGGTTTGTTTATGGGAGTCGTATAGTCGCCGTACCCTACCTCCGGGTTACACGAGCCGAAAAATATGCATCCGTATTGCCTTACATCGCGAGTTTCCAATTACAACCGTTCACCGTTTGAATTATTTATGTGTAGATCTATTCCAACACATACACGTCTCGATGTATTAGAAGATATTAATAAATTCATATTTTGCTGAAAAGAGGTCAAGGATCTCAATGATATACGACTGAACGTTTTATATAGCCAAATGAATAGCATCCTAAATCATTTCGCTAGCAAATCATCCCATGAGAAATCAGTGAAACCGAAATTCAAAAGAATTCTCCCATTTAACATCTCTTTAAAATATATATCACTACTGTAAATGTGTAAGAGCTGTGAATAGCAATGAGAATTCAAATAAGCTAAGTTCACAAATATTCTGTGGAAATTGGAAAAAATGAATGTTCAACATTATTGATATTTTATTTGAGAGGATCGAGGCAACTTATAATTCTTATGTAATGAAATAAAGATTTCCTGGCATTTACCCCGACCAATTTATTTCTGGAATCCAAAGCATTCAATGACTGGATAACCGACATTCTTAGAAATAAAATTTTTAAAATTTAAATTAAAAGAAACATCCTTATTGAGGAAACTTTTCCTGTGACAACTGCGAAGGAATTCCTCCATCAATGGAATAGTTTTCCGATACGACAGCCGCGACCTACCCCACGCTCGCTTTCTTTCCGTGCGCAGCCCGCCCGACGCCGCATAAAAACGTGCATCTCGCTTCGCGCGGCGCGGGGGCGGGGGGGGCGGGGTGCGGAGGGGGGGTGAGCTACCGGTCATCCGCGAGGAGGCGTCGGCGCGTCCCCCGCACGCGAGGGCGGCATTACGCGCTGTCGCCACGCCCCCCTCCCACCCACATGCGCCATTGACGGATGCCACCAGCTGATGCGGCTCACTGACCATTGCTGCTCGCGCAACGGCACCGCCCGGGAATCCGAATCCCGATGGTGACGGATTGTATCTGCGTATTTGACATTTGGGGTCGATTGTCCGACTTTGCCGGCCAGTTAACGGTGTCCCCTACGTCTGGGCCTAGTTTATTTCCCACGTTTGGGGGTAAGAGAGACATGACGTATTCCCTTCACCGTGACTAACACAGCAGTCAAGTATCTAGGAATGTAACTTGACATAAACTAAACTGGAAAACACACATCCACACAACAGGAACAAAAACACAAGCTAAAATATCCCAACTTTACGCACTCATTAACAAAAAATCTTCCCTTAAAATAGATACCGGAATATTAATCTGCAAATCAATAATTAGACCAACAATGACGTACGCTTGCCCGATATGGGGAAATGCAGCTAAATCTAACATAAACATACTGCAAACTATACAAAATAAAGTTCTAAGAATAAACCCATGTTTATTTCAAACAAGCAAATCCACCTGAACTAAATTCCACAATAAAAGAACACATTTCAAACTGTCCGAAGATTTCTTTTCGTCACTTCCCACATCTCCCAGCGCCTCCATATTCAACCTTGTACGCACAGCAGAACCGAACTTACGTATAAACTCATGCTTCCCTAAAGACAAATTCCGACATCCATAAATCAGCAGGAAATTGACCTCAAGATCCTCCATCGAATAATCATATCAACGATCATTCTCTGGAATTTTAATTTTCTTTCAAAAATAATTAACATTTTTCAACATAAACCAAAAACATTGAACGCACCCATTCAGGGCACCCACAGTTAGGAAATAAACCAAACGTTTTGTACGTTTCTATTCACAACCCTGAAAAACACGTATGTATGTTGAACAGGAAGAAAATAAAATAAAACCGTGACTAACAAACTCCGCCTGGCTGAGCTTTTCTTCGTCACCCAGCTACAATAACAGATGATTTTAAAGGAAAGCTACAACTTTGTTTTTCCCCAACCGGGAATCGAACTCGGGACTCCACTATGGGAATCTGGTACGCTGTTCTTGAGCGGTTGTGGATTTTACACACTAATTACGTAGGCAGATCAAACACTTACAGGTCTAGCTGCCGGCTGCTGTGAGCGGCGACTTCCCTGCTTTCTCCGATCAGTAGCAGGTGAATGTCGGAGCATTACTATCCTAAGACACGAGCCACGGACGGGGCGTGGGCTTTCCTTTCTCTTGCTTGTCACAACCTCACCCGTTGCACACGGACTCATATACTACACTACCACTCACGAGGCTAATCGGGAGCTTAGTTTCTCCGGCCTGAGGCGGTGCCACGCTGTGCCGAGATACAAGGAGGCGGGAAAACCCTGCTAGTCCATGTGTAGGTCGGCACAGTAACCCGTGTTTCAGCAGGGGAGGAACACACCACCGCACGGCTATAACAGGCACTTCGCAGGGACTTTACTGCACATCTTCTCACGGAACTAATGACTAAATTAGTTGGCTGCCAGGTACTCACACACCCGCCACGCCTGTTTCTCTTCGCTGAGCACCTCTCGTGATATCTTCTTACTTCCTTTAGACAAGGCTTATCTCGCGAATGTGGACTTTTCTGCACTCTCAGGCTGTGACAATCCCTGAAGCAAGCTTTCTTTTTGGTCCCGTGAAAATGTTCAGTGAAACCATTCAACATGAGCTTTAAGGATTCCGAATGCTCGAAACTAACATTTGATGTTACTTCTGACTATTCCTGATCGATGCAACGCGAGCATCGGACTATGTGACTTACATTTTCGCTTTTCGAAGCATTTCACGTCACAAGAGCAAGCAACTTTTTAAACATTCGTGCACGTGTTTAGTCGGTTCATTTGATTTGATCACTTTTATGTTTGTGAGAAATGAATTTAACTAATATGAGAAATAGTTTGCAATAGGCTACAGGCTTTTTCTTACGAGGTGTCAAGATTTCCTTCTTAGATAATCGAAGGTGCGATTGAGGAAAACTGTAATTTGTAATCTCACACTATTCCAGAATACATTTCTAATATTAAATAGTACGTTAAATTTTAGTTATTATTCAATAATATCAATTTATTTCTCAAAAACCAGAAAAAATTGCCAGTGAATTTTTTCACAGTTATCTTAATGAAGAAATTCGAAAAGCAATTTGAATTGCAACGAGTTCTTGTTAATTTGAATTTAATTAACGATATCTATTAACGTCCAAGAGGAACTGCGTAAATAATTTGACTTTGGTTCATTTAATTATTAGTTGAACATCTAGGACTTTCATGTCATTACTTCAAACACACTTTTCTACGACGTACTTTTCTAACTAAATGAACTAGGCTGTACGTGGTGTTTTTCTGCAAACTAGTCGCAAGAAGAGAACAGTGCGGCCCAAGTCTGAGCTCTGGAAGGAGAGAGCCTCGGGGCGAGGGGGCGGGGGTGGGGGTGGATTCGGCCTCCGCCATCGATCCGCGCCCTCCCTCGCGGCGTCCACCCTCTCCTCCCCTCCCCTCCCCCCCACCCGCGATCAATACGCACCCACCCACCCGCGCCCTCGAGCCTTCTCCGCCGCGATTTCCTCCCCACCCCCACCCCCACCCATTCCCCGCCACCTGCCACCGCTCTCCGCACGCGGATTCGGTAATTGCGACAGTGCACTTATAACAATCTTAATGCTTGATTGATTATTGATTCCGGGAGCGGCAACTGCTTAGGACATTGCTCCCGTAAGTGTAGTGCACGTTTCCCTCTTGAGGTGTTTGTGATCTTCCTTCACTAGATGATGAGATCCGGTTCCGACCTACACGTTGGCTTGTGGGTTCTCTCCGACCAGGTATCTCCTACCAGCAGGACATCGCTCCCGCCGGGACAAGCTCTAAGCTCGCGACTGGTTTCCCATCATGTGTGGTACTGTAATCGGTGTGTTTGTAAGCAAGGGGTGAGGATAGGACACGAAATTGGAAGAAAAGATCCCTTGCGGTTCGGTCCCGTTTGTATAACAATCATTAGAGAATATCACAGTTTTTAAAAATTTTGAAGATAAATAACTCAAATTTTCTTTTTCAATTTCGACGATAGATATGTCTTTTAAAATAATATAATTTATATTCAAGAGCGGGTGATGTGTTTTTAAAAACATTTCTATTTTTCACATTGTATTATTTGTGTGTGTGTGTGTGTGTGTGTGTGTGTGTGTGTGTGTGTGTGTGTGTGTGTGTGTGTTGAAAATTCTTAAAGACACGTTTTTTTAGTATTTATTTTAGGTCCCATTAACAACAACGAAGTATTGTGCGCAGTTTCTCACAAACATATTACCAAACAAAATTATATACTTGCAAATTCCTTCACTTTTCTGCTACTTCAAGAGGTTACGTAAACTACAACCGGTAATTGTTTAATGTTGATAATTATACACAAAAAATATTGAATTATTGTGAGAATTATTAGATAATTGTTGTCAGTACTGTATTCTCTGTTTAGTAATCCGCCCGTCCGTCCGTCACTCCCGGTTACACCCCTTCCATTCCACCAATCGACACAAATGTGTCATTCGTCGGTCTCCCGTTGGGGAACTGATTAATTTACCTGCATCCATCAAACAGATTTGATGATATTGCTGAAAAAACATGATTTGGGCGCTCTTCAGCAACTAAAACGCGAATTAGGCGCCTTCAGAAGCTCATGTTTTTTCTGATTGCAATGCAAGGCGATTGGCACTATTCTTGGCATACATCCTCTAGGATATTCAGGAAGAATTCTACAAAACACACGTTTTAATGGTTTGAATGCACCTACATTGCTGAAACGGTGTAAATTACTCATGTCCCTTGTCGGCATCACATAAATTGCTACGACTTGATTCATCAGATTAATGATAGTCTAATTTCGTAAAATTTATTTCTACGTTCTATGTTCGAAAATAGATGAGTCGAGCAATATGTGAAAACTTCTTTTTATTATACATTAGCAAAGCACACACTTTTTAAAAAATATATGAAAATACCTGCTGAAAATGCCAGGCTAAGCTAGTAAATACATATTGGGGAGGGCATTATGGAAAGTTTTAGGAATATATTTTTGAATGAGTGCCTATTGTTCCTTGTTCAACTATTTCAAAAAGAAATTAATTGTGGGAATTCTGATTGGATGTTGTTGACGTTCTTATAAGAAGAAATAAAAGAGGTCATCTTCGTCAACATATCAGCTTTATTAAGATAGCCGGCTTTCGACGGCTTTGCCGTCATCGTCAGTCTCGCTGCTGTCGGCAAAAGTCGAGCGACTGTGCGGCAAAGTTAATGCCTTATTTTACGTGGCGAGACTCGGGCCATCAGGCCTGCTCTTCCGTCTAACCACGGAAATTTCTATACGCTCCTTTCACCACCTAGCAGAGAAAGGAGGTATTACCTGTATCTTGGGGGACGAAACTGGCGGATCTCAATTTTGCTCAGAGGCTTCTTTTAGGCTTGAGGATCTTTTACATGCAGTAAATCTACTACATGGAACAGCCGGTTTTACTTCCCCTCCGATGGAAGGCGTACGAAGGATATTTTCACCCTTAAAAGTCCACGACTTCGATCGGGTTTGAACCCGCAAACTCGGGGCAAACAGTCTGAACAGTACGTCGACCGTTATACCACCGAATCCGCAATCATTATTCAAATACACTTCCACAGTTTAAACATCTATGCACTTTGGTAATCATTGGTTGTTTTTTCTGATACTGACGCTCCACTATAGACACTCATTAACAAAACAAAACAACAAAGGTGTACGAAAATGCGCTCCGTTACTGATGAACTGAATCTGGGAAGCAGTACGAGATCTGTGGCCAAGGGTACGACCCCTGGCTGACGTGCTCTGCTGGGGCCCTCCCACCGGGAGACCCTCGGAAGAAAAAAAAGGAAGCTTCATCGCGCGCTGCGGGGGCAGAAGGGGCGGGAGGTGGGAGAGACTTCCACAGCAATACGCGTAAATCTACCTCCACGCCGCGCCGCGCCGCGTGCGCCACACAGATACTCGGCAATATATTCCCCGCGAACGATCTAACGCGGCGTACGAGCGGTGTTAACGGCCGGATCTCGCGTAGCGGGCGGGCGGGCGGGCGTGCGGACGGGCGGGCGGCAGCGGGCGGGCGGACGGGCGGACGGGCGTGCGGATGGGCGGACGGGCGGGCGGGCGGACGGGCGGACGGGTAGGCGGGCGGGCGGGCGGCGGGCGGACGGGCGAGCGGACGGGCGGGCGGCAGGAGGGCGGCGGGCAGCGAGGCGGGCGGGCAGCCGGCGGACGGGCGGCAGCGCGCGGACGCGGAGGCGGACGGGCGAGGACGGAGACGGACGGGCGGACGGGACGGACGGCGGACGGGACGGGCGGACGGGCGGACGGGCGGACGGGCGGACGGGCGGCGGGCGGACGGGCGGACGGGCGACGGCGGACGGGCGGACGGGCGGACGGCGGACGGGCGGACGGGCGGACGGGCGGACGGGCGGACGGGCGGCGGCGGCGGGCGGCGGGCAGGCGGGCGGCGGGCGAGCGGACGGGCGGGCGAGGCGGCGGCGGCGGGGCGACAGGCCGATGCCTCTCGCGCGGCGCGCGCACGAGAATCCATAAGGGCAGAAGACGCGACGCAATTTACACCGTGACTCCACAACATGGCAGCGGCGGTGACAGCCCAGTTCAAAGGGTCGGAGGTTACGCAGATGCTCACGACGCGAGCAGTATATTTCGGTCAAATAGATGGCCAGCTTGCTTGGTGACGATTGACGGAAGTGAGCTATGGACAGTATCTGTAGACAAGAGCGCTGCTATTAATTAGAGGGGGGAGTAATACTTGAGACATGGCATATGGCAAGACTTACAACAAGCATATTAATAAGTAACGAAGGCAGAGGTTGCATCCATTTCGATTATAGTCGCAAAGTGTTCTGAACTTGTCAGAGAACAAGGAAATGATAATGTGCCCTAACTTCTATCTTTTGTTCTTGTATATAAAACGACATGAAATTATGGATACTGCCAAAGAGACTAGTGGAAAGCCCACTGACTCACAGAAATATTTCGAGAGTGAAGATAATTTAAGCAAAGATAAATTGTTATCTATTTCCATAATTTTCGGAAGAAAGCAAGTATCAGCTTTCAGTAAAACATTTTTTACCTTTTCGCTAATTTATTTTTGAATCGGAAAGGGCGAATATAAATTCAAGTAGGAAACTTACAAAATAGCACTGTACACAGAAAGTCTGAAACCACATTTATTTTTACTCTTCATTGCGGTAGTAATAAATATTCTCTGAGTATATGTCAACACGTAAACTAACACTTAACTTATTTGCCTTAGACCCGGGAAGGAATAATATAGAAGTAATAAACAATTAGATGATACATCATACGAATATACACCCAACTAGAAAGCTGAGCGTTATTTAAGAAGGAATTATAAACTAAAATGATTAGCTCGAAGAACCAGCATACCATTAAAAATATTAGGTGGATCCATGTGAACTTTCCATACTTTGTAAATTATTGTCTTACGAGTGAGAAAGATTTCCTACTGAAACCCAACTCGGCGTGGGCCAAGAGCCTAACATTTCTAGGTATTTATTAACAAACAGTGACAGCCTCGTGCGATTGAAATGGTCCATTTAATTTTTCATACATTTCGAAATTCAACTTTTTTCAGACTAGCAGAACTGAAAGTGTCCTGAAAGTGGAAGCAGTAGAAGGACGCCCAAAAGAACTTAACATCCAAAAGTGTAATAAAGTAATAAAACGTCCAAAATGCTCTCATGTTGTAGACTACAGCTAAAGAAATATAACCTATAATTCCCTCTGGGGCCTAGGTGGTGCTGTTTCTGAGTTATGTACGACGGTGCTGAAAAGGAAACGTGTGTTGCGGGTTGAGAGTGCACCTGATGATTTTGAAATTTGAAGCTCTGTATCTTCTATTAAGAGGGAATGAAATGTTGAATGAATTTTTTTTCACACACTGTGCGTCCTTACGATTGCTCCATTATTTCATTGCGTGCTGCGCTTTCCTTCATAACGAGTAAAAACCGTTCGGAATTCTTAGTGAAATAAAATAGAGATGTCGTAAAGATATAGCTTTTTTATTGACACTAGATGCACCGACAACCGCGAAGCTACATTAGTTGCTCAAATTCTCACGATGTTTGTAGCCTTCCCAGTGATAACTTCAGATAAAAATTGCTCTAAAATCAGACGACGGCACCGGAAAAAAAAAGTGTTTCTTTTTTGTCGTTTCTTAAGACACTGACACATTAAATCACATGAGCTAAAAAAGCATGCATTGCCAACTGCATTTTGTGTCGCTCGCCACCGCCCGTGCCTGCCGCCCCCGACGCGCCTTCCGCTCGCCCTGCGCTCGCCCTGCGCTCGCCGCCCTCCTCGCCCTTCGCGCTGCTCGCCCCACGCGCCGCGCGCCGTAATGGAAGCGGACAAAAATGGACGGGTCCCCGCCGAGTAATGCGCGGGCAGGTAAGCGAACTCGTTAACAAAGTTGCCCTAATTAATGGCAGCGCGGCCCTCCGCCCACCGCCCACCTCACCCCACCCCACCCCACCCGCCGCCATCACGCGGCTGCGCGTATTCACCCCGAGTGGTACCAACTTTTCGTACCGCCTCATTAACTCAAATGCCGCGCATATTGATTACAGGCGAGATTAAACGGCCGCGTTGGCAGCCCTGAGCCGAAGAGAAGCCGCGTGTGCACACGTTGCCAATTTGGGCAGAGGGATGAACGTGATAAGGGAGTGCAGAAGTTGGTTTATTCGCGCCGGCTGTCTTCAGCTTCCCTCGTCGTGTGATCCGGCGCTGGCAGGCGACGGCCGCGGAGGGACATTGAGTCCGCGAAGAGTCATAAATCCAGCGCGCCTCTTCGTGCCAAATGGAATCACGGGTGATATCGACTCGCATATGCACGCGAACCGCTCCCGCCACTCTTGTCTCAAGAGAATGTCCACGAGTAAATGAACTGCAACACTGAGCACACCAATACTGATTCTGATCGATGCAGGTTTCATCGTCATTATTCTCGGGCTTCAACAACATATTAGTTGGCACAGATCCCTTCAAATGTGCAGTGTTAAAACTATGAATATTGTAATTTATTACTGACTTTTACATGTAAGTTACATATGTACTTACAACTTGTAAATTACGACCTGTATGTTACGTCGTGCGGACGTTTTGAAAAAGCCCTTGTTTGGCATTAGAGGGCCGCAAACCTTTTATTTGCCTTAAAATCTCGGTGTTGATTTTGCGATGCATTACATAACTATTGCTTATACTAGGAATTTACTCCGTATATTCGTGCGTAAACGAGAAAGTAACTGGAGGTGCGGCAGAATGGCACAAATAACAAATTCAAAGTTTTGTTGTTTTCGAAAATTCGAATTTGACAATAAAAATCGTACATATGTCCTCTTAATAAGTGTATTTTAATCTATTCATATAAGAAATATTTTAAAAATTGCCGTTTTCCGGCGCACGATTACATAACTTTCTCTTCTTACTTCGTAAGGCGAGAAAGTAAAAATTCGAGTAATTTTTAAGAATAATTTGAAAATGTCTCAGGGGCTTCATGTAAACTACACCCAAAATTTAAAAAATGGGTTTCAAAATGGCCGAGCTTCGAGTCGGGCCAGATCGATCTGGAAGTATTCATTTCGGAAAAAACTCCTACAAATAGTTTAGGCACTTGCATTGTTCACTGACGGGCAGACACGGACATACAGGGACAAACGGGGACCCCAAAACGTTTATTTCCTTTGAAATCTAGAAATCTATTTTCCTCGGCGATAAATAACTTTCTTTATACTACGTACACGAGAAAGTAAAAACTATTGTGCACGTGGACATATTTATTTACTAGATAGGTGAGTTCGAAAACAACGCCTGTGATAAATGAACTGTCATTGCAGGACAACTCGAAATATTGTATTACATCGTTCAAACCCCGTAGATGCAGAAATAGCACGAACAAGAACAATTTCCTTGACCCTGACTGACTTCCAGACCGTTTGTGCACGTTGAGCATAAACTCATAACGCAATGGCTGTTTACGTCAGAAGCAGTAATTTCAAGTGTTTGTACGCAACCTTGCTTTCCCTGTCTATAAAGCAATCACGACACATGCACTTTCCGTTCTCTCCCACATCAGAGCGGAGAACAATATCTGCAGGGCGTCGAATTTACTTCTGATGCGGAATATGTGATGTGACAGTCAATTATTTCTCGGTAGATATTCCACTTCCATTTGTGGCTAATTCGAAGACTTGCGTGGAGAAAAAGCCGCCTTCAAGCCTTTCATGGCAATTGCCTCTGCTCTGCAGTGTATTTATTCTGTTGTCATTCTCTCTCTCTCTTTCTGGATCTCACTGTCGTTTCAATCCCTTCCAAATATCTCTTTTTTGTCATCTCATTTTCTTCTTGCTATTAGTACTTATCTCGTTATATTTCTGAGTTAACTTTCTCTTCTCTGGCAAAACCAAATCATTTGCAATGTTTTTATTTGATTATCTATAAAATGCTCAAATAATTCCTTATCTACATAATTTTTTGTGTGTTTGTTTTCTACAATTTATAATCCAATTTTATATCTAATATTAAAATAAGTCTTTCAGTAGATACAATTTGGTTGCCTCCTTAGTTGGAAATATCCATGCCTATAATCGAAATTCAAAATCTCCAACCAAACTTCCAAATTACTAAACGCTACATTTCGGTAACAGGGATGCAATGCATGTTGTCCGAGTCATTGCATCTGATTACATACATTTCAACATTTTCTTCGTATATTGATCACAATTTTTCACCTTTTCTTTAAACGAAACTCACCTTAATCCACAATTCGGTAAGTACTTCGTTTGATGCATTGCGTGCGATGGCAGTTGAATAATTTCGGAGACTAGTTAAAAGGAAGTCGCGTAGAAAACCAAAACTTTGCTTTGGCTTATACTTCTGAACTACAGAATTTGGATATTGTAATGAATTGGTGAAAATTTAAAAAATGAGGTTCTCATAATTTCAAAGTTTCTTCAAATGCCAGCGACAATTCAGTGCCATATCTTGGTATTCAATAACAATAATAAACTGTAAGTGAATAACTTAATTATTTTGGACACTTTTATTTTAAAAGTTAGCATTTATTTTTCCTATCATTCCCCACAGCAGTGGAGCCATTCATTGGTTATTGATGAAAGGGAGGGAGGGGGGCAAAGACCAAATGGCCGATCCTACTGCTGCCGGTACGTAGGTTAGGAGAACTGATGAGTTTGACGGTCCATTGTCCTAGCTCCCTTACTTTACGCTAATGTGACTTTTGTTTGGTGCAATATTACTTTTATTGAGTCGCCACCTTCACCAATATTAAACATTTTTGAAAACGAAATCACTCAACCTTACACCTTACGTGCGTATCAACTTAAAGCTCTAGAACTTTTTAACCTGCACAAATTGTATATACACCCATTCACACGACCATCCACTATATGTTTTCTGTATTTACTTCTGAAGCAGAGGAAAAGAAATAATCCTGCAGTTGTTAGTGAAAATAACAATATCTCTTAACAAATCTGTAGAGGGAAAACCACTCGCTCATACAGTCATTTATACATTTTCAATAATTTTGTTTATGAACATTTAAAAATTACGTCATTTATTCTCAATGTGTGTTACGCCAGGCGAGTGCCAGTGTGAACTGCCCCTTAATCGCGGAAGGCAATTTACACGAAAGAGCGCGATCTCATTACCAGTTCGTTGCATTGTAAACCGATTTCTATTTAATGAGGAGTCGATCAGTAATGGGGAATCATTCAGCTCCTTTCCTAAATTGGCGTCTAAGTGAATTGGGACTACAATGTAGTATTGACTTCCTTCCATTATAGATGTTCATTAAGCACACTTAATAAAAACGATCACATTTGGAAAATGTCTTCACTATACGCTTTCACATTTCTGTGACAAGCAGTAATACTGCCTTAAGACATCTCCACCCTTCGAAAAAATAGATCACATTCTATTGCGTGCTTTTTGCAAGAAAGATATCCATAATAATGAAAAGGCTATACCAATAACCTTTTCATTATTACTTTTCATTCGTTGTTTGTTTCCCTTTTTATTCATATGAAAATTCATCTAGTGTGGGAAGTTCTGAAGTTCAAAGATTCATTGTCGATATTGAGAAAAAAGAACCGATATTACATTAATATAAGTGATTTGTTCGATTGGATTGCGCTACTGTTCATCATTATCGTCATACAGATTGAACTAACGAAATCGAACTATGGTAATTGCGCTATAAATTGGAGAGAAAACGGTCAAGAATAAAAAACTCCATATGAGGATGGTGACATAATAATGTCAAAATAGTAATTTTTTAATAAGATCCAAATACTCAAGAAGGAAGCATGCATAAACATAACTATATGATCGATATCACCCAATTGTCTTGAAAAAAGTATTGAGAGGATCTGCATCTTTGAGTTAATGAAATCAGTACCAGAATGAAATCAATGAATATATAAATATAAAATAATGCACAATGAGGCGATTCTTATATTGACGATTGGTCGCAATGTTTTACTACACGAATAAATGCATTCCATAAAAAATGATTTTTGACCAAGTTTTAAAGCAACGCCCAATGACCAATGTTGTTGCAATATTTCACATTTGTTGTAATATAATAAGTTGTTAGCTCGTTTTAAATACTCGAAAATCATTTCGCCATTATGAATGTTTATACTGAAAGATACTTGGCAAACATTGCAAACGAACATAAAATTAATTTCAGTATTTCAGTAGAACGTTTGAAATCGTACGGTTGAACATCTTGCTCCGAAATTAATTTCCAATATATATTTATGACTAGTATTTGCAAAAGGAATTAAAACATGGATATCAATGTTTTAAGAAAGTACGACAATGCTCTTGTTTTACCTGAATCGATGTGAAACCTTTCATCTGAAGAAACGCAGCATTTTAAAATCGTTGCTAAGTGAAAGTCGCGCAGTTGGCAATCGAGAATGCCTTACATGGTGATGAGGTCGAGCACAAAATAAAGTGTACTGTAGTTTTCTGAATGACTTGTTAGCGACTACAGTAAATGCGTTAGGGCAAATATGTCTCGCGCAAAAACTGGTTCTCCATTGTCTTGGTTCTGGTACAAAGAAAGGCGAAAAGAACCGAAGCGTGATTACTTAATTGAAACTCGAGTTTTGAAACTGTAACGCCTTCAAGTCGATTTAGAACTTAGTCCAGAAAAAGGAATGATAGTTCATTTGCAGCACAAACAAAAGTGTCTTCAGAAGTGCTAATTATTGCTGTAGCTTCTACAATGAGGTTCACAAATTTTACTTCTCTGAACTTCAAGAGAATTTTGAAATACAACTATGTCCTAAATTATGACTTGAAAGAGATTTATACTTTAGTTCTTACATTTTCAAAGTTTACAAACATTTTCTTGCTAATGTGTACTTCTATTATAAATTTTAATGCAAATTTAGAACATCTCAAGAGACGACTAAAGCCGCGAATTGTAAAAGGGTGTAATTTTCTTGAGAAAACCATTTACGAACTTTACTCAAATGAATCTTAATATCTCTATAATTTGACGAAGACGAACTCAGCACGTTTTTTGTTCTCCCAATTAGTCCTTATTCGACTTTTCAAGAGCTCGAGTGTAAAATTAGATGTAAAATTGAGGAAAATTTCCAGGAACAATCAATGCATTAAATGTACTTGTTATGGTTACATACAGTGATTCAAATTGGGCGTGCTTGCCTACGCTGACCGTCCCTCATTATATTGTTGGTCCTAATTGGATATTGGTTACTTTTCATCGTACTGGTAAATCTCCTGGGCACGACGACCGTGCTTGTTCTGTTAGATATCTCCTGGTATACGCGGTTGTGAGCATTGTACTGGTACGATTTGGAATTTGGCTTGTACGAAGTGAATAATAAACTTTTGTTGTTGGTTTACTTGTTAGTGTATTTTTCCGGACTTAATAGTACTCTATTATGTACTAATAATACTACGAGTGGTTGGACACGTGCGAAATTTCCACAGTTTGTAAATATCCTTTTTCATCATTCTGGAACCTAGCTTCGAAGCGCTATGACCTGGATAGGGCATTGCATCAAAAAGTCCGGTACTGTAGCTTAACATTCAAACTATAATAGGACTTGGTGCTGAAAGAAGATAAGCAACGCCAAGACCCCTGCGTAAATGTTCACATCTTTTATATTGGTGTAAGCGTGTTACTACTAAAGTGTGATGTTTCTCTTGTTCATATTTATAAAGAGTTTGGGGCATTAACAAGATGAGACACGTAACTACCAAAATCGAGATTAGCATTTACGAATAGCAGGAGGCTTCTTGTGACTTTGTATCTGTTTCCGCCTTTCATATTTGTAAACGCGTATTAACAAACAGGAAGACTTCGACGCGTAAGATTAAATTGCACAGACTATCAAATCACTCAGTTTTTTCCGAAGACATCGATATTCTCCACGTTTCTGACTCTCCATGCAACGGAGTGGGAGCACCCAGAAGCGGAAAAATTCCAAAATTCGTTATGAACCCATTAAGGACTCCGTTTATTACGACCTAAAAACATCACCTTAACTCTAAAAAGCGGTTTATGCCTAAGTTACTCAATTATCTAGTTATGCCCGATGATAATGCGGATTGCATTTCAGGCTCGTCGTAGCACAATATTGAAACATTTACATACGAGTATTTCGTCTTAATCCTGTTTCATGCGCTTTCGTAGCTTACCGACATATCCAGAAATGGCACAGCGAAAAGTAAGGACCGAGCACATGGTCTCCGTGCACCCCGCTCACAAAATGGGTAAGGGAACTTATGTGAACATTTACAATTTCACTTCTTCCCAGAGTAAATTAATTTTATCTCTTACCTTTATCTCGAAATTGATGCATCGTCGGAAAAAAGGTAGAAAATTCAAAATAAAAGTTGACAAAATTTCATTTAAAAATGTCTTTGTGTGTGTTTGTTTTTTCATTTCCAATAGCTTTTGAGTTATTTGCTCGCGATTACGAAACATTTTTGAAAAAGCTTTTTTGCCTCCGATTTTTGATAAACTTTGCCTTGTAGCATCTCTTTTCTTTGTTTTAATTCTAAAACATAGTAGAAGTTGCAGAAAACTGATTTTCCTTTTATTTTAGTAATAATATTTTATTTTAGCTCCATTGATTGTAAGTTATAGAATTTAAAAAAATTAAACAATTTCTATTTCGTTTCTTGGGAGCCCTGATCACAAACGCGAAGTTTCAGAAGTATAAACTCACTTTATTCTTTATTTAAAATCCACCCTAAAAAAAACATTGTCATGAGGCCTTGATTCCATACTTTAATTACTTTATTTTGCAATGTTTAAGATTCACATTGTGATACTGTAATAATTATAGGGGAATGAATGTAACAAATTCATTGGCAAGGTTGTATTGCTGCTATATAAGGAAACAGTATTGAGAAGGAAATGTTCAACATTGGATAACAAAGCGGATTTAGAACTGGCAGATAATGTGTAGATATCACATTCTCATTACGACAACTAACCAAAAACAGATTACAGCAAAATGTAGAGATCCACTTAGTAATTGATCTAGATAGTGCATCTCATTGCAAACTAATTCAAGAACTCAACAAAAGTGAGATAAATAGATACATACGTGAAGAGTATACAAAACATCTAAACGAGCACTAATGGTATAATAAAAATGGCTATAAAAAGATCACTCAGTAATTTGAAATTACCAATGGTCTAACGCAAAGGTGATTCCTATTCCCAACTTTATTTAAAATATATTTACAGGTGCTCTAAAACGTAGGGAGAAAAGAGTAAATGTTTGGGTACGGAAATAAACGAAAATTGGATGTTTACATTATTGTTTGCCGATGACCTCCCAGTAGTAGCAAATGATGAAAACATATCGCGAATCATTGCGAGTCAAAGGTGACACTGCATCGCAGAGGTGAGAACACCGGCCCGGGGAGAGTGCCGAGCCAAAGGTGCCATGGAGATCGCAATGTTGAGGACGCACCTGTGGAGAGGACTTGGGAGTCGAAGGCCCCACCTCGATCGCAATGGCGAGGACGCTCGTTCAGGGAGGGCGTCGTAGTCAAAGGTGCCACCGCGATCGCAATGGTGAGGACGCCCCAACGGGGAGGGCGTGGGAGTCAAAGGTTCCACCGCTAACGCAATGGTGAGGACGCCCGCCCGGAGAGGCTGGTAGTCAAAGGTGCCACCGCGATCGCAATGGTGAGGACGCCCAACGGGGAGGGCGTGGGAGTCAAAGGTGCCACCGCGATCGCAATGGCGAGGACGCCGCCAAGGAGGCGTGGGAGTCAAAGGTGCCACCGCTAACGCAATGGTGAGGACGCCCGCCCGGAGAGGCATGGGAGACACAGATGACACCGCGACCCCATTAGTGAGGTCGCGCCCGCAGAGAGGGCTTGGGAGTCGAAGGTTCCGCCTCGATCGCAATGGTGAGGACGCTCGTCCAGGGAGGCCGTCGTAATCAAAGGTGCCACCGCGATCGCAATGGTGAGGACGCCCGCCAAGAGAGGCGTGGGATCACAGATGACACCGCGACCGCAATAGTGAGGACGCGCCCGTGGAGAGGGCTTGGTAGTCGATGGTCCCGTCGCAATCGCAATAGTGAGGACGCTCGCCCAGGAGGGCGTCGTAGTCAAAGCTGCCCCGCGACCGCAATGTGAGGACGCGCCCGGAGAGGGCTGGTAGTCAGGTCCCCGCACGCAATGTGAGGACGCCCACCCGGAGAGGCATGGGAGTCACAGATGACACCGCTAACGTAATGGTGAGGACGCCCGCCCGGAGAGGCGTGTGAGTCAAAGGTGCCATCGCGATCGCAATGGCGAGGACAGCCCCATAGTGAGAGATTTTTCTAAAAAAATTGCTGCAATTATTTTCTTTAAATTTATTATCAGAATAGAGTGAAATACACTGATAAAGACGGCATAGGAGCGATTTCCACTGTTAACATTAAATTTTTGATAATTACAATAGTTTGATTGTTTTTCGGTGTCTTCCTAATAGTACAATATTGAAATTTTAAAAAATTTGGTATCTACAATTAATTCTTACATTAACATACATTTTTTGAACATTTTATTAGTGTTCTTGTAATTTTGAGTGAATTATGGGAAATATTGAAAAATATTTTAATATAAGGCTTTCTCAGAAACGAATCGACTTTTTTCTTTAAATTGTTGGCAGGGATAATGGTGAACGTGCTGAATAAGATGCAAAGCACCATTTTGCCGTATTGTTTTGTTTTTTCAAACAAATTATGTTGTTAATATTTACCCTACTGGTGATTTGTATACATTACTGCATTTATAAGTACAAGTGCTTTTAATGATGTGTGATGATGTTTCTTGAGAATTGAAAAGTTTACTTTGAAAATGAGCTCATAATTGCGCATTTCAGAAACACTCTCATGACATATTTTCCAGAAAGTTTCAAAATTTTTTAATGCAAATTTGCATATAGAACCCTGTATTTTTCTTTCGTGATATTCTTAGAGTCTCTTTTCATTTCAAGCATCAGGGACCAAAACATTGAAAAAATGTGAAAAGAACGACTAGGATAGGGGAAAACCGCTTGCTCCAACTAAAGAGATAAGAAAACTAAGTAGAGCGTGAAAGTCTATGCCATTCTGTAGCACAACTAGAGTAATAACCATGTCTTCTTTCGATTAACGTCACTGTTAAAATTGAAATTAATATATCACAAAATTTGATGATGAACCTTTGGCCACCACTCACGTTCCGAACAATCTCAAAGCAAGCAGTAGAAGAGACACATACCTTTTCTATATTATACAGCGAAACCATATTTATTATCTAGAAACATTTAATTTAAAATAAAATTGTATAAAAAATATCAATTAATTATCAGAAGAAATATTTTATACCCATTAATTGTATCTGAGCCATGCTCTATCCTGTATCCCCATTAATCCAGATTTTGCACAAGGTTTGTTAAAAATACTGAACTAAGTAAATTCGATTTCATGTTTTATATTGCTGCGTCAGATTTAAATGACATGGAGTCGCGACCTGGTGGAACTCTGGAATATAAATCGTGGCCTCGGGTGGCTACTAAGATTTAGAAGATTAAAACTGGATTATAATTCGTAATTGGATTGCTATGTTTTTTAAAAACCTAGCGTTTATTTAAAAAGGCACGATTAATATTAACATTCTGCCGCACTAAAAACACAACTGACTTGCAAATGTTTTCTTTCATATGTTTTTCTAGATGTTTTTATTTAATAGTTATTTGACAATACTACAAAAAAATTCCTTATATAGTGATACCTCTTTGCACTGAACACATGTCTTCCACTAAAATCCATTTTATGAATGTCTTTTAACTAAAATTACTGACTTCAATACTCGTAATAAGGTGTTTATTCTCGTCAACTTTGTTCTTGAGAGACGATTTGTCACATTAATGAAATGACTTAACCTGAAATGAATAAACAGGAACGGCAACAATAAAAAAAATTAAATGATATAAGTGGATAGTTTTATTTCCTGGTGACTGTTTCATATTTTCATAGATACTTTCCTGTTTAAAACTTACTTCTAGAAGTTGGGGAATACAACAGATATAAATTATTAATTTTGTATTCTCTTCAAAGTGACTGCACAAGCAATCGGATTATCACAATTTATTGGGTTATATCTTTGAGAATGATAATATTTTCCAAGGAGACTCAAATTACACTTCCTGGCGGAAACAAGGGGCGTTGAAATAACATAGTTCAAAGTGCAAGGCCTGAATCTTTGCTAAATACCAAAATTATAGTAATACGTGCAGAAATGAAACCAAATTATTATATATATAAATTTTAATATTTATATTTGAACACTTAAATCCTTTGGGAAACAATTCAACAGTAAGTAAAGCAGGAAATATGAAATCAATTTCGTTTTAGGCTGGCGATATTTATATTCCGACATGCAGAATCGGAAAAAGTTAACTACTGGAGCTAAAAAATTACACTTCTAATCTCCTCTATAAGACATATATCATAAAAGACATGAGACAAATGTTTCTGGAAACAATGTTATAGGCATTACTCATCGAATAACACTTAATGACAAACGAATTTAATGAAATTTCATTGAGGAACGTTTAGTTACTGCACAGAACTTTTCTGACGATTTCTCTTCTTCTGTAAAGTCCAAAAGAGTGTGCTTAATGTGAGTCGAAGCGCTGTTATTTCTAAGAAATATAACAAAAATACTTTTTTCTACAACTTTGCATCGCTAGCAGTACGCGAACTTCGTCATTTTTTAATCGCCATTAAAAAATATCGTTGCCAAGACAACTATCTTGTTACCGTGAAAAAAAGTCTTTTTTGCCCTTTCTTTCTCACCAAAGCGCAATAAACAGAATTTTTGTTCTCTAAGATACTCTTAACTAATCATGGCCCTATAAAATGCATTTCTATATTGTCCGGAGTACCGGGCTTCCTTTCCAATACAAGTTTACGAAACTATTTGTATTATACTTTTATGCAGTTGTAGAAAAAATGTTGTTCATATTTCGTGTGTGAAGTTTCCGTTTTTTTCATGGTCGAGATTGAGATTTTTTGCCGAGACCGTAGGTCGAGGCAAAAAGTCTCAATCGAGACCATGAAAAAAACGGACACTTCACACACTTAATATGAAAATAACTATTTTGACAAAACGTACGTCGAAAAAAGGAGGAAATTGGAGTGGATGATATTACGACACCTATATTGAGCGCGGGCGTCCGATGGGGCCCGACATTCGCCCGCCAGCTAACTAGCCAGCTAGCCGTCAGAATTGCAGTTCACTTGCTGTTTTCAAAAGACATTAATGACCTCCCAAGTCTACAACAGCGCTTCGAATCATGGAAATGCTCACTAAATTCTAGAAATTGGAAAATTACACCAAATACTTTGTAGGGGAATCGACTTTTGAAGTCCAAACGATGTAGGAACACGCTAGTGGTTTTTTCTTGCCGCACGAAATATCTAATCTGTATCTATAACTAGTACAACCCATGTTAAAATGTGGCTCTATACTTTTGGACGGACACAGAATTTCTCAGCAAGGTAATTTAGAAAGAGTTCAGAAAAAAACATCAAAATTTACTCGAAAGAATCAAGAATAATGGAAGCCACTCGGAAGTAGACGTGTGATACGGGCGGGCGACTCCCTCACATATGTAAAGCTGCGTCTATCCAGCCCTATTGGCAAAGGGCTACGAAAGCGTCAGGAGAGCGGAAACAAACTTCAGAAACTTACATACTTCGGCAGATTACAGAAAATGAACGCTGCAAAATTATCATTTGCGTACCGAACTATTAAAGAATGGTACAGTTTATCTGTGGCAAGTTTTGACCTTTTCCTCAAAGCTTGACACAATTTTTAAAAGTAAATTAGTTTCTTAGATATATACGTATTATATCAATGTATATTATTATTATTTTATTAATATTAATATTTTTATTATTGTTAAAATTTTTATTTTTTTTACAGTCTTTTGAATGATCTAGGATTTTGACAAGTACTTACATTAATTTTGCCGAACAAATCCCAGAGCTCCGATAACTATCGGTACGACCTATATTTTTACACCTCACATCCTGCTGATCTTCATTTCCAAATTCATGTTTTTAAATTGTTTCACTTCGTTCTTGGTTACAACGTTGAGTGTCCATACCACAGTTACATCTATGTAGACTTATTTGCTTTCTAAATACCAATATCCGTTTTGTTTTCTGCTGTCGTACATTTAGTGTGGGTTTGTTTTCTAGTTAGCATTGTACACAGTCCAAAATAAGTCAGAGAATTTTGGCTAGTGTTCCATTTGGAGCGTGTGCTTGAAACTTTGAAGCTGTTGAAACTTCCGCTCATATCGTGCCTCTTCGTGAATTCGGAATTTTCTAAACTTGGGGAAACTCTGAGAAAAAATTGGAATAGTCTTCGAGAATATATTGTTGATATTGATCTTCCATAAATTGACATAATTTGATTCAAATTTAACGGATATTAGCGATAAAAAAACTCTACGCGATATCATAGGGGTCTCATTTTCTAAGCCAGACCTCATCTTCTTGAAATCGCTATATTTCTGAATTTTTGAAAATTGCAAAAGTTCACTAGTTTTTCGGCGTCCACCTGCAATTGCAATATTGAAAACAGAGTTTTAAAAATGAAATCCGATCTTGAAAAAGGTAATGTTCACGTTTTCTAAAATGGTTTTAACTTTCCCATAATTTTTCATGAAATTAAGGCAATTTTTAAATATTTATTTCCTCAATCTTCCGTGTGGCGTATGAGTTGGTGTTGGTTGTACGGTTTAAGTGATGTACCGCTACATTGTTTCCTTCCATTGGTATCAACGGCAAATTGTACCTTTTTCAGACAAATGATTCATTTAAATTAGGTTGCATTTGCGAATCTTATAACTGAATAAAATACATGCTCCTCTTAAAATAGGTAAAAACTTTATTTTAAAATAATCTGATCACAACCTTGTCTGAGTTATGACTACTGATAATCGTATGGCAGACAGAAGAAAGAAAGAAAGAAACAAGGAAGGTTCCAAGTTTTTGAAAAAAAATCAGAATTAAGAGGCTCTCCTCCTCAAAACGAAATTACATCAAAATCTCGAGATCGATATTTTGAAATGTGACTTCTGTACTACGTAAACGTGTACCTTGTGTACTACATAAACGAGAAAGGAAAAAGAGAACATAAGAGTTAGAAAAATCGTTAATAATTTTGTTCTTTTTATCAAAAATGGCCTGCTGTAATGAAGTGAATTTCTCTTCCTAAGTCTTCGGCGCCCAAGAAACGTTCCATTAACTGGTTGGGATTCCATGTTAAGTTCTTAGGTATTCAGAGAAGGTGAGCTTTAGGTGCTCTGCTCTATTACCTTCTCGGGGAGTCCCCTAACCGACGAGCGCCATCCCCCACATCTCTTGCGGCGGGCATCCCAGTTCAAGGAGCGTTTACAAGAGACTTTACCTTGGTACTTATCTAGCGCCGGAGAATCAGCCAGCATTTTGCCTCCGAGGAAAGGCCTTCCATAACGAGATTTGTGGAAGAATTTTAGGAAAATTAAAGTTTTTAGAAATACTTCATTTTTGCTGAAAATTCATTGATATCCCTTCCAATCTACAGCAAGATGACTTTTTGAAAACACGAAAAAAAACAAAAAACACGAGCAGAAGATAAATTTAAATAAAGAGAAAATACTGAAAAATGGATTGTAAATGAAAAATAAGTCGTATTCATTTAACACACTTTAATCAATATTATCATTTGAAACGCAACTTCGAATGGCGTGAATAAAAGCTCAGTAATAAATCCATAAGAAAACAGAACAGTTTGAAAAGACCAAACAATACGTTAACTGTAGTCCAAACAGTTGCTCCAGGAGAATGGGACACTTCCCGCTCCTTCATGACATATATAGATACTTGCACTGAAAAATATTGAAAGATTAGATAAATAAGTTTGAAACATGTGGAAGTCGCGAATAAACACAAAGGAATAGCTTTTGCCTTCAATTTTCTTGACTCCGAAGAAACTATACGTCCGCCACTGAATATCAGACAGTATTTGTTCTTATAAGAACGCATTTTTAAGTATCTACTAATAGAAACGTTCTGACGTCACAAGAGTAATTGCTCTATTCATGACATTATTTCACGCAAGATTCATTAAAAATATTTGTATTGGAATTGAAAAAGATCCGCAATAAATATTATGTTTATTCCAATAAACAAGATGATAATTTTGGAGCGAAGAGAATCAGGATTTCTGCACGAATCTTCCGAAGAATATCTTCAATAGAAGTTTTAAAGAAATCCGAGTGTTTCAGCGTTATGTATTCGAATGTAATGTGTCAACGCCTTTTCAATTCAGTCCCGGCAATTGCGTTTTGTTGTGGTAGGAAGCCGAACGAGAGTCGCTGAGGCAAACGCGATGCCCGTCTGACAGTGATGAAAGTCCGCCCGTAGGGTCGGACGTTCTCATCGGGCAGTTAATGCTTTTTAACTTTTTAATTTCTATTTAAAGAACTAAGGAGAACATTTGCGAGTGTTAATTAATCGAGTCCAAGTTAACGTTTTGACAAATAGCGATTTTTTTATGTCTCCTTAAACGCAATCACAGTAAACCAGCATTAGTTACATTTATGCTATAATAGGGGCATTAAAAAATAACAAGCTCTGTGGATAAGAAAAGAAACGCTTAGTCTTTCATAACAATGCAGATGGAAACCGATAGTGCATTGCAATACATACGAAATGAGAGGTCTTTCTCATAGTAGTTAAGTAAAGTACACTTAGATTTTATATCAAAACATACGATTAGTGTCAGTCTAGAAAACTGTCGTGCAATGAAAGTCAGAAAGATGCTCCACTATGGAAGAAACTTAAATAACAGTAATATAGGTTTCCAAGGAAGGAGACTTCGACCACAAAATGTGCTATCAGAAATTCACAAATTTTGCCACAAATGATGTAATAGATTCTTTGAAGTGATTATTTACGTTTTTACTCGAACAATAGCTAGGGAATTTCAGTAAGGTGTCAGTCATTCCGCAGAGAAAACGCGCTAGTATTCTAAAAATAACAGTTTGTGTCATTTATAACGCAAAACATTACTTCTGAGAAATATGTTGAATAAGTTTTTATAATAAATGAATAAATCAGTATATGTAAGGAAAATATATTTTCCAAAGAAGGGCTTCAAAACTAAAAAAGCTGGTCAAAAAAGAGAAACTAACGCTCATTCTAAGTATATAACTGAATATTTTTTATTAAATTACACTGCATTGTACGTTTTATACTTTAATTAATACATAATGAAATGGGCAACAATTAACTACATTCAGAAACGTATCCTACAAGTTTGTTTGATCAAAGTACTTATTTCAGAACTAGGCATCAATAATGAAAATTAGAAAAGCACATTTCAAAAGAATAAAGCAGTGACGTTTCTCACACAGCATTGCAAGAAATATCTAATTTGTACTAAATGCAAATGTTAATGATCTAATTTCTAATTCTTTATTCTAGCCTTGCTAAAGCTTCCGGAAACATTACTTGCTTCTACACACATAAAAAGGTCAGCCGGAGAAATATTTAAAAAAATGGAATTAATCCTAAAAACGGGTCCATTAGGCAGGACAAGTGAAGCGCACGGGCGAGATAGCGTTCATAAAGCAGGGGTTATCTAGGCCCGGGGGGGCGGGGCGGCACTGGGCGGGAAGGACACGTGGGCCCCGCCGCGCGAATCTCGTGCCGCCCCACGTGTCGGGGCGGATGGCGGGTCCACGTGCGGCCGACACGAACGCACACACGCGAGTCGCACACGCACGCGCGGCCCGCCGCCGCCACCGCCCACGCCCGCGCCGCGAGCACTCCCCCGCAGCAGCAACCGGGAGCGGTAGCTCAGTGCATCAACTGATGTCACTGCAGCGCCTCTGACCTGGAGGTCCTAGATTCGAGTCCTGACGGCGGCAGGATTTTCGACACTAGCTTTTCAGCTAGGTCGAATTCAGTCGCTGTCTGGAGGAGAATTCTAGCGGCCGGCTGCTCTGATCGGTGGTTTCTCCCATCAACACCAGGCAAATGCCGGAGCAGTACCATAACAAACGGGCCACGGACCGCGCGCGATCTGTCCTTCCTCTTCCTTGTCCTTTCCCCAGCCCTTACTTACAAACACTTACACTAACATGCACTACACTACCACATATCCCGGGAGACCCGTGGGGAGCTTAGAGCTTGTCCCGGCTGGGGCGGTGCCCCGCTGATGGGAGAGTTCTGGTTAGGGGAAACCCCACTAGCCGACGGAAGGTCGGCGCCGGATCTCGCCATCCAGCGGGGAAAGATCACCGCCATCTCCCGAGAAAAAACATGCCCTACACTAATGGAACTAATGACCAAAGCAGTTGACGTGCCCGGAAACACGAAAAATCAATCAAATCAATCAAGACGAGGGAGCAAAGAGGCGGGCGAGAGACGAGACAGGCGGAGGTGGCGCCGCGCACGGCTGCCGGTGACGGAGGACTGCGGTTGCTAATTGCGCAGCGCAAGCCGCTTAATTACGGGACCTGTGATCCGCCGGCTCAGGAGAAGAGCGCATGGAACGGGCCCTGCGGCGCAAGGGAGCTTAAAATTACATTTTGTGAGAGATCCCTGAGATATGCTCGCAGCGATAGACTATCTATTCGCCTTTTCAGCTTGTAGATGCAATATTCTAATCAATGTATCGTCTAAAAGCAGTACTCAAACAGCTTCTGCAAATAAATATTTATTTTTAATTATGAATCCTTCAATTTTGAAGTGTAGTTATCAGAGTCCTTCGTTAATAAAAGTAATTTTTGATCCAGGTTTTCCAATTTCCCGATTAAAGAACAGATAATTCCTATTCTTCAGTAGTCGGTCTAAATAATAAAAAATTAAGTTTAGTTTTACAGAGTTATTTTATCTAAACCTTGTTTCAGAACCGAAATATGAATATTTTTTTAAATCAAATATTTTAATGGAAGAAATTCAATTTTTTACGTAGTGTATTTCAGTTTTACGTTTGAGTTGTTCTGGATGTACTAAAATTAATGAAACAATAAAAAATATAAAATTCATCGCGTGCTTCCAAGACACAAACTAGTTTTAACTGTTCATTGTTTTGAAATAACTGATTTTACATCAAGAGAATATTCATATTTCCAGGATATGTTCCTCTGGAAACGCTACATCGCATATGATCAACATTACAACATTCAAATGTAATGAGTTAGTGTTTCGGATGCCCGGAATTCAGTTCCTAATTACTACTTCAATTCAGTTGTATTTACCTTCCACGTATTAACCTTCCGCAAGTTGGCATGAAAGTTTCTTTAGCATTCGAATACCCGAAGTTTGAATTAATTCAAGAATCATATCAGGCAAAACGGCTTATTTATTTCATCACCTACGGCGAGGATTAATTGAATTTTTATCAGTTACTCATTTCCATGAAAAAGAAATGTGCACATTCCATAAAACAACCAACGGAATACACCTGGTTCCGCTACATAATCACTCTTCAGCAAACGGAACATACTCGTATTTGCGAAGATGTTTCTCAGCCTCAATGATACATTTTATTACCTAATTTTGGGTTGGTATATCTTCACAGTTCTTTATGGACGAGATTTAGTTAGCAAAGCAGATAAGTATGGGAAAACGTTAATTAGGTTACGACTCGCATGAATTCTAAAACCACCCGCAATTTTCACATTCTCTTACAATTATATTCGTCAAACCACAGTTACGTCTGCTAGATATCCGAGTTGAGAAATTGCGTCTTATTTACCTAGTGTCCCACATAATCAATATTTGTAGAGATACCCGAAGTAACATTTGAAATGAAATTTATTCTGACATCGAGGAAAGCGGAAGTGAAACGTTTTGGATTTCTCACGAAAACAGTTACAAGACATTCGTGATACATATCATATTTGTATCGCATTCTAATAAAAATTAATGAGATATCAATTTTAATTGCTACTCTGCCTCTCTCAATGAACCGAATATCTTTAGCGTAACAATTTCGTAATTTCGAACATTCTCATAAACATGAAAATTTTAAACTCATTATTTTTCTCAGGAAAGTTACAAACATGTTTTAAACACTAACATTTTAATGCATGTAGAACTAAAGGAACACTTTTTATTCTGGATTCGCCAAATAACTTGAAATTTTCCTTGTTTCAAAGAAACACACGGCGTTTTTGTTTTCTCACAATATATTTTTTCTGCTTCGGAAGAGTAGATTTGCCAAGACACAGAATATTCGGTTTGACGCATAATTTCCATGTAAAACACAAATAATGTGGATACAAAAGCATTTTTCGCGCACTCTAAATATAGTTATCAATTCTGCGATATTTCGTACACCTGACGTTGGTACTGGCATATCTTTGAACTTTTTCACATGCCTAGAATATCTTGAAGCATATCCTGAGCGATGATGGAAAATAATTATTGCACATTTGAAGCAAACGCATTCACACAAACACAGATAAATTCAAGAATGGTTCGAACTCTGATCAAAACACGTTTGCCCTAACACAACAACTACTTCAAGTGAGCGTACTCGAAGTACATCTGTTTTCCAAACTACATGGTCTTGAGACACTCGCGTAGCATTTTCTTGAATTTCTACGCTTTATACCCTCAACTGAACGTCATACGAAATGAACCATGAACTCACAGCAGCGGGAACGATGAACTCGTTAGCACTCAACAACACCAATCGTGTCCTGGTAAATTCCAAGTTTACGATTGTTTCTCGATACGCTCGATGTCGTGTAACTCATGTCCAATACTAAAAGGAACGAGGTGGGTTCCGTAAGTTTTTGGCCTCACTAACGTCTGTATTTGATACACAGAAAAATGTAGCTTTTCAACTTAATCATCTTTTACTCCAGCCTACTTTTCACAACTGCGTGATAACATTACTGTGCCTTTGAAAAAATACTTCGAAGTTTCGTTAGCAAATTTTCAAACTACACTTTTTTCAAGTCCCACTCATCAGAACATTTTCTGCCCCGTAGGTCTTCCTTCAATTACGATAATTGGTAGACGTCGCTGGGTGTTCTCTCTTGACTTTAGGGTGAATGTTCCCAATTCTAGAAGCGTTAATACTTCACAATATTCTTTGCAATCTGAATAGTAAGCACAGGTTCGTTGAATAGAAGCTAAAGAGCGTGAGATTTCATGTACTGCATCAAGAACATCTCTCCATAAAACGGAGTGAGATGTCCGCTGAAAACTTCTAGCATTACAACAATTAAAGATGAAACTTTTATTTCTCCCTTTCAAAATTCAAAATTTATTGCTTAAAAGGTTTTTTTTTAAAATTTTTCATTGATCATTTTATTTTTTCAAAATTTAACTAGTATATGACTTAGTGTAGGGATCACAGAATTTTGAAAATGTGCACACAATTCACTTTTCCCCATAGCACGTCATACGCAGTTTTTAACTGTTTTTTGACGTAAAATAAATAAAAATAAATAAATAAACTATGCACTGCTCAGGTTTTCCCATTGAGGAGCGCTCTCCTGGCCATGCCGGAAGCTTATGGAACCGCTTGCGTACGTGGACTTGGAAGTCGTCGTGGAAGCGGTGAGGGCACCGGCGGGAGGCGGACAACGCGAACGCCCCTGGCGCTGAGGCGTCGCGGCGCGACGCGACGCGACGCGCTCGGAGGCCGGGGCCCGCGGATCCGCCCGCGAGGCCTCGACGCCCGGCGCCGCGACGCCCCTGCCTCGCCGCCGACGCCGCGAGGCATACCTTCACTCACGCGCGCCTCTAAAGCAGGCATCGCTTCGTTGCTTATTCTTAGGAATACGTTTCTTTCACCTGACAAGTGACAACACCAAGGCAACGGGGAAATGCGTTGCAAGATGTTCCCTACACCAATGTTTAGATATCGGAAAACAGCGTAGCTGTTTATTCACTTACGTCGTACGTCAAAATCAAAGGATATCTATGGCTTGGAACAAGCATTTTGTGGTACGATAATCACGTTTTTCGCATTTCTCTTCTTCCTCTTCTATTTCGCAAACGTTTAGTAGGGAAAAGACGAAACAAGAAATACAAAGAAGAACACGTATGAACTTTCGTCAAAACTGCATTTGCCATGTACAGTGGCACTCACAGTTCAAGATGATTGTATTCAAATAATTGATCTTCAGCAAAGGTGACACACTATTGTTTTTTTTAACACTTTGTCGTCGTTAGCATTCTTTACAAAATTATCAACGGACTTCACTGAATGAGAATGATACATAACACAAATCGCACATGTGGAGTGGCTGCTTTAGGTCTTCTGTGCAACCCGCGGAGCACGAATCCCAGTGTCTTGAGGGCGTGTCACATTACCTTTTTCCGTTGCGGCGTCGCCGCTTGGTGGCGTAGACGGTGCCGAGCTGGTTCATGCTGAGGCTGGAGGTGGCGGAGGAGGGCGCGGAGGCCACGGCGACCGGGGTGGCGGCGGCGCCGGCGCCGGCGGGCGGGTACAGCGAGGCGGGCGGCGGCGCGGCGGGGCCCGCGACCCCGCCGGCAGCGGCCCGGCCCCAGCAGCTCCGTGGCGGCGGCGGGGGCGGCGGCGGGGGCGGACTAGCGCGGCGCGGGCATCGGGCACCACTCGCGCACACGCCACACTCGCCACTCGCACGGCGCTCCCGGAGTCACTGTCACTGTCGCTACCACTGTGTCAACGCACGCGTTACGCGGGAGGCGGCATCGCGCGGCGGGGACTCAGCACTGAGGCGGCGCACGTGGTGGTCGGGGGCGTGCGTGCGGGCGGGCCGTGCGTGAGCGCCCGCGGCGCTGGCTGCGGCCGGCGGTGGCCGGGGCTGGGGGTGGGGGAGGCTCGTGCGCGCCGCGCGCACGCTCAGCGCCGGCCGGTCGCAGCAGCGTCGCCAGGCGGACTAGCCGGCCCGCGGGCCCGGCCCGCGCCAGCGCCCCCCCTCCGCCGCCGCGCAGCCCCCGCCCCGCCGCCGCTGCGCCACAGGCCACGCCCCCTCCGCCGCGCGCGCCCAATGGCGGCGCGCGCCCGCGCGGGAGGCCCCATCGGCGCGCGCCCCAATCTGGCCCCTCGCATCGCGCGCCCCGCCCCGCCCGCGCCCGCGCCGCCGCCGACGCCGCCGCGACCGCCGCAGTCGCCTCCGAACCCCGGAGCCCGCCGCCGCCCCTGTAAACAGACGCGCAGACACCGCCCTCGGCACGCCGAGCTGCCCGGCCGCGCCGGCCGCAACACCGCCTAGCGGCGCCCACGGGCACTAGCACACGTGGTGGCTGAAGAACATGCCGGTGTGTGCTTCGCTGCAATAAGGACAGAGGCCATTCCTGCCACTTCGTTTTGTGTTGCGCTCGTACTCCACCTGTCAAAAGATAGGATTCGTTGACATATCAACGAAACGCTGGTGTTCGTCTATAAATGCTGTTTTCAGATGCTGTCGTCTCATAAAAGACCATTGCACTACATAGCAATGTAATTTTTAAAATTGTGTTATATGTTCCTTTTCCGGTGTACAATTGCAATCATAATCAGACTTCTGTTTTTGAGAAGTTTTTACTAAAATTGAAAATAAAGGATTCAAATATTTTAATCTAGGCATCAAATGTTTGGTTGTTTTATTAAAATGCCTACAAATATCTAGAATATGATTTTTACATGCAAATAACTGACTTAAATTCACCTACATAATATTTATAAATTGTAATTTTAATTGACAGTTGTGATTCCGTTATCTCAATATTATTGCTTTAAAAAAAAAAAAAAAATTAAAATATTGCAAAATGAAATGAGGTACCGAGTTCATAATCTGTTGGGAAACCTCTGAAACAATTTAATCAAAACACTCTATATGTTCGAAGAAACCAGTCGCGGATCTGGCAGATCGTTTTTTTTGGGGGGGGGGGGGCGACACAGATTTTTGTTAATAAATAAACATATTTGTTATTATATTGTGTATTACTTTTGTAGTGTATACATGATTATTTTTTACTGTTCAATATTATTTTTTAAATAATTACATAATTCTAACGTAAATATTTAAATCAATTTTGCCAAATAAAGGAAGACAACAAACTAAAAATCTAAATCTTTGTGGGGGGAGTCGTTGCCCCCATGCCTTCCCGTGGATCCGGCACTGGAAACGTGGACTTACTTGACGTTATGAATACATGTAAGAACATGTATAATCGAATTCTCAAAAATGTATACTACATTGACAATCATATTATCGATTTGTGACATATTTACTTTACTTTATTGATATGTAAATGATATTTCACCTTCTCGAATACTCGGCGTAGAGAAAGATATATAATGTTACGAGGGAAAAGGCAAATATTTTGACACAAAACACTTCTTGATTTCTGATAACGAATTTTTTTTTTCTTTCTCTCACGCGTGGTATAATATTTTCTCGAATAAGTAGTACGTATTGTCATAATACGTATAGAGATGTTCTCTGATAACGAAAAAGTGTTGTTTTCAAAAAACTTCTGTCTGTCCGTCAGTGCTGTCGTCCGTCTGTGTGTCCAACTGCGGACAACATTAGCGCTTAAACAGTTCACAGAATCTTTTTCCAAAATAGACATTCCCCGATCGATCTGACCGCACGTAGGAAAATTTTTTAAACGAAACATTCGGATTTTCAAATTTTTACCAAAAAAGGCTCTGTTGCTCGATTTTTAATCAATTGCTGTAATTTTGGATTTTGCAAACGTTTCCTCTTTAATACATTATTGATAATATATTTTTCTCTTAATGAATACTGTTCTTCGAAATTAGATATTTAAATAGGTTCACATAGTACATTTTTTAAATACCTGTTTTCGATTAATTTTGAAAGATCTTGTAATAAATACGGCTACGTAAACAAGATGTTGACAAAAACGACTCATGACACGTGTTACACTATTGGCTCTTAATATTTTGTAGTTGTTTGCATTCGAAACTTTTCCAGTTAATGAATTTTGCTCAGTTTTTCTCAACAAGTAAATTTTGCTCAGAGTTAAATGTGCTTAATAATATATCGCAGGTCGATATTCTTTGAAACCTACAATATAAAAATTATATACATGTTGAAGTAGTTTTCGTTAGACGGTATTCATCTTTATTTCTGATTTCCAATGCACCCAAAATGTGTAAGAAGACTGCCTTCGCCCATGGTGGTGTCTGTGATTTCATTAGATTCCCAAGAGATCAGAAAAATTCCAAAAGCAGAAACGGTTTCGATTTTGATTAAAAACGCAAATATTTCATTTTGATATTGCGCCTAATTTCATACTGCGCGTACGACTGAATTCGCATGCGTCACATTATACGACATAGCTGAAGCCATGCGAGAACAAGGCTCCAAGGAAGACGCCGCTCACTATTTAATATTTGCAATTCATGTGTTATGTTATGGGACAGCAATATGTGTCATATTTTTGGTATGTAAGGTACTGTTGTAATGTGTGCGTGCTGCTTAGAGATTTTGTTCTTAATGGAATATGTTCATCAGAAACACATCTTCAAATAAAGTCATGTAACATTTTTGAAAAATATAAGTATTTCTTGCATAAATTTGCATGAAACACAGGCAACTTTTAAATATTAAACAATTATATTTGTAGGAAGGGCTCCTATTTTTTCACGTATGTAGCAAAGAACAAAAAAGGAATTGGGGCTATTTCAAATACGTTTTTTAAGTTTGTATTTAATTTTTTTAACATAAAATGTGTCTTTAAAAAAAGAAATACTTAAAATACTTCAAATACAGACGAAGAAGAAAGTTTAGAATGAGGATAGTTTCTTTTTTTTGATTCCGCTGGTGAATGCACCACATTGAACAAAAATAAAAGCTCCATTCAGCTGTTAAATTAGGATTCTCTTCATTTTAAATAATAAATCTAAATCATTACAAATGTTGAATAATTATCCGGCAATAAAAACGCGTTTATTCATTATAACACTTCTTAATGTTCATCCTCGCCAGTTGAATGACTTTTTTGCTTTGCCAACTAGGGGTTTATTGTCTAATGATTTTTTGAAAAATTTGTCGTTTTAAAAGGAAATTCCATTTATTTGTGTTAGACACATTTTTGATATCATTTTATATTTGAAAATGTTTTTACATATTGTTACAATAGATAATACTTATTGTTCAGAAATTTGTATGACTATTACTAATTTTCTATGATTGACAATTACAATATGTTGTTGCAATAAAAATATACAAAACAAAATTATTGTATATTTATAGTATTTTAAGTATTTTAAATACGTGTGTATTCAGCACATCAAGTCCTAATGTATTTTTATGTATGTTAAATACTTATTTATGAATTATTTTTGCGATGTATTTAAATACTAAATTTAAAGTATTTTGTCAAGCCCTTGTGGTGCTGGTATCATTTTCCGCGCTTTCTCTGTATTTTCGAAAATTGAAAAAAAAATTCGAAATGGAAAATTCCAATTTCCCGAGCTTCGTCATGTTTTCTATTGAAACTTCCAAACTTTATAATTATATCTTTCTGGACAAGCTCATTTTAAAAATACATATTTTTCCGTGCATGTTTTGGTAGTTTCTTTGTTTGTTTGTTGTTGTTTTTGACATATTTTTAATAATTTTTTTGAGACTTTTGGAATATTTTTCAATTAATAGTTAAAACTGTGTACTAGAAAGAGAAGTGCATTATTTCCACGTTCTCTTCAATACTAGGGTCGCTACCATAACCCATAAACAAGTTGAATTCTAAATACAGATCGAAATGAGCGTTTCCGGCGAGAATTGATAAGAACATATATGTCAAGAATGTGCAAAACGAATTGCCCATTGTTTTAACAACGTAGCGCTGGCTGCAGGCAAGGCAAACTTGCGTGAAATTTTTCTTGCTTTTCTGCGTAATGCGCTGCAAACACCGTAACAGTTAAATTTATTCCGGTTTGTTTCATTTGTAAAAGTAAGAAATGATTGCTGCTCCTGTCTATCGAATTGAATGCAGATATGAATCATATTTTTGGTTGAATTGAATATTTTCAAGTAATAGGTGAAGAGTTACTAGCGCAGAAATTGATATATTTCAAAATTACGTAACTGTTTCAAAAATATAAGAAAGTATGTTCTGTTGTAGCATGACTAGTTGTTACGAGCAACTGTGAACATGCATTGTTCCATTCTTCTAGTAAACTTTCAATGACAGTTTTGACCTTCAATTTTTTTGGAATTACAATGTTTTGTAGAAAATGTAATTGGCATTAAAGTTTTATTGACATTCGTCAATTTACTCACCATTTTGAAATGTAGTACGCAAAAACTGAAAGAGACCACACAAATTTTGCCTGAAGAGGAAGCTAAGGGGGCAGAGGTAGTTTCTACGATATCTCGGGCAGACCTAAGTTTTCTTGTTTTGTAAGTCTCATGGACACTGAAAATTGACTCTCTTTGAGACACAAAATTATAAAAAATGGGATTGTTTTTATAACAGGTAAAGAACAACATGAGATTATAAAATGTTAATTATTTTGAAATCACGAACGTACAATTTAAATTTATTTCAACAGTTCTATTGAGGTATCCATACATACATATCTGAATATTTATTATACATTCCGCACCCAAAAATATTGATAACCGAAATCTCCGAATGAAATAATTCTTTTGTGGTATGCACACTGCTCAATGAAGAACAAGAAACTAAGAATTCGCAAACGTCGAATTAGGTAAGTAAGCTAAAGGGCAATTCGAAAATCATAAATAAATGAATATGTTCTCGTGTCATTAGAAATAAACATCCGACAAAAACAATACAGTTCAAAATGCAATAAATAGGTTTACAAGATTCGAACGTTTTTGTGTAATTTGGTTTTTAAAGACTTTGTGAAGAACTCAGATATTTTGGAACAAAATAGCTTAACTTATTCTCATGTTAATTGATAGTCAGAATTTCTCCCGAAGACTTCCTTGAAATTATATTTTTGAATTCTCAAAAAGTTCACCTTGATAATGTGCTTAAATTCTAATCTATCGACAATTTTCAGTGAAGTAAATTTTTTAAAGACATTTATGTGTTGCACCTTTATTTTACTTGATCTAAAGAAAGATGAAGACCAAGTTTATTTGCGAATTGTGGGAGTCCAGTATTGGCCAAATTGGCCCAATTGTAATGTAAAGAGCACATCCCGACCATGATCTAATGCAATGAGGTTTCATGTTAGTAGTAATTAAAATTGCCATTATTTAACATCATTATTTACCAAAAAGTATATTATTTACTATCTTCGATCATTTTAGGGCTCTCGCACCTATGTATTTAAAACATTGTTTTCGTTTAGAAAGCTATTCGAACTTTCTAGTCAATCAAATTTCGTGATATTTTTTCTAAAAGTATTAACTATATAAAGTTGTTTATCTGCTGTCATTTGTTTATTATGTTGTTTGGTAGTGCCTAGAAATTATTGAAGAAGGTCTTGGTCTAGCGCGAGAAAAAGTGTATGAGTGACAGAATATAGGGAGAAAGTAAGATAATGACAATATGAGTGAAAATACATAAACGCAATGTCCAGAAAAAGTTTGAAATATGTGTATCTTTACAAAAAAATTCAGTGATTACAAAAATGCATTGTCCACTACAACATACATGTCCAGATCTTGGTAAATATAAAACATTTCATATACATTTTGAAAAATACGTTTAGACCTGTATTTGAATAAGAAAAGGTGTTGAATTTTCCCAGAATTTGTAAGTCTCCCTCATTTCATTGATCTTGGAGAATAAGTACTAAATGACATGAAATATTTTGGAGAATGTCGATTTTCCGTATAATGTATGTTGAAGAATGTTATATTGGTCAAACTAAAAGGAAACTGAGAAACCACGTTGCTGAACATAAACGGAACATTAAGGAGCATCCAAACCGACACAACTCTGTAATGGAACATAAAGAGTAACTACTGGGCGTTGTTATCAAGTTTAATTACATTGTTATAAGAAGTTATTAAGTACATTACTACGATAATTTGTCAATTTGATAAGCTAATTAATTTCTAATCAATGTAGATCCACCGATAAACCAAAGGACTAATATACAAATTGAAATAAACTATAAATTAATATTAATTTATAGTTAAAATTTGCTCCCTTTCGGTGAGATAAACACAGTGATAGAAAGTTGGCTTGTGAAAAAAGTTTGCTTGATCTACCACATTTCATATATCTGCTGCTGTCGGACTTGAAGATCCTTTTACATATGGGCACTGCTAAACTATAGTGCTATAACACCACATACTTTCTCGCATTATTCCTAACTTTTGTAATTTTCGAAAATTCATTGAGTTGAACGAAAATTAGACTTGTGCCATTTTTAAGTGAACTTTGCTTTATGCATAGAAAAAATGAAAGCAAAAAATTGGGACATACTTTTGGGATTTAAAAAACAAATTGCTTTAACTTCAAGCAGACGTTATGCAAAATTTGGCGTTCCTTCAAAAAAATTGTTCACGACCTTTTTAAAAATCTATTTTTTAGCACAGATTTTAAGAAAAAAATCTCTAATCATTAATTTTTTACAAACTTTGAAAATATAAAGAGTTCCCCCCAAATGGGTCCAGCACCGTTTTTTCTAGACAATCAAACCGTTTTCACCGTTTCACCCTTTTTTCATACATACTATGAAAAAAAGAAAAAATAATGTAAGGGGTTTTTGAGAAAATAATTGTTTAAAAATTGCCTTTTTTCTACAATATTTCTCGAAATATTACACAAAAAGTATGGCCAATTTCGAAAAATTGAACATTATCTTATTTCAAGATTTTTCTTTGAACAATGTATTTCATTTAGGAAGGTATCTCTATTTTCAAAATTGTAGTTGTAGGAAGACACCGAAAAATATCCAACTTTAGAATTTTCGAAAATACAGGGATTTAAGAATAAAATAGACTTTCGTCATTTTAGAGAGTTCTTTTCGTTACTCGAGGAAAAAGTTTACTGAAAACGTTTGGAGCCATTTTGAGAAAATTTTGAAAAAGGTGATGTGGTTTGATGTAAATTATCCCCAAAATTGGAAATATCGTTTTGAAATGCGTAGGGCTTGGAGTTCGTGTAGATCCATCGAAATAATATTAATTGTGAAGAAAATTGTCTCAACGGAGGTAGGAATAGGTGCCAGCGTTAACCTCAGACGGACCGACGCACAGACAGACAGACAGACGTTTCGTCATCAATCGATATTTTGCTATCAAGGCCTAACGAATTGTGGATTATGACTACAGTGATAGAGAAAGTAATTTACTACATACACAGAGAAGATTTATCATTTTTTTGTTTCCAGGGCCCTACAATAATGTTTTTCTGCCGAAAAATCCCCGATTTCCGTTGTACGATTACAATATTTTCTCTTTACTACCATCGTAGTAAGGCGAGAAAGAAAAAACACTTCCTTTTCGTTAATGTTATTTTTAAAAGTGCGGTATATTTATAGATCTGTAGCCAATATCTTATAACAACACAAACTCATTTCACGCTAATAAAATGATTCGAAATAAGGCGTTTGAAATAGTCACTACAAAAGTATTAAACCACAAAGACAAATATATCAAACACTAATGGTTTTGGTTACAAAGAAATTTGAGCTGTCTTTTCAAAACCTTTCATGATTTTTACTGTAAATAAAAGGGAGTTGACTAGATGTGTTGACATTTTCTTTTATTATCTGGTTCTATATTTTGAACACATTAGTTTTATTCTTCTTTTCGGAAGTAGTTTTTACAGTTCTTGTGGTCGTCTCTCGCAACCCCATCACCATTCCCCTCATTCCAGTTATTCTCCTGTTGCATATCCGTAAAATCCTGATTTTGCCACTCCTTCTCTTGCTCTACCTCTCTTTTTCAAAGGAAATCACTCAGAAACCTTTCTAGGCCATCTCACATTATCAAACCCTTTCACGTGACCAAACGTTTTAGCTTTCATGTTTCCATTTCATCTATAATTTTTGTCCCTCCTTCGCTTAAATTTGTTTCAATTCTGATGATTTCAATTTAGATTTTCCACAAAGACTCAAAAGAATGTATTTGTGGACTAATTAATTATATATTTTTCTTTTCCTTAATTCTCATGTTTCTGAATCGTATCGTGCTATACTTTGTATGATTGTGTAAAAGGTTTTTAGTTGGATATTTATTTTCTACAGCAGTGAACTTACTTTTCTAATGGCTCGTCCTTGTGTAACCTTCGAAACTAAATCTGTTCTTCTTCAAAATTCTTCTTTGCTTATAATTCCTCACAAATACTTAAACTCATGATATGCTTCCGCCTGATCTCCATTTATAAGTATATTTGTGCTCTTTTCTCTACCAACCCATATGTTTTGTTTTGCGGTTATTTATCTTTAATCCTGCTTTTTGTTTGTTTCCTGAAACTTTCGTATCATAAACTGCATGTCAAACTCATCGTTGGTCAAAATCACCGGGTCGTCGGCGAATAAAAATGTATAAAGCAATCTTCATAATGAGTATTCCCATACCTCGACATATATTTTGCAATTCTTTTAGAATTTCTTGCTAGTAAACCTTCAACAATTTATATGATGAATGAAAAACTTGATTCTCCTTTGTCCAAATGACTGGGAAACGTTATTGGAAACTTTTATTATTGTTTCTTGATTCCCCTAACAATCTTTACATATACCATATATAAATCTTTATATATGGTATATAAACTCATACCGTATATATTTATTTATGGCATATATACCGTATATAAAGATCAGTATAACATGTATAAAAGTATTTATATGTTATATAACAAATATTTCTAGAATTTGGAAGAGTTTACCTAATGATACCGCGTTGAAAGCTTTCTTAAGACGAAAATATAAGGGACATATCTTTATTTCTTGCAAATCTCTTTTCTAGCTCATGCTGTGTTAAAAAGATGTTATTGATACAAATTTTTCGAGCTCTAAAATCATTGTTCGAGCTCTAAATTTTGAGCTCTAAAATTCGAGCTCTAAAACCATTCTGTATTAAATTCTTTTTCAATTGTGTTTTGAAATTCTCCCATACAGTCTTCCTACATATGCAGTTACCAAAATTCTTCTGTAAGTTTTACACTCCACTCCTCCCTGTTGAGTCTGGACTAGGTTTATGGTGTAGCACTACCCTCTTACCAGATACTACCTATCTGCAACTAAAATACATTTTTCAATTTTTTCAATTTTTCAGTCCCTAATAGTAGAATTGAAATATAACATAAAGAATATTGTAGAAGAGTAAAATTGGTCCAATATGCACATTTTCAATGGAAAATTTGGAGCTTCATAGAAAGTGCCTAAAAACGAAATAAAAATAAAAATCTGCAACTCATCATCGTAGAACAGTTTTGAAATTTCGAGAAACTTCATTAGAAATCATTTGAAGCACTTGTTACAAATACAACAATATTTAACATCGTTAATATTTACATTAGGAGTATTTCAGAGATATTTCAAAATTAATGATACTCCAACAGTACATGCTTTACTGCACTGTTTGTAACAGCTACACAAAATTATATTACTGCATGAACCTGCAAAAGTGTTCCCTACCAGCATTTTTTTCTATGCTGACAATCGAATATATATATATATATATTTAGAATTAACACGCCACTGACGTTTCCCCTTACATCACCAGACTCATCCTTTCCGACACTTGAAAAACCGTTGAACATCTGCATTTGCAATTTCCAAAAATTCAGAAAATTTCATTCACGTTATTTCAATGACTAGTTTTAAATAGCTGCTACAGCATATACTTTCTCCAATTATTTGGAAAGGATACGGAATTTTATTGTACTACATCGAGCTGCAAAAATGTTTCACACCACAAACAGCAAATTATTTTTTCTCCGCGCCGAGATACCAACTGAGGAGCTTCGAGTCTTTCGAGACATCATGACTTCCTTCACTTGAAAAACAATAGTTTCTCGCATTATTTCTAACTGATTCATTTATCGAAAAATGACATCTGTGGCATTATAAAACATCCTTTCCTCTTTCTGAGGTAAATTTAGGAGCCATGATGAGAAATGTTTGAAAATACACTTTTAGTTTTAAAAAATTGCATCCAGAAGGACGTGTGCAAATGGAGTGCAATATGAAATGGAGGAACAAGGTATCGAAGATGTGAAATGATTACACTTTCTGTTGAGCGATTCTCCAAAGGGCGTAAGACGTCCTTTATTTCGCAAACAGTAAGCCAGGTGTTGCGGCAGACTTGTAGAGATGTGGCAGGCAACCTGCGATATACCGTAATAGGCCTCTTGAATGGACGCACACAGTTTCCGAATATTGGTTGGTTTGGTTGGCTTTTTCGTGTTTCCGGGCGCATCAACTGCTTTGGTCACTAGTCCCGTTAGTGTAGTGCATTTTTTCTCGGAGAATGGCGGTGGTCTTCCCCGCTGGATGGCGAGATCCGGCGCCGACTACCGTCGGCTAGTGGGGTTTCCCCCTAACCAGGACTCTCCCACCAGCGGGGCACCGCCCCAGACGGAACAAGCTCTAAGCTCCCGACCGGTCTCCCGGAATGTGTTAAAGTATGTGCATTTGTGTAGTGTGTGTAAGAGGAGAGGATAGACAGGACAAGAAGAGGAAGGAAGATCGCGCGCGTCCGTGGCCCGTTTTGCTCCACATTCGCCTGGTGTTGATCGGAGAAACCACGAAAACTACCGATCGAGCAGCCGGCCGCTGGAATTCTCCTCCAGGCAGCGACTGAATTCGACCTAGCTGAAAAGCTAGTGTCGAAAATCCAGCCGCCGTCAGGACTAGAACCTAGGACCTCCCGGTCAGAGGCGCTGCAGTGACATCATTTCCGAATATGGCGCGTGCGAGGAGTGTTCTATTGGGAGCGTCCCATTGCATCCCCCATTGCTCGATAGGGACGAGATCTGTGGAAGTTGCGGGCCATGGAATGTTGAAAGTGGCTTGCAGGTACTCCCTACCGATTGCGCGTTGTCCTGCTGGAATATTATCCCACGGAGTGAACCCAAAAACGATGGAGTAACTGGCTGCAGGATATCTTCCACATAGCTTCCCTTCGATAAACACCAGAGGTGACTTGGCGTTATACGCAACGACACCCCACACCATGAGACCAGGTCTTCGAGCCGTTTGGCGTTCGACAATAAATGGGGATTTCATGTCCATCAGAGTGCCTGCACACATGGATTCTCTGGTCATCGCTGCCCAGGCAGAAGTGGGATTCATTGCTGAACACCACGCGCTGCCAGTCTGCGTCCGTCCACTCCTCCCGAATGCGACATCTTGCCAAACTTTGGTGCCGTTGGCGAACCGTTAAGGGAAGTCGTCTGTACGGTCGGTGTGTGCGTAACCCCACAGTCATGGAGACGTTTGGCAAAGGTGCAGCGGGACACGGGATGTCTCACTGTAGGTTGTTCTGCGCGCTGAATGTCCGCAAACGACACCATTGGCTCGTTCACAGTCTGTCGGACAATCCTCCATTAGTGTGGTCTGCCGGGGCCTCCCAGACCCTTCCCGCCCATGGAGCGCGCGCTCTTGTTGCCACGGATGTCACAAGGTGACAATGGTCACATCTGCAGGACTTATATGCTGCGCAATGTCTCGAGACCAACCGACTTCGTGGAGTCCCATGATGCGGCCCCTGTCGAATGCATCCAGCTGCTGATAATGCTTCTGCAGCCGCCTCCGCGGCATATTCAACATCCCACGATGCTTCCACAGCAGATCCACAGGCGACTGCGAAAGTTCGACGCCAAAAAAAACTCTCTTATGTAGCCGGGCGGATGGGCCGACTCGCGCGTGCTCTGCGAGTGCACGGTGCGCTGATCAGGAGAGTAAATTCGGTGGTATAACGGTCAGCGTACCGGACTGTTGTACCCGAGTTTGCGGGTTCAAACCTGATCGAAGCCGTGGATTTTTAACGGCGAAAAAATCCTTCGTACGTCTTCCTTCGGAGGGTAAATGCCGGCTGTCCCATGTTAGTAGATTTACTGCATGTATAAGATCCTCAAGCCTAAAAGAAGCCTCTGAGCAAAATTCAGATCCGCCTGTTTTGTCGCCCAAGAATAATACCTCCTTTCTCCGCTAGGTGATGAAAGGAGCGTACCGAAATTTGCGTGGTTAGACGGAAGAGCGGGCCTGATGGCCTGAGTCTCGTCACCTAAAATAAGGCATTAACTAACGAACTAATGGAATCAGTGAGTTTTCTTCCGATGTGGAACTGACCCAAGAAGTGTCAATCAATCCGGTCGCTTCCTTCTAGGTGCAACTCTTTTTTGCCTAGAGTGTTTTTGCTTCAAACACGCAATGTAGCGTATTGTTTTAGGTTGATCGGAGATTATCAATTTTTGGGAATTTAGGTACTAGATTTAACCACAGACCAAAAAGCAAACATTTTGCCATCAACGTTTTCGGTAACAAGGTCACCAAAACGTAAATTCTTATTACACAGCGTGTGAGATAATGTAATTTACTACATTTGGGAACAATATTTATCCACCTTTTGATATCAAGACCTTACAATACGAGTTTTTGTCTAAAATCACCTATATCTGCCGCAGAATTTTAATTCTCTTTATTTTCACGCTACACAGCATACGTAGTGTAGAGAAAGTATTGCAGTGCTGCGGAATTTTTAACACAAAACTCTACTTGCGAGGTTCTGGTAATGAGATAATAAGTCTTGTTTCTACATATAGTATGTGTGTGAACATATTATGAGGCTAGAATTTACACATTATGTGGCCAGAATCCATGTTTTGTGGGTCATTGATACCGAAAATCGAATGACGGAAAACGTCCGTCCGTCCGTCCGTCCACCTGTGGTCAACGCTACCACCCAATTGTTCAGGCGATATTCTCCAGAATTGATATTCCTCTGTCGATCTGCAAATGTAACGCTTGAATTTGAAAACTATATTTTAATTTTGAAGGACACTTTACATGGCCCTAGCACATTTTCAAAATTAAAAAAAGATCCAAATTTTTCGGCTACATTTTGTTGTGGATAGCGTAAAGGACGCATAAGAAAATGGTATCATTTTTGTTGAAGTACCTGATTTTCGAAAATTCCAAAACTTGAGAATTTTTCGAGTCTTCGTACAAATACAATTATGAAGATAATTTTTGTCTTAATGAAATGCATTCATTAGAAATACATTTTCGAATAAAATCATGTTAAACTTTTCGAAAATAAGAATATTTTGCGTAATTTTGCGACAAACATAGGCAATTTTAAATTTTATACAATTTTTCTCAGAACTGGTTTCAAATCATTGCTTTAATTTTTTTCAAGTGTGTAGCAAATAACAGAAAAGAAAGTCCTATAGGAATTAAGTTCATACATTTAGGGACCAGATTTATCCACTGTTTCATTATCAGGCTCGGTAATAAGAGTTTGTCTGTCGAAAATTCGTCGTTTTCTTTCCGTATTGTAGTTTTCCGTGGTTTCTCCGATCAACACCAGGCGAATGCCGGAGCAGTACCCTACCAAACGGACCACGGACCGTGCGCGATCTGTCCTTCCTCTTCCTTGTCCTATCATCTCCCTTACACACTCTTACACTAACATGCACTACACTACCACATATTCCGGGAGACCGGTCGGGAGCTAAGAGCTTGTTCCGGCTGAGGCGGTGCCCCACTGGTGGGAAGGGCCTGGTTAGGAAACCCACTAGCCGACGGTAGGGTGAGCGCCGGATCTCTCCATCCAGCGGGGGAAGATTATCGCCATCTCCCGATGAAAAACATGACACTACACTAACGGGACTAATGACCAAAGCAGTGGACGCGCCCTGAAACACGAAAACCAAACCAAACAAAACTTTCCTTATCATTACAATTATTTCTCTATACTGCGTTCGCAGTAGGAGAAAGTAAAAGTAGTTGTAGAAACACACCGCAAAAAATTGAAATTTTGCAGGTTTTGACAATGAGAGTCTGCAACGAAAATGAGACGGTGCCATTTCGTTTTATAGAGGAGAAGTTTAATAAAAAGTTTGTAACTATTTTTAGAAATGCTGTCGTATATGTTTTTAAGACTTTGTAAACAGTGCCTCCAAAATGAACATATTTGTTGCAAATTCGCAGAGCTTTAGGTTGGGCGAAATGGATGCTGGAATATAAATTTTGAGAAAATTGTCTGAAGAGATTTTTCGCTCTAATGCTGCACACAGGTTGATGAGAAGCAGTCAGATGAATGTTTTGCGTCAACAAATTTATCTGTAGAAACGACCTTCTGAACATGAATTACACAACTTCTTAAAGAAAGTAATTTAATGCGTATAGGAACACGATTTATTCTTCTTTTTAGTATCAGGGCCCTCAACACAAATTTTTCTTTCAAAACATGGCTGTCTTTGCCCCAAGATGTCTCTACACTAAGTAGAATGTGAGAAAATAAAAGGCTACCCCAAACTGATGAATTTATCATTCTCTATTAATCGATTTGCACGTTTGACATTGTTTTCAGTGGTTGGGACTGCTTCAAAACTCTAATGACCGATACTGTAATACATCTATTCTACCCACAATTCTCCTAGCTATCGATCAATAAAGATAGTTGGAATTCTCATTTATCACTGAATAATATTAATACTTCTCTATTGTGAAATTTATCCAGACACATTCAATTGCTCTTAAATTGTTGAGGCAATTTCAGCAAATGTGAGTGAAAATAATGAAGCTGTAAATCGAACAATGAGATATCATAAATAACTTATGACTTAGAAAAATTACATACAGTAGTATTAACTCTAGCAGATATAGTAGAGCCATCAAATAAATTCAATGTGTTACAAAACAGCTCTTTCAGTTTACACTCAATATGAACTGATGGAACTGTAGAAAAATAGTGAAAAGTATGGGTGTATAAATCGAATTTTAGAATGCAATCTTTTCTCTGTAGTTATTTTATATATTTCTCGACTTACTACACTTTGATATTCACTCATACAATTCTACGTATTATAACAAGCTCCACAAATATAGCACTTTTGTCAAACACAATTCAAGTTTTAGATGTAATTGAATATGGTTTAAAAATAGATCCCATATCGATTGTCCTTGGTAGTAACACATATAAAATATACATTAAAAATGTAGCATTTTTCACGCTGAAAAGGATTGAAATAACAACCAGAGGTGCTATAGAATGGCACAGATGTTTTCGTACCAAATTTTTCTAATTACCTGGTGTGGACTGGCTTTAAGGTCTATGCTTTAAGGTCATTTTCTTGACATTTTCTCTCTTCTTAATAGTAGAACCGAAATATTACTTCAAGAATATTAAAGAAAACTAAAACCTCGTCCTAAAAAAATTCTTTGAAAAGTTGAAGCCCTTTTAATAAAATGGCGCTTAAGCGTTACTGTAAATGTGAAATTTGAAGCTTTTTATCACAGGTATATATCGAGTTTTCGAAAACTTCATTGAAGTCATTTAAAGCACTTCCACTCACAAATGTACTAATGTATAGAAATCGATGGAAATATGCATATTAACGGCATCAGGGACATTTAAAACATTACATTTGTGTAATTTTTGAAAAACAAATAATATATAAAAATGAACTTTACGTCATATTAAACAGTGCAATTAGCACTATCCATTCGTAAAGTCTGAAGAATAAATTTGGAACTATTTTTGAGAAAATGTCCGTTGAGCGTTTCTGAAAGTGTGGAATTTTAAGCTTTTTACGGAGAACTGTTGAGTTTTAGGAGAAATATTAATTGACATTTTCTAAAGCGCATGTACTCATAAATATAATAATGTGAAGAAATTGCCTCTAATGTAAATATTACTGACATGAGAGAAAGTAAAATAATAATATTTTCGTATTTTTTCAAAAACAAAAGAATAGAGCAATATGGCGTTTATGTCATCGGATAGGTATTTGGTACTACCCAAACAAATTTAAAGAAAATATTTGGGGCCATTTTTAGAAAATTTTGAAAATTTGGGGGTTCATGAAAAGTACGCCCAAATTTTAAAGAATGTTTTTGAAAATCCCAAAGCTTCAACTAGAGCCAGATGGACAGGGGCTTCTTCAATTTGGAAAAGATCGTATGCATTGTTTAGGCGCTAGCAGTGTTTCATAGACGGACAGACAGACAGAGAGACAGACAGACAGACCGACCGACAATCAGACAGACAGATAGACAGACGGACAGACGTACGTACGTACGTACGTACGTACGTACGCGTACGTACGGACGGACGGACGGACGGACGGACGGACAGACGGACGGACGGATGGACGGGCGGGTAAACGGACGGACACACGGACGGACGGATGGCCGGACATTTTGAAAAAAAAAAAACACTTGTTCGGTTTTAGGAGACCCCAAAACATGTATTTCCATTGAAATCTTGAAATCGATTTTCCGCAGCATTACATAACTTTTTCTATACTACGTATATTACTGCCGTATATACGTATGTGCACCAGAAAGTAATAACCACATTGTTTTGCTTTTGTTATTGGACACTTGAAATCAACTTTAACATTTCTTCGATATTTGTGTGGTGCACGGAACTTATTTTTAATGTGTAGGAGTTTTACGAGATTTAGTAGCAGATTGTTAAATTTTGCACTCATGATGAAAATTAAACTTGTGGTATATTTTGTGATAAAGGAAGATGGCAAAAAGAGGTTGATTTACCAAATGGCACAACCACCTCGTGGGCGTAATATTGCGTAGCAATTTCGACGCCAACTGCAGGCGGAAATTTGCTAGTCTGAAGTAATCAGCTGTTGTTTCTTTTTGCTGAGCTATTTCAGCTTAAATTGGTTTAGAAAGCCTTGGTTGCTAACTTCTGGCGTATATTCCCCCTCGCTTCCGACTTGAACTCGAGTTGAGAGGTGCATAATTCGTTTCAGACCGCTGTGTCATATTTCTTCAAGTGAAATAAAATAATATTTTTTAAGAACATCCCGAATTGATAAGCCGAAAAAGACTTCACTTTAACCAGTGATTTTAAGGTTTTTTAAAGAAGCTGAAAAATTTATTTATTTTTTGTCCATATCGTCAGCTCCGGGGAAAAGAGACTTGCGCCAATTTTGAGTCGTAATGAGGTAGAGGATTTTCAAATTGATATTGAATTTTATGTCTTTCACATAAAATAGTGATACCAGACGATCGTATTTAAATGTTGTGAAATTTTAATCGGAAAATACTATAACTCATTTTCTGGCATCTTTGATTAGAGAAAAGAGCTATAAGTAAACGTATGCCATTCATCATAAATGTACGATTTCAAGAGTAATGTCACTTGAGTCATTAATATCTTCCATCCTTATTTACTTTTAGTGTAGAGAAAAGAAATGTCGAATCATTATTTTGTGTGTAATCAGACTGGCCCATGAACAATAATATTTTCGTGCTATTATTGTAAAAGCAATTACGATGCGTTGTTTTATCACATAGATCTACTTCGTCATAATTCTTTTTCGGCTGCATTGCTGTTTTCTCTTTACCGAGGTCTTCAGCCGCCCAAGAATCGCACTGATGATGGCCGCAATGCAAAGAATATTTATAATTGATGTGATGCCTTAAACTTAAGAAAGACTATGTTATCGTCTGTCATTTTGCTATTAGCGTTAAAAATATTGTGAGCGCTTTCTGAACATAAAGTCACATTAATGCTCCTGTACATCACACTATACTCCTCTCAAGCACTTATTGTTTAAAAAAGAAACACGACTTCCCTGATTATTGTTGATTGAAATGTTGGCATATTAATTTTCCACGCAGTGGTTCCGGCAGCAAAGGGCATCTCAAATAGCTATCACATATATAAAACTTACCAGAAGAATGAAAATTAACTGATCTTTTATCCATTTCTGTAACGCCGTTTTTTGACACAGATGACAAGGATGAGGGGCAGAGAACTTGCCGCAGAAGCAACAATCGTGCTTGTCGGCACCAAACTCTTAGCCATGGAACCATTTCTTTAAATTTATCGTCAAAAGCAATTAAAAACTGTGTGCGACGTACTATGAGAAGAGTATTCTGTGTGTTTGCTTGAATTCTGGGATTTCTATGCTAACCCATATGCAAGTTGAATGATTTTATTATACACGTGGAAAGGAGCGTTCTTGTCATAAAATAAGAAAATATTAGTTCCCATGTAATAAAAAGTATTTGCTAAGAAATTTGCTAAGAAAAAAACCTACACATTTGGGGTATTATCCCTCACTGAACTCTAGAAAACGAACTCAGATAGTGAAGCTACAAATGTCCAGATGCAAAACGAGGGGTCATCTCAGCATTTGCTCAAAATGTCAGGGAAACTGGACGGAAACCTGATCGAGAAGGGGTCATTGACCCACAAGTCTTCGTCCACAGAACTGCTTTTCGCTCCACCTACCCGTTGGTCATACCGAATCGATAATACGGTGAAACACAAAGAAAAATGATATATCTAAAATAACATTTTAGATAAGAAAAAGTTGAATTTTTAAGCCAACTTTTAAAGCGACATTAAAAATATAATTTATAATATTTATATATACATTAAATTTGTATGTATTTTTGAAATAATCAAGTGAATTAATTGCGAATTAACAGGTGTTTATTTTAGTGACTAATGTCATTTTGGTTCACTAACTCATGACACTAATTTTGTGTAATTTTTTTATGTTGAACAATTTAGTAGTTTTCTCACAAATGAGGTGTTATGTTTCTCGGAAACTCAAACCTTCTCAGTAAAATTGAGCCCGAAATACCGCATTTTTATAAATGCCCAAACGATGTTTTCTCAAAAACGAATTTTTTTCTACGAAATTTACATGTTGAGCCAGATTTTACTTTTCTGTATATTGTAAAAGCGACGTTTCAGTTCTAGTATTAGGAGACCAAAAATTGGAAATGTGTGAAGAAAATGTCCTTTAGGCGGCAAGGGTGGCAGCTTGGAAGACGGTGGGGCAAAACCGAAAAGTTAGCTCTCGCTAATAAGTTTAGAAAGCATACGAGTATGGGAAAGTCCAGTCACGAGATTAGAAAACGAACTAGCACGAGAGTTTATTCTGTGGTACCACTAGTAACATTTCTGCATACTGTTTACGCATTGTAGAGAAAGTATTGAATTTCTTAGGGAAAAAAGTGATTTTTTGACAGAAACATTCTTATTGAATGGCCCTGTTAATAAACAATTTGCTAAATCTGGTCCCTTTGTGTCTTTGTGTAGTCAGCAAACATGTTTCTTCATCTTCAAAAATCGATTGGTGACAAAACGTCTGACCGTCTGCCGGACTGTCAGTCTGTCTTTCAGTTGATATCGCTAACGTCTCAAACATTCAAATGATTTTCTCTAAAATTAATATTGATTTTCTCCGATTGATCAGAGCGAACTCTAGGTTCTGGGTATTTGAAACCTATATTTTGATTTTTGGAGTTCTTTATATGAAGCCTCAACTACATTTTCCAGATTTTCTCTAAAATGAATCCAAATGCTTTTATTGAACTTATTTCCATTTTCGGCGAACTCTCTGCATTTTTCAAAATGGAAAATTTATCATTGACAAACTACAATATTGAAGACAGAGCTTTTTTGTAAGTGCATGTTATTCGGTACATTTAGCTGTTTCTAATCAAAAAGGTTAAAGAAGAATTTAACGCCGATTTTGAAAAACAAATATAACTTGTCCATATTTTATTCAAAATTACGCAATAGTTGTAGAATCTTTTTGAAAAATGGGCTTAACTTTAAGTTATAATTTTTTTGAAAATTAAAAGATTCAAAATCCCCTTTTAAAGGATAATATAATTGTAAAATATGTGAAAATTTAAACTCGGATGGAAAATTTCATTGTTAGGAACTGATAAAAAGAAAAGTTGATGGTTGATAGTATAATAATCGTAAGTAGTTGTGTGGGAGTAATGTAATGGAAAAGTTATTTCTTTGGCTTTCCCGGAATATGAAATCACGAGTTACCGCTGATTATCTGTCAAAAACTGTAGTCAAACATTTCTCTCACATGAGTTTCCTCATTATCATAATATGTTGATATCTCTAGGTTGAGGATGAGAAATTCGCAGCCCTCATATTATATTATAATTTTAAGAACCATTTACGATAAATATGCACTCTCCTAATTACCCCCATAAGAAAATTCGGGTAGCCTTCTTTCTCGCAAACGCGTAATTGAAGATGACAAGAAATCTGCAAGGAAACGAGGCGGTGGGATCGTTTGAACAGCGCGTTGTGGCGGCGTTGGCAAGAGGAACGGTTGAGGCCGCGGTGGCGTTGGCGGCGGCGTTGCGTCACCGCCCAAGGCACTGGGCAAATGTCAGGCGCCTGCATCGCCTCACCGCGCGCCCGCTGTGACGTCAGCCGCGCCTCCGGCGACCGAGCCTCGGGGCACGGCCGGCGTCGCCTCCACTGCCCTCGCGCCTTTTCCCACAATCAACAATTACGATGAATATGTATTTTCGTAATTTAATTTTAGATAAACGACGTGCGTCAAACTGCGAAAATCTCTCTTTTTATCTCATTTTTAAGAATGTTCCTTGCGTAATATTTTTCAAAATTTCAAGAATAAACAACAAATAATAATAAATTTATTTGGATAAACTAATGCAGCCACAAACTGATATTTTTCCTCAGTGACATGAAATGTCAGTTAATATTAATTACGTCTGAACGCCTCAACTGTAATTTTTAAAATTGTAAATTAATTAAAGTGGTTAGGAGGAAGAGCCTCGCCCCAAATAAATACAATTTCCTTTTCTTCTTCTTCTTCGTCTTCTTCTTCTTCTTCTTCTTCTTCTTCTTCTTCTTTCTTCTTCTATTATTATTATTATTATTATTATTATTATTATTATTATAAAATCGCATGATCCGTCGACGAGCGCCTCCCTTAAGGGTCGGCTTTTCCTTGCGGCCGCCTAAAAGGCACGTAGGGCCAACTGGAGAAATGTTTGGTCATTTAAAAACGCTCAACATTTTGAAACATTTGCACAACAATGCAGATCAGCTAGAAACTCAGCCATTCAGAAGTGGAAGCGTTATCGATTACTGATAATGTAGATATTTGTCAAAATATTAGTGTACGAAATTATCTTTACGACATTTATGTCCAATTCTTTGTGTTATAATTATGCAATCTATATTACAAATAATGAAGTAAGGGGGACAATGCAGCCAAAAATTCTTTTAAAAGAGGTCGATGAACGAAAAAGAATGAAAATCGCTGTCAGAGGAAGTAAAAAATGAAGGAACTAAATACAGGAACAAGATTTATTCACTTTTTCGTTGTCAGCGCCCAAGAATAGTTTTTCTGTTGAAAAAAAGCCAATATACTCCACACCATTACAATACTTGATTTTTACTACTTACGTAGTAAGGAGAGAAAGTAAAAATTGGTCACCGTGGCGCCTCGAAAACGTGCACCTCATGGTCACCAGTGGTGCAGAGGCAATTGCAATTGGTTATTTTCTCACGTATTTTCGCAGGATCAGTTTCCCTGAAACTTTTCAATGGCTTTTAACGTCTTGTTTCTTTTCACAGAATAATACAATGTACACATTCACAGAGTAAATTAATTTTAACAATGAAGGAAAAACAGGTGAACGAAGCGTAAAATTTGATAATGTTTGCTGATGGAAGGCGGGGATTGGTTGCAGTTTGGCTCCATTCCGTCTCGCATTGGTCACTCAGCGCCCTCCAGTGCTGGTGGACGCAAGCGCTGCCAGGCGGCCAGGGCGAGGTCGCTCGATAGCATTGACGTGCGCGCTGTTTAACGCGGAGCTCCTTGTCGGGGGTGCTGGCCGGGGCGGCCGTAAAGTGATTCTCATCGTAGCGCCTGGGGGCGGGGGTGGGGGGCGGGGGTGTCGGCCGACAGGCGTCCTCTCGCGCCTCCGCCCTCCGCATCCAGGTACCTGAATTACCGATCCTCATTCGGACTTCTTTTACATCGCCACGGCATTTGACCGCCTCAGGTGGCTCAGGGCATCAATTGATGTCACTGCAGTGCTTCATAAGGTTTCAGTCCCGACGGTGCCAAGATTTTCGACACTTGGTGCAGAGCTACGACGAATTAAACCGCTGTTTGGAGGAGAATTCTAGCAGACGCCTGCTCTGATCTGTACTTTTTGGTGGTTTCTCCGCTCAACACCTGGCGAACGCCCAAGCAGTACCTCAACAAACGGACTGTGGATCGCGCGCGATCTTTCCTTCCTCTTCTAAGTCCAATCGTCGCCACTTACTTATTTTTGATTGATTGATTTTTTTTCGTGTTTACGGGCGCGTCAACTGCTTCGGTCATTAGTCCCGTTAGTGCAATGCATGTTCTTTTCCTCGGATGTGGCGGTGATCTTCCCCCGCTGGGTGGCGAGATCCGGCGCCGACCTACCGTCGGCTAGTGGGGTTTCCCCCTAACCAGGACTCTCCCACCAGCGGGGCACCGCCCCAGCCGGAACAAGCTCTAAGCTCCCGACCGGTATCCCGGAATATGTGGTAGTGTAGTGCATGTTAGTGTAAGTGTGTCGTTTGGTTTTGGTAGGGTACTGTGGCCCGTTTGGTAGGGTACTGTTCCGACATTCGCCTGGGGTTGATCGGAGAACCCACGGAAAACTACCGATCAGAGCAGCGGGCCGCTAGAATTCTCCTCCAGACAGTGACTGAATTCGACCTACCTGAAAAGCTAGTGTCGAAAATCCTGCCGCCGTCAGGACTCCAACCTAGGACCTCCCGGTTAGAGGCGCTGCAGTGACATCACTTACTTATCATACAATAATTATGCAATACCACTTACTTACACACTCTTTCCCTTGCATGCATTGCACTACCACACATGTCGAGAGACCAGTCGGCAGATTAAAGGTTATTTCTGCAGGATCGGTGTCTGGGGGTGGGGAGATATCTGGTTAGAGAAAATATCACCGTCGAACGGGCGAAGGTCATCGGCAAATCCCGTGATAAACATGTATTACAATTACGGGAATTGTCTAGTGTAGGGAATGACTTCAGCAGTTGACGCGCCCGAATTCATAATCAATCAAAGCAACATTTTGCACCCCGTCGGTAAAGGACCCCATTCGATATCCGCTCTGTCCCTGAGGGCAGATGGGTGCAATGACGAATGCAGAAACGTTCTTCTGCATAGTTCTCCGTGAAGAGATTTCATTCAACCTTCTTGTTTCTTCTTTAAGTTACATTCCGCCTCTCTGTGGCTTGTCCCTGTGCAGTGTCGTTTCACAAGGAAACCTCATTCATTCCCGAAGTGCGTGGAAAACTTCGCACAGTTTCCTTCGGCACAGTATACATGAAATAAATGATCAACCTTCCTATAAAAGATCTGCAGAATAAATTATCAGTCTTCGTAAACGATGTGTCAACCACATAAAAGTGCACTTTACTTAAGAGAAAACCCTTCAGTAAGAAATTTATTCAAGTGGAATCAAAAGAAAGATTTCGCTGTGTATACTGATCTTTAGAGCAGTTTTTACAGGAGTTGAGAGGACTCAATGTTCTTAATTGAAAGTCATCAACATCATTATTAATATTAGCTCCACATATCTATTCTTTATCGCAGAGATTTTAAAGCATCTTGAAACAATTCGCTTACAAAACGAATAGTTAAAACAATATTCGAAACACATGGATTTGTAAATTAATGGATTGGTTTCCCAGCAAATCAACTCTGTGGTGATTAGTCCCTTTAGGGTAGGGAATCTTTTATCCCAAGATGTGACGGTTATTCCTTCCCCGCTGAACGACGATATCCTGCGCCGACTTACATGGCTTATTTATTTATTTAGTCAAAAACAGTCAAAAACTGTATGTGACGTAAGGGAGAAAATCATCTGCGCACGCTTTTTAAGTTTCAGAATCCCTTCACAACAATTTAACTATTAATAGTTGAAAGATGAAAATAATAATAATAATAATAATAATAATAATAATAATAACAACAACAACAAATTTAAAAAAGCGAGGGATTAACATTTCAAATACTAGATATTTTCGTTGCCAAATTATAGAAAACTTATTTTTAACGGTAAAGGAATAAACAGATTTGATTTTTCTGTATTGTTAACAAAACAGAAACTCACCCTAAGCTCTACTACCACTACAAGCGAAAGGAAAGTTCAACAAAACGTGCGCATAGTGAAGCTACATTTACTTCCAGAAGCAAATCAAGGGGCCATCTCAGCATTTGCTCAATGGATCGGGGAAACTGGACAAAAACCCGATCGAGATGGGCAGGAGATGGCTTGCAGGAGATTTCCTCGTTCAAGTATCTCCCCGAGGCACCATTCCAGATGGGACAAGCGCTAAGCTCCCGACTCTTTGGTTATGTAATGCTTGCAAGAGTAAATGAATGTATGAGTATGTGTAAATGTAAAGAGGTGAGGATAAGGCAAGGGAGAGGAAGGAAAGTTTGCGCGCAATCTGGTGCTCATTAGCCAAGGTACCCCTTCAGCGTTCCTCCGGTATTGATCGGAGACATTTATGAAAATTACTGATCAGAGCAGCCGACCGCTAGAATTCTGTACAACACTGTGGTTGAACGTACGTACGCACTTCGTACGTACAGCTACTGTCGAAACTCCGCCATCGTCGGGACTCGATTCGCAGGGCCTGGTTAGAGTTGCTGCAGATTCAACGGTAACGCTGACTCTAAGCTAACCGAGCCGTTGTGTTTTGTATATATTTTTTCGTAGTGCTTTACTGTTATGACATAACGACACCAATCACAGAGATGAAAAGCCGTTTAACTTCCGGCGTCAGTTTAAGAATGTTAACAACCGCCGTTCGTGAAAGACAATGAAAACAAATAAAGGTTACATAGCGTATGTATGAGTACTCATATTCCAAGAGAAGATGTTTCTTATTTATATAATGCTTTATAAGGCGGTTTTATGAAAATAATTCAAGAGCAGGCGGTCAATATTAGAAATAAACTTGGGTGATGAAACTCGGCGACTGCTTCAGCTTCAAACTTCAACCACGTCCGTGCACCGAGAGCCTTAATAACTATGACGTCAGCTACTGCAGGGAATTAATGAAAAACCATCGTTGTGCTCTTTCAAAACCTGACTTTAATTTGTTCATCTTCCCGCATTCCAACCGCAATCCACCTCCGAAGAAATGAGTCGTGTGTGGAAAAATTTCCGCCATTCCAGATCGCTCTCTGCCGTTGCAGACCCCGTTAGGCGCGGCCGCTCCTTGCCCTTACGCGTCGCCCCTCCTCTCCGGGCGGGGCTGGGAGGCCATGGGACCGGGGAGCTGTGGGGCTCGGGGACCGGAGGCCAGGGGCGTGTGCCGGGGTTGGGGGCGGGGCGCCGGGCCGGTGGCCGGGGGGGGGCCGCGGGGCGGGGACCCGGGCGGCGGGGGACCGAGGAGGCTGGGGGACTGGGAGGCCATGGGAGCGAGGAGCTGTGCGGCTGGGGACCGAGGGCCGGGGTCGGTGGGCTGGAGGGACCGGGCGCCTGGGGGTATGATTGCTTGAGGGGTTGAGCGGGCAGGGGGTCTGGTGGCTTGGGGGCCGGGGTTGAAGGGGGGAGCGGGACGCCGGGGCGCCGGGCAGCCGGCCGGCCGGCCTGCCGGCAGCCTCCGCCGCGGCAGCGCAGGAATGGGCGTCCCATTTGCATTATACGCCTTTACGGCTATGCTAATGCGCGGTAGGAGGAGCGAGCGGAGGCAGCGGCGAGGCGCCGAATGGAGGCGACGGCGGTGGCGAGGTCAGGCGAAAGCCATTCAGACCGTTGCGCAGATTCGGCCGGGCTAGCGATACGTAGAGTGAAAGTGAAGGCCGGCCGGCTGCGTGGCAGGCGTCGCATGAGTGATGATACGATCGAGCGAGCCGGCAATGGTGTTCGGGTAACAGAAATTGTGATGACGGATGTAGTGATAGAGGTAGTGATGTCATAATGATGGTACACAATGCAAGTACATCGAGGCGCCAATTCTAAACACAATGTCGGTGGTAATGATACAGGGATACTAGCCATTTGAGAGACGGTGACGCTATAGGTCACAGAAGATCACGCCTCGCGTGTCGGACTCGGAGATGATGATGAACAGCTATGGTTCAAGAGTTCCGAAAGCGGAGCCAATGATGGTGTGTTTATGGCTGCCGCTGTGAACAATTTAACGTAATAATCGTAACAAATAAGTCACAATGACTTGTCCTACGGAGTTGTCACAATTTTAAAGAAAAAAGAGATAGAGTAGGAAAATAGAATAAAAAAAATGTAGATAAAATTTCTTTAGCATGTGTGCGTTTTCATCGAACGTTAAGATATCTATCAGATATTTCCAATAGGGACTACCGTTTATTGCTTTATATTTTGATACAAAGTGGTGCTAAGGGAAAATAAACAATACAAACTAGTTCACAAATAATAACATTTAATACAAATAACAATTAAAAAATAATAATTTATAAATAACACTGAAATATTGTTTGAATGTGATACATATTCTTCACAAGTTGAACGCATTTACGAAGACGATTATGGGCAGAGTTGCATCACTCAAACTTAACAAACAATACAATTTTGAACAAGTCTCCAATAAGATTCCGTTTTAATTTTCTGCCTTACTGCGTAAATAGTATAGAGCTTCTACTGTAATTGTGCAGCGAAAATCCACGATTTTTTCACAGAAAATTTCTTATCGTCTGGGCCTGGAAATGAAACAGTGAAAATGTTGTTCCCGAATGAATGAAAATACTGCTCTACAAGTAATACAAGTTATGTAATTAGAATTTGTGTTTTGTTGGCCCTTCATAGCAGAAAATAGTTTGAGGGGAAAACGTCTGTCTGTCCGTCCATCCGTTAGTAGTCAACACTTGTGCCTAAGCCGTACACTCGATTTTCTAAAAAATATATATTCTCCATTCGATCTGAACGAACGTATGAGTATGAAACTGACTCTATGAGTATGAATCTAATATTTTGATCACATTTTCAAAACTTTCTCTTCAGTAGCGCTCGTATTTTATTAATCTTTGTCTTCTGGTCAATCCATTTTAAGTGGTCCAGCACTCGTCACTCGACCACCACAGTATAATTACTACTTTGCAGGTAATTTTCCTTTTGTTTTGATTGTTGCAAATCGTATAAAAAAATATTGTACGTGGATCATATATTGCGGCCATTTTTGTCTTAAGCAACACGCCATATTTCGTTTTGTAGTAAACATTCACAGGTTTGTAAATTCCTCAGCGTTATTTTGTTGTAGCTTTTTAAACTAAAATACTTTGGATTCAATAAACTTTGATCTACAAATCAAAGTGATATTTACATTCCTAATATGTGTTTATTCCGGTAATATTTAACGAAAATATTAAACGCAAATGAGCAAAATCTGAATTTCCGAGAGCAATTTTTCAAAGAAGGAATATAGACAAGCCTTAATTTTTTCTGTGTAATACATATAAAAGTGTACTTATTTAATGTAAAATATCAATGATAAGTAGTGAACCCTTAAAATTACACTCTTCTAAAAATTGCAATTTAGGATTGTTGGGGGAAAAATTTGAAATTTGCACATGTAAAAGATCGCTATGTCGCCAAAATGCAGTATATATTTCAAATTTGAAATTTACATAAAGATGTTTTAAAATTGAATAAAATGAGTTCAAAAAAGAAATCTCAATTATCTAGTGGTGCTACAAAAGCACATACTTTTTCTCGTTATTTCCAACTTGCAATTTTCGAAAATTCAGAGGGTTAACCGAAAAAGAGACCTCCATCATTCTTTTAAGCGTTCCTTGTTCTATCCGTTGAAAATTGTGAAGGGTTTTTAAGAACTGTAAATTGAGAACGTTTTTGAGAATCTTTTAGTAATGTAATGATCTGTGGGCCGAGCCCGCAAGAAGGCATGGAACTTTTATGTGAGCAAGGAGAAATTAAAAGAAATGAAAGAAACAATAGACAACAGCGCCGCGTAACCATAATTAAAAGCGTGATACAAGAAAGCATAAGGGCGGAAATAGGCGTGATGAACGATGAACAGAACTTAAATTTAGAAACATTTTAAAGAAAAAACCACGTTATTCGAGCCACGGTTCCGTAAATATTATAAATGGTATACATTGCATGCATAACATGACGAAGATGAAAGACGAAACTCATTGTTGTACTCCTGGAAATATATAACAAGAAGAATTTTGTTGAATATCCAGTGAATGCCTGGGTGGATTTTGGCCAAACTTACGGGAATTATGGGGAAAAATATTTAGAGCAGGGCAAAATTAGTTACGGTGCGGGGGGAATTTATGTAAGACGCAAAATGCCCGAAAACAGCAAAATGTAAGAGTTGTTGAACATTTATTATGGTGATGGGCATATGTTTGGAAAAAAGACAGTCACTTGGATTGTAGGGACCAACAATGTGAACTGGGTTACAGACAGAATGAGTTCGGATCTAAGGACGATCACACACGTTTTTATGTTGTGTTGAGTTTTGAGAAATTTCGCGGAAGTGTCGCGCAAAACGTTAATAAGCTATTTTGGTTACATAGGAACAATTGTTTAAACCGAGTGCATCGAAAATTTAGTTAAATTCATTGAGAAATTCACGAAAAAAAAATCTGCATAGGAAATACTTACGTAAATTAGGTGTCAGAAAATAGAAGCGTCGCGAAAGATATATAGGATATCGCGACATATAGAAATAACGTTCGGGGAAGACGCGATTAAGACAAAAAAACAACAATAGAACAATAGTCGTGGATGCATTGGCATGTCTTAAACGGAGAAGTGAACCGTAGAGGATCTGGTGGCAGCTGAACGGGGAACCGCGTGCGTGAATAATGCACGTGACAACTACCAGCGACGGGCGCTGATGGAAGGTGACATCGCTGCAGAAAAGGGAAGTGGCACGAATTGTGCAAAAACTGTATTTTTGGTTTGTTTACGCTCCATTCAAAGAAGTTCTGTCGAAGACCAAGTTATGGTATTAGGCTAAGGGTAATTAATAAGGTCACGACAGAATGCGCATTCTGATGGATGGATGAGATTTGTTTTCTTTGTATTGTATTTTCAGTGTGTATGTTTATATGTCTTTCTTCCTGGGTGTTTATATATATATATATTATATATATATATATTTGTGTTGTTATGTTTTGTAAGTTGGAGGGGCAGATGGTGTTCACGAAAGGGATATCAGCTAAGAAAAGTCCAAAATTAAATGCATGAGCATCCCAATGGCTCATAATTGCCGTGAGTCCATGTTTTTATTTTGTAATGGTATGAATGTTGACCCAGGCACGAACAAAGCGGACCCTTACTTCAACTCCGTATGGAGGAGCGCGCAACTACGACACGGTAAGGAACAGATAATAGTACGAGCTAGCAGAAGTACGGGCAATTGATAATGTGGCACCCAATTATAATTTAGGGCTAGGCAGGGCAAGATAGTGGGCGTGAGATTTTATAAGAGAGTAATTAAAAGCAGAGTATATTACATTGACGCCGCGACGTTAGGCGTCGTGGTAGCAGAGGGGATTGTAATGTAAAAGGAGCGGGGAGAAGAGGAGGATATTACATTGGGCGCCCAACGTGGGCGGGATTATATACAAATAAGAGGAGTGGATATATTACAGTAAATTGCATTCCTTTCAAGCAGAAATTACGCGAAAATTATGATTTCTTATAAAGGAAATAGTACACGACCTTTTTAAAAAGCTGATTTTCTGGAGCAGATTTTAAGACAAAAAAACTTCAGTTTTTTTAGTTAGATTTGTTACCTTTTTTCGGAAATACAGAGAGTTTGCCGGAAATTTTCAAATGGGACAGCGTCATCATTTTTTTACCTTTTTTACAAACATGAGAAAATTTGGGGCCGGTTTTTGAGAAAATTAATGTTTTTGAGAAATAATTAAATGTCACGCTAAATTACGCAAAACTACTCATATCTTCGAAAAATGTCACATGATCTTATGCGAAGACCAGTCTTTCATTCATATTTCATTCAGAAAAAAAATATCTATCTTCAACACTGTAGTTGTAGGAAGAAAAAAATTTAAAAATATAAGGGATTTTAAGAAAAAGAGACTATGTTCTTTTTTAAGCGTTCTTCACTCTATTGAGGACAAATGTTAATAAGAATATTTGGACCCATTTTTAAGAAAATGTAGTTGAGACAGTGTAGAGAACCCCCAAAAATCAAAATACACGTTTCATGCTCGCAGGACCTCGAGTCCTTTTAAATAAAACGGAGAATATTAATTTTGGAGGAAGTCGGCCGAACGGTTTAGGTGCTAGCGTTTACTATAGATGGATGGACAGGACCGGCATAGATGGTTGAGGGTATCCATGGATGTCACTGCCCTGCCTCTGAACAGGAGGTCCTAGGCGGCCAGACTGGTCGGTTGGCGGATTTTCAATTGTAGGTACCTACCTAGAATGAATTCATCCAGTCTCGAGGAGAATTCTATTGATTGATTGATTTTTTCGTGTTTCCGGGCGCGTCAACGGCTTTGGTCATTAGTCCCGTAAGTGTAGTGCATGTTTTTTCGCGGGAGATGACGGTGATCTTCCCCGCTGAATGATCCGGCGTCGACCGGCGTCGATCCGGCGTCGACCTACCGTCGGCTAGTGGGGTTTCCCCCTAGCCAGGAATCTCCCACCAGCGGGATACCGCCCGAACCGGGACAAGCTCTAAGCTCCTGATCGATCTCCCGTAATATGGGGAAGTGTAGTGCATGTTAGTGTGAGTGTGTAAGGGGAGAGGATAGAACAAGGAAGAGGAAGGACAGATCGCACGCGGTCCGAGGCCCGTTTGGTAAGGTATTGCTCCAGCATTCGCATCGTGTTGATAGGAGAAAATACGGAAAGCTACCGATCAGAGCAGCCGGCCGCTAGAATTCTCCTCCAGACAGCGACTGAATTCGACCTAGCTGAAAAGCTAGAGTCGATAATCCTGCCGCCGTCAGGACTCGAACCTAGGACCAGCAGTTGATGTGCTCGGACACATCAATCAATGAATCTTTTCGATATCATTTTTTCGATACTACAGCCCCACAATGTGATTTTTGTCAAAAACATTGCTGATTTCGTCGGTAACATTACAATACTATCTCTTGTCTACGTACGTAGTAAGACGACAAAGTAAAACATTATTGCTTCACATTATTGCGTCACAATACCTCAGATATTTGGCACAAGAATTTATCATTGCTTGTGATCCTGCGCGAAAATGGGTAAAGTGTTCTTCGGTTCACAATAGCCAAGAGGAGTACGAGAAATGGAACTCAACAAAACTCAATATAAACCCATCTCAAAATGTTCATGAAAACGGATTAAATCGAATGAAATGAAATCAAATCAAATCGAATTGAATGGGATCGAACGTGTCGAGTCGTGTGGTGTCGTGTCTTGTGTCGAGTCGAGTCGAGTCGAGTCGAGTCGAGTCGAGTCGAGTCGAGTCGCGTCGAACCGAATCGAACCGAACCGAACCGAACCGAACCGAACCTAATGGAATGGATTGGAATGAAATCAAATCAAAGTAAACCAAAACAACGGGACCAAACGAAGCGAGCCGAAACCAAACAAAACCCAATCTGCGTAGAGTGCTTCCACGAGATGTGCGTTGTCCTCGAAGACTCCTCCGGCGCTTGCGGTCTTCTTAAGCCCTAGCACAATTGCGAAGGTGATTACGAGAGCGGTGGCCGGGCTGGGTCGGCCGTTTCCGCCAGTGGCAGGGGCTTTGGAGCAGAAGCGCCGCGCGAGGCGCCGGAGCGAACGCCGCGCCTCCTCCCGCCCCGCGCTCGACAAGGGGGCTCCCGGGGCCGGCCACTCGACACGCGCGCCCAAATGGCCCGCCGGGACCCCGTCAACACGCCACCGGGCCTCGCAGATGCCCCTCCCCCCGCGACCCGCCGCCCATGTGTTACTCTTGCGTTTGCTAACTTATTCCATTCAATGATGCCTATTTACCGCGAGACTCCAGCCAGCCGGCTTGTTTTCCGTTTTAGGCTCTTACTAAGCAATCACAAAATGAGCTATTTAACCATGAGACTCAGACCACTGCTAATCTTCGCGCGATCTCGACCGCAATTGAACAGAAAGCATAGCGAACAATCTCCGGCAACGAAACCGATTTTAAATTTAGCGACAGCTTGAGGATTTTTACATGCAGTAAAGTCTATCTGTCGCGAGGTCTTAGGTTCGAGCCCTCATGGCGGCAGGATTTTCGACACTAGCTTGTCATCAGGTCAATTCAATCGCTGTGTGGAGGAGAATTCTAGCGGCCGGCTGCTTGATCGTAGTTTTGCGTGGTTTCTCCGATCAACACCAGGCGAATGCAGGAGCAGTACCTATCAACGGGCCACGGACCGCGCGCGATCTGTCCTTCCTCTTCCTTGTCCTATCGTCTCCTCTAAACACACACACACACACACACACACACACACACACTAACATGCACACACTACCGCATGTTTGCGGAGATCAGTCGGGAGCTTAGAGCTTGTCCCGACTGGGGCGGTGCCCCGCTGGTGGGAGAGTCCTGGTTAGGGGGAAACCCCACTAGCCGACGGTAGGTCGGTGCCGGATCTCGCCATCCAGCGGTGGAAGATCACCGCCATCTCCCGAGAAAAAAACTTGCACTGCACTAACGGGACTAATGACCGAAGCAGTTCACGCGCCCGGAAACACGAAAAAATTAATCATTCAATCAGTAAATCTAGTACATAGGACAGCCGGTTTTACTTCTCCAAAGGAATGCGTCCGACGAATATTTTCGTCCTTAAAAAGCATAGCCTTCAATCTGGTTTGAACACGGAAACTTGGGTATAACCGTTACGATATCGGGCTTACCCCGATCCGCTAACCGTTATACCACCGAAACCGTGGGCATGAGTTGGCTGAGAGGCTTTTTCGTATTTTGAAACTTGGTTTTAGAGCGAAAATTTCCAGCTTCCGAGCGCTGCAACTTCTTTCATCTTAAATCCGAAAAGTGAAGGGCATGTTACTTGTCTGAATGTGGTTTTTGTTCCTCTCCGTTGGAACTCCGGTACCAACCTTCATGTTAGATTACGGAATGTTTCCCTCGGCAGGCATCTCCTCCCAGGGGGACACCTGCCCTAGGAAAGACAAGCACGAAGCTTCCGACATGTGTAGTTGAATGAAGGGACATGGATCGGGAAGGAGAGTTTGAGTCTTGTTTGTTAAGCGAATGATACGGTATTTACCTGATATTTATTGGAGAAACAATAGAACATTCCGATCAGAGCAGGCGGCTGCTAAAATTGCCCTCCAGACAGCGGCTGAATTCAGAGCAGTTTTAACAGCTTTGGAGGTCCTTGGGCCTATGTTAATTTGGAAGCGCCCAGTACTCACTTTCACCGATCCCACTCACTATTTAAACACAAGTTTGGTTAAAAAAAACTTACCTTCCCATCGATGAGTGATATTCTTGTAATCTACCAGGCACATTCCAAATTATAAATATTATCCAACCATGCGCAACACATCACTCCGTTATACCAATTTTTGCGAGTAGCTAAATCATACATCACTTTTTTATTTTATTTTTCAAAAATTATAATATTAAATATTTTTTAAGAACTACCGGGGGCCCTTGAACATTGGGGGACCTGGGCCAGGGTCCTTCGGGCCCGTGTATTATCACGGGTCTTGCTGAATTCGACCTAGCTACTGAGGAAAATACGCCGCTATCGAGACTCGATCCCTAATGTCTCCTGATCAGAGACATGACATCTACAGTTGTTGACACTGAGCCATTAGGTACTTGGTGACAAGCATAAATAAGGCCAACAAGGATGTGTGTTCTTCGCTTTCAAAATGGTCTTTATCAAGCTTTGACAACTACGAATTATTCAAACATGTACAATCGCTTCTTATCTCCAGATGTTGGGCACTAAAAGCGCTCCTTTTTCCTGATTAAATTTCGGGCTGTGAAACGAGTGAAATATTTACGTGAGTTCGTTAAATGAGTCAACTCAACCTTTTTTAATGCACAAGCACATGGAAACTGATTAAAACATTAATTTAATATATTTCCTTGAACTGGAAGTTTTCCGATATAGTACAAATTGTTTTACCAAAGCAGTTAGGATTTGTTCTAAGAAGTTCACATTTTTCTTGAAATCACTAACGTACAAGGTAGACAAAAAATATGGGTGATTTCATAAATATTGCCTAAGTTGTCATCATTGCTGAGTAAGCGACGTGTTGTGGTTGTTACATTAGTTCATGTTGCTGGAAAGACATTGTAATAGTATCTTGAGGTTTTATCCCATTTATTATAAATATATGCAAATGGAATAATAACGACTGACTAGGTTCTATATGAACGAAATGTAACAGTACCATTTTATCGTGAACGCATTGAAAAACGGAACCCCTCCTCTCTTGCACGAAGCTGGGTCACCCGTTATCGATGACAACTTGCGCTTGCATATGGCGAATAGAAAACGAAACGTTATACGAATTCATACCTTATGAATCCCAGACCTGACATAAGTCCACTTGCCTTTGATTTATTCCCAAAGTTGAAGAAACCTATGGAAGACGTAAACTTTCTGTGGCTGGTTCCCGAGCCAAGCATCTGACGAATAGAGATCTTAAAAGGTCTTAACACATCAAACGACCTGAACAAAGGACAGCAGAACAGCGTTCATTCTATCAATTTAACGTTTTTATTAAAATTGAGTGTTTACTCTTTGAAACCGGTTAATAATAGCAAGCGATAAAACATCTGGGGGCAAAACCTTACATTTAAAGCGATAATTCCGAATTTCGGTTGAGTAAAAAGCTCAAATTTCTTTCTAAACGAAAACGCTTAGTGCTTTAAAAATAAATATATTTGCAATTTTCGAAATGTCAGAGCTTTATGTGAAAATCGGAACTATATCTTAGTTTTACGCCCAGAAATTCGAGATGGTACTCTGAAGGTGATTCCAACACTTTTCCTCACTATGCTGTAGGGAAAGTGAAAATCATGTGCATTTTTAATAAAAATGACCCGAGAGACAGAGAGAGAGACGAAAGAAATGTTTGTCGTAAATACTTACTTATATAAAGTAATAAATATGGCTGCTCTTTAGTGTAATTTGGAGAATGAACAACCCTTGATTAACATTTAATATCTGATTCCCTGGCATTGTTACTATTACATCATTAACAGAGTGAAGAAACAATTCTATTACTTCCCCAGAACGTTGTCCTCCGATGTCGTGCGGAAGCGATGCATAAAGAAACCCTCGCAAATCGCGGTGCCCACAGTGCTGCCATCTGAGATCGCAGCTGACCCCGCTCCACTTCCAGGAAACAATCGCCTGCATCGCCTCCCCGCGGGCGCCCACCGTGACGGAGGGGGGGGGGTGAGGCGCGTTGCGCGGGGGAGAGGCGGGTCGTGCCTGTCCTCTGTTGCCGCCACACCACCCCCTCATCCCATCTTCCTTTGCTGACCTTTTCTCTCTCACGGGCGTATACCAATTGCATCCAGCGGTCAACTTTCCTTTTTATGTATCTCCCAAAAAACGCCCAGCAAGACTCTACCCTTTCTGTTCCTATCCCGTTCCTTCCTAGTTACCGGGAGCGGTAGCTCAGTGCATCAACTGATGTCACTGCAGCGCCTCTGACCGGCAGGTCTTAGTTTCGAGTCCTGACGGCGGCAGGATTTTCGACACTAGCTTTTCAGCTAGGCCGAATTCAGTCGCTGCTTGGAGGAGAATTCGAGCGGCCGGCTGCTCTGATCGGTAGTTTTCCGTGGTTTCTCCGATCAACACCAGGCGAATGTCGGAGTAGTATCCTACCAAATGGGACACGGACCGCGCGCGATCTGTCCTTCCTCTTCCTTGTCCTATCCTATCCTTTTACACATACTTACACTAACATGCACTACACTACCACATATTCCGGGAGACCGGTCGGGAGCTTAGAGCTTGTCCCGGCTGGGGCGGTGCCCCGGTGGTGGGTGAGTCCTGGTTAGCGGGAAACTCCACTAGCCGACGGTAGGTCGGCGCCGGATCTCGACATCCAGCTGGGGAAGACCACCGCCATCTCCCGAGAAACAAACATGCACTACACTAACGGGACTAATGATCAAAGCCGTATACGCGCGCCCGGAAATACGAAAAAAACAAACCAAACCATCCTTCCTAGTTTTACGATTGATTTCTATGTTTCCGTGCTCTGCTTAGAATTATATTGATCGATTATAACTTATCCACCGTCTTTCTGTGTTCAAGAAACATTTACATATACTTTTAGAGCACTTCCAACGTTGAAAACCTCCGCTTAAAAGTTTGTAGAACCAAAATGAAATCACCTATCATGAGCATTATTACTTCCTGACTTAATATTCACAATTCAGAAGATTCTGCCGTGTTCTCCTGTGTTTGAGGATTTCTCTTGACTGGTGCGAGAACAGCTATATGAGGTACTTATGAATGCAAACTTAACAAAAAATTTTACTCCTTCCGAAACCCCGAATGAAAGGCATGGGATGGAGTCCGGTATGCTTCTCAGGTAACGAAAATTGAAAGGGGACTAGTTGGGAAGAGAGGGCGAGGGAAACCTGACCGCTGGATGCAATCGGGCGATTCCCCTTTCTCGCATTCGCGACCTACCGATTATAAGTATTATAGACCGGGAGAGGTGGCTCACTGCATCAACTGATGTCACAGCAGTGCCTCTGAACGGGAGGTCCTAGGTTCCAGCCCCGGCAGTGGCAAAATTTTCGACTCCAACTATGTCGATTCCAGTCGCAGTCTGGAAGAGAATTCTAACGGCCGGCTGCTCTGATCGGCCTTTTTCCGTGATACCTCCGATCAACACCAGGCGAATGCCGGAGCAGTACCCTACCAAACGGGTCAAGGACCGCGCGCGTTCTGTCCTTCCCCTTCCTTGTCCTATCCTCTCCCCTTACACACACTAACATGCACGACACTACCAAGCATGCCAGAAGAACGGTTGGAAGCTTAGAGCTTGTCCCGGCTGGGGCGGTGCCCCGCTGGTGGGAGCGTCCTGGTTAGGGGGAAATCCTACTAGCCGACGGTAGGTCGGTGCCGTTTCTCGCCATCCAGTGGGGAAAGCAAACACTTCACTTATGCGACTAATGACCTAGGTAGTTGACTTGCCCTCAATCACTAACAACCAACCAAGCAACCAGATAATTGTTATAGTCAATAGCCTTGCGGAACTTTCTTACCAAGGGAAGCTAATGATTTAGGCCGTGGAGGGCGTATTTGAGATTTAACCATGGATCCGTCGACAATTCAGAATTCATAATTTTCTAGTTAATGGGTGTGATGAAATTTACTTTCATCAAATTTAAAAAATTGTGTACTTGTAAGAGGTGCAAAACGATCCGAAATCGTTCTGAGAAGCCCTCTTCTATTCTGTGCTGAAGAGGCGTCCCTGGGCTTCTCTCTGCGCCCCCATCCGCATGAGACACACCTCATCACTCGTGCCCGCCTGTCACTCACGATGGTTGCGAGTTTCCAACTCAAATACAGATACGCAGATTCACTTTGCTCGCACCCTCCACTAGTGTTCAATTCTCTGCGCTTAACGAAATGAATCACTTAGGTGGTGAATTCACAATTTAAAAAAATACAGGATAAGTGAGAATACACACCTACTTTGCGCGCTTGCCAGAAATACGTACAGCATCCACATCCCTGGACTCAAGAGCATTTGGGAAGAGCTCCCTCTATCAACTTTAGCCTAAACTGTTGGTTGTGGGTCGTTTGCTGAATGGTGTGTGGTAATCTTTGAACTGTTGATCTTTTTATTTAAAATTCTTTCGAAATTTAAATCCTGATAACCGTCAGATCGACTTGGGACGAAAGTACACCAAAATATCTTCAGAAGTTCCAATTTGTGTATTCAAAGGAAACGGCGCTTCCTACACATCCTTGGACGCAACGTTGCTGATTGCAGTGCTTTACAATTATTCCTCCTTCGTATTGCATCTGCAGTGATCCTCACATTCTAAATATCGCATGAAACAGCCAGTGTCACTAGCCTAATTGTTTAACCACTCCCGTTGGGTGTTTAACCACTCCCGTCTGGAAACTGCGGGATCTAACTGCTCCAAGCTGTCCGCGCGTCTGTCCGTCTGTCCGTCCGTCCGTCCGTCCATCTGTCTACGTGTTGGTCCGTCCGTGAACAATATTATACTTCAATTTTTCTATACTGGTCATTAGACACCGATCAGAGCAGCCGGCCGCTAGAATTCTCCTCCCGACAGCGACTGAATTCGATCTAGCTGAAGAGCTAGTGTCGAAAATCCTGCCGCCGTGGGGAGTGGGAACCTAGGACCTCCCGGTCAGAGGCGCTGCAGTGACATCAGTTGATGCACTGAGCTACCGCTCCCGGTCGATTCATTCGTGATATGCTGTGAATTACTACAGGGGAGTGGGAACTTAGGACCTCCCGGTCAGAGGCGCTGCAGTGACATCAGTTGATGCACTGAGCTACCGCTCCCGGTCGATTCATTCGTGATATGCTGTAATTGGGGGGGAACATAGGACCCCCGGTCAGAGGCGCTGCAGTGACATCAGTTGATGCACTGAGCTACCGCTCTAGGTCGATTCATTCGTGATATGCTGTGAATTACTACAGGGGAGTGGGAACCTAGGACCTCCGGGTCAGAGGCGCTGCAGTGACATCAGTTGATGCACTGAGCTACCGCTCCCGGTCGATTCATTCGTGATATGCTGTGAATTACTACAGGGGAGTGGGAACCTAGGACCTCCCGGTCAGAGGCGCTGCAGTGACATCAGTTGATGCACTGAGCTACCGCTCCCGGTCGATTCATTCGTGATATGCTGTGAATTACTACAGGGGAGTGGGAACCTAGGACCTCCCGGTCAGAGGCGCTGCAGTGACATCAGTTGATGCACTGAGCTGCAAGACGTTGTCGTCGTTGACTCACCCACCCACCCAAAGACTGTTAATACCAAAAACACCGAAAGACATCTGAGGTTTGTGAGCCATCGATTTGTTTCGGCCAGAAGTATTTTCCTCGATTCTTCCGCCACTCCATCCATGACGCGGGCGGGGCTGCTTGGGAGGAGCGACCCGTTACACCAAGAACCCGGAAGATGGCGCGTCGGAGAGCGACCGTTTCCGCTGCAACCGGAAGTGGGGTGTCCGGCCGGCTGGACAGCCGACCGCTCGCCCTTCGCCCGCCCCAACCCCGCTCCTCGTCACGGGCGATTGCATCGGCTGACCGACCGGCCGGTCGGCAACCGGCACGGGGGCGGGGGCAAAGGGGAGGTCAGGAGAATGGGTCAGAGGCTCCGGGAGACGGCACTTCAGAGATGCCACGAGGTCCGCAATCTACTGAGCTTTGTTGCAACAACGAAGCGTCCGCCTCGATTGTGGTTCACGCTTAATTGGCCACGTCTGTCCGAGGAGACCACTCAGCACCGACTTCTATCTTTCCGCTTTTACAAAGTAGTAGTTCTTCATTCGTGCAATTTCTTTCCCTTTTTATCTTTCCACAAAGTCTAGGGTTTAATATTAAATTGTATTTTAGGATATGTCTGTCTGGTATTTGAGAGGATTACTTATGAAAAATTATCGAATGGACCTAGATATAATTACGAGTAATGTAAAAATAGATCATCGCTTTCCCGAAAAACTAGAAAAGAGAAACTGTCATCCTATATTAATGATATCATGATCCCAAATTCACATTTAGCAACCATTTTCGATTATTTGTACGTAAGGGGGTATTATACTAAGGCAAATGCGTTAGTGTAATAAATAAAAATTATTTCTTTTTTGGCGCTTAAGTGCAAGATATCAATTATATGTTTTGTTTATCTTTTGACGTTAAATTATATTTGACACACTTTGAATAATATTAATGTAATCGTACCGTTCCGGTTGTCATTAGTTAATACACATTTTCGGAATATGTCGCATTCCATATATGTTGAAACGTTTCCTTATTTCGATATAGACTTATCGCTATAATTTTTTTTGCTCTGCAAAGGAGTATAAGATATAGACTACTCGCTAATTACAGACTAATGACACGAAAATATCCTGAGGGACGTTCGATATTATGTGAAGATTAGCCAATAATAATAGGTTCCCGACGGTCCAACAAAGTAACCTTCAATGTAATTTTACGAAAGCTATCAACGAGGAAGACGTTGCGTAAATGTGACTGAATACTATTACTTTTGTCGCTATTTAGAATGAATAAAATTGACTTTTCCGTACGAAAATTGATATATTGCCCTAGAAAATATTAAATTATATGATAATCTACTTCTTATAAAACACTAACACACACAAAATTGTCTTTTAAACGGAAACTCTCTGAAGAGTTTACGTGGTAAACAATAACATTTATTTTTTCAGTAATACTATTGAAAAGTATAACTGCTATAAATGGGTTGATATACGTCGTCGGAAAGGTTTAGCAATGCTTAATGCATTAGAATTTCATTGAACTAACTAAGTCCAATTCAGTGGCATTCAGATAAAAAGAATTCTCAAACCTTCCTTCAACCTTATTTATTATTAGACATTATTTTCTTCAATGTCGAATTTCCTTTTTGTCAGTTTCCTCAAAAATATTGGAAGGAATTTTCTATGTATGAATGAAAAACTTTCTCAGTAAATAGGAAGCGTTGCTGAATTGCCAACATGAATTTAGAGAATCAAAATCTACAGAAAAAGCCATATTTTCTTTTCTTAATGATATCGCTTCACTAATGGGTCAAAATGAACCACCCATTGGAATAGCTTTAGATCTCTCAACAGAATTCATCATAATATTTTACATTAACATTACCATCATATGGAACTTGTGGTTTTGGCCTAGATTGGTTATATACCTTGAACTATGATATCGAAAAGTAAAATTTTAGTACTGGAATAAAAGGCCACAAAACTATTGTACTACAGCTTCCGGGTCAATGACTCCCATCTCGATCAGGTTTTTCGTCCAGTTTCCCTGATCCATTGAGCAAATGCTGAGATGGCCCCTTGTTTTGCTTCTGGACATAAATGTAACTTCATTTTCTGTGCACGTCTTCTAGAATTCAGTGGGAAATACAATTATTCAAATTATCGTTTCCATGTTGTCGCGGCAGGAAGTAATAAGAGCCAAAATTTATTGCTTATTTATCTTTGAAAATAGATTTTATTACATGGGAGTTTCATGTTGTCGCGGCAGGAAGTAATAAGAGCCAAAATTTATTGCTTATTTATCTTTGAAAATAGATTTTATTACATGGGAGTTTTTTTTTGTCGCGGCAGGAAGTAATAAGAGCCAAAATTTATTGCTTATTTATCCTTGAACATAGATTTTATTGCATGGGAGTTTTTGTTGTTTTTTTCTCCCTTTCAAAATTCAAAATTTAAGTAGTATATGACTAAGTGTAGGGATCACAGAATTTTGAAAATGTGCACACAATTCACTTATCCCCATAGCACGTCATACGCAGTTTTTAACTGTTTTTCTGACGTAAAATAAATAAAAACTTGTGTACCCGTGCGAGAACGTACGCATGTTAAACTCCTCTCTCTTCTCTATCCATTCATTGTCATTTTAAAAGGGAAAGATGTTATTGAAACGTATTTATTTGTTTAAAAAATGTATAAAGGTAACTTTCAATGTACTTATTTATGGTATCAAATAAAAACAACAAATAATAAAATTGATGTTTGAAACAAATTTTGAATAAATAATTATTCAATTATTGACAGAGTTTCTATGAACAATTCACAGCAATTACTTAAAAACATGCGAAGTAATTAGACAACCTTGCTTCAAAGTTGGCTTTTCGCTTTCCCCGACAGTCAAAAAGATATTTGAAAAGATTTTTAACCTTAAGAGAGCTACGTAAAATTGCCTATACCAAAAAAACAGGATTGGGCAAGTACAACCCTACTCTTTGGAGTATTATTTAACTGCATAACTAGATTCACCCGTGCGATTTAATCGCCTATACTATCAAGTAATTAGTTTAATTTCACATACAATTGAAGATTCTGCACGTCTGAACACGTGGTCTAGTATCGAGAAGCGCTGGACCAGCAAAATGTAAAAGAATGTCCTAAAAGCTCTCGTCCTATACATTACAGTGCAAAGAACATACTGGCCCCAAGATTCATTTTAAGGCCCTAGAACCCTTTGTTCAGGAGTTATTTAACTAACTAGATTTTAACAGTGCTGCCTGAGTGTTGCGGATTGGATTTGACGTGAACATTTATATTTTTTTCTCCAAAAAAACTTCGTATTTTAAAGTCAAAGTGCAATTGGTCACGCCTCCGTGAAGATCTCTTTCTTTAGAGACTTCATTTATAAAAAGATGGTTGCGTGTGAGAGCCCCAAAACTCATTTCTACTACTGAAATAATAGAAGAGGGGAATTTATGTAATATAAATAATAAAACATAAGGTGAAGTAGTAGCATCTGGTCTGTCGTATGCGGTGCCAACTATATTTTCACATGTGTTCTCTAGAAAGATTTGATATAAATTCAATCTAACATCAATGAAACTATGCAATCTTTTTTTATTTAATTTATTTTAAGTCGCATCAACGGCTAGGTCATTAGCGACTAAATAAATACAATATATTATATTTTACATTGTCAATTTTTTGTTTTTACAATATTGAGGTTACAATTGAGGTTACAGTACAGAGATGATATGGATATAAAAACATAAATCTTAAACGTGAAAATTACATAACTGTTAAATACTACAAAAAGGAATAGAGAATTACGTTATTCTAATACAGTTATATATATTTCCTGAAATACCTATTTCATTACAAAATTTTAAAACATTACTTTGGTAAGTATTATCCCTTAGAATGGTACTAAATCTTTCCTTATCAAAGAATTGAGGTCTCACAGAATTGAATCGGGGACATTCCTGGAGGATGTGATTAGATTTTATCATAAGGTTATCAGCCAAAATTGAAGCTTTTAAATATATGACTACTCCACCAGAAGCATGATCAGTGGTTCTATTTTTAAAGAAACATTGATAATTCTTAATATTAGCTGAGTGATTAGCCTTGAAATTGGTTTCTTGCAAGCAAATGATATCTGGGTAATAGTTGCAGATACTCAAGACGACAATTGTATCCATTAATATTCCATTGGAGTATCTTCATTTGTTTGCTTGAAATTTATTTAGCAAGGGGGGAATGGTGTTTTTTAAGAGACCTGAATTAAAAAATTTAGTGTCAGGTAGTTTCCATACTGGATTCAGACTCAGATGTGTCTGATTCCGGTAGGTGTTTCTGCAGTTTTTTTTATTAATCTGGTGATTCTGCCTTTGATAATTCTATCCTTTAATACAGGGTAAATGTCATTGAGCATTTTTATAACGGCTGGAATATCATTGGAATAGTCCTTTACTATAGTTAGAGGATCAGCAGAGCTCAGAGTATTTTCTAGTAGTAAGTGTAATTGATTCGCTGACAGAGGGAAAGAGTTTTGGTTCATTTCAAGCAGATCTCTAGTTGGGCTGAGCATGTCTTCAATTGTTTTATCAGGATTGCTATCTTGCTCCAGGTCTTCATGTTTTGAAGAATTCTTTTTCTGTTTCTTTTTTTTAGTTTTTTTAACATTATTATCTTGATTATTATCTTTAACATTATTAGTTGCTTCAGATAGGGAAGAGGATTCATTGGGGAGGCTTCTTTTAAGAAGGGGAGGAAAGTTCATAAGGTCACTGGTGGAGGGGGCAGTGGGTGTTTCAGTTATGGCAGGCTGTACTTCCATATCATTAGAAGGGGTAGTTGATATATTTGTACTGGGAATGTCCAGAAGGCAATTCTCTTTGAGGAGATTTTGGGGGCAGTTACTAGCAGTATGGCCTTCCATTTTGCAATTGAAACAAGTAATGTTTTCAGCAGAGAAAAAGATTCTATATGGTGTACCTTCATATACAATCACTGATGACTGAGGGAGTTTGTGAAGTTCCTCAGGTTGGATAAATGTTTGCCTTCTGAAGCTCATAATGTGACTGAGGTTAGGGTCAGACAGACCAGCTCTGATGAAAGATATACTGGAGGTAGTTTTAATCTCATGATTCTTGAAAATATTTGTGATTTCCTCGTTATTATTAAAATATTAAAGAAGGCTAAATATCGTTCTCAATAGCAATTTATTGAAAAGTTTGGAACCATTTTTAAGAAAATGACGATTAAGCATTAGAAGAAAAGAATCAGAATTAAATTAATCAGAATTAAATAAGAATTGGAAGAAAGCATAAAAAATGCGAAATTTGAATGTCTTTTCACAGAAATCTATTGAGTTTTCGAAAATTTTCATTTGAAGTCATTTGAAGCACTTTTACTCACAAATGAAATAATGTATACAAATTTATTGAAAAGTGTGTATTAGTGGCGTGAGAGATATATAAAAAATATTTCATTTGTGAAATTATTTAAAAAAGAAAAGAGTACTTCAAAATGAAATTTACATCATATTAAACAGTGTCATTACCATTATTTCTTGCTGAAGTTTGAAGGAAAATATTTGAACCATTTTTGAGAAAATGGCGTTTCAACGTTTCTGAAAATTCGGCATTTTGAGTTAATTGTAACAGAAAACTGTTGAGTTTTCGAGAAACCTTCTGTGACTTTATTTAAAGTACATGTTTACAATAACGTGAAGAAATCGCGGATACGGGGTTACAATAACGTGAAGAAATATTACCGATGTGAGAGACAAGTGAAAAAAATTAATTAAAAGAAAAGACCCATATGGCGTTTATGTCATCCTATAGAGTTTAGTTAGTTAGTTAATATTAATATTTTCTATAGCTGAGCAATTTTGTAACTACGGAAATCACTCTTATCTTTTAAAAACTGAAGATAGATCAGGAGCTGTCAGTAATCTGCAAGAAACGTTATTCTCAGGGTTATTGACCTTCTCTTACTTACCTTTGATCTCTTTCAGAAATGAATGCAGTGTTTTGAATGTATTCAGGAGGGTTTTTCATTATTTTATTGCTGGTTGTCTAAAAGTTGTCGAATAAAAATATATTGTTTCCAGGTTTTAATTATATGAAAGTAACATATCAATTTTTGCACAATTTTTTTTAAAAATCCGAGAGTAAATATATAAATTTCCCAAAAAGAAATGTGATATCATACGTATACTCGTATTTCAATGTTTATAATTAATTGAAGTTAACCCTCGTTATATATAACACCATGGAGGTCACTATTTATAAGGTTACATGCATTAAATTGGTAATACTGGAAGTGTCACAAAGTTATTAAGACTTATAATATTACAATTATTATAATGCAATATTTATAAGCCTTCTTTTTAAAATGTGAAGTAAGGTCACTACACGTTCCTATTTTTTAAAAATTAAAATCCTTTATAAAATTAATTAGTTTTTACATTATTTGCATACAAGTATAAAGTTTTTACTGTGTGTAATATTTTCAGCATTCCTCGATGCAAAATGGGTGCACAATCTGCATGGTGTCGAGGTGAGGCGAGAGTAGTGCTCAAGAAAATTAATTTAATATGCAATATTTCCTATTAAGAGGGAATGGAGTAACTCTCAATTATATTGAACATTCATAGATTATTTTGTTATTCACTGCTGTGAAGTGAATGATTACAAATAAAATCTACGGAACTTCAAATTACGTAAAATGAAGCTTCACGAAAACACTACGTAAACGTATTCAAATATGCGAGTGAGTTGAATCCGATTTAAAAAACTTCAGATCATTGCAGTTCAGGAATTCAGTATTCAAGAGAAACGTCCATCTTTCACATGTAGACACATGACAGTTGATGTCCGCGACATAAATAGTTTTGGAACTCGTTTCTTGGCAACGTCGTTAATGATGTCACGTCGGAAATTGATAGTTTCGCAACAGATCGATTTCTCTCACTTGTAGATCTTTCACTATAAAACGTTATATTTCACTAATTTAATTTCATTCGAGGATTACATGTTAGTGTTTTAGAAAAGTTTTTCTCAGAAAATCTCATTAATATAATGAATATATGTTATAATATAATGTTGGTTGTACCTTTTAGGTTAGTTTTTTTTCTGATGAATAAGCAAAGATCGTCAGTTTTTAATGTAATAATATCGTCAATTTAACAAGTTTGTTCTTAGTAATGTCACATGAAAAAGATCAAAATTTGGAATCCCAATTTAAGGGATTTCGCAAACATTTCAATTCAGAAACAATACGAGGAAGAGCAAATGTATGTACTCAAAATGTAATTGATCAAATTAGACTTTAACAAATGAGAAACAATCTTATTGTACCATTTGTTACATCTGCTTTTTTTCAGGTAGCAAAGGCAACTTATGCCTGTCTTGCAATATATTACGTATATCACCGCATGACCAAAGATAAGAAACCAAAAACGAGTACGGAGGAGCAGTGTTCGCCACCCCAAGATCCTCCTACTGCAGACGAGGCATTATAAACCGGGAAATCGTTAAAATGACTTCTACATGTGAGAATCTAATGATACCGGATTTGGTATTGGAATTGTATGTGTCTATTACAGTTAGATTTATTATTAGTTATAATAGTTACCATTTGAATGCTTTGCTGTATGTAATAAATATTCTTGGAAATTATAAAATATTTCGTCATTGCTGTACATTATCTCTGTGAAGAAAAAAGTGGCAAGGTTATTAATTAATTTAAAAGCATTATCTCTTAAATGAAAGATAAGGAATTTTGTTTAATTAAAGAAATGTACCTTGACATTCTGAGTAAAACTATCTCTTTTAAGTATTTCAGATTTTCATTTAATTGGATTTTAATTCAAATTCTTTCCTTTTAACAGAAAACACGGAGTGGAAATACACTTTTAATTCTATTACCAATTAATGTTCAAGCAAACCAACTGTCTTATTAAGTTTGTCATTTTTGAATATTATTAACAAATATTCAATTTTATAAATTGATTCGTAGTAATGCCACATGGAATATTAACGTTTAGAATAGGAAACCCAATTTCAGAGATTTAGCATATATTTTAATTATAAACAGTCGGAAGGAAATCAAATGTGTATAACTCAAAATGATGCGTTGGATTTGAGGTAAAGGATAAAAGCGTTTTTAGAAAGAGAAGTAAAGAAATAACAAAAAATAATCTGACAATCTCTTAAATTTATGAAATTATCAATTCATGTAGAAAGATTAAAATATTCAAAAATATCAATATTCTAATAGGCAATAATTGTATTCATACTTCATACTATTAAAAGGCATGTCTGCAGTGGTATGAATCAAGTTGAATATGAACTGAAGTTCTAAAGATATAACATTTTTTATAAAACATGTAATTGTGAAAGTGAATTTAAACATATTTCTATGAAAACAAGAACAGGAACGTAATACTTGAATGACGATTTCTCTGATCGATATCATTTCGTTTCGATATCTCTGATGATACTTAAATATGTGTTACAAATGTAATTCAAATAAAAGAATACAGACTCTAAGTACCGAGGGCAACGAATCCATCATGTTTGTTGATCTAAAACTTGAAACCTAATAAAATTACTAATGATAAATAATTATAATAGAAATTCTGCATCTTGTAAATAAGTTTAAACTAAACTTCACTTTCTTGAATACGTACAGTATTGAAGAGGTTACGAAGCCAAACATTTATCCCCTAGAAATTTGGGTATGTTTATTTTATTCTTTTCAAAATCATATGTGAAACTAAAAGGAACCATTTGTCGGGAAACAAAGTTTTGTTTGAGACGCAAGAAACCAAAATATGTTTTTTCCTTTTTTATTGCATTTAGATTTGCAAAGAACATTTCTAAAAGTATTTGTAAGCCAATTCCATTCCTTATACATGTCTAGCATGTCTAGCACTGGAGTGTATCTATTGCATTGAATTATTACCCCCATGGCTCTATTTTGTTGTACCTGAAGTTTTTTAATTTCAGTTTTATGAACTCCAACTATTATTGTTACACAGTAATCAAAATGGGGTGCAATTATGGATTTATACATCAAACATCTTGTATAGCCCAATATAACTTTATATATTGCCCAATTCTGTTTAAAATATTAATATTTTTTCAGTTTTTTTATTATGTACGCTATATTTTAAAACTTAATTTACTATCGATAATTACTCCCAAATATTTCATTTTGTATACCCGTTGAATTTCCTTTAAATCAGTTGGGAATAATTTAGTTTCTCTTACTTTTATGTTTCTTCCACTATGTAAAATCATAAATTTAGGTTTTTCAACATTCATTATTGATTTATTTACCCTTAACCATTCTTGTATTGTAATAAATACACTCTGCAATTTAAAATCCATTTCCGCTTCTGTTCCTCCAATTACATACAATAACGTGTCATCAGCAAATAATTTAATTTTACAATCATTCTCAAAAAGGTTTATCATATACTTGATTAAGTCATTAATGTAAATTATAAACAATATTGGACCCCAAACTGACTCTTGCGGAAAACCTAAGTCTACGCTAATTTCATCTGAGATAATATTATTTTTTTTTCTTTCTCTTGTTACGATATGAAATAAACCACTTTTTAATGTCACCTTTGTTTCCGTATTTGTATATTTTCTGAATAAGCATTGTCCTATCAATAGTTTCGAATGCTCTCTTGAGAATCAAGAAGATCATTTCTGCTTTCTTTCCTGCATCGATATAATGTTCCATTCGTCTAAAACTGCTTGTACCGCAGTTTCACATTATTGTTTTTCTCTTAAGCCTGATTGTTCGTTTCCTATAATTTTATTTGTTTCAATATGCTCATTTAATTGCGTCTTTACTACTTCTAATATTTTTTCATATATGTGTAGCTTATTTATTGGCCTAAATTCAGCTACTCTCATTGTATTTGTCATTTTTGGAATTGGTATTACTGTGGATGTTTTCCATGACTCCGGGAAAATCCCTTTTTGTAGGGAATTATTTATTATTTTCAATAATACTGATTCCAATATTTCATAATTTTTTTTAATTTTTAACCCTTGTCTGTTCCTTATTTGATAATCCATTGATAATTATACGCAATTCTTCCTTTCTTATCAATTTTAATTTATAAAATTCATCATCACACTATCTTCCACCTTGCTTGTAATTATTTTGATTCCCTGCGTCAGCCTTTTGTACTAATCTTTTAATGCTACTTACAAAATATTTATTGAATTATTAGCTATATGTTCTTTATTAATTTCATCAAATTTTTTTTCAATAGTATTTTATAATATTCTAATTTTTTTTCTTAATTTAATTTTTTCTTATTTTCTTGTACCTTCCCCTTGCCTGGTTCTCTCGTTATTTTAGCTCTTTTGTATACTTCATCTCTCTTTTTGCTCAGCATTTTTATTTCTTCGCAATACCATTTTCTTTCATTCCACTCTGTGTGCACCTTCAGCGTTTTAAGTGGTGCTACTTCATCCAGGGCTTTTAGGAGGGCTTTTACAAATTCTTTTCTTAACTCGTTATTTTCAGATTTTAATTGTCCAAGATTAAATCCTAATATTTCACTAAACTGATCATCTTTGAAATTTCTATAGTCCTTTTTATGTATTTTAATCCTTTCTCTTCGATTTGTACCTTTTTCTTTTAAATCTGACTTCACCACTACCCAGGCATGATCGGTTAATTTTGGTGTGTCTTGTACTTCTACTATTATGTTTACATTTGAGAATACTATATCAATTGTCTGACTATTACTATCCACTCTAGTTGGCTCTTTTACCAATTGGTTTAGTCCCAATGTTTCAAAATGATTTACTAATTTCTTCTTGGCGTAACTTTCTCTCATTACATTATATCTAAAATCCCATTATTACGCAATCATTAATGGTCATTAATTCCTCCACCTTGTTAGTAATATAATCAATAAATTCGCTATCAGATGCATTTGGAGAGTGATATACAGTAATTACTGATCCTCTGTATTCTTTACAAAAACTATCTAACTTAACTATCCACCAGTTATTTTCTATACAGTCTATTTTAACATTCTCTATTTTAATGTCCGTTCTCACGAACATTATTACTCCCCCCCCCGTTCTTCGATTCTGTGTTACATCTAATACACCTATAACCTTGTATTCTAATTTTACAATACTCTAACATCCGTAACTCGTGTCTCAGTGAACGCCATTAAGCTAGGGTTATTTTTGCAATCATATATGTATTTGCTGATTTGAACAAATTTGCTAAAAGACTTTATACATTTAGAGTTATGAATGTAGTTTGTATATTCAATGATTGCTATTCAGAAAGATAATCAATTATTTTCCTCTTTTCATTTAACATTCTTAAATATGTAGGATAATCTTTGTTTCTTCGTGATCTGTGGAAATGTCCGTCAATTTTGGTCTTCTAACCTTGTCTACATAGTTCACACATGTTTTATTTAATTCGAATCCCCTACTGCCATGATCATCAACACATACTTTACATACAATTTCTTTCTTACATTCTTCATTAAAATGATTAAAACCCCAAAACATGAAACATCTGATAATACTTATGAACTCGTATACCGGACACATCTTCCATCCTAAGTTTACTTTGCCCTTTTCCATTAACAATTTAAATATCCGTGCATCTGTCTCTAGAATAATAATATCCTGTTTCATCTTTTCTACTACCTTGATTAGTATTATATCTTTTGATCACTTTCATGTCATTATCTTTACTTGTTTCTATTTCATTTTGCATCTTAATTACCTTAATCAATTGTTTGTCTTCTAATTCAAACTCCTCTTTTCTAACTATAATTTTAAGTTTATGTTTAATGTTCTTTGGGAAAACATCTACTTCTTTCTTTAATTTTTTTTTTTAACACTGCTCCCTTATTTCCTTTCTTGATTTTAGTTACCATTACAGGGAGTTTATTAATATTAAGGGAGAGTTTGTTCCGTTATATTATTATCTTGTGGTATTTTCGGTTTTATTACAATTGGTTTTTCTTTTCTTGCTATTTCGGCATCTTATGCACAAAAACGAACTTACAAAATATTTTCAGGTATTTTTTATTTTTCATATGAGTATTATCAATCCCCACTCCACTAGAAGGAGAGGAGAGGTTGAACTCCACTAGAGGAGAGGTTGAACTACGCCTTTGCTGGTAGTGGCAGTAAAGGGTTAACTATATAGTATAACCACATGGGGAAAGAAAGTCGCAGTATGACAGCAGATATGTTGGCTTCTTTGCCTAGGACACCGCATCTTCTAAACAGCCCCGTACATAACGTTAGTTATAATTGTGATTTAATCACATTTGTTTTAATCTTTTTATAGACGGGTAAGAAACAGAAACGGTTTCTGTCTGACAAAGTAAATTACACGTTTGCATCGCATGGTCTACAGTGGTGAGGAGATTGACAGTGAAAGATGAGAAGTATTGGTAATACTACTTAAATTATTAACGGTGGCAGAAAGTATGTGCATCACTAGTAGTCTCTTGCTGCCTCGGGAAGGGAGCCAGCTGCTTCTGCTGTGGATGCTGCGGCTTCCTTATTGCTTCCGCGCGCCATTCGCTTGTAATCCTGAGGATTATCGCGGGCGCCTCGGGAGGCAGTCGTCTGTTGCAGGAAGCCGCCGCGGCGACACGTGTCGGCGCGTGTGTCGACACGTGCCGTGGGCCGCGGAGTTCCTGGCACGCGCGCGGGGCGCTCTGATGAAACACGCGCGGGAGCACCGGGCGACTTTCTCGCTGCGTTAGTCACATCTTTCCTACGAGATAATATTCTCCCACCGAATAATGGATATCTATCCAAGCAATATAATTTGGACTCAAAATTAAATGGAGCTTCAGAATGATAGCCTTTTGTAGTTAAATTTTTCGGCAGTACAGAAGTGAAGTACAGTATGAAGAAGCTCAAAAAATTCGCAAAAGTCCCATACAGCTCTCCTGGAAGCTCTTCAGCTATCATCTCTAATATAAAGATTTTGCCACCTAATAATGGATATCTATCCAAGCAATATAATTTGGACTCAGAATTAAATGAAGCTTCAGAATGATAGCCTTTTTATAGTTAAAGTTATGGGCAGTACAAGAAGCGAAGTATAGTATGAAGAAGCTCAAATGGGTTATGTTTGCAAAAGTCCCATACAGCTCTCCTGGAAGCTCTTCAGCTATCATCTCTAATATAAAGATTCTTGCCACCTAATAATGGATATCTATCCAAGCAATATAATTTGGACTCAAAATTAAATGAAGCTTCTGAATGATAGCCTTTTTATAGTTAAAGTTATGGGCAGTACAAGAAGCGAAGTATAGTATGAAGAAGCTCAAATGGGTTATGTTTGCAAAAGTCCCATACAGCTCTCCTGGAAACTCTTCAGCTATCATCTCTAATATAAAGATTCTGCCACCTAATAATGGATATCTATCCAAGCAATATAATTTGGACTCAAAATTAAATGTGGCTTCAGAATGATAGCCTTTTTATAGTTAAAGTTATGGGCAGTACAAGAAGCGAAGTATAGTATGAAGAAGCTCAAAAGGGTTATGTTTGCAAAAGTCCCATACAGCTCTCCTGGAAGCTCTTCAGCTATCATCTCTAATATAAAGATTCTGCCACCTAATAATGGATATCTATCCAAGCAATATAATTTGGACTCAGAATTAAATGGGCTTCAGAATGATAGCCTTTTTATAGTTAAAGTTATGGGCAGTACAGAAGCGAAGTATAGTATGAAGAAGCTCAAAAGGGTTATGTTTGCAAAAGTCCCATACAGCTCTCCTGGAAGCTCTTCAGCTATCATCTCTCATAAATATTCTGTTACTTTCCGCTTTTTTACGTACTTATGTAGAAACGAAACAATATTGTAATGTTGTGACAGAAATCGGTGATTTTTCGACAGGAAAAGTTTATATTGTGGTGCCCTGGTAAGGGAAGAGAGGATAAATCTTGTTCCCGTATGTAGTAAATTACTTTCACTAACACATTGTGTAGTCAGAATCCACGTTTTCTGGGTCCTTGATATTGAACTAGTAGCGCTACAACAGCACATATTTTCCCGCATTGTTTCTAACTTATGCCACTTCGAAAATTCAGAGTTCAACAACAAATGAGACCACTATTTTTAAGTGTTCTGGGGTCTACAGAAAAAAAATTAAGACAAAATTGGAGCCCCTTTTGATATTTTTTTATAAATTGCAATAACATTGCAAAAATGTAGTATGACCTTTTTTTTAAGAATTAATTTTTTAGGACAGATTTTATTTGAGAAACAATCTCTAGCATATATATTGTATTTACACAATATTATGTATTTTACGATTTTCGAAAGAATTATGAAGTTTGCTGAAAATGGGAGGAGCACAAATTTTTAGTCTTTTGCTACATACGAGAAAAAGTAAAGAAAGAATTTGGAGCGGTTTTTAAAAAAAGAATTGTTAAAATGTGCCTATATTTTGAAATAGTTTTTAAAATTTACCTATGTAGAGAAATCTTCTCATATTTTCGAAAAAAATACACATGACCTTATTTCAAGATATATCATTGAGGGTCTCAAGGTGTACCGAGATATATCATAATACATCATAAAGATTCAATATGACATTATTTAAAGGGATACAGTTATCTGGACTAAAAGAAAACCCAAATTAAATGCTTCATCTATATTTTCATGTGATTATTTTAGTCTTTATTCATTTATGCACTTCAAATTCATTTCGTCCTCACCGACCACGTTCACATTAAAACTCATTGTATCAAATCGTATATTTATAAATCGATTTTAAAGATTACTTTTTGGAATAATTCATTTTATATTCTTCAAGAAACGTTAAAAGAGGCAATGTCTACATGAACCAAATAAAATGGTTTCGATACGTTGATTTGTATTTATGAATTTTTGTTATTGAAAAAATAAATAATTTATGATACACAATAAATAATGAAGAAAAAAATTTCTCTAGATTTTCATAATGAAGCTTCTCTCAGAAAATCAATTAAATTTTAAATAATATATTTTAATGTATTATTGTAACTTAATGTAACATAAATTTATCATATTTTTATTTCTTAAATGATGGATATTTATTATTCTATCGTTGTTCTACCTTCAATTCTTAAAATTACGTATATATCTACATTTAAAATAACAACGCATTAAAGCAATAAGACAGCTTCAAATATATTATCAAAATTGAATGTATTTAAATGAGTATAATTTCTAAAATTTATAATATGAATAATTTATATCGATGAAACATGAAGACTTCTTTTCGGTAATTGTAATTAAATCTTAATTGTATATCATCTGAAAAATGTAAACATCAGTAATTTTCACTTATAACAAGTCATATAACAGAAGGTATTATTAGCCTGTTAAAACATTAGTTTTCAAATACTTAATAATTTTGCTTAAAAACTCGTAGAATACAATAAAAAAATAGAAACGGAATAAGATCTTGAGACACAATTTTTGCCGCCCCTAACATTTTGCTGCCATAGGCACGTACCGTCTGTGACTATTCGTAAATCCGCAGCCTGATTAGTGTAGTTGTATGAGAGAAAGTAATTATGGTTGCAGATGTAAGCATCTTTTTTTCACAATAATTTTGTTACCTCAAGAGCAATTGCACCCAAATTTTGCTTGCATACAAAAGTCACTTCAATAGCAGCGAAGAAAGAAAGGAGTGCAATTCTAAAATATTACCTCAGATTTAGTTACTTAGTGAAATATTTGTATCTACTCAGAATGGTTGTAGGGAAGTCAGTTGTGTCTCGGAATAAATTTTTCAATTTCTAGTCCTTGTAGTGGTCAATAATGCTCACTTTAGTCTCAATGCACACGTCGTGGAAAAAATTTTTAACTCGAAATTAAATTAATTTCTCACTGGTTGGCAATCCATCATGCTTTAGTGTTTGATATTACGAAATCTCTTTGCGACATAACGTCACCTGCCAAACATCTTCGCATGGTGGGTTGCCGCCAATCAGGGGCAAATGTCACATCGTAAAATAAAATTTCCCTCCACGCGTTCATTAGGAAACGTCGGTATTGACCTCCTTCTTGCACTAGAAGTCAGTAACTTTTATTCGGAGACAAGGGACACTAGTAATGCAGTGTTGCCGTGGGAGGTATGGGATCGATTTCATTCGGGCAGGAGGAAGCATGTAAATTAGGGAGCTTTTGCGTGGAGAAGCGTTTCATCAACCGTCAGAACTATGGATCACCATTGATTGATTGATTGATTGAAAATCGATGCGAAACTCGAACCGCGCATGCGCAGTTCGAGTTTCGCATCGATTTTGTGCATCTGCGCATGCGCAGGAGATCGATACTGCAGTCCATTGTGGAACGCTATTCGATGAAAAAACTCCCTATTCAGATTTAGGCAACGAACAGTTCCTTCGACTAGAAATATATTAAAATCGCCATTTTCCCTACCAGTGTTACAATACTTTCTCATTACTACCTAAACATTTAGTGGGGGACAATGCAACTAGTGGTGATTATATAATGGCACAGATTTTCTCGTATTGGTTTGCTTCTCTTCCTTTGGGCTTCGAATTTACCCCATCCTCTTGCCAGCTGCTATACCTATCGACGACTAAAAGGTATTTTTCACGTTTTCTCACTTTTATCGGTCCCCTAATAGCAGTCTTCAAATATGACTTTAAGAATATTATAAAAATGGAAATCACGGTAATACATGCTAATTATCACTGAAACGTTTGGAGCAGTTCGTTGGAAAATGTTTGATCGTTTCTGAGAATGCGCGATTTTGAGCACATTTTCACGGAGAACTATTAAGTTTTCGAGAAACTTCAAGAGAAATAGATTGAAGCGCTTGTACTTATAAATCAATATCAATAGCTAAAAAATAAAAAATAAATAAATAAATAAATAAATAAATAAATAAATAAATAAATAAATAAATAAATAAATAAATAAATAAATAAATAAATAAATAAATAAATAAATAAATAAATAAATAAATAAATAAATAACGAATGTTTGTATTGTGAATATTAAGGACGTGACTTACCCGAATGTAACTTATTCTATAAGTTACATTCGGGTAATTTTTGAAAAATCAAAAGAATACACCAAAATTACGTTTAAGTCATGTTATTTGGTTCATTTAGCTCTATCCGAACAAAATATTTAAAGAAAAGAATTCGAGCCGTTTCTGAGAAAATGTTGTTTGTGCGTTTCTAAAAGAGCACAATTTTTAGCGCAATTCTTCAGACAATTTCTGACTTTTCGAGAAACTTCATCAGAAATCATTAGTAGTAGACCTACTCACAAATGCAATATTGCATACAAATGGCCCTAATGAAAATATTAAAAAATATAAGGGTTATTTAAAAAATAGTTGATCTTATTTCAAGATCTACTTTTTAAACAGATTTTATTTACAAATTATCTATCATGAATATTGAACTTTTGCGGTCTTTTTTTTTCGTACATTTACAGATTGTCGGAATTTAACAGCATAAACATTCAATATTGTGTAGCATTTCATGACATTTTGATTTTGTGAACAATGTTATCAGGTATATCATCAGATGATCAGATATTATCAGATTGTATCATCGTAATATACAACTAATTACTGTTTTAAATTCCCTTATCTCTCTATTTATTAACGAAAATACGAATTGTTCATCACTAGAGACCGGAAAAATATATAGTATCAAATGTCCAAATATGTGCATAAATATGAAATGAAAAGAGTAAGAATATGTAATAAATATGTAAAATCGGATATAATATGTAATATAAAAAAATAATTACATAATTTAATTAAAATTACGTAATTTAATTAAAAACATTTACATAATACATTACATTTAGAAAAAATGTCTTACATAAATTTTAAAATTAATACAAACGTTTTAAAAACAAACCATTTGGATAGCACAAGTTGATGCACACTTTGTATCATACAACTTTCTCGTCAGTAGTAAAAGTTTCATCTATTGTAATACAGGACCGTAGTTTGGCAGCCAGACTAGCCGCAGTTGAAGCTATCGTACAAACTGGCGATATCAACGACCAGCAAGCAATCCCTGCAGCATGCAACTTATTCATTGAAGTGATACATGTCGGAGAACGCAAATTTTTCTCAGAAATCAAGGTTACAGGTCACAAAACACGGTATCAATAATACTTTTCACACCTTGATTTCACGAATGATATAGGCAAAATGCTGCCTTTTTTTTATTCCTTCTTTTAATAAAAAAATATGTGATAAAATTGAAGAAAATCAGTAGAGAACTGAAGAGTTAATACCCAGGAATGTGAGAGCCGAATCATACATGTCCTTTTTTGACTGAAGAGCTTTTCAGTAACCTTGCCTGTAAGGAGGCTGCCAGAGTGGATATTATTATTGTTGTTTATTTAACAAAACTTTTTACAAAGTGACTGCTAGCAGCAGTCTAGCTGGTGAGGGGAGGGGTGGCACCTAGGCTTTCGCCCTATCCGCCAGTCCTGCACCTTACATTCGCAATTGGGCGTGTTCCAGTAATCAGTTTGGTCCTTATATGTTGCAAGTATTGTACTCCTTTGATTGGATTATATATATGACTTTCTTAATTTTGTAACTTTCACCATAAGTTGTGATATACTATTAGGTCTGAGAATGACTCAGAGATTACTATATACTATTACTATTTACAGGAATTGTTATTGTTATCTACTAGGGAATTTAAAAATCTGATAACCAGTTTAAGGTATAAAATAAATTAAATTAAATTAAATTGATACAATAAAAACATAGATGGTTATATAAAAAGTCCCCCGGCCGTCGCGGGACAATGGGGCGGGCACACGACTGCAGCTTAAGGCAGTTCTCCAGCGCCAGCCCTTGTTCGAGCTAGCAAGGCGAAAGCCTGACCAGCCAGAGTGGATAACTGGAAGCCTGTCCCGCTGACAGCTTTTCTCATGCCTGGCGCCCACGAAGCGTCGGAAGTCCAAGCCCCCCCCCCCTCCGCCCCCCGCCCCGAGCCGGCTACTCCACGTCCGAGGAATATTTCACGCCCGCGATGCCTTGGGGCGATAGGGAGAGACTTCTTCAGCAGTATTTAATTTGATCCTCGCTATAAACAATTTGTGGCCGCAGTGCGAAATACAATGGAGGCGGCACGTGAGGGGGCGGGGGCCCTCGCGCACAATGGGCACTCGGATGGGCGATAAGCGCGCGTAATTGCCGAGCTGGCCGCAAGGAGCGCTGGGAGCGAGCGGCGCCGGCCGCGATTGGGATCGCCCGGTGCGCAGCGGTGGGTGGTGTTGTTTTGGGGAGGCGGCGTGGGCGGACGCGAAGCAGGAGGCGATGGCGATGTCGCTTTAACAGTCACTTACCGATGGCGTGGGGAATACTCAATGTCGGACTCGCAATGTTCAAAAGTTGAAAAGTTAGAAATAATGCGAGAAAGTAATACTGATGTAGCAACACTGGTTTTACACGCGCGCCTTACTTCTTATGTAGTAAAGAGAAAGTGCTGTAATCGTGTGGCGGAAATACGCGACGTTCAAAATTTGAAAAGTTAGAAATAATGCGAAAAAGTGATACTGATGTAGCAACACTGGTTTTACACGCGCGCCTTACTTCTTATGTAGTAAAGAGAAAGTGCTGTAATCGTGTGGCGGAAATACGCGATTTTTTTGAGAAATACTTTACTGCTGGTCCATGTTACGAAACAATGAATATTGTTCTTACATTGAGTAAGTTAATTCCGCTGACGCATTGTAAAGTCGGATCCTCAATTCCTAAAAACAGATTGATACACCTGAATGATTTTCTTACAAAGTAGAATATATCATTATACAATTTACATCACTGTAGATCTTCGGGTGTCAAATCCAATGTCCGTTTACCTCCTTTTAGGAATGTTAAAAAGTGACTAATATGTTTAGAAATAACCGTCATGTACTTGATGAAAATGTATTTTTTTCTGTGATTTGTTTGATATGCCGGAAATGTATTTTCATCCATAGGAGCAGAGGTGGATTAGAGCAAGAAGACGATCCCGTGCAGCATGGCCAGCAGCTGAGGAAAACATCCCAAAAACCTGTCACTTCATTTTAGCTTAGTTACTATTGTATTCGGACGCAGCCTGCCTGATGGGTTTTCCCGACTAGCGGGTTTTCCTCCAGGGTCGAGTGGCAAGTGAGGTGGTGTGTTTCTGTATTAAAAGATTACAGTTGCTCGGGTGAATACCAGGCTGCCGCGTAGCGCGCAATGGAGCAATGCTATTCAACTCAAATTGTTTTTAACTTCCGTCTATGAATTTATAATTCGTCAAACAAAATTTGCCACATTTCTGTGTCTATTTTAATATTTCATTTATCTTTTTAAAAGCTGCATTAAATTATACTTGGTTTCTACTAACTACTTACACTTAATATATTTTACATTACAAAAATGTCTGTTAGTCTCTCTGTCTGTCCGTCCGTTCAGAGTATTTTCTCCCAAATTGATATTCCCCCAATCTGAACATACTTAAGGTTCTGCGACTTTAAAACAGATACTTTCATTTTTGTGTTTTTTTATGAATGCTCAACATTCTCAAAATTCTGTTAATAATGGCTCCAATTTTTTTTTTCAAATAACTTCAGATAGCTTAGAAAATGTTTACAAATTGGACAGGTCTCGTTTTTGTTGAAATCTAAGTATTATGGGAAAATTAGAAAAGTTCAAAGTAGTTTTCAATGAAAGCAAGAGAGCAAGTTTTTGGGCATCTTACTACAACTGCAATTTTGAAGATAAACATAGTTTGCCTCAATGAAATCTATTCTTTAAAGCCATCTTCAAATAAAACCATGTTCACTTTTTTGAAAATGTGAGTAGTTTTCGTGCAATTATGGGCAAAATATAGGCAAATTAAATCTTTTTAGAACAATTTTTTCTCGAAAATCCCTCCAAATTTTTTCTTGAAGTTTTTTCTCATACGTATCAAGAGACGACAAAAAAATAGAGACCTAGCCTCATTTTCGGAGAACTATTGGATTTTTTTCGAAAATTGAAAATTATAACTTTTCAAATCTACAAAATGGGAGATAAATATTTTTGTCTTAGAACAAGTATGTTATAAAAAACTCTTCAAAAGATCATGTACTTTTTTTGTAAAACAAGTAGATTTCGTATAATTTGTTTCTGGAATTAACGTAATTTCTAAAAACATATTTTCTAAAATAAACGAACCAAATTTTTTGATTAAATTTTCTCCTCATATGTAACACTGGACGGTAAAAAATAGCCCTTTTTCAGGGAACTCACCGTATTTTCGAAAATTGCAGAAGTTGCGTGTTGGAAATATTGGGTTAAGACAATTAAATTTTCAAGCGTCTGTTCGAGTTCGAACTCTACGGCTCTTGTCTAGGGTAGTGATATGATGGCGAGTTAACTCGGACTGCAAACGAGTCTCGAGACATTTTTTGTTGCTGGGTTAGGGTAAAAAGGTTAGTAATATTTCACGTAAAATTGCATTAATTAAATGCAATATTTTAAACAATTTTTAACAAACGGCACCAACTTTTTTATTAAATTTATTCCTCGGTTAGCGTAAAAAACACTTAAAAGTATAGTGTAGGTCTTATTTTAGTTGAAAACCGTCATTTTTCGAAAACTGCAAAACTTCGAATTTTTTCGGAGTCTTCCTACAAGTACAATTATTAAGATTTTTTCTTAATAAAATCTGTTCATCGGAAAAGATCTTCAAGTTACGTGATGCTCAAATTTTAGAAAATATTAGTAATTTTTTGTGTAATTTTGCCTCAAACATACCGGATTTTCTAATTTTATACAAGTATTTACTCAGAAACGAGACCAATTTATTCTTTAAATTCTTTCCGCGAACCAGATAACTGTAAAGATAGTGGTGGTGGTCACATTTTTGATCCAGTCTTTGTATTCTAGAAAATTGAAAAAAATCATAATTGTATGCCCGAACTTCGCGCACTTCATTTGACGTTCGCAAAAGCAAAACATAGAGGTTTTAATATTCCTTGAATTCATCTCATTGTTGTCTGTCATGATTATTGTGTGATGTAAATAATTAATAAATAATAAATAATTTTTGTGAAAGGAAATAGATTGAAGAAAGGTAAATTTAACTTAGTACTGACCAACATACTTCTTTACTTTAAGAAGTTAATCGTTGATTATGATGCTGAAAAATTAAAAGCTCACTTCAATGTAAGCAAAGCAAGCTTGCGTGACATTTCCAAAAGTTGGAAAGATTAATGTTTCTCGGCTGTTCCAAGACTACTGTACTAGTGGAAGGTTACAGTCCCAGATGATGTCCTTAGTGGTTTTATAAAATGGAGAAAAGGCATAATTTTTGGATATGTTTTTGTGTGGCTGGAGTATGTTTGATTGGTGAGTTAATATCGTTAAGTGTAATATTATTATTATTGGATGATGAAGCATTGTTTATTGTTAGAAATTTGATGGAAAGATTATTCCTTCGAAATTGAAGGCTATTTTTGAGGTTTCGATAAGGATGTTACATGTTGTCGTTTTGTAGAAAGATCCAGTAAGCGCTCTATTATGTAGTGTATCTAGTTTTTAGGCTTTGGCTGCAATTTTTGCGCCCTAGTGGTTACAGTCCATGCATCTTAGGAAGTTTATTCTTCTTTTGATATCAATGATGGGATCTTTGAAGTGTTGTTTAAAGTATGCTTACAGTCGAAGATAAGTTTAAAGATCTTAAAAGTTTGCTTACTGTCGAGTTTTAATTAAAGATCTTAAGGCCTTATCGCCACCTCTTCCATTTGTACATCAAGCTCTCCGGATATATTTTGCCTATAGATCAGGATCGATTCTGACTTCGTTGAACAAATTATGAATCCTGAAATTAAGGACCAGCTATGTATTGAGTTCATTGCATTTTGTGTGATGACCTGCGTAGAAGAGAGATTCTTCCCTATACTGAGTATGATCACATACCGAATACTTATGAATGATCGTAGATGATTTGATATTCTGACCAGCATCCTTAATTATAAACAATAGTAAAGTTACACTTAAAGTGGATCCATTTGAAAATCCAATTTCAAACTTGATTATTGCGGATAACTGGTTATTACCTCATACCTGGATGTACCGATCACTAGTGAAACTCATGATACAACTAAGAATGTTACCTTCGAAGCGGAAATAACCATACAACTCGAGGGGCCCAGCTCATATCTTATGCCTTGGGGACACGTAGGTTGACGGCAATGACGTGTCTGCTGCGGATGGCTTCAGTGATATAAGTATCTTCGCTAACAAGATGTGAGTATGTACACTGCCCAGGCCTAAAGCCAAATTGATGATCTTTAATGATTGGTATAGTGGTTCAATGACTGATTTTTCGTGTTCCCGGGCGCGTCAACTGCTTCGGTCATTAGTCCCGTTAGTGTAGCGCATGCTTTTTCTCGGGAGATGGCGGTGATATTCTCCCGCTGGATATCGAGATCCGGCACCGACATACCGTCGGCTAATGGGGTTTCCTCTAATCAGGACTCTCCACCAGTGGGCACCGTCCCAGTCGGGACAAGTTCTAAGCTCTCGACCGGTCTCCCGGAATATGTGGTAGTGTGGTGTATGTTAGTGTAAGTGTGTGTGTAAGGGGCGAGGATAGGACCAGAAAGAGGCCGGACAGGTCGCGCGCGGTCCGTGGCCCGTTTGGTAGGGTACTGCTCCGGCATTCGCCTGACGATGATCGGAGAAACCACAGAAAACTACCGATCAGAGCAGCCGGCCGCTATAATTCTCCTCCAGACACCGACTGAGTTCGACCTGAAAAGCTAGTTTCAAAATCCCGCCGCCATCAGGACTTGAACCTAAGACCTCGCGGACAGAAGCGTTGCAGTGACATCAGTTGATGCACTGAGCTACCGCTACCGGTATTGTGGTTCAAAAAATGTCTTAAAAGTCTATCGAGTCTTTTCAACTATCTTGCATAGGTTACAAAGTAGAGCAATTGGGCAATAATTAATCGGATTGGATCTCATTTTGCCTGATTTATGGATGAGAATAATGGTTGCTCTTTTCCGTTAGTTTAGGGAAGGTTTTACATTTAATGATAAAATTGAAAATATTGAGGAGGACTTCTTTGTCTTCTCGGGAAGATGAGGATGTTGGAGATCTCATCTGGCCCAGGTGCGCGTTGTTTGTTATATTGATAACTTCATTTTATTCCTGAATTGTGATTGGAACATTAAGTAGGTGAATGTTTCGATAGGGTTTGACAGCAGGATACTTCGATTACATTTTATCATACAAGAACTCTTCATGATAATTCGCTGAATTGGAGTTGGATTCGAAGGTTTTAGCGAGCCTGTTGACAATTCGCGGAGTGAGAACCAGGGAGTTTAAATGAAAAACTCAAAAATTGTCATTCTGGAGGTTTTCATTTAAAACGATAGTACAGGCCATTCAGTATATAAACCAAGAATGTGGTGCACTGTTGGACATTTTGTAACCGAGTAATCAATGGAACAAATTAGTTCTATCTGTATAAGATGACAAATGTGAGAACCATAAGGTTCTACTAGTGACGTACTGGAAATAACTAACACAGACGACTGTTTCTAACAGAAATATATAACTATATTTACACAATAATTTACAAAATAAAACCTCCGGCAACCTTTCCAATCCTAGCCGCGAAACCCCGCGACCGTCTCCAGGCCTAGCCCAATACCACTGCTTTAAAGCAGGCTAGCAAGGCGTGGTGCGAAGCTGTTGGACACAAGAGTCCCTTAACTATCGTTAAAACATGGCCTGAAGCCAAACCAGTCTTCGCCTGGAAGACCGCATGCTAGGATAGCACTGGAGATATCACTCGGCCTTTCTACCCTCTACATATCCCACGTGGGTGCAGATGATGCAGCCTTAAGTACCCGGAGGGTTGCCCTCCTCGGCGCTCCCATGCCGGCGGTCAAGAAGGCTCGTCGGCCAGCCTCCTCTATGCGTCTTGCGGCATAGTCCACAACTCGCACTAACCTTTCTCTACGTTATTTTTGGTGTGTTTCCTGCCTCATCCCCCTGTCCTATTCAGTGCTTCTTCAGCTCGGCGCGCGTCAGCGGCACAGCGCATGCCAACCGCCCCAATCTCGCATCCGGCTTAAGCTTTGGGAGGACGGTTTTCCGGCACGGCTCTCAAGGAAGCGATGCGCGACAGCACATACCGTATATGTGGTCCTTTGCATCTATGTGTTTAAAAGAAGCGTTTCTAGCTGATTTACGTCAACGAAAAAGTTCAAAGTGGAGTGTGACGTGTTTCCTGATCTTCAAAGTAGTGGTTCAGAATACATTTCACCCATCAAAGCTAAAAACATACCACGGTATATTTATTCTTGGGAAAATTATTTTATAAAGGGTGATAATTCCAGTTTAGAACTTACTTTGTCGTTTCAAGTTGTTACAAGATGAACCTTGAGTCGTAAAGGATCTATTTTGGATATATACCCTGCTACAGGATATATCATCAAACGAATCAATACATGGTAAATAATAGCCAAGAAGGAGGCAACAATAACTTTCGAGTCTTAATAATAAGGAAATTTAAAGAGTGTGAAATCAAAAATAATCGGAAATTTGAAGAGTGATCGAAATCACGAGTGGCAAAGAATATGTCAGTAAAGCAGGTAAAATGGTAAACGAAAGAAGTTAACTAAGAACGTTTGCCGGTGGCACTAGCCGAATTCGTTTACTACGTTCCGTGAAGTCACGAAGGTTAAGCGAATGCGAGACTCGCGGGTTCTTGGTTGGGTGACCGGCCAGGAACCCGGATCTACCGGCGTCGAGCCCCTGGCCGAAGGGATAAAGGCACTGACTGACTACGACGTGACAAGACTTGACAAATATTAAAAAATAAAGCACATTAATGGAGGACTACTTCCCAGTGCAAAGCGCTCACCGTCCCTTAAGGGCTTGGAGACGCATTGCGTCAAAGTGTGGACGCAACATAATTTTTAAAAAACGTTGCCGTTAAATACAAATATAACTGTTCGAACAAAATTTCTAAAGAAGACCGCGAATCCCTAATGATATCTTTCTAATCACTATCCGAAAATTAGGAAATAAATTAATCTGCAAAAACTCGGAATGTCAACCATCTGTCAGAGTGAAAAACGTTCAGAGTAGAAAGAAACATTCATTTGCCTATTACCTGCATGTACACCACGAAAAGATACAAAATGTAAGTTTTTCCAGAAAAATCTTCTTTAAACCAAGAAACTGTGTACAATGTGCATTTCAAACAAGAGACACATCAAAAGCGATAAACATGGTAAAAGTCCACTGACTGTGGTTCACAACGTTAAAAAATGTAAGAAAACATATATTCATTCCCTCATTCAGAATCTTATTACAGCCGAAAAAACTTTTAAGTTTATTTATTTATTTTATCGTCAAAAACAGTTAAAACTGCTACAGACGTGCCATGGGAAAAGTGAATTCTGTGCACATTTTCAAAATTCTGTGATCCTACACTAAGTCATATACTACTTGAATTTTGAATTTAAAAAAGCTCCATGTAAAAAATCTATTTTCAAGGATAAATGAGCAATAAATTTTGGCTCTTATCCATGTTGTCCTACGGAATAATACTTCCTGACGCGACAACATTGAAACGATAATTTGAATAACTGTATTTCCACTGAATTCTAGAAGACGTGCACAGATAATGAAGTTACATTTATGTCCAGAAGCAATACAAGGGCCATCTCAGCATTTGCTCAATGGATCTGGGAACCTGGACGAAAAATCTGATCGAGATGGGTTTATTGACCCAGAAGTTGCGGTACAATACTTGTTACATATTGTTTAGAATTATACAGTCCAATGGTAAATAATACATTAAATATCACTGTTAAAATTAATGTTACTTTCCTTATGATGCTCAGTATAGTCTCTTATCATCATTAATCATTAGGAGGAATGTATCAATATCGTATCAGGGAAAAAGAATTCACCAGAACAGATAGAAATAAAGATGGAACAATGCAATGACGGTATGTTTTAATATACAAAATATAATAACCATCTTTTTGCAAGAGCAATAATGCTCAAATTGCTTCTGGTGGTGTAGCTGTCTTGTTAAAATATATATTTAAGTACATGAAATTCCCCTCCAAACTACTCTTGAAGCCACAACTGTCAATGTTAATATTATCTCCTATATTAATGTATGTAATATTTATATGCCCAATAGGAAGGACGTCTATGAACTTGATATTTTCCTACAGTTACCCAAATCTTGTATAATAGTAGGAGATTCCAACAGTGTCAATAAATTATGGGGATCTAATATCACTGACAGAAGAGGTAAAATCATTGAAGATTAGTTTGATAATAATAATAATAATAATAATAATAATAATATAATAATCTTTATGACAGTGACCACTATCTTACTAGCATGATTCTTCCAGATTTAGATGTATTCTCCAATCTGAGATGTGAGACTAAATGGATCGTGGAAAAAGCTAAATGGCGACAATTACAACAGTTCATTAAGTTCAATATTGCAACTTTAAATCAATCAACCTGAACTCTCAAGAGATAAACAGATTGGTGTATGTTTTCATTTCACTTATTCTAGAAGCGGCAAGAACTTCGATTCCCCAAAAATCGGGTATAATTAAAAAACGCCAAGTCCCATGGTGAAATGAGCAATGTACTATAACTATTGACAAAAGAGCAAATAGGAAATTTGAGAAAAACAAAACCGTGGTAAATAGTATTACTTACAGGAAAGCAAGAGTATTTGCAAGACATACTCTCAAATCTACAATGATCAAATCATGGCATAAATTCACCACTTCCATCACACACCAATCTCCCATATCAGAGATATGGCATAAAGTAAAAGCCATTAGTGCAAGAAATATTCCCAATTTTCCTTGATATCTTATTGACAGTACTGGCTTAAAACATATTGGATCTCAAGCCTAATTTAACCTTTTAGTAAACATTTTTGCTAAAAATTCAGATAACACTAATTTGACCCAAAATTCCTACCTACAAGCCCATCAAGGAGAAATTTAGATCATAAAAACATTATGCTATTATAAATTTAGATCATTAAACATTATGCAACTATGGAGAATAACAAATACTACAACAAGCCATTCCTTATGAAAGAACTTCTTTATGTATAATATCTGAGCCACAATTCTGCACCTGTCCCAAAAAGTTTTTTGAAAAACCTTCTTGAAGTTGGACTCTAGTATTTACTAAACGTTTATAAGTACATCTGCACTGAACAACATTTTCCCGACCAATGGAGAAAATCGATTGTTATTCTCATACCCAAACCTAATAAAGACCATACACTACCCACGAATGAGCGCCCAATTTCCCTAACAAATAATATCTGCAACATATTAGAGAAGGTGATTTGTCGTCGCTTGAAATGGGTATTGGAAAATAGCGACTTAATCGCACCATACCAAAGCGGCGTTAGATCCTTAGATCAACAAATGACCTCATGATAAATGTCGATACTTTAATACATGTAACGTCGTGGTAGGGATCTCACGACAAAGAAACAGACACGAGTGGGTATTTATTATTCAATCAATTATGTACAGGAACTAAAACCTCACTCTAAGGCGTTTGTCGGAGCTACCTGCCGCAGCCCCCCTCTCCCAACACGCGCCTTGCGGCCGCGCCTGCGAGTAGCCAACTCGGCCGATTCGCAACTGGGCACCTCATGTGCCTCGGCAGACCATCTGCCCTGAAGTATAAGGCATACTTCACCGCGCCCGAACCTCGAACACCTACTCGTGCCTTCTGCACTTCCGCGCCAGACTTGGCCGGACACGTTTTGCGTGTTTTGCCGCGGGGAAACCAGAAACGTTACCCCGAAAAGTTCTGCGACGCACCTTAATATAGGCCCGAGTCACATGACCTCCTACGTCATCTGCCCCCACGCACTCGTCTTGAACCGAGTGCCATCGACACGCATTTTTTACCTGGCGTCTGAATTTCCGTGAGGGTGGCCTTTGTTCAGGAGCCTATATTTGGCTCCCTCATCCCCATACCTTACAACTCAGGAGCAGAAAATCAAGTCTATGACTCTATTTTATTTATTTTACGTCAAAAAACAGTTAAAAACTGCGTATGACGTCCTATGGGGAAAAGTGAATTGTGTGCACACTCTACACATGTGATGCCCTGAAACAACATGTACTGATGTAAAGCTATGAAACAACATGTACTGATGGTTTGAATGGACATTGAAAAAGCATATGAAATGGTTTATAAAGAGAGACATATTCATTCTTGCTAAAATACAGATATTAGGAAATATGCCAGCATTCATTATCACTTTCCTTAAAAATAGATATCTTAGGATCAAAAGAGTTCATCCCATCTCACTGAGATGATGAATGGTTTACCACAAGGATATGTCCTTATTGTTCTATTATTCCTCCTAGTTATTAATAAAGCAAGCAGTGTAATACAAGACCCATTAATAATATTTCTTTTTGCAGATAGTATTACCTTGATATGTAGTGGTAAAACCCTCAATGTTACTAAAAGTATTATGCAATAATCGGTAGACAGAATCACCAACTGGTCAACCAATGCAGGAATTACTATCCCGAAGACTAAATCAGAGTTCAGTGTTCACAAGAAGACGAAATGAGGATAATGAAGTTTTTCTTAAACTGAGTGATCACCAATTGAAAAGGACTTATGTGTGCAAGATTCAGGGTATTCTATTCTATTCCAATCATTCATGGAAACAGCATACATCGGCTGTTAATGTTGAATGTAAAAAGAGACTTATTATTATTTATTATCAAAAAGTTATCTCCCATCAAATGGGGAGCACAATTCGAATGCTTGATCAACTTACATAAGGCTCTGATTCAATCTAATAGATTACGGGGCAATAGTCTGCAGCTCAGCTTCAAGAAAAGTTCTGAATACCCTGAACCCGGTGATCAACAATGCATGCCGTCTTAAGTCTTGGAGCCTTCACAACTAGTCCATGTAACAATCTACTTGTAGAAGCAAGATAACTACCACTGGAATTAAGAAGTAACGTTCAGTGGATAACCTATGCCTATTCCACATTTAGCAGTCCCCCCAACTACACTAATTCAATTATCTTTAACAATCTCAAAACTCTTTGTGAATCCAGCTCCCAACTCCCATTACTGCTCAGAGATAGAAATATTTAGAAAAATTCAATGTCGCCAAATAACTTTGTATTCCAAGAAGCAATCATCCCATCCCACTCTGGCAGAACTTCAATATCACAACTAACACCGACCTCGGGAAAACCTCCGCAAACAACACTACGCACTCGCTGTGCTATATTCATGTCATCAATTAATAAACTTGACTCTCACCGCCTCCCGGATTACTTCTCCATAGCTAAAGGATGGGCAGTCCTTTTAGGATTTATACTCAGTGTTAAGACTCCAAAAGACACTCCCATCTCATATGCTCTAGCTTCATTTCTACAAAATAATGGCTACGTAACAAATATTACCATGAAATTTTCAACTCTGCCATTTTTGTATTCAGGGGGAAAATACATTCTTCCATAGGAAAGTCTCTAAACCTATCAGAGGTATGGTTACCGTTTACGCTGTTGAGGATTCTATTAACATGTAACAAGAACATCGAATGTGATTCAGATGTGTACACAATAATCTAAAATTTCCTTTACTCAGGTTGCACAATTAACATTTGAACAAATTAACCTCTTCATGGTCTAACGTAAAATCAGACATGCTGATACTCCTTGGAAGAAAGTTAACCTGTTAGAAAAGAAGATTGAGTACAAACGAACTTGTGTTCTTAATGTAAGAAATCAATGATCCCAGGCTGAAATATCGAGAATACGGAAGTTATTGTTCATAGAAAAGGTAAATGATATCAAATCTACGATTAACTGTATGCCCCAAGTTGATGTAGGGTATTACAAAGCAATTTTGAATTATAAAAATATCAGAATCTTCAGTTTTGTGAAACGTTCAGTCTCAAAAGCTTCTTCGGGCTTGTAGCATTTTAAAACTAGAGTTCCTACAGAATGGCACAGACTTTATTTTTTTTTTTAATATCCTTGGTGAGGACTGGCTTTAAGGTGTTGCTCGATTCTCTGACCAACTGCCATTTATCGTCGCTCAAAGTACATTTTTTGACATTTTCTCACCTTTTCGGTTTCTTAATAGTAGAACCGCAATATTACTTCAAGAATAAAACCTCGAGAAGAATAAAACCTCGTCCTAAATAGACATTATCACTGAAAACTTTGAAGTCGTTTTTTAAGAAAATGGTGATTAAGCATTAATGTAAATGCGACATTTCAAGCTCTTTTTCGCAGGAATTTATTGAGAATTCAAAAAACTTCATTTCAAGGCATTTGAATCACTTTCACTCAAAAATGCAATAATGTGTACAAATCGATGTAAATGTGCATATTAACGGCGTGAGACATATGTTAAAAAAATTACATTTGTGTAATTTTTGAAAAAACAAAATAATACACCAAAGTAAATAAGATATTAAACGATGCTATTATCACTATCAATTGGAAAACTTTGAAAACAATTTGGTTCCATTTTTGAGAAAATGGCGTTTGAGCGTTTCTGAAAATGCTGAATTTTGAACTCATCTTAACAAAAAAAAGTTGAGATTTCGAGAAACTTTACTTGAAATTATTTAAATCACATATACTTAAAAAATTAATAACGTCAAGAAATCACCTCTAATGTAAATATTACTGAAGTGAGAGACAAGTGAAAAATATTCAATATTTATAAGTTTAGAAGAAACAAAAGGATAGAGCAATATGACATTTATTTTATCGTATAGGGTTTTTTTGGCAATAACCATACCAAAAATTTAAATATAATATGTGGCGCCGTTTTGAGAAAATCTTTTTTGTTATTTTTTAAAATTACAAATATTGCACGCACTATTGCAAGAAAACTACGAAAATCATCGAAAAAATCTACATGACCTTTATAGAAGATCTATTCGTGGACAACAAATTTCATTCGAAGGGAAAATCTCTGTCTCCAATTATGTAGTGGTAGAACGACGAAGAAAAAGTGCAAACTTTTGCAATTTTCAAAAATTCAGAGTTAACCGTGAAAACGGGACATATGCTACCTTTATTAATGCATTTCACTGTATTCTTACAAGAAATTTTAAGAAAAAATTTTAAACGTTTTTGTGAAAAGTTTGAAAATGTCCGTGGGATTTCATGTACCCTTAAAGTACCCCAAAAACTAATGAATGTTTTTCAAAACAGTAGAGCTTCGACTCAAGCCGAATGGACAGGGGTTTATTCAATTGGGAAAAAATCGTATGCATAGTTTAGACGCTAGTTTTATTCACATACACAAGTGAGACAGACAAACGGGCAGGCGGGCGTTTTGCTTTCAATTGGTTTTTCGGCATCAAGAACCCACAAAAAAGGATTGTGGCTATACCACATGTAAGAGAATTTTTCTTAATTTAGCAACTGGATTTATCCACTTTTTCCTTGTCAGGGCCAGGCAATGAATTTGTTTCTGCCGAAAATCCTCAGTTTTTTCGGGCAGCATTAAATAACTTTCTCCGTATTACGTATGTTACTCTGTCTGTACGTGCATATATGATAAAATAATTAGAGATGCAACGGAATGTCACAGACTTTCTCGTAGTTAAGTTTTCTAATTTTCTTGGTGTGGACTGGCTTTTTCGGTTCTGCCCTGTCCTCATTCTAGCTGCCATTTATCCCAAGGCACACTTTTTTACACTTTCTCAACTTTTCACTTTCTTAATAGTGGAACCGAAATATTACTTACACAATACTAAAGAAGAGTAAAACCTCCTCCTAAATAGAAATTTTCATTGAAAAATTTTGCCGTTTTTCAGAAATTGGCGATTAGGCATTCCTGTAAATGCGAAATTTGAAGTTCTTTTCACAGGAATCTCTTGAGTTCTCGAAAACCATCGAAATTCATATGAAGCATTTTCACTCACAAATGCAATGATGCATTCAAATCGATGGAATGAGTATATTAAGGGCGTGAGAGATATTTAAGTTATGTTTGTGTAATTTTTGAAAAAAAAAAAACAAAACAAAGAATATACGGAAATGAACTTTACGTCATATTAAACACTGTAATTAGCACTATCTGATGGAAAAATTTGAAGAAAAAAAATTTAGTCATTTTTGAAAAAATAGCGTTTGAGCGTTTCTGAAAATTCGGAATTTTGAGCTCATTATTACAGAAAAATGTTGAGTTTACGAGAAACTTTATTTTTTATTATTTAAAGCACATGTACTTATAAATAAAATAAAGTGAAGAAATTGCCTCTAATGTAAATATTACTGACGTGTGAAACATGTCAAAAAGATTTCATTTTTGTAATTTTTGCAAAAACAAAATAGCTTACAACTTTTTGCAATTTCCAAAAATGCAGTGTTAACGGTGAAAATCGGACCTATGCCACCTTTATAAATGTATTTTACTCTATTCTTACAAGAAATTTATCCACAAAAATTAGAGCCGTTTTTGAGAAAATTTTGAAAATGTCCATATGTCTTTATATAAAGTACCCCCAAATTAAAAAAGTTTTTCAAAATTTATTAAAGCTTCAACTAGAGAAATATCGACAGGGGATTCTTCGATTTGGAAAAGATTGTACACATGGTTTAGGTGCTAGCAGTGTTCACCGACGGACGGACGGACAGACGGACGTTTAGCTTTCAATTGTTTTTTCGGCATCAAGAACGCACAAAACATCTAGCTACACCACGTCTTGGGGGATTTTTTTCTCTTAATTCAGAAACTGGAGTTAGGCACTTTTTCGTCACCAAAGCCTCGCAATGAACATTTTTCCACTGAAAATCTGCCGTTTTTTCGTGCATCATTACATATTTTTCTTTCTACTACGTATATTACTCCGTATATACTACATACGTATACGAGAAAGTAAAAACGTATATATGAGTTATGGTAGGAAACAGTTATGGAGCACTAATTTGTTTGTGACAGTGGCAAAGAAGGTATTTATACATAATTTTTAAGTTGGCACAGAAGAGAGTACAGTTTCATTTAAATAGTAACTAGTACGTATGATGGTTTAAAATTAAAGGGATATCATACAATGAATCTTTACATAGTAATCGAATAATTTGCGTCTGTCTATTTGTCCTTCATTTACGGTTACACCATTTCCTGTACACCATTAAAAACAAATGAGATGTTATTGAATGCATCTCGGTCTCCTGATGGGGAACTGCAAAGTCATCAAGAAATTTTAAAGATATTTATCTAAAAATATGTTTTTTAAGGGGAAAATCTCATTTTGGTGACATGCACTAGCAATGTTATCAATATCTCATTCGATATCTCTCGAAGAAGCAAATCAATTTGCACAATTCTTAACGGGTTTACTCTAGGATATTCTGGAATTCTCGAAAAAACACTTTTTTGGTGCAATGTACCCACGATTCATTCGTGATATACTGTGATTTACTACACTCTTTTTCCTCCATCTAAATGAATTATTAGGAGTGAATTCATCAGACTGATAATAAACCTAACTTCATAAAGAACTGTGTAATGTAAAGGTGACTCAAGGTGCAAAGCGAAATTGCTGGCTTTTCACCAAGGAATTCCGGCTTCGATTCCCGGACAATCTCGTGTGATATTTGTTGCAACAAAACGAGTTTGCTTGCTTCACAGGGGATAGTCCAAACCCTGTAATTGTCTTAAAGCCTATAATTGCGCTAATTCCTTCCCAATTCAGGCCGCTAGGTTGACTCAGGAGTGGGTGTGAGAGGCGAGTACGCGAAAATGCTACCTGGGGTCCTCTTCACTATTGACACGACTTTATCTATCTATCTATCTCTATATATAATATATATAGTGACGTCATGGGATTAGACAACCCCATAACGCCACCGTCAGCTACGAAAAGAAGCCCACGAACGGAGAGGAGTAGGGTACGCGGTAAAGCGATGGCTTGTAAACGCGCCATCTGCCCACAACTATTCGAACTATGACGTCCGAACTTGCGAATAATGTTTTTCCGGGAGAGCACGAAAAGAGGAGAATATTCACCCTCCAAAAACTTCCCCAGGCGCGAGTACCATAACTATCGCGGCGCGCCTCGGAGGAGCCCTCTATGACTGCAGCAGCGACGGCGACTAGACTGAGCTCTCTTTTGATTGCAGCAGCGACGGCGACTAGACTGAGCTTCTATGATAGCAGCAGCGACGGCGATTGTAACTTAATAGCATAGGAGTTTATTTTAACTAGTAGTTAAAGTTGCTTGAAGCGTATCTTCGAAAGTGAGGTAATTAAGAAGTGGAATGCACAAACATTCTTCGCATTCACAATATTTCAGAGAGCAAGTGACTTTGAAATAATTTCAAATTTGTAAAATTCGCGCAGAAGGACATTAACTAAATCCAGCATCTCATATTGCACGCTGAGACCACACACGCACAAAGTGTGGTAGGTAGGCCGAGCATTTGAAGCATAACTCAGCAACATTAATTATTCGAGGCTGGAAGCGCGAACAAACTTGTACGAGGCGCGGTAGAAGAACAAGGACGACCCCAGGAAGAGCGAAGCGTAGGTGAGATAGATTTGGACTGGAACGAGAATCGTACGAGCCCGGAGAACGGGAGAAGGGTGTGGAAATTGGAGGCGTAGCGGAGTCCAGAGTTAGAGGGAAGGAAACTTGTAACGTCGTGGGACAGCAAGCGGAGAAGAGTGGCGACGCGGGGCTGCGAGCGGCAGAAAATCCCCAAGGTTACCTACAGGCGAGCGATGCGGAGCTGTTGAGATAAAGGAACTGGTAACTTTTATGCGGCAATCAGTTGGGGAAAGAGAATAACCGTAAATACAATTCGTGTTAAAAGTGAGTGAAAAGTCCAGAATAGGTGGGAGAAGAATTCCGAATGATGTGAGTGGCAGTTTCAAGTTCATTTACTGCACGTGTCATTTAATTCATTCAAATAGGCCATACCTTGTACAATTTTACTTAAATAATTCATGATTTTCACATGTTGTACAGTTGATGTTATCTGGAAAAGTCTAGTTATTGTATTGTGTTAAAAGTAATTGTTTCCTGTGATATATAAAGGGGTCAGATTTAAGTAACGTGTATGTTACGTTTTATTGTTTTTTTCTTTCTCTTTAAAAGTTCAGTGTTATAGTGAGTGCGAAGCCCAAGGCTAGCACCTGTGAACGGGATACCTTAAAACAAGAGTAAAATTCATTTTAAAAGCCGTGCACGGAAAAACTAAAGAGTAAAAAGGGTAAAATAATTTGGTAGATGAAAATTCAAAAAGAGGAATGAGCAAATTGTGAATTAAAATTGGTGAAAGTGTGTTCAGGCAGTCGAGGTGACGCCAATTTTTCTGTTTTGCCTTGTTTTGTTTCTTTTTCAGTGATCAGCTACTTAAAGTGCATAATCCTGTTATATAATTGTGTCACTAATTTTTCATTGAATATATGTTCATTTTATTCGTATTTTGTGATTCATTGTGTCAAGGGTTCACATTTTTTTCATACCCAAAAGATCCTGCTTCCTGGGAATTTTAAGCTCGCTTCCCGAGCATTCATACTATCACACCCACACCACGTGTGTAAAGTAGTAGGTGGGTGTGTTAGAATATATACGAAGTATATGGAGGATTATTACAAAAAAGTGATCTACACCTAGGATTTGGCTTAAAGAGCGTTGTCACAGAAAGGTAATAGAATTTTAAAAAGAAATAATAATAATAATAATAATAATAATAATAATAATAATAATAATGCGTATTTTAATCGATACTTTTAGTTCAGTCTCTAGGTACTGAAAAAGGGGGGTTACCTAGAAAATTGTCATAAAAACTTTTTCTTTTAGTCTGTTGTATGTACCCAGACACTAGTTAATACACATGTTTTCGATCTCCCACAACCTATGCTAACTTCGGGAGAACCGAAAACACGATTTTTTTTCTGACTAGTTTTGGACTTTTCTCTATTGATCTCTAATCTTAAGTAGTGTAGAAATATTATTCAAATGAATTTTAAAGATGATAAAATTTTCTAAAACTCTTGTATAAAACATTTTTTCAGGACCAATTACCAAACGGGCTACACATTTTCGAAAAACGCTAGTTTTTTCAATTCTCGAAAATGTATGCAAACATACGAATGTTTGTGAGATTATAATTAACCTATAATAAATATAATAGTTATTATATATAATGCAATTATTTATCTCATGTTGGTGTAAACTTGCCTCATAAATGTACCCAATGCCAAAAATATTAATATACAAAAATTGTGTATATGTGTGTATTTGTGTTTCAACTTAAGTAGGAATACGCAGGAACTATATCACTTCATCAGAACCTGGTATAATTTATTATTTTCCAATTACAATGGGAAAAGAGTACACTGGGGGTAAGAAATCCCTACAAGAGTGGGTGAGAAGGGAGTGATAAAGATAAAAATAAATGTATTTAACCTGCAATTGGGTGTAACCCGGTGGCAGTTAATTACTTACATAAGGTAATAAATTTCTTGCAAGTAACGTAATAATAATGGTAACAATAATAATGTTAAAATAATAATAACAACAACAACAATAATAATAATAATAATAATAATAATAATAATAATAATAATAATAATGGATCAAAAGAAGAACTCAAAGAAAAATTGATCGAGTTACTTGCTTAACGTCTTCCGTTTCTGGGGAGAATTCGCAATAATAATAATGTTAAAATAATAATAATAATAATAATAATAATAATATAAAAACTGTTGACTCACAAAATATTAAATTACACGACAAAAAGAAAAGAAACATCTATAATCTAAAGCCGCAATGAGTACAATTAAAACTGCACTGTCACTGCACTTTTCTTTACTTTAAAGTACTTCACTTCACTTTTACTATAACACTTAAAACATTTTCTTCGTTATTTCTCTGCTCTACACTGTAGGATACCTCAGTTCACTATATAACCTAATATTCTTAGTTAACGCCCTGATGAACTTATAAATACCCTAAATTAATTTTCTAAACTATTTAACGCTTCGAGAAAAGGTTTCAAAGGTTTTTGCAGGCAATTTATTTTAATCCCTAATCGTTCAATTTGTGAAAGAGAATTACCCGACGTCCGTTCTCTGCGGTCTTAAATTTATTTTGTGCCTCTGATTCCCTCTACTTATGTATGTAGAAATATTTAGCCGTCGTTTAATTTCTTTCCAAGCTGGATGATCGCTATAAGGTTTATACAAAGCGCAGAGTCTTGCTAATGTTCGCCTTTTTTCGAGTGAATCCCACTCTGCCATTTTCTCTCCCTGAAAGTAAATTTAGCTACCCTATGAAGAATTCTTTCCAAATTCTTACACTGCATAATTCTGTGCGGATCCTAACAAATTGATTCATATTCCGTTATCGGACGAACAAGCGATAAATAAACACTATCTTGCGGTATACCTGACGTAACACTTGCATGGAAAGATAACGTTTGCCCAATTAGGACTTTCTGTTTCCTATCTCGCAGAAACTTGCTAATCCACGCCCCCGCCCTGAGATCGTGGACTGAAATCTTTAATTTCTGTACGAGTCGAATATGTGGAACGACATCGAAATCTTTGGCAAAATTATAACTACAGCGTCTACTCTCCCGCCCACGTCAATTTCATTTGCTAGATCCTGAAATAGCGTGACTACCTGACTTTCGCATGAGTAATCACTCCCGAACTCGTGTTGACCTTGACAGAGCCATTTTTTGATTTCGCATTCTTGCTTACTATAACTCGCAACTAGAGGCTCCATGGGTTTGCAGACCATTGACGTGAGACTTACCGGTCTATAATTACATAATATAGTTTTGTCCCCACTTTTAAAGATTGGTACGGCAAAAGTTAATTGTCAATCTTCTGGTACTTCTGAATTGTTCATGGACACGTGGAATATTCTAATTAGCTACGGTAATATTGCCTCTTCTCCTAGTTTAATTATGTCCGTAGAACGGCCGTCTGGATCCCCTGACTTACCATTTTTCAAAGAATTTATTCCTTAGAACATTTACTTCAACATGCCTTCAAAACGACAATCACTAATATTAAGTAGAGATTTTCATAATCAATAAATGTTCTTAAAGGAACGTGCAATAATAGTTTTAATAATAAGAATAATTACAAATTGTTTGATTGTGCAAAGAGTGGTAGTTGGCAATTGCTAAAGGAGAAACATATTCCCACGTAATTGTTAAACCTTAAACTATGACCAGATGGTGAAATGTAAAGACATTTATTATCAACATACTGGTTTTTCCATAAGAATGATTTTGCAAAACCCAAACTCAGCAGGAGCTATTCATTCCCTGATAGAATAGGACCAGGAAGAGGTAGGAAAGATCGCGCAAGATTCGTGACCGTTTTTATGGTACTGCTCCGGCATTCGCCTGGTGATCGGAGAAACCACGGAAAACTACTAATCAGAGCAGCTGACCGCTAGAATTCTCATCCAGACTGCAACAATATTCGAGCTAGCTGACAAGCTAGTGTCAAAAATCTCATCACCGTCGGGACTCGAATCTACGACCTTACGGTCAGAGGGACTGCAGTGACATCAGTTGATGCCCAGAGCCGATTTTAGATTGATTAGTGTTACTGGGTGCGTCAACTGCGTATGTCATTCGTCACGTAAGGATTTGTATCGCGGGTGGTGGCGGTGATCTCCCCTGATGGGCGCCTCTGACCGGGAGGTCCTAGGCTTGAGTCCTGACGGCGACAAAATTTTCGACACTGGCTTTTCAGCTAGGTCGAATTCAGTCGCTGTCTGGAGGAGAATTCAAGTGTTCGGCTGCTCTGATCGGTAGTTTTCCGTGGTTTCTCCGATCAACACCAGGCGAATGCCGGAGCAGTACCCTACCAAACGGGCCGCGGACCGCGCGCGATCTGTCCTTCCTCTTCCTTGTCCTATCCTCTCCCCTTACACACACAGTTACTCTAATATGCACTACACTACCACACATTCCGGGAGACCTGGCGGGAGCTTAGAGCTTGTCCCGACTGGGGCGGTGCCCCGTTGGTGGGAGAGTGCTGGTTAGGGGAAACCCCACTAGTCAACGGTAGGTCGGCGCCGGATCTCGCCATCCAGCGGGGGAAAATCACCGCCATCTCCCGGGAATAGCATGCACTACACTAACGGGACTAATGACCGAAGCAGTTGACACGCCCGGAAACACGAAAAATCAATCAATCAATCAAGCGATGAGCGATAACAGCCGGCGCCTATCTATCCGTCGGGTTGAGGGGTTTTCCCAACCAGGTATTTCCCACCACCGGGGCATCGTCTCAGCCGGAACAAGCTCTAAGCTCCCTACTGGTCACACAACATGTGTGGTAGTGTAGTGCATGTATGTGTGTATGTAAGTGAGCGGTTAGGACAAGGCAAGGAAGAGGAAGAAAAATGACGCTCGGTCCATGGCCCGTTTGTGAGGATACTTTCTCGACATTCGCCTGGTTTTAATCGGAGAAGCTAAGGAAAACTACCAATAAGAGGAGCCGGCCGCTAGAATTATCCTCGATTGATTGATTGTTAGTGATTCCGGACGCGTCAAGTACTGAGGTCAGAACTCCCGTTAGTGTAGTGCAGTTTCTTTCATGAGGAGGTAGCGGTGATATTCCCCCGTTGGATGGGGGAGATTAGGCGCCGACCTACTGTCGACTAGCGGGGTTTTCCTCAACTAGGCATCTCTCACCAGCGCGGCACCGTTCTAGCCGGGACAAGCTCTAAGCCCCCGGAGCTTAGAGTTTGTCCTGGCTGGGGCGGTGCCCCGCTGGTGGGAGAGTCTGTTGGGAAACTCCACAGCCGACTGTAGGTCGGCGCCGGATCTCGCCATCCGGCGGGGGAAGATCACCGCCATCTCCTGCGAATAAAACATGCACTACACTAATGGGACTAATGACCAAAGTAGTTGACGCGCCCGGAAACAAAAAAATCAATCAATCAATCATCAATCTAAGCCCACGACCGGTCCCCCGGCATGTGTGGTAGTCTACTGTACGTTAGAGTAAATGTGTGTAAGGAGTGAGGATAAGATAAGGAAGAGGAAGGAAGAATTGCGCGATGTCCGTGGCCCGTTTGGAAGGGTACTGCTCCGGCATTCGCCTGGAGTTGATCGGAGAAACCACAGAAAACTACCGATCAGAGCAGCTGGCCGCTAGAAACCTCCTGGTCAGAGGGGCTGCAGAGACATCAGTTGATGCTCTCTCCCGGTGGCTCCTCCAGACAGCGGCTCAATGCGATCTACACTCATCATCATATCGAAGAGGGCACAGTGGTCCCTTGTAAACAATTAAAGAGACAATTCTTATGGAGGGATCTAGTACACTGTTGTCAAATCGATTGGAAAGTAAATATAGACCTGTAGAAAAAATTACTAGGAACACTATGGTAATCATAAAAATTGTGTCATTAATTTGATTTTGAAATAAAATAAAGAAAACGTAGCCTTTCTGCGAAATTGACATTATAATTACCATTTTTTCAATTCGTTAAAACATATCAAAATTTGGAAATATTTTGGAAAAAATCGATACAAAAAAATGGAATTATTTTGGGAAAAATCGATACAATATTACTTCAGGTGGAAGAAGTGAATTTGATTTTACATTAAGTAAAAAAATGTGTTCCTTTAGAAAATAAATTCGTGTACTAGAGTATATCATCGCACGTATATTTTCGTTCTCGATCTCCAATTAAAAACCTCCTGTGACAAAGTTCTGGTAAAATGATGAAATTACTTTTCTAAGAAAGAAAGAAAAGAAAGAAAGAAAGAAAGAAAGAAAGAAAGAAATAAAGAAAGGGAGGAAGGAAGATGCTGAAAAGAAGCATTTGTTTATAGGGCGTTATCAGAGGTAAGGGCTATCTAAATGAATTCTCTAATGATCACGAGAAGCCGTTTCGTGAATTTTGTTTTGCTGTGTATTTTGGTCAATGCATTTTTTGGGGGGGATGTGAGTGAAGGTGGTGAATGTGCAGTGGTAAAGAAAAGTAAGTACGTAATTTACTCAATTTAATTTGGAAATGGTGAAATAATTTAAAGTGGTGAAAAAAAATTGTAAAAAACATTTGTGAACCTGAAAGAAATACATCCAAAAAAACGGGGTCAATCGTGGGAATGAATTTTGCAGTAATGCAGTAATCAGTAATTCGTGTAACAACGAATAGTTTTGATGAATACAACAATATTATATTTAATTATTATATTTTCTATCCATTTGCATTTTGTTGCTAGCGGTATCAAGAATGATTTGCAAAATGTGTATGAGATACGAATTCAGCGGGAGTTGGTTATTTGATAACGCCATACTGATAACAAAAGGCCGCCACTGGTTCGCGTTATTATAAACTAATAATTTTATTTACAGCTAAAATACACATCGGGCATCGTTGGTACATTGATGTAGATCATGAATATACTGAATTCAATAGCAAAAAGCTGGTTTCGTTTAAACGTTTGAATAAAAAATTATATATCATTGGCGCTTCGTTTGTTCAAGGATTTTTCAAATAGTAAATGAGATGTATGACTAAAATTGTCACATTATAATATTACATAACTATTAACAAGATTACGAAAACGTGTGTGATGTTGTAGCACCACGCTTGTTGTTGTTTTTTGTTTTAAACTATGTATATATTTATTTATAGCCATTGGAAAAAATTATTTATTGAACACAAAAAATAATGATTCAAGCATTTTCAAAAGTATTTTACTTTACAGCATATTCATTACACAATGGACTTTTACATAAGTATTTCATTAACCATTAATTACTTTTTAGGCAATGTCAGTTTGTTAAAATAATTGGAAATTATTGTAATATACCAATTATTAAATAATAAATTGAAGACATTGTGCAGCGGGATTGTGGGAGCCAGATGAGGCCAAACGTTTCTCAAATTTGGTAAAAAATTCCAAGTCACAAAATAAACAGCGTGTTGGTTAGAGATTTAATATGTGTATCAAAGCAATATATTAGAGATTAGATTGTAACGAGAAAAATTTAGTCTAGAAAATTCAAAACAGGAGAGAACATAGTGAAAAAGGGGATTTTTTTATATCCACATCAGGAATTGGATGTAGTGAATCCCATACACTTTCAAATAGGTTAGTCAATCTGAAGGATTCTCAAAGAAAGTCATCTTTCGCAATTAACAGAAAAGAGCGGTGAAAATTTGTAACATTTCCACTTACCCCCCCCGTGAACTTCACTCTTTTCCAAAAGGCTCTTGTCTTCTTGTTCATAATTCAAATTTCATCGTTGAATGTACAGAAAAAAATTATTTTAAAATTCGCTGTATAATTACGATACAACAGCGCAAGTCGAGATCAGAGCTGTTTATCAATGATAGCACCGTTTAGCCCGTGAATTCACCAAATGGGTACCACAATTATTTTGGTCGAACCCAAATTGAGCGTCGCGTCCCTCGTGCGGCGGCTTTGAACCTGCCCGGCGTCGATGCCTCCACCGGAAGGCGTGGGGACGCAGCGGCTCGGGAGTATTTCCGCGAGGGATGTCGGCGACGGCGAAGCCACTGATTACGTCCAGAGAACCCTCCTCACGGGATTGACAGCTCCAATCGCCCTCCGGGGGGTAATTTCTCCGATGAAGCCAGATTGGTTTCAGAATATAATATTCCATATTTTTTCGTGCTGCGAGCTGCGGCCGCAGACGCTACCTGCGCTGACTGACAGCCGCGCTCGGCGTGTGTAATTTGTTTACGCGGCGCAGGTACGGGCGCGGAGGACGGAGACGGCGCCGCGGCGGCGCCTCGACCCCCCCCCACCCCCCTCCCACCCTTTCCCCCACGCCGCCTGCCTAAGATGTCGGCGGTTTTGCACACGCACGGGAAAAGGCTTGACTCACTTTTTCTCTCGGACCTCAACGGGTTTGATGTCAGCCACAAGAGGTTAGGCATCTTCAAGTTACATTTTCATTCAGTTCTTTAATTGAGTATCGTTGTTTGAAATGTGTGCGAGTAGTTGCAAAATTTTCTCCGTTCGCAAATGCATAATGTGTTCGGTCGGGTTCGGTGGTATAACGGTTAGCGTATCGGGCTGTTGTACCCGCGTTTGCGTCTTCAAACCCGACGAAGCCTTGGATTTTAAGGGTGAAAAATCCTTCGTACGTCTTCCTTCGGAGGAAGTAAACCGGCTGTCCCATGTAGTAGATTTGCTGCATGTACAATATCCTGAAGCCTAAATAAAGCCTCTGAGCAAAATTGAGTTCCGCCTGTTTCGTCGCCCAAGATAATACCTCCTTTCTCCGCTAGGTGGTGAAAGGAGCGTAGCGAAATTTGCGTGGTTAGACGGAAGAGCGGGCCTGATGGCCCGAGTCTCGCCACGTAAAATAAGACATTAACTAACTAACTAAATGTGTATCAATTGATTGGCATGTAAATAATAAATGATCTCAGTGGTCAGTGAAAACACAAAAAACAGTAATTGTAAACCCACACGCTAATATTTTTTTAAGTGTTTTGGACAGTTATGGAATTTGTATTTCCTCAATGTTTCTAAGACACAGCGAGGCTTTCAAATGGCAAGAGATTGACTTCCAACATCGGTCCTTGTATCCTAATCCCCACTTCCTGTTCGAGCTGTCTCGAAAGACGCGAGGATCATAAGGCTTTAGAGTACCACCATTCTTTGTCAGGTAGATTCAGGCGAGATGTCGACCCAAATTGGTTTCGCAGTATTTTCGCCACTCTTTGCAGATACAGAAATAGCAAGGGCAATTTCTATTGTTATAAGCTCACATTTCCTTAACCCTTGATAAGTCGTACCATTCAGTCGCTATTCAAGAAAGAAAATACATAAAAGGCTAAAAAAATGTCTTCAAAACCATTCAATTGAATGAAATTATTTGCGGGGATCAAAAACATCAATCAATATAGTCTGGGACAGTATCTCATTAATCGCATTTAATTAATCTCAATCTCCTTAATCGTATATTTTGCTGTAAGTGAAGGGAAAAATATCGATCGCGGGAAAAATCCACATATGTAATGGCAATGCTATCATTATACTACACTTCTAGAATTCGAAAGATAAGCATATGAGTTCTCATAGGCAAATATTTCCTCATTTGACCGAGGTATAATTATTCCACTGCGATTTAGAATTCAATGTGACTATTGATTACTTCGATATTGTAGCCAGCACTGCAGTGAAGACAAAGAAATAAATCCTACTGTCTCCCCTTTATAGAGAATACTTGTTGAAATGTTTTGTTACTACTAGACGCAACCATTGAATCTATTATTAATGAGAGAAAATTCAATAACAGTATCAATAAAAAATTCCACAGAAAGTTGTCTGGCAAAAAGAGCAGATTGAGAGTCGAAAGAATGTCGAAATTAACAGAGTATCAAGTGTGGCCACTGGAATATAAAGTGGAAATCAGACATTGTGGGAAGCAAAAAGGAAAAAGAGAAAAACGACGAAAACGAAGACGGAGGGGGAAGCAAACTAAAAGCGATGTGTTGATGGCGGTGAAAATGGCAGAAGCGGACGGTGTAACAAACCAGTGGACCAGTGCTGGTGACGGAAGAGATAGCAGAGGTCAGAAGACTCCGGACGGATGACGGAGGTCGGCGGTTGCGTGGAGCCCGACAGAGTAAAGAGGAGGGTAGATGTTAAGATTATGGGGGAGATAGGGGTGGAAAGCTAAGAATGGATGACGTGGAGGCAGAGGGTGTAAGAAGGCAGTGGATGTGTGTAGATGAAGGAGGAGATGCGGAGGAAAGCTAAGAATGGATGACGTGGAGGCAGAGGTGAGAAGGCAGTGGAGATGTGTAGATGAAGGAGGAGATGCGGAGGCTGCTAATGGTTGATGGGGTGGCGGCGGGTGTAAGAAGGCAGTGGATGTGTGTAGATGAAGGAGGAACTGCGGTGGAAAGATCTGGACGGATGACGGAGACGGGAGAGGCGAAGAGCCGGAGTGTACAGGGAGGCAGTGTAGAAGTGACACGAATAGGCGACGGGGGTGGGGCAGGCGTGGAAGCTGAGGGGGAGGGGTAAGTAGGTAAGGGGGGGGGTGGTTTGGAGGTGGGGAGTAAGAAGGAGTAGAGATGTGCTGGTGCAGGAGATGGTGAAAAGACCGGGACGGACGACGAGGGCTGGGAGGCGAGGAGACGAAGAGTGTAAGTAGGCATTGGAAATGTGTAGGTGAAGGAAATAGCGTTGGGAAGATCCGGATGAATGACGGAGAGCGGAGAGGCGCGGTGTCTGAGTGTATAAGCAGGCAGTATAGATGTGATGTTGACGGAGGAGATGGCGGTGGAAAGATTTGGACGGACGACGCTGTCTTCGTGACGTGGAGGCGGATAGTGCAACAAGCCAGCGGAGACGTACCGGTGGTGGAGGCTATGATGGCTGGAAGACCCAGACTGTCGAGGAGGGCATGGAGGCGGAATGAGTAAGATGGCAGTGAAGATGTCCTGGTGGCGGAGGCGATGGCGTCAGGAAGACCCAGACAGACGATGGTGGACGGGGAGGTGTGGAGACGGAGGGGGTAAATGGGCATGTAAATGGGTAAATGGAGGCGGAATGAGGAAGATGGCGGTGAAGATGTCCTGGTGGCGGAGGCGTTGGCGTCAGGAAGACCCAGACAGACGATGGTGGACGGGGAGGTGGAGACGGAGGGTGTAAATGGGCATGTAAATGGGTAAATGGAGGCGGAATGAGTAAGATGGCGGCGAAGATGTCCTGGTGACGCAGGCGATGGCGTCAGGAAGACCCAGACAGACGATGGTGGACGGGGAGGTGTGAGACGGAGGGTGTAAATGGGCATGTAAATGGGTAAATGTAGGCGGAATGAGTAAGCTGGCGGTGAAGATGTCCTGGTGGCGGAGGCGATGGCGTCAGGAAGACCCAGACAGACGATGGTGGACGGGGAGGTGTGGAGACGGAGGGTGTAAATGGGCATGTAAATGGGTAAATGGAGGCGGAATGAGTAAGATGGCGGTGAAGATGTCCTGGTGACGCAGGCGATGGCGTCAGGAAGACCCAGACAGACGATGGTGGACGGGGAGGTGTGGAGACGGAGGGTGTAAATGGGCATGTAAATGGGTAAATGGAGGCGGAATGAGTAAGATGGCGGTGAAGATGTCCTGGTGGCGGAGGCGATGGCGTCAGGAAGACCCAGACAGACGATGGTGGACGGGAGGTGTGGAGACGGAGGTGTAAATGGGCATGTAAATGGGTAAATGGAGGCGGAATGAGGAAGATGGCGGTGAAGATGTCCTGGTGACGCAGGCGATGGCGTCAGGAAGACCCAGACAGACGATGGTGGACGGGGAGGTGTGGAGACGGAGGGTGTAAATGGGCATGTAAATGGGTAAATGGAGGCGGAATGAGTAAGATGGCGGCGAAGATGTCCTGGTGACGCAGGCGATGGCGTCAGGAAGACCCAGACAGACGATGGTGGACGGGGAGGTGTGGAGACGGAGGGTGTAAATGGGCATGTAAATGGGTAAATGTAGGCGGAATGAGTAAGCTGGCGGTGAAGATGTCCTGGTGGCGGAGGCGATGGCGTCAGGAAGACCCAGACAGACGATGGTGGACGGGAGGTGTGGAGACGGAGGTGTAAATGGGCATGTAAATGGGTAAATGGAGGCGGAATGAGTAAGATGGCGGTGAAGATGTCCTGGTGACGCAGGCGATGGCGTCAGGAAGACCCAGACAGACGATGGTGGACGGGGAGGTGTGGAGACGGAGGGTGTAAATGGGCATGTAAATGGGTAAATGGAGGCGGAATGAGTAAGATGGCGGTGAAGATGTCCTGGTGGCGGAGGCGATGGCGTCAGGAAGACCCAGACAGACGATGGTGGACGGGGAGGTGTGGAGATGGAGGTCGTAAGAAGTGACGGCGCGCCGCCACGACGACGGGGGCTCGGAGCGGGAGAGGCGCACAGGGGAGCTGTATTATTTTAATTTGGGCGCCGCGACCGCGGGCGATGCATAGCGTGACGGCACCGCCGCCGCCGCCGCCGCCTCCGCCGCCCCCACGCTGCCCCCGCCCTCCGCAGCCGGCGCGTCCGTCCCGCCGCCGCCGCCGCCACAAAAGAGCAGGCAGAATTACTTGCCCCGCTACGGAGCATTGTAAAGTGCGGTTTAAAACTCTTTTTTATTTTTTACAGACAAAGAACGCCCCTTTTTTGTTGTTTCTCAGACGCTGTCTGACAAAAGAAGGCAAGAAGCCAAAGGAATCTATAACAAGTATAAAACTCTGAACTCCCACCAATCTTGGAAGGTTCTTTCAGATATTTTTGAAATTTATACATATATCCCACCGCATTAATTCCAGCTTTCCGTTTAGCAGTGGTGCTATTTGGGCGAAGCGCGAGCTGCGTTTAGGGAACTAACGACAATGGCGCTCGGGTAACTGTAAACGCGTTTGACGGTGCTCGGAATGAATTCGTGTCCGGCGTTTTCTTAAAATACCGTTCCCAGGAGACGGAGGATATATTCGTTCACGTAACGTTCCAAATTTAAGTAGTAATAAGGAAGTCGCGTAAGTTCTGGTTTACACATTGGTCGTGACTCCTTTCATAATGAAAATTAGCAATTATTGTTTTGTGGTAAATTTTGTTGTAAGTTCAAATAACCATATTTTGTAATAATACACACTTTCAGCAGTTGGGTGATAATCACTCAATAAGAATCACTCAATGTGACACATTCACGCAACAAATTAACAGTCAAGAACATTAGTAATTCTTATGACTACTTTGTTATATTACTTTTAGTAGTTGGTCACGAAACACCAGGAAAATAAAATAGAAACATATGTAACTGCAAATACAAAATGTGATGACACTCCTTGTCAATGAAAGTGATGTAATTGTTTTTCTCCTTTCAAAATTAATTTAGTAGATATGACTTAGTGAGGATCACAGAATTTTGAAAATGTACACAATTCACTTTTCCATAGCGTCATACGCAGTTTTAAACTGTTTTTTTGACGTAAAATAAATAAAAATATAAAATAAAATGAGATGTATCGCTAATGCTGAGAGCTCTGTATAAATCATAACAATTATTTTTCTAAGGCTCGTTGCTTCGGTGGCTTTGATTTCAAACCAAAAAGATTTGTAATCAAGTAATATGCTCCAAATTTACACAGGATAGTCTCATTTTATTTTATTTTTATTTATTTTACGTCAAAAAACAGTGAAAACTGCGTATGACGTGCTATGCGGAAAAGTGAATTGTGTGCACATTTTCAAAATTCTGTGATCCCTACACTAAGTCATATACTACTTAAATTTTGAGGAAAAAAAGCTCCCATGTAATAAAATCTATTTTCAAGGATAAAATCTTACTTTTCAACAATGAAAGAAGTCAATAAGATACTTACAAATCTTTTATAATATTCGCAAAGTGCATACAAGAGTCTCCATAATCATGCAGTACGGACATTTTCATTTCCTATTACCGCTGCCAAGGAATTCTCATGTGTGGCTGAGGAGGGAGAGATATAATTGTAATTTATAAAATCGCAATGAAATTATTATGTTAGTTAACCACTTCTCTTCTGAAAACATAACGATTCCAGTACTGAATTGTAAATGGCAGAATGTCAGAACACAATACATAAACTTCGGTAAGAACAGAAACAAAAAAAAATGCAAGAAAAATTAATACCAACATAAATATCAAAGAAAAAAATGTGAATCAAAAGAAACATTTTCTGGAGGTCCTTAACATATTATCGTATGTACTCGTCCCAGTTGGATTGATTAAGATAGTGATTCTGGTTATGAAAATCCGAGAACAGAATTTGGGGAGTATATTGTGGATATATGTCGCACATATTCGGGAAGCCAAAGTACCGCACTCATACATTGTTGTAGTTCCATTGATTGTTGTTTAGGGGCACGTCAACTATTATGATCATTGGTTCCGTTAATGTAATGAATGTTGTTTTATTGGGAGAGGTAGCGGTGTTCCCGCCCCGCTAGATGGTGAGATCCCTGGCCGACCTACACCTCGATTGTTTTGGTTTGGTTTTTCGTGCTTCCGGGCGCGTCAACGACTTCGGCCATTAGTCCCGTAAGCGTAGTGCATGTTTGTTCTCAGTGTACATACTCACATCTTGTTAGCGTAGAAACTTATATCACTGAAGCCATCTGCAGCAGACACGTCATTGCAGTTTTGATTGATTGATTTTTTCGTGTTTCCAGGCACGTCAACTGCTTCGGTCATTAATCCCGTTAGTGTAGTGCATGCTTTTTCTCGGGAGATGGCGGTGATCTTCCCCCGCTGGATGGCGAGATCCGGCGCCGACCTACCGTCGGCTAGTGGGTTTCCTAACCAGGACTCTCCACAGCGGGCACCACCCCAGCCGGGACAAGCCTAAGCTCCGACCGGCTCCCGGAATATGTGGTAGTGTAGTGCATGTAGCGTGTAAGGGAGAGGAAGGACAAGGAAGAGAAGACAGATCGCGCGCGGTCCGTGGCCCGTTTGGTAGGGTACTGCTCCGGCATTCGCCTAGTGTTGATCGGAGAAACCACGGAAAATTACCGATCAGAGCAGCCGGCCGCTAGCATTTTCTCCAGACAGCGACTGAATTCGACCTAGCTGATAAGCTAGTGTCGAAAATCCTGCCGCCGTGGGGATTTGGAACCTAGGACCTCCCGGTTAGAGGCGTTGCAGTGACATCAGTTGATGCACTGAGCTAGCGCTCCCGGTCCTACACCTTGACTACCGGGGTGTTTTCACATCCAGATATCCCTTTCCTGCACCGCACCGTCCCAGCCGGGACATGCTATACACTCCTGACTAGTCTCTTTACATGTGTGGTAAGGAAGTGAATATATGAGTGTGTATGTGGGTAAGGGGAAGGATAGAACAAGAAAGAGGAAGCAAAGACCGCTCGTAATGATCCGAAAGAAACAAGGAAAAGTACCGATCAGAGCAGCTGTCCCCTAGGATTTCCCCCCAGACACTGTCTGAATTCGACCTAGCTATATAAATAGTGTCGATAATTCTAGCATTGTAGAGACTCGATTATTATGACTTCCCAGTTAGAATCGGTGCAGGGTCAGAGGCAGTTTTGGCATTCAGCTAAGTCAACCGGTGTGGTTTTTACATTGTATACACCATCGCTTAAACTGTTTGAAGGATTTTTTTCCAAAATGGATTTTCCTCGATTGAACTCAAAGACCTAAGATTTTGAAAATAATTCTTTAAATTTGGAGGTATTTCCAGAAGCCTCAGGAATGTTTTCAACATTTTCTTAAAAACGACTCCAATCATGTACGTTAAAATTGTGTACGTTTGGTGCTAAATGCGCTAAATAAAATGATATAAAAGTCATTTTCATATACTCTTTTAATTTTTAAAACATTATTTATATGCAATGCAAAAGTTAAAAATATTTGCATTACATGCAAATTGCAAAAGTTAACTTTTTTTTTCCTACAACTATAGTATTGCAGATGGTTTTTATCCTTAATAAAACCATTATTCTTCTAAAGAAAACGTGTAATTGATGTCATGCACATTCTATTTTCAAAATATGAATAATTTTTGCGGAAATTTGCATGAAATAAAGGTAATTTTAAAATGAAGATTTTCTCAAACACTGCTCCAATTTTTTTCTTTAACTTGTTTGTACGTATAGAGCTAAACCATTGAATAACATAATATAAACACTATTTTCATGTATTCTTTTGATTTTTCAAAAATTACACAAACGTATTTTCACGTCGTCAATTTATACATTAGGGATATTTTTATACATTAATGCATTTGTGAGCAGTATTTAAAATAATTTTTTGCCATGTTTCGCGAAAACTCAAAAGTTTTATTGAAATTCAACTCAAAATTGCGCATTATCAAAAACGCTCAATTAATTTTTTTTCATTAATTGCTCCAAATTTTTCAATAAAAATTTGCATATAGGATGAAGTTTTACTCTTCTATAAAATGCTTGAAGTCATATTCCTATTCCACTATTAGAGAACCCAATAATTGAGAAAATGCGAAAAAAGAAAATCTTTTAGGAACCTATATATAGCAGCTGGAACGGGGGTGGGGCCAAACCGAAAAGTTGGTGCAGACTAAATAGATTACGAAAGGAACGAGTAGGAAAAGTGTGTGCCGTGGCGAATAGTGTGGAATTGTTGGTCGCAACGGGAGTTTCGAAGCGCTGTTTGTGTGGGCGTGTGGGGGTGGTGGGCGGGTGCGTCAGCTGCCTGGGCGGCGGCCGCCAGCCGTCAGTGGGCGCGGCGCGGGCCGGCGGTCAGCCCGGGGCGGGGCCAAGCGGTGGCCCTGGCCACGCCGCCCCGCAGTCCCCAGGGAGCGCGCTCGGACGCCGCGCCGCCCGGCCACCGCCCGCCGCCAGAGGTAAGCCCACGCTTTTGATGGATTGACTTTTTCGTGTTTCCGGGCGCGTCAACTGCTCTGATTAGTCCCGTTAATGTAGTGCCTGTTTTTTACTCGGGAGATGGCGGTGATCTTCCCCCGCTGGATGGCGAGACCCGGCGCCGACCTACCGTCGGCTAGTGGGTTTCCCTAACCAGGACTCTCCACCAGCGGGGCACCGCCCCAGTCGGGACAAGCTCTAAGATCCCGACCGGTCTCCCGGAATATGTGGTAGTGTAGTGCATGTTAGTGTAAGTGTGTGTGTATAGGGCCAAGGAATGGGAAGGACAGATCGCGCGCGGTCCGTGGCCCGTTTGGTAGGGTACTGCTCCGGCATTCGCCTGGTGTTGATCGGAGAAACCACGGAAAACTACCGATCAGAGCAGCCGGCCGCTACAATTCTCCTCCAGACAGCGACTGAATTCGACCTAGTGAAAACAGTGTCGAACATCCTGCCGCCATCAGGACTCGAACCTAGGACCTCCCGGTCAGAGGCGCTGCAGTGACATCAGTTGAAGCACTGAGCTACCGCTCCCGGTGGTAAGCCTACACATGCACGCGCCCTCCACCACAGTGTCAACTGCTCAGACACTAGTGCAGTGCATGCTAAGGCAGCTCCACCTATTCGTTATTCGGCGAACAACCGCTCTCCGAATCCCGAGTAGTGTCGATGAGTTGCTTGTTATTTGCCGAGTGACGAACATTCCGTGCTCGCCCTATCCGCCGCGTGTCGGTCTTTAGAACACTTCAAAGGAGCAACCTAGGGATCATTCACCATCAAAGGAACATTCGTCGAACACATCAGCTGCTCGGGTTGGGCGAGCAGTTGCTGTCTGTCTGGCGAATGCCGAATGTGTGGAGCTGCCTTGACGTCCTGGTAAGTGACGGTGTACTTCCCACGGAGACGGGAGATGCGTCGCTGAGCTACACGGCGGCTTACGACGTGGTGTCTCGCTCTCCGTAGATATCCACCACACTTGTATTCCTGCCAGGCGCCTCAACCACTCAGCCTTTAGTCCCTAACTGTGTGCATGTAACATCCTAGCAAGTGGCGGGATCCTCCGACATGAACGTGAGTTGCGCGCTGCTTCCACCTCTAGGTATCTCCCCAACAGGGCACCGCTCCAGTTGAGACAAGTTCTTACCTCCCAACATGTGTGGTAATGTAGTGCATGTGTTTCTACCCGATCAAAAATTTAGTCTATATTGATTGAGAGGTAGGAATCCTTCAAAACGACATCCAATCGTAGGATTTTTCTCACATTTTTTATTGTATATGTAACCGAAACTCATTGCTGGTCACAGAATTTTGTTAGAGGCGTATAAACTCATAGATACTTATCTTACCTGTTACATATCAGTTACTGTCTATATCTTCTGTTACTTATTCCGCCAGGAATTTTGAGTGATTCTCGTCGAACTACTCACAAAGATCACAAGCAAGAAGATATTCAAAAAAATATATTTTTTTTTTACATTTAAAACAGTGCATTTAGTTGACTACATTTCGTAACATTTCTTCATCAGACCCCTTTTACTCTTGAAAAAAGTTAAATGACAAAATATTTGGTGTTTAAAAATATTATATTTCTAAATTCGTGACTGAAAAAGTGTCATTGACGTATGGGACACGCATGAAATTTCATTTCGGTAGAGGTCTTTTAATCACGATATTTCCGCTCCCTTTTCCTAAAAGTATCACTCGTTCAATTGACTTCAAGGGTATAATAATTTTCCTCAAATATGACATCAATTTATTCAATAATTTAACTTCATGGTTAACTTAGGGAAAAAGTTTTGTTATTAATGCTAGATATTTCCTCGAAATCATTTGTACGTATCTAGTGTTTTTCGAATAATGAACGATGTCAGTCAGAGATGTATATCAGCATTCCTTTATGATGATTACTGCAATTGAAATAAGGATTTCAGAGGACAATACAATTTATTTGTAATCGCTAAAATACTCTGTTAATTTAAGTACTCTATTAATCTGTAGAAGTGTGCAAATAATTAAAAATAATCTCAATGATGTATGAAGGGGCAGCACGGTAGATAGAAATAGAAATTGATTTGATGAAGGGGACACCAAGTGAAAATTGCGTTAATTGCGATTGTTGCCATTAGCCTAATTCAGAAATCGAATTCAGTTTCTCTGCGTTTGTAAAACAGTCGTTTAGACTCTTTGCGTTCTCGGAATCCAACAGCGTGTACATCCAAGATTAGCTCCACTGTGTTTCCGGACGTCGGCCGTACGTGTGCGCATCTTCCAGACGTCTTGTCACGCGAGCTGAGAGCTCGGATCTCATCTGGGTTGTCCTTCCCTGACGTTTGTGATTTTATTATATAATTTCCTAATTTACTTATTTAAAAAAATAATTTTGTTTTACGGCGTACTTTCTTCAGAATAAGTCAGTATCCTTTGATTATTTTACTAATTGATTGTGGATTTAGTTGAACCGGGCAGTGGCGTACAGTTGAGCCCCTGTAGCTTTTCCTTCATCACCAACGTTGTAGTCCCTGGCGCGCAACGCGACCAGAGATCTTAAATCCGTCTTTTTTAAATTTTATTTTATATAGGATTGACTTACAAAGTTCAGTTTACATGAAACTCATTTGCATTGTTGACTTATATCTAATTTTTTATAAACGAAATATAATCTAAACTACAATTGACGAGGGGACTCACCGAGCACCTCTAAAATTTCTTAAATTTGAAAAAAATGTTCAGAAAACAATGGATATATCTGTTTTTTATTGTAGTTGGGTTTCATCATATTTTCCAATATTAGTATTTCTGTCTTGATTAATGGGGGGTAGGTTAGAGTACAAATTATTGGCGAGAAAGGGTATGTGATGTACGATGGGATTTAGATTAAGTTCGTGGTGTAATTGCTCATTGGAAATGAATCAGGTCGCTTGAGTGATAGTTCTTAAGTGTTTGTTGTGGATAATCTGAATTTTGTTGACATTATATTTAGCCGCATTTGTCCAAATTGGACAAGCGTACAGGAGGTCTTATGATGGTTTTATATAAAGTGATGCCATTATTTAGTGAAAGTTTACTGTTATTTATAATTTTATTAATCCTTCTGCCTCGACAAATCTCGAGTTCTGAAGCGCATGAACGGCGCCAACTTCCTGCGCAAAGGGGCCAGAGTGATTGTCACTCCCTCCTCTCACTCAAACTCTGAAATTGAATTCAGCGCCGAGAAAACTACCGCATTTGATCGTCAAGTGTCGTTCTAATACAGGATTGTCCAACTGGCGGCCCGCGATGTCATTGACTGTGGCCCGCGAAAGGTTATTAGTCAAAAGTGAAAATCTCTTGCATCCACATCACGTGAGAACATTCTGCACCTATTGCATGTGCCCTCTCAGGATCAACACCTCCTTAATGTAAAATTAGGTTAAGGAAGAAGATACACCTTAAAATCTTAAAAAATTCGATTTTTGAAAACATTTACATATGTATTAATTATTCAGGAATATTTTGTTGAAAAGAACATTTCGATATCTGAATAGTTTTGATTTATGATTTAAAATGTATGTCGCTGCGTCATGCATCTATAGATAGTAAGGTAAGCAAAACTCATTAACCTAACTTCGTCCCTTGCTTTCCAGAATCACCGTTTTTCAGATCCGTTTCCCTCATAACTAAAAAACTAATCATTTTAAAGCTACGAAATTTTTAGGACGCATTTGGTATTATCTATAAAACCATGCTAAATCATACACTTGAGATCAAAATATAAAATGAAAAAAAACTATTAATAGTCAATATTTAAATTAAAATTTTTCCAGAGATCTAAATGAATGAGGATGGTTTTGTGCCCGTGAATATTTCCAACAAATTAAAAGAAAAAATGTGTAAAAATCTTCAAAAATATTTGAGTTATCAAGGAAACACTAAGTCACACACTTCTAAAAATCTTTTTCGGTAGCATATCTTTAAACTACACGACGTAAGATGCTAAAAAAATAGTTCCATCAGTGATCACTAGAACACTGATCAGTGATCACACGTTCTATCACTAAAAAATGAGTTCCTCAGGTCTTCAAACTTAACTATACAAAATTGGGGACGCTGGAAATTATTTATAAGAAATACTTCAAATTTTATTTTTGATTCAGAAAGTCAATCAAAAATATACAACAATTTTGAAGAAAATCCTGTGAATAGTTAATGCTCTACTTTCGTTCGGAGATTAACGGGCAGACAGAAGTACATTTTTTGAGAGAAAAAACTATATTTCAATGACATCGATCTCCAAAACACGTCCACAAATGACCAACCTTCACCTTCAGCAAAATAATATCTGTTTTAGACAGTCACTTGCAAAAGCATTTTTTTCAGGGCATGCATACCGAGCTAAAGGTTCAATTTTTAGCACTAATGCTACAAGTGAAGCGACGTTCAAATGTTCAAATAAATCTCTGAATCCAACGAATATTTTTTATATATAATGCAAAAATTATTTCGTCTGACCGCATCAGCTACTACAACCAGTAATGTATCAGTAAGTGATTTGTATTCTTGAATAAAAATAAAATGAAATATAGTAGGACTAAAAAATAGTGTATGACACACGTGGCAAAAGTGATTTTATTCTCGTGTCGCAAGTTTCTTACTCGCAAAATAAAACGTCACTTTTACCACTCGCATTATAAATAATATTGTAAAAGCATGATTAAAAGACATGGGTGAGTTGCTCCGATTTTTGCTTGTTTTGCGCAGCACCAGATACGTCACGAACCACGTGACCACATCACTGGCACTTCGTTTGACAAGCCAGACGCTGGCCGCCGTGCTGCAAGACAAGCGAGAAGCGTGAAAAACATTTAGAAAGTGGCGTAAAGTGTGAATTTTCAATGGTGACCAACCCAAAATAACACGATGAAGGTATAGTAGAAATAAAAGATGCAATATTTAAAAACCAATTATTTCAATAATCAATTTCAATGACTTGTAACAAGGTGATAATTTTGGTATCTAGCTGCATTTAAAATTCCCGCTAATATTACGACAGAAACTGGTGCGTGAAACGCATTTGGCTGCAGCCAGACACGCTGCGCAATAGCTCACCCGAGTCATTTCATCACGTGTAAAAGTACCTTCGTCAACATCGTGCGCGATCTAGATCGAGTTGACGCGCAGGCGCAGACGAGGGAAACGCACGCGTCGGCCCCACGTCGCCGCCGTTCTGATGCACCTGACCCTGGCGCGCCGCCCGCCGCCCCTGCGCCCCCGGCGCGCCACGCCGCGCCTTTATGACGGCCGCCATCGCGCTCCCGCGCCGCGCCGCGCCGGCCGTAAATCTCTCGTTACGTCACACAAGGCGAAGCGAAGGCGGCGGCGGAGGCGGCGGCGGCGGGGCGGGCGGCGGCGGGCGGCGGCGGCGGCGGCGGCAGGGCGGGGCGGCGGCGGGGCGGCGGGGCGGGGGCGGTGGCGGGGCGGGGCGGCGGGGCGGGGGCGGCGGCGGGCGGGGCGGGGCGGGGCGGCGGCGGCGGGGCGGCGGGGCGGCGGGGCGGCGGGGCGGCGGGCGGTGGCGGGGCGGTGGCGGTGCGGGGCGGGGCGGGGGGCGGCGGGGGCGGCGGGGGCGGCGGGGGCGGCGGGGGCGGCGGGGGCGGCGGGGGGCGGTGTGTCTGCAGGCGCGCCGTCGTTCTTCAACCATTCGCGCGCTCACGTCGCCACTTGTCTTCCAACACACGCCGCGCCCTCAGCCGCCTCAGCCACTCAATGACTTCTGGGGAAAGTCGTGATCCGTTACGGAGGAATGAAGATTTGCCAGAACTGACACACGCGGGATGGCAGGCGTCTGATCGTTTGAAATTTCACGTCTAGAAGGATGATTATGATTCGTATATTTCAAATATATAATCATAAATCTGAATATAAATTGAAAACTATAGACAGAAATAATTGAGATATTTCGTTAATGGTCCTACGATAAAGTTATTTTGTTTCGTTTTTCTAAAAACGTTTCATTTTCCCTTCTTTAGTTTTTTTCATGTCGCACGTGATAAGATAATATCATTAAATTTATATAGATATTATTAGATATAATATCATTAAAAATTTTAAACACAAAATATGATTTTGTTTCCGAACCGTTGTTTCAAACAACGCGTGAATATTTAATATTATTTAGCTGTCCTCGTGTTCGTGTAGACATTGTGGGCGTCGAGACGCCAATTTTAAGATAAACATTTTCATTATTTTGTTCTAAGTAGAATGTTCTTAGACAAAAACGTTTCCAATAATAGCAGAAATATTTCATTTGCAAGACGACAACGTGTTTATCCATTCAAATAAAAAACCACGGATGAAAGCAAATTCTAAAATTTGCTAATTGTCATTCTCGTGATTCTCATCCACGGGTAGATGAGAATCAAAACATATGTTTTTAATTCCGCTAACGACAGCTTCTATTTTATTGTGTAATTTTTGTTTCCTAGGAGTAGTTAGTATATTGAACAAATGAGTGTATTTGTATTAATGTTTAGAGCTTTAAAACAAAAAACGCAAAGAGTCTCCCATTAAAGCGTTTTTTAAAATAGTTTTTATTATCCTTGTTCGACACTCTTATGTCATTCAAGGATTTTTAGATTACATAATTGGCTTTTCAACCACATTTCATCGTACATATACAATGTTTGAAAACAATATTATTAGAAACTAACTACTAAGGATGTAGCAGGAAAGGTCCTTCAGAAAATGCACAGAATATTTTGAATACAAAATACATTTTGAATTTAGGATTGTTTGAACCTGCCATTAAAGCGTACACTGTTGCTTCCATAAATTGTTTCGCGCCTGCATCTTGCGGGGCGGTGGGTCGGTGGCGCGAAACACCACTTTCATTTGCAGAACAATTGCAGAAATTGCAGAACAATTGCTACATTTCCAACTCGACGACGAACGTCCTGGTACAAGTGAGGGGCAGAACGGCTTCTTCAGATGCACCTGACCCAAACTGTACATTGTTTTTTTATCTGGTATTGGAACTATAAGCATAAGAGCTCACTTCTTCGATGGTGCACTTTTGTAGAATGGCCGATGCATTCAACCGGTGCCACAACTAAAATTCTCACATGCCGCTTTTGGCCCAGTCCGAAACCCTCCACTCTCAAGTTGACAAAGCCTTGGCACAGATTTCGCCAGGTTGCTTTGTTGCCAGAACACCAGAAACCTCACAGGCACTATTGAGGCCGCTGGTCATTTTTAATTTCTTCTTCCTGATGAACTGCTAGTTTCTCCTGCCCTGTTTAAAAGTGTTGGAAGTCAATATCGGTTTTTTCCAACACAAAAAATTTTGAAGTGAACGACGGGGTGTGCGAAACGCACGTGATCATTTCTACTTCTCTTCGAATGGAGAGAATATTTATCCTTGAAAATAGATTTTACTACATGGGAGTTTTTTGTTTCTCCCTTTCAAAATTCAAATTTATTTTATTTCCTGAAAATAGTTTTTACATGGAGTTTTGTTTTCCTTCAATTAAATTTAAGTGTATGGTAGAGATCACAGAATTTTGAAAATGTGCACACAATTCACTTTTCCCCATAGCACATCATACGCAGTTTTTAACTGTTTTTTGACGTAAAATAAAAAAAAAATAGAGCCAATGGAGTCGGTAATTCGGTATGTCACTATTCCCTTAGTGCGAGGTTCTTTCTTAATTATATTCGTTTTGGAAATAGGTTACTCAAAATTTTATGTCATTGAATATTTTAGCATACGTACTTTCACATTTCGGGATATTACTCTCATTAGATGTTGTAGAGTAATGGGAATGAAGAACCGTGATGTTTTGATGCGTTAAAATGATGTTGATGCGTTATTGATTATTACTATTGCGATGCTATATTAATGTTTCATAATTGTGGATGAGATGACAAAATGGAAATGCTTTAAACGAGGATGAAAGTGAAAGAACAATAATGTATTGATTGTTCAACTAATAAACAAACATAAATCTCTGTCATACACAAACAGTACAACACTATACAAAACAATAATCAGACCACTACGGCTTTATGCATGCCCCATATGGACAAACGCAGCCCCCACAAATGTCAATCAAATTCAAGTAATGCAAAGTAAATTTTTAAGTTTAATCACAAATGCCCCCTGGTTCACAAGTAATAAACAACTCCATTCAGAATTAAACATCAATACAATAATAAACCAAATAGCACAAATATCACACAACTTCTACCAAAACCTAACAGACATACCAGCAGCATCCCATTACAAACTACCGTAAAATCAACCACACTCGAATAAAAAATAGATTTCCTTTTGAAGCATTCCTCAAAATGTTAGCCAACCACTATTCTTAACACCGAGGTTCTCACCTAGAGTATCCTCTTCAATGTATAGATTAAGTTAGCTTAGATATTTTAACTAGAATAAGTCTGAAAACACATCTGTAAAGTAATTGTACTGAACGATGTAAATCTTTCAAAATTAATAAATGTGTTTAATATAAAAAATATGATTATTCATGATAAGAACCATCGTAGAGACATTAAGAAGAAAATATCAATGAAAGACCCTGTACTTGAGAAGCAGTTTTCAACAATTCCTTAAAAGTGTTATACTTGACAAATCAAGACGTTGAAAGATGTGTTAACGAACCGGGAGCACACTTTTAAAATTGAAGCTCCCGATTGGATAACATTATCGCGTCTCCTAACATACCTCCTTGTCAAGTGTCAATTACTTTTAATCGGACAATAATGACACAAATAAAATTATATTATCCGCCCACCAGCGCCCTGTGCCCGCCTCGGGGATATTCTAAATTCTTCTTTAGGGAATTTAGGTTCTAGATTCTTCTTTAGGTTGAATTTAAAATTGATTCTCATTTATTTATAGTTATTTAAGGTTTCGGAGAGGGGGAGGCTAAAGCCCACAACACCCTCTCCCCTAACACACACACACACACACACACACACTTTGGTGCGCCACTAGTTACATTGCATTTCTTAGGTTCTAGTTCTTAGGCCATTGGATCTACTACTATTGGTAAAACTTGTTTTTGCATTGTGTTAACATTGTCTCTTCTAGCTTCGGTCTTTTATATTGCTTATTAATTGTCATAAACGTTTGGTATTACCATTTTTATTCAACTGAAATGGTATAATTGCTTCACTGCCAAATGCCATCACTTGGGTTCACTTCGAGTGGACCATAATAATTGCAAAGATCGACGGGCACCGCTCAAACACTTCAGTTTCCCCTACCATGGAACGCTCGTTCACTGTGTGACAGTCGGGAAGCACTTGCATGCAGACGTCGTTCTCCGGTTCGCCCCATGCCGCGCGCTGAGAGCTGAGGTTGCGTCTCATCTCTTCATAATCTTCGGTAGCGATCTGCATTTTCAGTTTCTTCGCCGAATGGAGAAGTGGGTGTATCAAAGAAGTTCTGACCAGAGATTTGAAACAATAATGCCATTTGCATCCGCAATACGAATTGCTTGTGATGGACTATGAAGAAAAATTTCACGTATTCTTCAAAATTAGCTGTGGAATGATGACTAATAATCATTAAAGTTCGCATATATTTCATGAGCGTTAAGAATTATACAGGTTAATTTTTTTTTTAGCTTTTAGCAAAGTAGGTTATTTGGGGAGAAGTGAAAAAAGTGCAAATAGTCTATGTATTACTGGAAGTTAATGGGGTGTACCTATGGGGTTTTATCTAAAGTCATAATCCATAACTGTCAGTGATGTGAATTAAGTCGTTTTCAAGAAGAACATGGGTTCCTACTTTAGTTTGTATATTCAATTATTTTTAGCTCTACTTTTCATGACTCCGAAAATGTTTACATCTTGCAGCTTGTTTAGTAAATAGAGTTGAAACTTTCCTTTAAAATCCCCAGCAAAGTCGGACCATCGACCCAAAGATGCCAAATACAAACTGCACATCTTTCGTGAGGACAGTGCTGGTCGTGACGCGCGAAAGACAGATTCATGTAAAAAATACGCAATTGGCATTGTTTGGATGATCAAAAATAGAATTATTTCATGATTAATGATCGGATTAGTTTTGAGTGTTTTGCTATTTCGTACGCACGGAACCGCCCGCGCGCGCGTTGTGTGTGTGTGTGTGGGGGGGGGGGGGGAGGGCAGTTTGGTGTCGCTGCCGCGGGGCGCGTTCCTTCCGGCGCGGAGGGCGATCGGCACGCGATGGCGATCGGCACGCGATACCCGCCCACGCCCACGCCCGCGCCCCACGCCCCTCGCCCTGCCCGCGCTGCTCCCCCCGGCGACAATGGCCTCACAGTGCAACGAACTATACATACGACCACGTACTAACGCTTGCCATCGCGTTCATTGGGTTTGTGAACTAACGACGTTTCAAAAAAACTACTCTCTTCCATAATTTTAAACTTTTGTTTATTTATTTATTTATTTATTTATTTATTTATTTATTTATTTATTTATTTATTTATTTGTTTTTTTTTATTTATTTATTTATTTATTTATTTATTTATTTATTTATTTATTTATTTATTTATTTATTTATTTATTTATTTATTTATTTATTTATTTATTTATTTATTTGTTTGTTTGTTTATTTATTTATTTATTTATTTAATTTTCAGCCTAAGTACATTCCTTGGAGGCAAAGACCCCCACCTCGCCGTAGGGACGGTTCACACAATGAGGAATACATAAATCGAAATAAAATAGGACAGATCGAGACACAATAATAAATACTACATGAATATGGTATCAAGTAAATAATATCTTACACACTTATGCCAGCAAGTGAAACTAATAATATTCGTTTAATGTGCTTATTACATGAGCAACAGCAGCATATCACACATCAATTAGCATAAACATTTGAAACATGCGTCATTAATATCTTCTAATCCAACACATATCGTAATTGATTTGACATAATTCCAGTAAATATGTTGATGATTTCAGTTGGAAAGTATGGTTTTGGATGATTAGGACCCTTCTGAAGATCACCATTTAAACAATAATTGTCTCTTCTAATGGGTTTGCATTTTTAAATTTCTCAACCATAAATGATTCGAACCTCCAATTCATTTGTTTTTATTTCCAGTTTATCACCATCAAATATACTGAAGAAGCTACTTAATAAAAAGATCTTACTAATACATTCCCGAGCGTATGTGAGGCGAAGTACGATGATATTCCGTAACAGCCAATACGTGGCGAGATGTGGCCGGGCCACGTAATGCGGGTCGGGGCCAACAGCCGCTGGTCCCGTGGTCGGTCGCAGCGCGCTCGCCCCGCCCGCCCCGCCCGCGGAGGCAGGGTGAACGCTCCCGCTTTGGGGATCTGCCCCCTGCGCTGGGCCGCGGGCGACGCCGATGGTCACCATCAAACCGGTAGTAGTCGCAACGTGTCGTAAAGATTAACAGTGGATGACAGGGATGAACACAGGCGAACTGCAACATCACGTGATCGGAAAGCAATCCTTGTTTGGGTAACAAAATAGAGGCTGAGAGAAATGGGTTATTCAAATTATATTAAGTAAATAATACTGTGCAAAACAATAGTTCGTGTCTACTCTAACTACGATTTCTATTCTAGAGAAACTGAGCTGTTGATGAAATGATTAGCTGTGGTGGAAATAATATGAGATTCAATGATTAAGATATTCGAGAAAACAACACTGAACGAGTACGCTTGGGGACAATACTGGAATCAGAGTCAGCACACGGGGAGATGTCGGCGGAAGTGTTTTTTTTTTCCTCTCCAGTAATCATGAAGCGGCAAGAATTTATTCAGTAGGTTGAAGAAACTGTCTTGCAGACCATTAGGCTTCTGCAACTATGATAGGGCCTATCTTAAATAAACTAACTAAACTAAACTTATTCTAATTTTAAAAAATCTATTTTCAAGTGACATATTGGCATCTCATCAGCAATCACAGACGTATTAAGTTATATTTAATTTCTTAGTGATTCTGGGTGTGTCAACGGCTTTTAAAAAATCATTTTGGCGTGACTTAAATAAACTAACTAAACTATACTTGTTTATTTGGACACATCGCGGACCTACGTCGGCTTGCAGATTTTCCGACCAGGTATCTCCACCGATGTGGCACCCCAGCCAGAAAAGAAGTTAGTTAATGCCTGATTTTACGTGCGAGACTCGGCCATCAGACCCACTCTTCCGTCTAACCAGCAAATTTCGATATGCTCTTTCACCACCTAGCGGAGAAGGAGGTCTCTGAGCGACGAAAACTGGCGGATATCAATTTTCCTCAGAGGCTTCTTTTGGTGAGGATCTTTAATGCAGTAAATCTACTACATGGGACACGGCTTACTTCCTTCCGAAGGAAGGCGTACGAAGGATTTTTCCGCCCTTAAAAGTCCACGGCTTCGATCGGGTTTGAACCCGCAAACTCGAGTACAACAGTCCGGTACGCTGACCGTTATACCATCGAATCCGTTAGAAAAGCTCTAAGCTCCCGACCGGTCTCCCGGAATATGTGGTGGTGTAGTGAATGTAAATGTGTGTGGAAGTAAGGAGTGAAGATAGAACAAGGAAGAGCAAGGAATGATCGCGCGCGGTCCGTGACCCGTCTATTTGATTTCTGCTCCGGCATTCGCCTGGTCATCAGAACCATGGAAACTACCAATCAGAGCAGGCGGCCGCATGAATTTTCTGTAGACCACCGTCAGAACTCGAACCAGGTCAGAGACATTGCACAGTCATCAGTTGACGCCACACACCTTCGCCGGTTTAATTATATAATTAAAGTTCTTTGGATTGCGTTGGCAGCTGTGTGGTGGTGGAGGGCGCTGGTCGCGGATTCGCCGCCATAAACGCGGCGTGCGCCGGCAGCTGCTTTCCGCGAGCCAGCGCCCTCTAGCGGGGGCGGGGGGGGGGGCGCCGCGCCGCGCCGCTGCCCGCGTTGGTAGCCGGCCGGCCTTTCAGACCGGCGCGATTAATTGAACACTTTATGGCCGGGTTACAACCACAGCCCCTCACCGCTGCCCAGCGGTAGCCGCCGAATAGACGCGATGAACACCGGTCGCCATTACGGCAACGCGCGCGCAGATGGCGCTAGTATAATGTTCGATAAGAAGACATCGTGTATGAAAAGGAGAATATCCGACTGACGAGCGGTCTCGTGTTATGGTAAACACTTCAAAGGCAAAACATCGAGAAGAAATAATCAAATATTAAGCTGCAGAAACATGTGATGTTTTTTTGTTCATAAATATAACTTTGAAGAGTACTTCTTTCATTACACTTTTCGGTCCGTGTATATGAAATTTCTTCTCATTAATTTTATAGAATTTTTCACCCGCTATGCTTTTATCTTCTATGTGTATATTGCTGTTTTGCAAGCCAAAATGACGCTGTAAAATACATATCCCACAAAACAGAAAAATATACAATTTTCGCACAATTTCACAATCGCCTTACCACTTAAACAAAAATATTCGAAAAGTTGAACATTTAAGAATATTGAAAGTATGCGTAATCGAATAAGCATACAATTACTAAGTTGTGTAGGATGAAATAAGGAGGGAATTAGAATTGTGAAGACAGCGATATTCTTGCGACACCGAAAACGATTGAATAACAACACAAGGATTGTTTTAAGATTTTCCTTCGTTTGAAAAACTTCATGGTGTAATATTTTGCAATCATTTAATATCTTTTTTATTATTAAAGTTTGTTTATCAGCAACTAACATGCTAGATTAATATTCTCGAATGGTTGTAATATTCATTTCTGAAGATACGTTTGTAATATGTGTAGATACATTTTCAGCATTGTTTACTAGGTATTGAGACGAAGTGATTGCTCTGTATATTAAATTGCTTCAAGGACTGCCATCTGTTGTTACTCGACTGACGAGCAGAAGACGACTTAGCGAACAGTGATGTAAGAATTGAGATGTTACCAAATGACTAAGAAAATCCTTTGCGATTCCATTCCATTTAGAATATTTTCATTAGAAGTTCTCATGAAACAAGTGACCAAAAGTTATAATTTCAGTGAGCTAGCTCGCACTCTATTTGGATTGATTTTCCTCAAAAATACTATGTTTATCACATTATTTTTCTACGTGACTTTTTGAATAATTTTAATTAATTTGATAAACCAAGACCCTCATACAAAACTTTCGGACTTAATGAATGACCACATTCCAAAAACTTTTCTTCGTAAGATTTTTAACGAAATATCCATGTCGATGAGTACTTAACGTACAAATAAGGGTAGGCATTATGTTACGCCGGTGCACTCATACGCGCCCTCCCGACATCTGGCATTTCCGTCTTCAAGACGTCATTTATCAACGCTTCGTGTTCCTTCATGAGTATTCAGTTCACCTTCTTTTGACAAGGGAAGATAAATGATTATGAACGTATTGTCATATTTTTAATATTTTATTATACAAATATACAATTATAAATATGTATTTCATAAATCAACATTTGTCTATCTGATAATTGCATTTATCTAGGGATATTCTCAATTACCTAATTTATCGAGATTAAAAAAGTTGAATAAACATTCACGTTTAAAAGTTTGAGTTGTTTCTTCTATTTCTGAAATATAAATGATTGGTGTCATCAACGTCTGAGTATCAATAAAGAAGGCACTGCGGAGTAAAATAAGTTACAAAAGTAGTATATTTTCAATTATTTTTTTATTTTTTAAACTGTCTTATAATGTTAATTAAACTGTCTTCTAATACTAAAAGAAAATCAAAATTATCAATAGACTCAGCATTAATAATATTTAAATACATTATACAATCCTCACTGGCCAAAGCCTACCCAATATGAGGATGTTCCGCGAAAAGCAACCTTCAGAAACTGGAAGTACTGCAAAACAAATTCTTAAGAGCTATCTTAAAAGCTCCATGGTATATCACAAATGACCAAATGTTTAAAGAATTATCTACAGAACCTCTAAAAACTTGGATTTTTAAACTTTCTTCTCATTCCTACTCTTCTCTTTCATCTTTCCCAGCCACTCCCTTGTACACTCTAGATAAATCGTTTTCCACGAATCAAATCAAATTCTAATGACCTACTACATTCTCCTTCATTAGCTACAAAACAGGTTCAAACAACCCTAAATTCAAACTGTATTTTGTACTCCAAATATTCTACGATTTTTTCTGAAGGACCCTTCCTGGGTATCCTTAGCAGTTAGTTTCTACTATTATTGTTTTCAAATATTTTACAAGTACGATGAAATGTAGTTCAAAAACCGATTATGTATACTACGTAACCTAAAAACTCTTGAAAGACATAATATTGTCGAAAAGGATAAAGAAACAAAAATTTAATTATTTCAATATTTTTTTACAAACAAAATTGTCAGAATTAGATTACGACTCTACATTTCTCTTACAAAGGGTGACGCTTTCAAATAATGAAGCAAAACATTTACGGGCATTTTGTCACGTTAAACTCGGAGAGTTATTTCTAGGCGAAACCGGGCCGGTACACGCAACTGAAGTTGCGTGTAACGAGATCGTTGAATGCTTCTTCCAGGATAAACCAACGTGGTGGGCTTCCGTTCACAATCTCCACGAATGCAGAAATTACGTAGTTTTTCAAATTATCCAGATGCTGAACCAAATGGCGTGAAATGAAAATAAAATAAAATAGAATAGAACACCAGCAAATTCGAACAAACGATCTCGTTAACAGTCACATACCAGTGCCATACCAGTACCTGGAGAATACCAATTCGGGAGGGAATCAGCGGACCCGGTGGACTAGTTAGAATGAGATCTGCGCCACTTTTCAGCGTGCATTGCTCCAGTGGAGGAATAAATTTAATCCAAAAAGTACGGAGCCATTTTTGAAAACAGATTACGGCGTCCTGTAAACTACCTTTATTTATTTTTATTTATTTTACGTCAAAAAAGTTAAAAACTGCGTATGACGTGCTATGGGGAATAGTTAATTGTTTGCACATTTTCAAAATTCCTGTGATCCCTACACTAAGTCATATACTTCTTCAATTTTGAAAGAAAGAAGGGGAAAAAAGCTCCCATGTAATAAAATTTATTTTCAAGGATAAAAAGGCAATACATTTTTGCACTTATCCATGTTGTCCTTCGGAATAATACTTCCTGACGCGACAACATGGAAACGATAATAAACCTTGAAAAATTAAAATATCAGTTTCAGCCGCGATTTCGACCAAGTCGATTGGAAAATATCACTTTTCGGGCAAATCATCTGAACAGTGTAGACGCTATCGCTGACAATGCACAGATACGTTTTGCCGTAATTTGTCCGCAAGAAAGGACCCACAAACCTTGGTTTATGGCTACACAACGTTTAGAGGAAGTATATTTATTATACATAGGAACAAGATTAATGCACTTTTTCGATATCATATTGCGATGACCGGTCACAGAATATATGTTTTTGTGACGCCAAATAGTCAACATATTGCTGTAGCATTACAATAATTTATCTTTACTACGTACGTTTTATTATGAAAGAAAGTAAAATTATGCTGGTATCTTCGTTGACACTGAATCTCCCATCCCATTTAAAAATTTTCTATTTAAAAATATTTTCTTGTTGATTAATACATAGATACGTAAAAACTTGTTCTAAACATATGTTTTGCTTGCTTAATTCTATCTTAGCCTAATGCATAAGTGAGGAATCCCATTAGGCACCATTTACAATTTCAGCGATATTTTTCAGAAATATGTGGAAGGGGAATATGTTCTGATTTAGGATTTGTTGTGTAGGTTTTAGGCGAGGTTGAATATATTCAATGTGAGGATTTGTGATATGGAGAAATAAAAGTTGGGGGGGTTTGGTTTAAAAAGGGGGTTGGTGGGGGGGAATAGCGAGTCAAGGAAATGCTGGCGTCTTCCCGTAATATTTTCGCGGTCGATGGAAGCAGCAGTTACAGCAGAGGCAGGGGCGGTGGGGGGGGGGGGGCATCGGCACCCGATCGAAGCGAAAAGCGGCCGCCGACTTTTCTTGCGCCATTCGCGGAGGCGTGGGCGGCGATCGCAGGTTACGTTGGATGCCAACTGCTCTTATTACTTTCGGATTCAGCAAGCAGTTAATTACCGTGCGCATTTTTGCCTTTCTAATGCGAGCTCCGATTTCTTCGTAGCCCCCACGCGCCACATTGGCACTGCGGGCGGAATCTCTCCGGTTTAGGTAACGTGTGCAAGGAATTCCCTCGAGACAAAATATTTTTGTTGTTTTATGTGCGGAAATTATGCGGAGCAACTCGAGAGCGATATTCCGACGTTGGGAGAATACATTTATGCATGTATGTATATTTATTCATATTTATATTGTTCCTGGATATATCTGAATTTGAATCAATAATGCGATCGAGAAAACATAGATTGCTATTGGAATAGAAAAGTTTTGTAAACACGCCTGCTGCAAAAGAGCCTTTATATCTTGATGTGATATAGAGACATGACATTTTCCATTGGAGGTTTCTCATTTTGTTACTTTCCTTATTTTATTTTTTTTAAATGGAGTAGCCTAAACTATTTTTGCCACTTAACTAAAGGATTGTGATTCAGGTGATCGTGATTCTGGTTAATCGCTCATTGATAAAGTATATTCAAAATAGTTAAATAATTGCTTTTTCGTAAATAATTTCAATAGTCAGTTTTTTTCTTCAATTGGAGAAAATTACAAAACAAAAGTACAGACTTGAAGGATCAGTTCGCGTTTTGTCACGGACTTTTGTGTGCAGGTAAAATGCTGGAGGCCCAACAGGCACAGCAAATCGGTCTCCACCAACCAGCAGCACGTTTTCCGCCCGTAACGTGACCGCCCGCCACAATCAGCGCACCGACCCGCGTCCCCGAATGCCACCGAAGCGCGCGCCTCCGCCCCGCCCCTCACCGCCCCACGCCCCGCCACCACCCGCCGGGGGCCGCCCGCGCCACGCCGTCCCACCCCGCCCTCTCCACCCCGCCCGCCCTCCGCACCACCCTGCCCCACCTCTCCCTCCTGCCCCCGCCCTCCCGCCCCCCCCGAACCCCCACCTGCCCCGCCCAACCCCGCCTCGCTCAGCACCGCCCCACCCACCCATGCCGCCCACCCCGCCGCCCCCGCACGCCGTCCCCGTCCTCTCCCCCCCGCCCCGCCTTCCGCACCACTCTGCCCCATCCTGCTCCGCTCCGCCATCCGCCCTGACCCTCGCCGCCCGCCCCCGAACCTGTCCCACCCTGCCCCGCCCAACCCCGCCCGCTCCGCCCGACCTCGCCCCCGCCCACCTGCCCCACCTGCCATCGCCCGGGCCCTCGCTCCTCCCCTGCCCGTCCGCCATCCACCCCAACCCTCACTGCTTTCCGCCCCACCGTGCCCCGACCCGCCTCGCGCTCCAGGGACCGCCCGCGCCAAGCCGTCCCGTCCCGCTCCGCCCTGCTCCCGCCAACCCTCCCTTCGCCACCTTTCCCGCCCTTCCCCCCCCCCCCCCGCCCCCGCCCCCCCGCCGCCGGGGAAATTGGCGCCCCCCGCCCCCCCCCGCCCCCGCGTCGCCCATGGCGGAAAAGAAACAAAATGGACGCGGGGCAGCTAGGAGAGATCCCAAGCCACCACTTTTAAAACTTTTTTCTTCTTCTCCAAAACTCCCCGCGTTTAAAAACAGTTTTGAAAGAATCCGATGCGGACTATGAGAAGACTTTCTCAATTACCGTCTCCCACTTAATGACACGGCGGTGTGCACGAGTGGGGGGTAATTGGTCGTGTGGTCTATGTGAGTTTTAAACAAATTCGGTTTTCAGCCGATTCGCCGTACGGAAATTGCCCGCGGCCCGGGTTTTAGACATAATTTCGCTGCAATTTCGGTGGCGGGAATGCGCGGCACTGATAATTGCGTTTAATTGCAGCTCCGGATCGCAGCTGCCGTCGCGTTGCGTGCGCGCTGGCGCGGCTGAGCAACCGCGCCTCGGCGCGTAGCAGCCCCGCGGCCCCTGCCCCGGCGCTTCTGATGGCAAATCAATTGGATTACAGCACGTCCCTTCGTTGGGTTTGAACTGTCCAAGTAGGACTTCATGCGCAGTATTTCGATTGTCAGTCGTCGATTGGTTTCAGTCTTGTCATAGGGCTTGAGGGAAGTGCAAATCAATTGGATTATTGCAGAGCTCCGATTGGTTCACGTCCCTTCGTTGGGTTTGAACTATCCAAGTAGGACTTCATGCCCAAAATTTCGATTGTCAGTCGTTCCGATTGGTTTAAGTCTTGTCATGGGCTTGCATGGGAATTGCAAATCAATTGGATTATAATCGAGCTCCAATTTGTGTACGTCCCTTCATGGGGCTTGCACTATCCATGGACAACTTCACGCGCAATATTTCGATTCCTAGTCGCTCCGATTTGTTTACGTCATTTCATGGAACTTGCAGGAATTGCAAATCAATTGGATTATAACAGAGCTCCGATTGGTTCACGTTCCTTCATAGGGCTTGCCCTATCCAAGGACAACTTCACGCGCAATATTTAGATTGTTAGTCGCCACGAATACTGCTGCGCATCCAGCGACGGAACGAATCGAAGGATTTGGATCTGGAAGTGAAACATCCGGAAGAACAAAGTCTACTTGGGAAAGATCTGAGAGTCCTTGAAGTCCCTCGACTTTTATCACGTACGAAACATGAATAGTCGCAAGTCTGACGTCACACTGTCTGTGGAAGTTACTTTACGTGGAAGTGCGGTGTTTATTTTAGAAAAAAAAATACGTACCTTAGAAAACAATTTGATATTTGCATTTTTATTATTTATTCCAAATCTGTTAATTGGGTACATGCATATGATTTATTGGAAACGGAACTTCATCATTCTTAAATTGATGATAAGTTTACATTGATTATTTTTATTTCACCGTCGGCAAGTGGAGATCCATCCATACAGAGGAAATGTTTTACGTCTTGAGGTATGGATACTTTGGTTCGAATATCCAGTACATTCTTCCCAAGAATATATAGGGTTATAAGAATATATAAGGTTAATAATGTCAATTGCAAGAGAGGAATATATTGAAACTACTACGTTATTTTTCGGATAGCTACAATAAGTATAATTGTTCCGATGACATTTGCTGCAAGGAAACATTTAAAAGCTGTTTTCGTAAAATATATAAAGATCTCCTTACTCCATTTTATTTTACCCCTTTCAGAAAAAAACTATTCTTCCAATCTAAGACGTATACTAAACGATATAAAAATATATGTTATGTTTTATTGTATTTCATTGAGGCTTCTATAATAATGTTTTGTTTCATTGCAGTGTTCACTTTATTGTGATCTATGTATTAGCTACAAAGTTAAAAATCCATTCCAGTTGCTTTTTCGATCCCTAAAAATGTTTTACCCTAAGATATGCAAGAAAGAATTGCAAAACATCGAAATCGATCTGTTGTAATACCAAATTGCTTTGAAATTCTAATATCCAGCAAAGCCTCGAAATCAAACCTTTTGCATTTTATACCCCTTCACATCCGAACGAAACGCGAATAAAAAGAGTGCAACTGCATCACGATTCTTGAATTTGTAACCATCTTATATTACGCAAGATGAGATTTATGATGTAACCAAATTCATCTCTTGGACGATCCAACTCTCTCACTCAATAACTTGAAGCTCCAGTCTCGGGTTGGTGAAGCATCTGCTTTCGAATGTGTGCTCTACTCGTTGCTCCAGTTGTGCCATTCCGCAAACCAGCAGGCCAACGCGCGTTGCAAAATGGATTGGGAAAGCAGCGGGCTCTTGCATAGCGCTGCCTTATGAACTATTCATTAGCGATTGCAGTTTTGGAAAGCGTTCAAGGGTTCCGACAGATCATGCGTTGCATGTGCCAGGGGTGGGTGCCCGCACTTGAACTGAAAACTTTGAATACGCTCGAAAGATATTGAATAATTCTCCTGAGGTGCTTTTTGTTTCCTCTCCCAAAATATTAAGATTATCTATTAAGATTAATTAAATACAATTTCAAATTAGATGATGCTAATTAGATTAAGTCATTGCACGATTGCGAAGGTTTTGGATGTAAACTGAACATTATAATCTCAACAAACAATAAAATGATAAACAAACGCTCGAAAGGGCGACTAATTTTAAATTCAAAAAACAACTTTTACTTTTTGTATATTGTTGGTGAAAATGAAATTAAAAACATCTTAAAAATAGTGAAAGCTCAATAAGAAAATAAAATAAATAATAGCTATGAGACAAGAATTGACGGAAATGCATGCAAAACGGTTACAGGTATTTCGTAAAGAAATCACAACAATTTCGTTAAAACAAACAAGAGATTATAATTAATATAAGTGTCAACTACCTACAAGCTATAAAATTCTAATATATTAAATAAGAAGACACAACCAATGAAGAGTTTACTTACTATTCGATTCAGCCATTTCCGAAAGAAGTAAGGCCTTGAATTACTAATTTGAGATGTCGGAATGATTGATGGAATTCACGTCATGAGAAGAGATATCTGAAAGTCAAGCTTAAATCACAGAATTTAAATACTTACAGTGATAATCATATTTTAAATTTACAGTGTTAATCTGCTAATCATTACTGCAAAGTACTCTCACGAAGGTAGGTGTTGAATGTAACTTTGACATTCCTTTCCCCAACGTCGGGTTTCTCCAAAGGAAGTGCGTTTCAAGAACCGTAATAAATATTTTTTTAATTTGAAGTTCATTATCATTTACAAATGTTCTCCACAACAAGATTGGAAGATATTAACAATAATTGGTCGCTAATTGCACTTGATATGTTTATGAGTCCAACACCTCATCCTGACGCACGCCTACAAATTCAAAAAAATATGAAAGTTGAATTCACAATTGAGGGCTACGCCTTGCATTCCACATGAGAATATCCCAACTAGTTAATGTTTTTTTCGTGTAGGTAAACTTAAAACGCCGAAAGGGTTCAGCCGAACGGGTAGCTAATAAATTAATATAAAAAAAAGTGATTACAGTATTCTTTGGGAAGGAGAGCATCAAAACCTCACGACGAACCGAAAACAGAGAAATGTCGATTCTTCGAAAATTAACGTCGCTGTTGAGTAGTGTTTTTTTTTTTTTTTTTTTTTTTGAGTGAACAACTCAATTGCACTTGCAACACTTGCGCGCCCGTGTCGGTGCAATCGCCAGCGCACGTGCGGGGGGAGGGAGGGAGCGCCAATGGGGAACAGCAGACGGGCGCCGGGCCGCCGCGCAGAAATAATTTATTCATAGCGCATTATTATTTTAGCTCGGCCGTAAAGAGGTAAGGCGCCTGTGCGCGGCGCGACCTTGGCGCAATCGTTACAGCACCGAGCGCGCGCTTGTAAGCGTGGCCGCATCCGGCGCGGCGCGGGACGCGAAAGGGGGGGCGGAAGGGCGGATGGGCGGGTGGAGGGTGGAGCGGCGTGGTGCGGATGGAGGGGGTGTGGGGGTGGAGCGGGGGAGGGCGTGGTGGGGATGGAGCGGGTGGAGGGGTGGAGCGGTGGAGTGGCGGTGGTGCGGATGGAGCGGTGGAGCGGGTGGGTGGCGGTGGAGGGGTGGGCGGGAGGTGGGATGGAGCGGGTGGAGGGTGGAGCGGGGTGGAGCGGGTGGGCGGGGGAGTGGGGGAGCGGGTGGAGGTGGGGGTGGAGTGGGTGGAGCGGGTGGAGGGGTGGAGCGGTGGAGGGGTGGAGCGGTGGTGCGGTGGGCGTGGGTGGGCAGGGTGGAGCGGGTGGGATGGAGAGGTGGAGCGGGTGGGCGGCGGGTGGGATGGAGCGGTGGAGTGGGGTGGAGCGGGTGGGGGGAGTGAGCGTGGTGCGGGAGGTGGAGCGGGGAGCGGGTGGGAGTGGGCGGAGTGGAGCGGGTGGAGCGGGGTGGGAGGGTGGAGCGGGAGGTGGAGCGGGTGGAGTGGGGTGGAGGGGTGGAGGGGGTGGAGCGGGTGGGGCGGGTGGAGCTGGGGTGGAGGGTGGGCGGTGGAGCGGGGTGGAGGGTGGAGCGGTGGGCGGTGGGGTGGAGCGGGGTGGAGCTGGGGGAGGGGAGGTGGGTGGAGTGGCGGGGTGGGCTGGAGCGTGGAGCAGTGAGCGGGTGTGGGAGGTGGAGCGGGTGGAGGCGTGGCGGAGAGCAGGGTGGAGCGTGGAGCGGAGCGGGCGGGCGGAGGAGCGGGTGGGAGCGGCGAGCGGCGGTGGAGCGGGCGGACGAGTGGCACGGGACGCGCCGGGACGGGTGGGGTGGGCCGAAGCGCGGCAGTAAGGGGCGGGGCGAAGTGGGTGGGAGCGGGGCGGGTGGCGCGGGATGAGGCCGAGTGGAGCAAGGAGGGGTGGGTGACGGAGTGTACGACCCGCGCGCTGGAATCGGAGAGAGGTCGCGTTGCGGTCAGACGGCGCCATGTCACGCTGCATGAAAGCGGCACTTGGACGGATGTAGCCAACGCTAAAAATGAGGTTGAAACAGACGCAAACGGAACGAGGAGAGAGGTACTTGCAATTGGGTAAGCGCTTCGAATCCAGCAGTACACGACACATCAAGCACGGGAAATGGGAATTATAAGAGCTAAATTTGGGGCACGTCCTATCAATTGAAAGTCAAGCAATAAGTATCTAGTAATACACCGCCACTCCAAACCAGTTTGTCTCCTCCAACCTATACATCGGCTTGCTTTTTTCTCCCGCGTCCAAGCATATCACTCAGTGCGTCACTGCTTAGCCGGGACAAGCTATAGATTCCCGAATGGTCTCCCGGTATGTGTGGTAGTGTAATTGTGTGGGTGTAAGGGTATGTGGGTGTAAGTGTGTGTAAGGGATGAGCATAGAAATGGGAAAAGTAGGGAAAATTCGCACACGATCCATGGCCCGTGTGTTAAGGAATTGCTCCGGCATTCGCCTGGTGGTGATCGGAGAAACCACGGAAAACTTCTGATCAAAGCGGCGACCGAGAATTGCTCCGGCATTCGCCTGGTGGTGGAGAAAATGGGAACTCAAAATCCTTCACCGCCGGTCAGAGATAGCTGTAGTGACATCAATTCTCCTCCAGACAGCGGCTGAACTCGACCTAGCCCTGTGACTAGGTGGAAGATCCTGCCACCGCCGGTACTCGAACCCTAGGACTTCTTTCAGCTAGATCGAATTCAGTCGCTATCTGGAGGAGAATTCAAGGGCCGGCTGCTCTGGTCGGTAGTTTTCCGTGGTTTCTCCGATCAACACCAGGCGAATGCCGGAGCGGTACCCTACCAAACGGGCCACGGACCGCGCGCCATCTGTCCTTCCTTTCCTTGTCCTATCCTCTCCTTCAACACACACCAACATGCATCACACTACCACATATTCCGGGAGGCCGGTCGGGAGCTTAGAGCTTGTCTCAGCTTGGGCGGTGCCCGCTGGTGGGAGAGTCCTGGTTAGGGAAACCCCACTAGCCGACGGTAGGTCGGCGCCGGATCTGCCATCCAGTGGGAAGATCACCGCGCATATCCCGAGAAAAACATGCACTACACTAACGGGACTAATGACCAAAGCAGTTGACGTGCCCGGAAACACGAAAAATTCAAATCAAACCGTCGAGATTCGAACCCTAGGACCTCCCGGTCAGAGACACTGCAATAACAAATTCTCCTCCAGACAGCGGCTGAACCTAGCCCCTGGTGGAACTAGGACCTCCTGACCAGAGACACTGCAGGGACATCATTTCTCCTCCAGACAGCGGCTGCATTCGACTTGGCAATGCAGCTAGTGTGGACGCGGGGCCTCCCGGTGGCGACGGAGCCGGGGGGGGGGGGGGGGCAGTGCACGCGAAGGCGGCCCCCGCCCCCCCCCCACCGTGTGTCGGACTCGTTAGCAACGACACGCGCCGTGGAGACACACTTCTCGGAAAGGTAAAAATAAAATGCGGGTTGCGAATTAAGAGGGTGGGGGAGGATACGGGATTCCGAGCATGCAGGATGAGGGCGCTGCGATTTTGCACTCGTTGTGTTCTACCTGGATCTCCGGGAAGCTATGAGGTAAGGTTCTCTAACAAACCTGTACGTGAGAATGCCAACGTGACATGAACGTTCATCAGGCGGGACTAATACATCTTTTATTGAGAGAGATAAAGCTATATTAATATTACAATGTTTTGAAGAAAAACGTATTTGTTTTTGCCAATACAGATAAATAAATCTGAAGAGTATGTCTTTGGTTTTCGAAGCTTTTAAATACTTTTTCATCGTGATTATTCGATAAACGAATCTCAGAGCACATCAATTTTTGTCTGTCTGTCCCACTGTACAAACAGATTTAACAAACAACCTACACATTCCACCAATGTGAAATTTAAACATATATGTAGGTATTACGCATATCACCAACTCAGTATTTGTTTTATTGGTATCCCCAATTGATGTTTTTTGTAGTTGTTGTTGAGCTCTCCTCCCCGCAATGTCTTGCTCTGTTCCGTGCAATAACAATAGTAATAAGAATGATTGTAATAAATAATAATAATAATAACAATAATAATAATAGTAATAATAATAAAATACTTGTACAAGTAAATAACTCTGAAGTATCTGTCAGGGATTTTCGAATTTTTGGATTTTAAATTCTTTTTATCTTGCTTATTCGTTAACAAAAATGAATCTCATGTCGAATCAATTGTCTTCTGGTCATCTGTACGAACCAATTTAACTCAAAAACTACTGAATTTATCAGCATAAAATTTTTAAAATTATATTACATAGGTATATAATATTATTACAATAATACTTTAATAATAACAATACATATATAAAAATGTCACAAGGTAATCTTTTAATTTTAATCAACTTAAATACCACCAAAGTCGTCGAATATTAAGCAAATGCAATTACTTCCATAAACATTTCAAAATGACATTGCAAACGATTCCTTCGTTTGTATTAATTACTACAAAATCATTACATTACAAAAAGGGTTACATTAATTTATCTGTTTTCTTATGGGTCAACAACGTGACGAAAGAGAAAATGTACTAACAAGACAAAATAATACCTTAAGGAATTCTGTGCAATACAATATATCTGAAACGTAGCCGAGGGGGATATTTATTAACTTTTCAATGATAATATTGTGATAACTATTCACAAAGTAAAGCAATCATTAATCATTATATAGATTCGATTGTAATTTTAAAGAAATGTAATGTAGGGAAACAAAGTGACCGCAGTACTAAACAACTTGTACTATGCGACCGTGCTTTTATATTTTTTATGAAAAACTACGAAGAAGACCTCCAGAATTTGACCTTCATATAAAACGAAATTGAACACAGGATCACGCCAGATACTGTGCTAACTTCTTGATATTAACGTTTTAGGTGTCTGGTGAACTCATTGTCCAAAGAAGAAACTTATTGAAATGTTGTGTAACGTTACAAATATATAATACCACTAAATTATTAAAATCATTTTAGAAAACAGATTTAACTCCGTACTAATCAACATCTCGTGATCTTTTCGTTTAAATAAAAGGATCTAGATATGTTATCGCGTGATTTTTTGACTGGTTTTACAAAATACAGGACGAGACACGTAACTTAAGCACATCCTATAACTTTTGAACGTTTGAAGTTATTGCGATGCAGAATTGTTAGGAAAGTGCACTAGGGAATGGAGGTAATTGATACGTGTATGCATTTATATTTTATCACTTCTACTTTCAGAAATATTTGAGGTAACTTTGTTTTTTCAAATGGAACAATAAATATTTTTTCAGTCTATCGTGATCGTAAAAAGACGAATATAATGATATACATATTGTCATATGTTAGATAAGTATTTCTTTGAGTAATTTTGATTCTTTTGCAACTCGTGTTTAACGGATATTTTGAATGTAACAGCCCGCTACACAAGGTCAGGTAGCGCTCCACCAGCAATACCATTGTACCAGAAATAGGAGCCTCGACTTGAGCCTTAGGTAACCATAAATGAACCATTATTATTGCAATTTGAATCAGAAATGCAATAATGATATTCAAATAAACATATAAATTACCAATTTCAATACCGAAAAATTCATACAAATATAAAGTACCTCTTAATATATATAAAAAGTTAATAAAGTAATCGTTAATTATGAAAGAGTTTCTAACGTCTATAAATGAAATATTTTGCAGGCAGGTTAACGGGGCTTGGCCAGAAAAATGTTTACTAGTTGTTTGTCAACGTTTCGAAAACTTTTATTTCCATCATCAGGGCTAATATGAAAGCAATGCAACATGGAGCTTGGAGTTGTTCACGATGTTGCAAGGTATGTAATGTTTATGTAATAGATATAAAGGGAATTTGTAAATATTTTTTAAAACTTAGCTAGAAAATTGTGTCTCATACGTGTGTTTTTTGGTAACATTACTCATGAACAGTGTCGTTTTCATTTTCTTTCATATTAGCCCTGATGATGAAAATAAAAGTTTCCGAAACGTTGGCAAACAACTAGTAAACATTTTTCTGACCAAGCCCCGTTAACCTGCCTGCAAAAAAGTAATCGGTAATGCTAAAGAGTCCAGAATGTATAAAACAAAAGACAAATACCAGTTTGAACACTCTCAGGTTGACATCCTCATCCCACGATTAAAAACAACGTCGGACTTCATCTCCCTTCAAAAAAGGGTGACGCTTGCCGTCCGGTGCGTAGGCTCTCGAAATGGCGCCGGTGCAGCTCGCGGGCGGTCGCCCTGCCTCGCCCAGCCCTGGCCAGGCCCGCGCCCGCCGCCGTATCTCCCTAATTGGGGCGCGGGCAGGGCGTGTGGGGCGGGCAGAGGCCGGGGTTTACAGCGGCGCGGCGCGGCGCTCTTCTGTCCTAACTAATTGGCGCCGGCGTAATGAGCGGCCGCCGCCGCCGCCGCCGCCGCCCCGCCGCCGCCCCGCCGCCCCCCGCCCCCCGCCGCCGCCGCCGCCGCCGCCGCCCGAGGTCATCTGCCGCGCCCGCGCAGGCTTCTGCCGCAGGACGACGCTCTTGCTGCAAGATGATGCTTCTGCTGCGGATTCGGTACGGTCAGCGTACCGGACTGTTGTACCCGATTTTGCGGGTTCAAACCCGATCGAAGCCGTAGATTTTTAAGGGCGAAAAAATCCATCGTACGCCTTCCTTCGGAGGGGAAGTAAAGCCGGCAGTCCCATGTAGTAGATTTACTGCATGTAAAAGATCCTCAAGCCTAAAAGAAGCCTCTGAGCAAAATTCGTTTCGTCGCCCAAGATAATACCTCCTCTCTCCGCTAGGTGGTGAAATGAGCGTAGCGAAATTTGCGTGGTTAGACGGAAGAGCGGGCCTGATGGCCCGAGTCTCGCCACCTAAAATAAGGCATTAACTAACTAACTAACTAACTTCTGCAGGACGTCTCCACAGCAAAACTTGTATCAGACGGACATTAGAGGCGGAGAAATAGATTCACCTTTCGTAAGTAACTTCAATCAAGAGTCAATCACTCACGTACTGTAGGTTGACGTGAAATGTTGGCAGTTCTTTTTTAAATCAACTTCAAGAACTCCATAAAGTTAAAATATTTTGTATCCCAGTATCCCCCTCTCCACATACACACACAAATGTTTTCTGGATAATGAATCGTTGTAGATATTTCTATATTCCAAATATAATAATGCGGCACATGTTTTTGTATTATCCCATATGAAGATAAAACGCCATCAGAGCTGTGCAAAACTGAAACTTACAAATGAAAATCATCTAATACTACCTACATATAATATGTATACCAAAATAATATTATAACAGAATTTCACACCTCCAATGACACAAAATCATGACTAATGTAGTTTTCAATTTAAAAATGTGTACTTTCTATTCATTTTTTATTAAATTATGTAAAGATAGTCTACAAACAGTACAGTAATTTCCTGGAAACTTGCCATGTGTCGAAAAGAATGAACTCAATATGTCCAGATTTTTATATGCCTATAAAGTCATTCCGCCACGAAATTATTAATTAACGAACACAATAAATTATAAATATTTATTAAACCCAGCAATACCGAGATATGAAAGGTCCCGGGACCAACGGGGGGAGGGGTCTCCGGACACATTTGAATGAATTTATAAAATGATCTAACTAATAACTTACATGTTCATTCATTTAAACAAAAACCATATTATCTTGTTAGTTATACAAATTGAAAAAAACTAGTGGTGTTACAACAGCTCATACATTATCGCATTTTTGTAACTTTTCACATTTCGTAAATTTGAACGTACACAATTTTTGAAGCGTATTTCGCACAATCCGAGAAAAAATAAAGAAATAACTTGGGAGACAAATGTGAAAAAACCATGTTTTTAAAATTGTCTTGAATTTCCAAGAAGTTACTTGTATATTTAAAAATTACCCAAAACTACTCACATTTTGAAAGATTTGTGCACGACCTCATTTAAAAATCTAATTTTGAAGAATATATTAAATTGAAAAAAATATCTACCTTGAATAATGTTGGAGGAAGACGTGGAAACAATTTTAAACTTCTACAATTTTCGAACATTAAGGAAGTTCAACGACAATCAGACCTGCGCCATTCTTATTTGGGTAATTTGTCTATCTGAGAGAAGAAAGTAAAGAAAAAATTTGAAGCCCTTTTCGTGTGTAGAAAATGTGGAAAATTCCCTTGACGTTTAATGTACAGTGCCTCAAAATATCAAAATATTAATTTAAAACTCAAGGAGCCGTGACATCAATCAGTTGAATTGGGGAATATTAATTTTAGTGAAAATCCTACTTATGGTTTATCCGCGAGTATTGTTCACAGACAGATGAACGGACAGACATTTTGCAGTAAACCATTTTTTGGAATTAAGAACACACAAAAACTACTACGAATTGTGACTACACAATCTGTTAGAGGAAGTTATTTTGAATAAAAAACTCACCATAATGAAATCTGACAGTCATTGTGATAGTGGTTGCTCTCCAGCAGAGAGGCTATGTCCTTCGTATGTGAGAAGAAAACGAAATCAACACCTCCCAGCCACTGACGCACGTGAGGGTGGTTGGTGAAGTGGGGGGGGGTCGGTCTGGGCGACCAATGCCAAAAATCGTTACTGCGTTGAAAAAAGGATAATGTGAAGGGTTACGATAAAAACTTAGTTGTTAAACGGTGGCGCAACCAGACTTTTTCTGGAGAGAATGTAAGTTTCCAGCCAACCTGATGTTTTCTTCAAAATAGTATTTAATTAAATTTGAATTTATAATTTGTCTTCATTTGTTTCATTGGTTATTTATATCGTATTCTACGTTGATAAAATTTTGAACAATCCATTTCCATTTATATTTTTGCTTTACTATTCAGATATTTTTATTCTGCCGGTACAGCTACATAGGACACTGAATATTCTAAAATATACGTTTGGATTTCATAAATGTCTTGTGTAGGTTGGTTTAGAGAAGATTGTACATTAAAAAACACACTATATAAGTAGGAAAATAGAACAAATGGCAATAAATAAATTCAAACTAAAAAAAATAATTTTTTAATGATATCGACATTGTGATGTATTCATATTTTACAGTGAACCCTGATTATGAAAAATCAGCCCGTAATATGTTGTTGTCGACATATTCATAAAGGTATCATGTAAGCGAATATCAATAACTCTACACAAGGAATGTACGTCGAACAAGGACTGTAAAAGAATATGAAATGAATATCGCCGTCCCCTGCGTTCATTTTGTTGTTGGGTAGCGTTTATGGTGCTTGTAAAGCGGCTCCTCGTGAGTCAAAAGGACCAAAATGAGTGGGGCCGGGTGTGTCGGCTGCCGGTCGCCGCCCCTGTCGACTCCCGCTCCCCTCCCCACCTTCTCCGCTCCCGCCAGCTGCTTCACTAGCATGATCATGTGGTACATGTGTAACACTGCATAAGTAAGTTATTCCATCAGGCAAAATAATGGCCAAGTCGCTTCTATCTCATTGTAAAACACGTCACAATTTATAATCATTAGAATGAATATTCTTTGGCGTTATATTAAATATGTTGTTGTGCCGACATATGCCAGTAGTTGTAAATAAAGGAGTGATGAATTTATAGTTCCCAATAATTAAGCAAAAAACAAAACTCGGCTTAATCTTCAATTATTTTATTATATCTGTCAAAGTTTTGTAATAATAAAGTCATTCACCTCTTCAGGATTATACACTGCCTACAATAGATACTATTTGTTAGTATAATGGATGTTAGTATATTTTTTTAAAAAAATAACTGAAATCTTGAATGTAATTATTTCAAACTTTGAAAAATTACTAAAAAATTTACAACCCTGTTATGTATTGAATTATGACACAAAGTTCATTGAATTTATATTAACAAAACATTGGCGAATAAAATAAAATAAATCAAGAAACAGTTCAGTATTTTCTACTAAATAACTGAATCACAAGATCGCTTACTTCTTCAATCATTTTTGGGTACCACAAATATGGCTAATTACTTAATGTATCCAATATTTTTCTAAAATAATTATCAATTTTTAATGCCATTTTCATTTTTAGCTGCTAGTATTTAAATTTTGAATTAGTAATTGGTCATTAGGATTATTTTGCTTTTGAAAAAATTTCAAACATGTGGTTTGGATAGGTTTTTTCTGAGGTAATCTTTTATAGATAATTAAAATATGTAATTCACTTTACTTACTATATCTCCTAATACTTTAACTTAAACATTATTTTTGAAGTAATCATGATAATATATTTACGAGACAAATGGCATCCAAACAATGTCTTAAAAATTCTCATGATTGAATTTTCTCTAACGTTTCTTTTTCAACGAGAAATTTGGAAGGGTTACAATGTTACTCTGAAATATACTATCTGTATTACTAATACAACTAATACAAATACATGCAGAAAATGAAAGAAAACTATAAAGTAACCGGCACTGTAAGAGATCTGTCCTAACTCACGTACATATTAAGTTGAATCATGAATGCAGGTAGCAAAGAGCTTTTTTGGCAAGAATTGACATGAAACTGTTCGCTCCGCAGTCATAAAAGCTATTTGCTAAAGAAAATCAGGTAAAAAGTTGTACAATTATCCCATGCTCTACGCGAAGGAATTTACTTTCGGTTGCGAGAAAATGGGGAACGATTATTTGAATATCTACATTCCCCGCAGAGCTCAAGAAAATGTGCACAGATAGTGCACATTTATATCCTGAAGCAAAACAAGGGATTATCTCAGCATTTGCGCGAATGGTGGGGGAAACTGGCCGAAAAACCTGATCGAGATTGAGATCACTGATTCAGAAGCTGAGGTACAATACTTATTTCGGGCTTATTTATTCTTTTAGAATAATAAGTCTAAATGGGAACTAAAACCTTAAACATCATTGTTAAAGCCCATGTTATTGATGTTTGGTACAGTATTGTATAGAAACAGTTATGCAGCAGAAAGAATGTTACTTGACAATTAAGCTTGTATATCGATTTTAACTGTTTAATATCATCTGACAGTTGTAAAATAATGTATGTCACTTTTTTTAAGCGAGCTGTTGATACTGACACCTGATGAATATGGTTACTACGTGGAAAGTTATAGTTGTATGTGTGGTGAAAATAAGTTTACGCCATTGAGTAAGATTTAAAAAAGCAACAACACTGATTCGTAAGTCAAGAGGCAGGGCAATGGTAGAATTCCCTGCTTAATAAAGTAAGGCTTACAAGAAACAAGTGGTCGGAATTTGCTTATTATTCGTACAATTCTTTTCTGATATCTAAGTCTATCTGGGAGCAAAAGGATGTGATTTCCAGAATATTATTCCAAATCTCAGGCGGGAATGAGCATTCCCGAAATATATACAATGTGCACTATGAAGGCACACTGAAAGAAGTTTGAATGAATTTCAGAATGAACTTAATTTTGTGTTCAATTCATTTAAATGGATGTTCCATTAGAGGTATGACTGAATTGAGAGACAAGCACATGGTGTTATCTTAGCATCGGTCAGTTGCACATCATTGATTTTCAATGGAGTACACAATTATTTATTTAAAATGAAAAATTTTGTTGAAACTGTTTGCCCTTCGTTTACTGCTAATTTGTTTTTATGAAATAAATTTGAAACATCTAATATTGTACTTGTTTATGTGCCTTTCTTGCAAAGAATATTCATATAATCTGCAAAGAGAACTGTTCCATTTCCCATCGTCGAGAGTATATTGTTTACGTACAGTAAGACGAGAAAGAGACGTAAAATCAAATCCTGCGGGACTCCACGTACATCAGGCAATGAATTGGAAAGTGAGTATAGAGTATACTGTCACTTTCCAGTAAGGTATTTCTACTCTCTGAGATCCTTGTTTAAGAAATGAACAACCAATCCAGAGCAATTCCATTACTTCCTTACAAAGGAAATTTTCAAAAAAAATATGATAAGTCTATATCCTTGTATATTCTACATATTATATTTGGAACTCAATAGAAATGTTTGTACGAAGTCAATTCTTTTAACGTAAATACATATTCAATAACCAAAACCTGCATACGGCGTTTCATATAGGAAGATACATTATCACCTAAACAATGAGAATTCTCAGAACATGCTGTGTCGTGGCATAGGAATTGTAACTCAATTTTGAGTGAACTACGACAATATTAAAAAAAATTTCTCGAAAATGGCTCCAATTTTTTTTCATAAGCTTTTTGTCCCCATAATTCCTGACTAATATGATATTAACGCCATACTTTTCATTTTTCCAAAATTACGGAAACGATTTTTTAGGCATCTGTTACGACGTTAATATTTACAATAGGGACGGTTTTTATATAATTATTGCATTGATAAGTATACATGCTTCAAATGATTATTTTTGAAAAATGATTTCATCTGATTTTCTCAAAAACTCGAGTGTTTTCGGTTAAATTGATCACTTAGCGCCTTCTCAGAAACGCTTAATAGGCATTCTCTCACAAATGACACCAAATTTTTCAATAAAACTTTACATACAGGACCACGTTTTACTCATCTTAAAGTCATGTTTCAAATGTATTATAACGGAACCCAAAAATTAGAAAATGTGAAAAAAAAAAACATTCAAGTGCAGCCGCTGGGAAGAGTTTGCGGCAAAACTGAAAAGCTAAACCAGACTAAAAATATTATGAAACTATCTAGTACGAAAAAATCTATGCAATTTTGCAATACCTCTAGCTTTTAATGCGTAGTGTTTTTAAAGAAAACATATTTTCTTCTAAAGCCCATAATACCCCTGCGATTAAGAAAGTACTGAAAGGGGACTTAAATGAAATATTTTTAAACTAAAGAATTTTTAACTATTCAGCAAGAAAAAAAACTGGTATCAATTCATAAAACCTTTCCACCTTTCTATGAAACACTTTCAAAATTTGATAATAACATCACCGTTCTACAGTGACTGCTGTAAAAAGACGTTAAATTTCAAAATTAGTTCGTGAAAATGTGCGCGCATATGCAGGAAAAAGCTCCGTTCAGTTTCATACAGTCCAAAGCGGGGATTGCAATTTTTCCAAAGTAAACAAATCGCCTGTGCAATTTGCGAGCTGCTGCTTAGAAGTCCGGTGTGGAAGGGTGTGTCCCGTAACGAGCGCGCCGTGCGGGCGGCGCAGAAGCGTCAACTGAACAAACCTCGCGCAATATGCATGAGAGGGGCCGCGTCACGAGCTCATCCACACGCGAGCGACCGCCGGCGACGGCATGCGCCGCGGAGCGCCTCGCCGCCCGGCGCCGCCGCTTCGGCGAAATGGGCGCCGAGTTCTCGGTGCGCCCCGCGTGGCAGCCCCGGCGCCGACGGCCCACGCGGCCCGGCCCCCGCCCGCCGCCCTTGCTCGCGACGGGGTAGACAAAAGCCCCCGCGCCCTCCCGTCGGCGTCCACCGCCTAAGTGTCGCGACGGGGTAGACACAAAGCTATGTAGTGCTGCAGGGAAAACCCAAAATGTAGTGCTGCAAGGGAGAACGGCCGCCCGCCGCCCCGTCCCGTCCGCATCCTCGCTCCTTGCACTTGCTCGCGACGGGGTAGACACAAAGCTATGTAGTGCTGCAAGGGAGAACGGCCGCCCGCCGCCCCGTCCCGTCCGCATCCTCGCTCCTTGCACTTGCTCGCGACGGGGTAGACACAAAGCTATGTAGTGCTGCAAGGGAAAACGGCCACCCGCCGCCCCGTCCCGTCCTCATCCTCGCTCCTTGCACTTGCTCGCGACGGGATAGACACAAAGCTATGTCGGAAAACGACTAATGACCGAAGCTTCTCGGGAGATGGTGATCTTCCCCCGCTGGATGGTGAGATCCGGCGCCGACCTATCGTCGGCTAGTGGGATTTCCCTCCAACAAGGACTCTCCCACCAGCGGTGCACCACCCCAGCCGGGGCAAGCTCTAAGTTCCCGTCGGATCTTCCGGAATATGTGGTAGTGTAGTGCTTGTTAGTGTAAATGTGTGTGTAAGAGGAGAGGTTAGGACAAGGAAGAGCAAGGACAGATCGCGCGCGGTCCGTGGCCCGTTTGGTAGGGTACTGCTCCGGCATTCGCCTGGTGTTGATCGGAGAAACCCCGGAAAACTACCGATCAGAGCAGCCGGCCGCCAGAATTCTACACCAGGCAGCGACTGATTTCGACGTAGCTGAAAAGCTCGTGTCGAAAATCCTGTCGCCGATGGGAGTGGGAACCTAGGACCTCCCTGTCAGAGGCGCTGCAGTGACATCAGTTGCACTGAGCTACCGCTACTGGTCGCTCACACGAGGGGAGGGGGCGCAGAGCGAAGTGCGAAGGGGTCCCCCCCCCCCCGCAGAGCGCACCGCCCGCCCACAAGGACGTCGCTAATTGCCCTGCGGCTAACGAACACAGGAGCGAGCGAGGGCGTGGGGGCTGGGCGTCCCTCGCCGGCGGCCATGCTGCCCACGCACCACAGAGCTCACTGGCTGAGGTGGAGGGCTGCATTTGTATACAGAAATACCCTACGATGTACGCAAGCATTTGTGAATAAAAACGTCGAAAATATTAACAACTCTTCCTATCACTGTTTCTCATAATTTTTCTTACTGAATATTCATACTCTTTGACATTTTACTGTTAATATACCGCTCAAAGAGATTTCGAAGAATAGTATTAACTAGTTTCCACAATGCAGCAAAATACGTTTAATAGTTAGCATTAGAACACAATTGAACACGTTTGCAACACAATTTCGACAATCCTGTAGCATACCCCTTATGAGTTACGTAAAACTCGAAACAATCTGATTTTCGCTTAAAATATCAGGCATAATTCAGTTCCTGGAATTCGATAATAAATCAATTATGTAGATATGCACATTACAAAATTAACAATTAAACATTAAATATATTACATGAATACGAATAACGATACACGTTTTCAAGCAAAATTTTGCCCAATAATAATCAGTTTTCCTAAATATGTTTTTTATTAAGAAAATAGGGAAGATATGCATCATAATATCATGTTGTTTAACTGGTCATTTAAGGTCGCATCAACATCTAGGCCATTAGCGACCACTATGGGTGTTAACAGTATGGTAACTATGATGATGAAACGATATTCTGATGATAATGGGTGAAAGGACGATCACAAATACAAACATGCCTGAGGCGGGACTCGAAACCGCGACCCTTCGGTCCGAGATCACTACGACATACATTGCCTTAACGATCTCGGCCACCGGGCCGACATAATAACATGTTTATTAAATTGAAAAATGGCTGTTTCAAATACACACCAAGAGAACAAACTTTCTGTAGGTTGATAAATTGATTGAGTTTTTCATGTTTACGGGCGCGTCAACTGCTCTGGTCATTAGTCCCGTTAGTGTAGTGCATGTTTTTTCTTGGGAGATGGTGGTGATCTTCCCCCGCTGGATGGCGAGATCCCGCGCCGACCTACCGTCGGCTAGTAGGGTTTCCCCCTAACCAGGACTCTCCCACCAGTGGGGAACCGCCCGAGCCGGGACAAGCTCTAAGTTCCCGACCGGTCTCCCGGGATATGTGGTAGTGTAGTGCATGTTAGTGTAAATGTGTGTGTGTAAGGGGATAGGATAGGAGAAGGAATGGGAAGGACAGATCGCGCGCGGTCCGTGGCCCGTTTGATAGGATCCGGCATTCGCCTGGTGTTGATGGGAGAAACCACGGCAAACTACCGATCAGAGCAGCCGGACACTAGAATTCCCCTCCAGACAGCGAGTGAATTCGACCTATCTGAAAAGCTAGTGTCGAAAATCTTTCCGTCGTGGGGAGTGGGAACCTAGGACCTCCCGGTCAGAGGCGCTGCAGTAACATCAGTTGATGCACTAAGCTCCCGCTCCCGGTGTGTCTGTGTGGAAAACTTGTTTTAGCGAAGAGATCCGACCCCTCGTGATGTATCTGGGGTCGGTGCACCATAGTTGGGCGCAGCAGGAGACAGAGATGGGCCGACGGAAACGGAGGCGGTGACATGCCAAATTTGGCGATAAATGACCAGGGGTGCTTGAAAAGCAACAGAAGGAGATAGAACGCGAGAACGCGAGTGGGCAAGAAACTGTGACAGTCGCGGGGGCAGTTCGGAGGACGCAGGGGGACCTTGGACGACAGAGTGAGGCGCAGTGACGAGAAACAACTTGGCGAGCGTTGGCGCCACGCTGTCCCCCCAGACAGGGTTTTCCGATGAGCCGCTCTCACACGAACTAAAAATACCTCCCCGCTCTGCGAGGAGACAGGAAGACGTCACTCAAGAAAATACCTTTGTTCTCACTCGTTTTCCGTTCATTATTCCGGTGAGGCCTTTGTTATCATACATTAGCTCACTTTTCACAAGTGAACGACCTTCAAGGAGTTCATAACAAATAAATACTTTGTTAGGTGTGCAGTTAAAACGAAGGTTTGCTGACCTCAGCAAAAAATCATTAAGAGCATTTTAGAGGAAGATTTGAAATGTTCTAGATATTCCTTGCCCAGAGTAATATATCATATAACTAACAATCCCCAAGAAACTAAGAAATATTTATGTAGGTAATAGAACTAACTCTCATGAAATGATGTTTGCTTACATCTAAGATTTCCTTCAGCTTCAGAGAATAAGTATTTCACATTTTATTCACATTTTTAAGTAAATGATTTAAGAAGAAAATAAAAATATTACGAAAACGGCAATCTCTTACATTAAAAATTTTTTTTTTTTTTAAGGAAAAAAAAAATTTTATTTTTTTAAATTAATTTATGAAAAATATAAAATTCAATGGTTCTCAAAGGAATCATATTTATACCTGCTATACTGTACTATAGCCGTAGGCTCAAAGCCATACTGGCTCATAGCAACAATCGCTGCGTAAATATATTCTGCGATATTTTAAAATTTCTAATAAAACAATTATATAAAATGCAATTAATATACTTAAAGATTTATGGTAGAAAACGTCCCAGCAGTCAGAACGGTCAGCGCATATCTCATTTGTTGGAAAAGTTGTTAATATGGCTGCCATAATTTTTTAATGAACTACTTGCTCATAGAAACATTTACAAAATGCTCATTCACCGTTGTGGTATCAAATGTCAAGTCAAAAGAATTGTCAAGTCAAAAAATTAGAAATACGTCACACATAAAGTCTCCACTGCAAAATATTTTTTTTTCAGTCACTGGGAACCTAGTATAAATCTGGATCTTGACTTTTGATAATGTAATATATCCGAAAAAGTCTATACAGAGAGAGTATTTATGCTTTGCATAAAAATAAAAAAACAGCGTTTACAAATCCCCCGCCCTCTTTCTTTATATTTTTCATTAAATATCGCCATTTTTGCGTCTTTTTTATCTGAACTAAAAGTTAAGACTTTGATCTTCAAAATAAATGAAGTGAACAGTGTCTGTAGTTCCCTAACGTTTCATTCGCTCTTTGAATTTTGTAGAGAAAACTACATCTCTGTCATGGGCTCTTTACTATTGATGTAACTCCTGCTCTAATAGTTTTCCTATCATAACTGGACTCAGAGGCACTTATCACTCTTCTCAAGAAAATAAATAAATACTTTGAATAATTTGTACTTCTGAACAGTCTCCCACAGAATATTTAGAGGAACATTTTAGAGGTACTTGCGAAGATTAACGTTAGTCCGCAGAAATCTCTCTCATCGTCAAGTTTCAGCAAGGAGATATAAATTATCTACGTACGATCGTAGAACTAAAACGCTTGTTATTCAATACCTAAATATTATTTCTCCAACCTGTTTCTTGTAGTTCAAAGCAATTCAGTTTTAACTTTAAAACACTCCAATTATCTCTAAAATATTGATAAATAAAATGTTGCATCATATACACCTGTTTTAAATTGATTATAATTTATTTTTTCTGTTCACAAATATTGAAAATTCTCTCTCATTATAAGCAAGGGATACGTCACTATAGCACTTCGTACCACGGCGAATGTCAATAAAAAATACCTTGGAGATTACTATACCAAAATTTCCAAAAATCAGGTGTAGTGATCAGCGGAAGCCCCTCTGATAACGGAACCTGCACCTCGTGTCCTTTCCAATGCCTTATTCTTTATTCGTCGCAGGGTTTTTTTAAAATAAAATTTTAATCCAATTAGGTGCACTAAAAGTTTTATAGCTTTATGACCCGATTTTTGTATGCGCCAAGGATTGATGAAGAGTTAGGGGGTTGGGAGGCGCATAACAGAATTATTTCGGGGATGCTAGATGTGTTGGCCGTGGACGGAACCAACCGAGCAACACCGCCACTGCAATGAAATTCTCTGGCCGACATTTTACAGCAATATCACGCCTCGGAATGCTGCACTGGTGTATTGAGTCGAATAAGGACGTCACTACATCTCTTGATAATATCGGGAAAACGATTTTAGATCTTCTTTTCCTCCTAACATCGATCTTGTATAGTTTTCTATCATGAAATCGTGCTTAAGTTTTCAGTGTTTGTTCAGTTACAAATGAAGGATTTAGGCGACTAATGAAGCAAGAAAATGGCTCGACAATAGAGTCGTTTCATGCATGTCTACAACAGCTGTGATTATTTAAAAGGAAAAGTAAGGAAACCTGGTCGTCTGACCCGCTTTCGTGAATTCCTTTGCGTGCCGTCATTCTTCCCGGGTTCTGGTCACGTACGTTTTACCGCCCTATATATTTTCATTTAACTATCCTCTTTGGCAAAGGAATGAAGTTGACATGCGAACGTATTAAGATAACTGTAAAATACCTCCGAAAGTTACTAGATAAACATAAGAATGTGTTAAAAGTGGACAAACCAATTACATTAACATTAATTTGCTTGTTTCTTGGATGAAGTTAAATTCCATAACTAATTTTCAATGATATTACGCCTTGACTCAAATCTAGATAGAATAAAGTTTATAAAAATTATTGTGATTTGACCACATCTGTATGAAATATTGCAATTTTATCACTTTTTGTTATTTACGTTAGTAAACACGCACTTAGCCCCTTAGCAACCAACCATCTAAATACTGCTTTAAGAGCGCGTCCATAGCAACGGCCGCTAAAATATTTTTAATGGACTCTCGATCATTTTAGCGGCCGTTGCTATGAACACTATGGACTCTCGGGTTTAGATTCTGCTTGCATTAGTAGAAAAAACATTCAACTGCTGATCACAAACAAAGCATCCAGTACCACCAACCCTTGCTACAGAAAATCAAGAGTAATGACAATTCTGAACTCGCGAAAGTGATAAAAGTTTATTTTTAATAAGCGATAAACTAAAATAACAAAAATCATTGTATGTAACTCCTCCTCTATTAGTCTTTAAGGACTTAGCCGGAAGGTTAAGTCCTCGGCTTCGCTATCGCTCCGCCTCGCAGTTGACCTTCCGGCTGCGTCCTTAAAGACTCGTTTAGAGGACTCGTGACATAAATATCTATAATTTGGAGATACAAAGATTTTTAACAGAACTGAAGTTCTTTAGCTGTGGATTATGTTCAAGTATAACCTTGCAATGGAATGAATGATATATTCCTAAATGTTTAACGGAAGTTATTGTTCTTTGCTATGAAAGTATTCCACAATTGTGATGATGTTTGACCATGTGGCAGGCCCATTTGTTCGTGATACTGTGCGCCTGCCGAAGCATCCGACCACATTGTGCAGGCCATCGGCACGTAAACAAGCCCTACTGGAGGTGGAGGGGTCGCGTTGCCAGGCGCGAGTCGGCCGTTGACCGTCCCATCGCGGCGTCCAACAGGAGACCGCGCGCACGCAAAGGGCAGGAATCGAACGCGGGAGCGGCAGCGCGCGCCCACGCTCGCCAACGCCCACCCACGCCCGTCCCCGCATCCCTCGCCCCACCACACCAACCACGCCACGCCACGGCACGTACTCCCTCCCCACCGGGAGCGGTTGCTCAGTGCATCAACTGATGCCACTGCAGCGCCTCTGACCGGGAGGTCCTACGTTCCCACTCCCCACAGCGGCAGGATTTTCGACACTAGCTTTTCAGCTAGGTCGAATCCAGTCGATGTCTGGAGGAGAATTCTAGCGGCCGGCTGCTCTGATCGGTAGTTTTCCGTGGTTTCTCCGATCAACGCCAGGCGAATACCGGAGTAACACCCTACCAAACGGGCCACGGACCGCGCGCGATCTTCCTTCCTCTTCCTTGTCCTATCCTCTCCTTACACACACACACACACACACACACACACACACACACACACACACACACTAACATGCACTACACTACCACATATTCCGGGACACTGGTCGGGAGTTCAGAGCTTGTCCCGGCTGGGGCGGTGCCCGCTGGTGGGAGAGTCCTGGTTAGGGAAACCCCCTAGCCGACGGTAGGTCGGTGCCGGATCTCGCCATCCAGCGAGGGGAATCACCGCCATCTTCCGAAAAAAACATGCACTACACTAACGGGACTAATGACTGAAGCAGTTGACGCGCCCGGAAACACGAAAAAATCAATCAATCAATCAAACTGCCTCCCCGGTCACGGCCGCGGAATCGGCAACAAAACATCGATGGTGCCAAACTTTGAAAGTCAAAATTAAAACATATTGATAAACTTCAGATTACACTAAATAAATTTCTTAGAAGATTAGTTAATGCACCAAGGTTTGTAAGTAATAATCGTATTCATAGAGAATTAAAGCTAGAGCTCATTCACGGATATATGAATGTGCCCGTGCGCAGCAGAATTGTAACTTAGGAACAATTATAGACAACCTTGCAGAATCAAAACACGTCCTGTAAAGACATTTTTCAACCTCCATACCTTTCGTTTCTATTGGAAAGTAAATGAAAATTAACAAAAGTTAAAAATAAAATGCTTTTCTAAAGTCACTGCTTTTGAATTATCTTGATCTTATTTTTATATAATGATATAATTGCTTTAGACCCTAAGAGGGCAAAGCACTAGGTGATCGTATGTCATGTTAATAAAAACATGTGAAACCCCCTTGAAAGATAAAATGTCAATCAGTCATAATTGTTTTAATACAAAAATTAAATCGTGGATGTTAACAATACATCGACCAAAATATATCAATGTTTTTAAAAGTTGTTGCTTTAAAGTTGTTTTAGTAACTTTTAAAGTTCACTTCGTGGGCAATAAAATTAAATGTGACCGTTGCAGAGTTTTTGAATTTTTAATTAAAATTGAACTGGAAACAAAGTTAAAAAAGTCTTTCCAAGGGCAAAATCCGAGGAAAATCCAAAGAAATAAAGAGTATCAGGATCATCTCGGACGAGGGATAGTCTGCCCGATGAAGGTAATGCAAACCGCATTCATGTACTCCAAACACTTAAACAGACAGTGGTATTATCAGTTATTATTTCATTTTTTTACTTTAAAAAAAGTGTGATACAGGAATTTTTCGCTCATTACCAAAATATCGAATTGAAGTCGATGTTCAAAAAACATCGACTTTAATTCAATATTTTTATAGAAAAATCGATGTTTTGAAAATGTCGGTATGGATATCGCAACCATTTGCTCCGAACATCTAAACAGACAGTGGGACTATCAGTTATTATTTCATTTTTTTTACCTTTAAAAACGTGATATGGGAATTTTTCGTTCACGACCAAAATGTCGAATTGAAGTCAATGTTCAAGAAACATCGATTTCAATTGAATATTTTTTAGAACAATCGATATTTTGAAAATGTCGACATCGATGTCGCAACCCTAACCGCGACCCCGACCACCCGGACCAACCTCCTGGCCGCGCAAAACATTGGTTAGACATTCCTGGCGTGGGCGTGTGCCTCTTTGTGTCAGTCCACATCTGCTTTTTTGATCCTCCTTCTCCTTTGTCCCATTCTCTTATTTCCTCATTTTAAATTCAATTGTCGCAACCATACCAGCTTCTGGGTTTGTGCTACCGACTAACTACCCTCTTTGCTTCCCATTCTCTACTTTTTAATTCTCGAACCACAAATGTCATCGATTCTGTCCCCTGCCGAAAGCCCATCGCCTACCACCCACCATCCGTAGCCACTGCGACACTATCGACAGCTTTACACTCCGAGCGAGGCCCGCCGGTCTCGACGGGAGTCCGGCACAAAGTAAACATTATGGGCAGAGAACGGCAGGGGCTATAGGGGTAGAATAATTTTGTTCCTGCAGAGAGACACCACAGAAACTGTTGTAAATAAGTATTTTATGGCTCTAGGGTGTGGAAGAGCGACGAAAAAAGGAGAAAAGGGGGAAAATGTATTCACGGCTTCTATTACGGATAATGCTGAGGATTGGGAAATGTTCTACCGTTTTAGATATGGTGAAAGGACAATATGGCATCTATAACATCAATCGAATATAACCAACATTGAAATTCGAATAATTTAAAAACCTAAAATATTTAAATAATGATACTGTTCAATTATTACGTTAACCAACAGACTGCGGAAGTAACGTTATATATTTACTCATACAGAGTTAAAAGTCAAGTCGTGATCAATAACGAATATGAGGTTTGTAATTAGTAAGCTAGGCAATTTTGCTTACTTCTTTCCGTCAATGGAAAATCCAATCTTTTATTGCGAATTATATAGGGCATATGAACGTCTATTTCACTAATTACAAACTATTTTGTATTTAAATGCCTAATTTGCCTATTTTGTATTTAAATGTCTAAACGTTGCCTTTTCTCCTATTTACTGATCTAAATTAAATTATACTTTTATCTAAACTAATAATCTAAACTAAATTATAATTTTTCGTTATTATCCTGCAGTGTACAGAGAAATCGAATAACTATCGATAAATCTATATTGCGTTTTATTACTATCACAGTGCGAATATTTTACGTTACGAATGCCCTGCAAAATCGCTGGTGGTAATCGAGTTATGTGCATGCATTTCTGTGTATTTAGTGAGTTGAGAGTATGACGAAGCGATCGTGAGCATGTGCATAATTAATTCCGCAGTTATATTTTTCATTCGAGTGAAGAAATGCCGAACCCAAACCCTTCAAAAGCATTAGTACTTTGAAAATGGATCTCTGGTTATTCCAACTTTTTAAATATGGCAAAGATATACATTGCCAGGCACGTTCCAAAGAAGTAAGAAAATGCAATGTATTTTACGCACTTACTACTTTCTCGCATTTACTTCATAAGACGAGAAAGTTAGTTATTGTGTGCCGTAAAACGGCACATTTTCCACAGAAAAACTCTTATTGCCTGGTCCTGGTGACCAAAAAGTGGATAAATTTTGATTATATATATATATATATATATATATATATATATATATATATATATATATATATATATATATATATATTGACGCATAGTTCTTCTACACGTTATGTAGTCAGAATCTGTGGATACTTGATACAGAAAAATCGATTGACGGCAAAACGTCCGTCGGTCCCTTTGTCTGTCTGTGGGCAACGGTAATGCGAAAACCGTTGAGACAATTTTCTCCAAAATTGATATTCCACGACCGATTTAAAAGATATTCTGAGTTTGAGACGGATATTTTTATTTTTGAGGGGTACTTCATCTCCCTGAAAAACATTTTCGAAATTTTCTCAAAAATGTCTCCTTATTTCTGGATTAAACTTTGTCTTGGGTTAGCGAAAAGGACACATAAAATAATGTTTTAGGTCTTTCCTTTAAGATATTCCTATGTATAAATTATAGAAAATTCCTATATAAAATAGGATATTCCTGATTTTTCGAAAATTCCAAAAGTTCAAACTTTTTTGGAGTCATCCTACGGCTATAACATTCAAGATAACGATTCGAGTTCATTTAAATCGATCAAGTAATATCGATTTTGAAGAAAATCGGATGAACGGTTTTGGCGCTAGCTTTGATCACAGATAGACGGGCTGACAGATGCTTTGCCGTCAATCAATTTTTCGGTATCAACAATCCCCACGACATGAATTCTGACTAGATAAAATTTTATATGAAGTAATTTACTATATATAGGAACAAGATTTATCCACTTTTTCATTACCAGGGCCCGCCAAGAGGTTTCCTATCGAAAAAACGCCGTTTTCCCCGTAGCATTACAATACATTCTCGATATTGTGAAAGCAATAGACAAGAAAGTAAAAATTGTTTTTTTATGACACGACACATTTCATGTTTACCTCATAATCATGATTTTCTCGATTCAGATAATTTACGCTGCATACATCTAGTTCTGTATCGAAGGCAATAAGCCATAACGCTCAAGGAAAAAATTAATATTATTACATTCACAATATAAGGAATTTTCATCATTCTTGGCATTAAATTGAGGACATTGATCTGTTCATCGGCTTAAATATGTATCGGATTAATTGTTCAGCTACAAACTACACTGTTATAATTTAATTTAACTTTTAAATTGGTAAATCTATAAATAGAAGGGAATGTGCGTACCCAGGCGCAAAAACTACTCGACCCATTTCGCTGAAATTTTCAAACTTAGTTATTATACATAATGGGAGTATTTAAAGAGAGGTTTGAATTAAATCGGATATATTGGTTCTTTGTTGATGATGTTTTATTAGTTAATGGCAACTCAGTCAACCCAGAACTCGACGCAAACCCCCCGCATGTCAAGTATTAAGCACGTCTTCACCGAATACATGTATTCTGCCCCTGGGATTGTGAAATATCGGCCGGAATTTTTACTTGAATCTCGGACAAGTAAATCAAATTTCTCCAGAATAGTGTCATAGCGAACGCATGACGATTTGGGAGAGAACGTTTTAACGATAAGATATTTGACAACCATGTCCACATCGGGACATTGAACAAACCCATATTTGCGAGAAAGCCTTTCATCTATTAGAATTTTTCAAAGCGTAGCGTAAACGTGGTTAATAATCTAGTAGTGTGTGATATTTAATACATTGCAATTGCCGGGTCCACTAGTATTTTATAAAAATAAAGCGATTTCACATATTTAAATATGTTATAAGCCGTTCATTCAATGAACAGAACACTATTAAAATAAGCATACTTTGCAAGGTTTTTGTAAATAATGTGAAGATTTTATCTAAATAATTTTCAATAGTTAAGTGGTCAATGTAAAATGAAAATCTTAATGTAATACAATTTAATTGTTAAGATGTTAACGAATGAATAATTATTAATTAATAAATTTCTATTAAATGCCGATACGATAGCCGAGATTGCTAGGATAGGAGTGTCGTGGCGACCCCGGACCGAAGGATTGTGGTTTCGAATCCCGCCTCGGGCATGGTTGTGTGTGTTGTCCATGTGTAATGTTCTCGTGTGCGCTCCTGTGGTTGGCGTGACGAAGGGCATCCGGCCGTAAAATCATCGCCAAATCAGTATAAAGATGGAGTGTACGGAAAATTAATAAAAAAGAGCCCTTCCAATTAGACTCTTTAGAAGCGGGGAAGGCAAAAATGAAAAAATAAATAAATAAATAAATTTTCATTAAACATGGAATTTTTATTATTATATACATACGTGTACATAAAGTTAAAATCAATTATTTTTTTTAAAAATTGTTTTTAGCGCATATTTTTCATATCATATTTCGCTGGAAATCTAGTTTCCGAATTGGATCTTCTTGTTTGACCGAAAAGCTTGACCATTTTTCTCTCGATTTCAGTTTCTTAATTGACTTGCAGAAATTGAGCCATGTTATTTGTTTGAGACGAAATATAAGTAGAAAGTTCTTGCTTCAGCTCCAAAAGGACATAATTTTCTTAAAAATCTAACCGTTTCTCGAAAAGTGTAATAGGTGAAGATTCTAAGTTTGGATTTAGAGTCTAAGGATCTAAATAATAACGACTGCGTTTGACAACTGAGTTTTAACTATTGTCAACATGATAACAATAAAAATGGACGTTAATGGTACATCCTGAATTGTTTCACTGCAAAAAGTTTGAAATAAGTCGAAAGAATTATAACAGAAGAGACAGAAGTGCGAATCATAAAAAGCGCTAAAATAGACTAACTCGTGAGTCTGTTAAATTCACGTGCGGCGATTAAAGCAGTAAATTAATTTAAAACGATTACATGGCCAATGACGGTTTCACGACAACGCGACACGCAAATGTAATTCTCATTTCGACTTGACAGTACCTATATACAACATAATAATAGGCTAGCACACCGCAATCAGAAAGTATTTTCGTTCCGTCTACACAGAACTTCAATTGACATCGTCCGCAATAATATGTTCAGTTTCATTTCGATTATTTTGTCATTGACGGTAATTTAAAACTGTTACAGTAGCCATTTAATTATTTTCATGGAGCACTTGAAAGATTGTGTAATCACCCGACTCATTATGAACAATAATAATTCACATTTTAATAGATACACAACAATTCATTCACAGCGAAATAAATGTAACTGTATGTAACTATTGTGTCATTACGTAAAATCCATCTTAAAAACCTTTCATAAAAATATTATCTATAATTCGTTTAATTTAATACATGCATGGCACAATGAAACAACAAAATTGTTAATGCACTTTGATTTACAAATGCTTTCTAGCATGTGATACGATACATGTATTTGAAATCCTCTCACTGTGTGCGTTTTGTGAAATATTTTCAAACGTAATATATTACTACGGAATCATTACATATCTGACTTCGCAAAATTACTTAAAAACTACTCATGTTTTCGAAAAATTGAACATGATCTTATTTCAAAACCTATTTTAGATCAACAAATTTCATTAAGAGAAAAAATCAATCTTCTCTCTTGAAAACCCAAATTTTTGATATCAAAGACCCAGGAAACGTGGATTCTGTTCTCACAATGTGTGAGAGGAAGAAATTTACTACATATAGGAACAAGATGATACGCTTTTTTGTTACCAGGGTACAGCAATAAGAGATTTTCTGTCGAAAAATTGCAATTCTTACCTGCACTGGAGAAATTAAAGCATTTCAATACTTTCTCTATACTGCGTAAGCAGTAGGCGATAAAATAAAAATTTTCAATACGTTTTCAATACGCAGCACGTGAATAGCAAATATTTAATGTCGATCGGCCTCTTACTTTGAACCTTGCTATTGCATTTCAGCTCTTTTGAAAACAATGACACTCTGAGTATGCAAATTCAGTCGGAACGCGCAGTTTGAGAGTAGGTACAATAAGGAAGATATTAATTTTTCAGTCTGTTTCATAATTTTTGATTTTTCCCGACTTTCAGAAAAAACATTATCGTCTTTCACAAGACCAGATGCTGTATAGTTTTTTTGTTTTTTTTTGTTTTTTTTTTTTTGTTTTAATTTCTGCGCGCCTTTGAAGTTAGTTATAATAGTTTTTACTGTCACTGACATACTGGAATCCCAAATTAAGAGAATCTTTGGTGCTGGAAGATATTATCGGCCGCCGTGAATAATTTCTGTTTGAATGTGCCGACTCGCATTCATTTTATTGTTTTTGTCGCAACTTCTAGAGGTTTTTGGGTCGTGTATTACCATGTCGATTTGACCATCGACCAAACACGTTCAGCGACATTACCAACTCTTACGATTCCTGCTCATTGAAAGCAAAATTATCGCAGCTGTTGAACAAATGGGATGTGTTTCATCGCGTGTATTTCAGCTTGCCTACTCATTCATGGTACCTCATGTTGTACTACATCCCCTTTACGCTTCAGGAACTTCTCTATCTTGTTATTGTTGTGCCAGCTAGATTCAACATTTGTTTTCGTATAGTCAAATGGTTGACATTCTAGTATATAAGGAAGATGTTACAATACTTTGCAATCAAATGTCCAATTACATACTGTTTTTTTTTAAAATATTTTTATCCTCAACATGGTTTTTTATTTATTTATTTTATTTATTTTATTTATTTTATTTATTTTATTTATTTTACGTCAAAAAACAGTTAAAACTGCGTGTGACGTCATATGCAGTTTTAACTTTTTTTACGTAAAATAAATTTCAAAAAAAAAAAAAAAAAAACATGTTGAGGATACTGTATTACGTATTCTGTACTGCTGTAAAGTGTCATCCAATGCTCACAAATTCAGTTTCATTCAATCTGGTACACGGTGGAAAGATAAGGGTGCGTTACACCGGCGCACCGATTTTTGTTAGTTCTGCGCAACACCACTTTGCGTCACGAACCACGTCACCACAGCACGGCCACTTCGTTTGAATAGCCAGACCACATGCTGGCCGCCATGTCACATGGAGAGCGAGAAGTCGAGAAATATTTTGAAAGTGGCATAAAGTGACAATTTTCAACGGTAACCAAACAAAAATAACGCAATGAAGGTGTGAAAGATGCAGTATTTAAAATAAATGCTTCATACAATTCGCAATGACTTGTAAGAAGATAATAACTTTGTTATCTGGCTACATTTAAAATTCCCGCTAATATTGTGATGCAAACTGGTGCCTGAAGCTCATTGGTTGAAGTCGGCTACGATGTGCAAGTGCCCCTCCCCCTTCTCCTTGATCTGGTACAGCTACCGAAACAAACCACGCTTTCGTTTCATAAAATGGACTTACTATCACCAAATTACCCTTCAATACGTTTCATACCCACGCGCACCTTCGCTGCAGCAGCCCGCCCGGCTATCGACATGCAAATGTTATCCGCGTCGGCAGTTGTTCCCGTCCTAAACTCCCATCCTCCCCTCGCGCCCCTTTTTGCAAATTGAGTTCAATCTCCCACCTGCCTCCGCATCTTTGTTTCTCTGTTCCCTCGCACTCTCCTTCTCGTAGCAGCCAAACGGGAGCTTGCAAAATTTAGCCACTCTTTAAAATACACCTCCGGGCCATCTTTTTAAAAAGAGAAAGAAGGCGAAATAAAGGAGTTTTTTTTACATTATGCATTCAACAATAGGGAGCTAATCTCCATGGCCCGGCCGTAAAGACACGAAGCGAACAAGGCTGCAGGCCGCGGGTGTGTGCGGCCGAATATATAATGCTATCAAAAGGGCGCCGTCTTCCCCGGCGGAATATCACATTCGCCTGCGATTGGTATGGGCTAATAAAAGCCCCGCCCCGCCCCCGGCCCGCCCACCCGCGCCCGCGCCCGCGCGCTCCCAGCGCCCTCAAATATTGATGGAAGCACCGTAAAATACGGCCACAGTAAATTTGGCTGCGGAGGCGGCGGCGGCTACGGCGTAAAAATACCCTGGCGCGACCCTAAGCCTGCGTCCGCACATGGCAACTAGCACGCACGCGCCCTGCCGGCAGCTCACACACACACACACACACACACACACACACACACACAGAGTTGGCTGCCACGACCAGCATTCACTTCCTGCACTTTGTTGCGCAGGCAGGCCAGGGATGATTCACTCCAAAGTAGTAACGTGCGTCAGAAAATCTCTCCTCACCGAGCCGAATCAGGGCCTCCTATTCCAATCATCAGCTTCACAAAGAACTCAACTTAGAACGCATTGAACATCACATCACATACTTAGCCGCCAACTTTTATTATTATTTACCTCAAATCTCTTCCCTTGCAACCTTGAGACTCGCTAAAAACCCGAACCTTACCAGAATAAAAAAACAGATACCCCTATAATATATTCCTCAAAACCTTCCCCGAATTTGAACCAGAATAGAGGACCCAATAGGGCATCCTCAACCTTATGTTAGATTTAAGTCTTAGAAATAAGTTTTAAATATAAGTTAGTATGTAAGTCTATCAAACATATGTAAAGTTTATACTAAAACTGACCTATGTACAACCAACAAAATCAATAAAATGAAAAAAAAAAAGAAAAAGAAAAAAAGGGCCCCCTATTAAAAATTGCTTTTATGTTGATAGAAGGGATTTCCTCCCCCTTGTAAGATTATATTTAAGGTTAGAATATAAGTCTGTAAATACATAGGTATAGTTGTTTTTACTGAGCTATGTAAGTTTTTTCAAAAATTAAGAGATTTAAACAAAATGTTGATAGGAACCCGATCACTGAGAACAAGTGAATGGGACATCACTTCCAGCATTCACCTCATTGTGATTGTGGTGAGTATGCACATTACTTTTTCATTTAATACAAGCTGCCTTTCGTACCAAGATGATTTCTCTTGCTAGCACCCTCACCATCCACTAGTATCACTGGGGAGAAACTTTCCTGGAACACTATAGATGACCCTTACCTCGAAGGTGTGTTGTTAAAAGCAGAGCTGTGATGCCGAAATGCTCTCGTAGTGGGCCTTAGATTGGCTATGATGTTGAGTGTGTTTACTTCAAATTTTGCATTTCAACGCCTCCATCCATCAGTGTTGCTTCTTCATAGTTTTGCATACCGATACTGCGTTAGCACGTATACCTGCTAACGCAGTGTAGAGAAAGTATTGTAATAATGAGAAAAAATCGGCGATTTTTCGAGAGAAAAACATTATTTCGTTTTGGTAACGAAAAACTGGATAAATATTGTTTCTATATGTAGTAAATTACTTCCTTAAACTCTGTGTAATGAGAATTCATTTTTGGTGGATCTTTGATACCGAAAAATTGGATTATAGCAAAACAGCTGTCCGCCGTCCGTATGTCTGTCTTTGTATAGTGCCAGTGGCGGAACCGTAAACAAGATTTCCACCAAAATTGACGTTCCCCCATCAACGTGAATAATCTCGCCCCTTGAATTTGAAACGGATAATTTAATTTGGGGGGCACTTTACATAAAATCTCAACATTTTCAAAATTTTCCCCAAAATACTGCCGACTTTTCCTTTATTTTTTTCCACCGATAGAGCAAAACTACGCTTAAGAAAATGCCCAAGATCATATTTCCGTTGAACTCCTGGTATTTTTGAACATTGCAAAAGTTCAATATTGTTTGGGCATCTCCGTACAATTGCAACGATGAAGATATATTTTTTTCTTAATGAAATCTGTTCATCAAAACAGATCTTGAAATAAGGTCAAGTTCAATTTTTCGAAAATATGAACAGTTTTTGCGTAATTTTGCGTGAAACGTACGCAATTTTTAAACATTTATTTTCTCGAAAACGGTTCGAAGTTTTTTAATGTCTTTTATACTATTACGATTAATCTCATGACAGTTTAGTAAGTTCACTTGTACCAACACTGCGGAGCACAAGGCGACGTGTTACGACTCGAGCGTCAGGATCAGTGGATTTCCCCAATGGATTTTTTTTGGGGGGGGGGATTAATGGGCAGTTGGGGAGGTTTACTTATTTTCGGAGAAAGTTTAGAGTATTCGTAGTTATATAATAAAAATGGTATGCACTTAAAAATATACTGACAAACTCTATTGGAACAATATTAAGCACACCTCTCCATTCACAATCGTTACTGTATCGAATCTTGAAAAGTAAAATTACGTTTCATATTATTTAAACATTTAAATCTCTTTAAATTCCATTTAATTGAGCTGAATGTTAATTAGTTTTTTGTATTTGTTTTGTGTTGTGGATAGTGTATAATAAAATTTAATAAATTTGACAAATAAAGTAATTTATAAAATTACTATTTGCTAAATGTACTAAGTAACTCAAAAAGAAGTAGTAAAACTCTGGGGGATTATTTCATAATCTAGGAGGAACATGACATCATGTTTGTGGAATACAAACATTACTGTCTGGCAACACTGATCAAGCGTTCTAGTGGTTGGGAGGTCGCGAATTTAACACCGGCAAAGGTCCGGAAATATGCCAGATGTGTTTAGCATCGGTGAGTTTGTGGCCGAAATCGAATTCGAAGTCCGACTGTTCTACTCAGTGGTTCCCCTAATCTGTTCCAGGCGAAGGACGGACCAGCACTTCACATCACGAGTCGAGAACCTCTCGCAATAATTCTCTTATCATCAACAACACTCCAGACGGTGGCGCCTGAGGGGCTTGTTCCTGTTCTAAGCCACCCTGTCGACGTATCCGGCATGCTCCAACGATGAGGCCTTGTACATTCTGCCTCAAATTTACCAAAATATAAAATAAAATAAAATTCAATTGCTTATAAATAATCACTCCTTCCTTGGAACCAAATAAACCGTTAAAGATTAGTCCAATTTTCTTTTCTTTTTAACGTTGGTAAGGGGTAATACTTTTCGCTACTTATATTTTTAGTTTCATAAATGCGTGTCCTTGATGAATCTCAACTATTCCGAGGAATACTAATGTAAACACAACCCCAAGTTTTGATGAGTACATATGAATCATCGAATCTCATATTCTCACATTCTTTGATATACTCTTGTGTTTTCATTTTCATTATTGAATGAAGAAAACCTAGTGCTGCTACAGAATGGCACAGACTTTCTCGTAGTAAATTTTTCTCATTTCCTTGGTGTGGATTGGCTTTACAGTCTTGCCCCTTCCTCTTGTCAGCTGCCATCTACCACCGACAAGTATTTTTTTTTTAACTTTTCTCAATTTTTTGATTTCCTAATGCTAGAATTGACATATTACTTTAAGAACATTAAGGCAGTGTAAAAACTCATCCTAAATAGCAATTTTCATTGAAAAACTTAGAGCTATTTTTCAAAAAAATGACATTTAAGTGTTACTGTAAGTGTACTGTTCGAAAAACCTAATTTGAAGTCATTTGCCCACTTTCAGTCACATATGCAATAATGTATACAAATCGACGGAAATGTGCATATTAACGGCGTGAGAGATATTTCAAAAAATTACATTTGTGTCATTTTAAAGAAATCAAAAGAATACCTCAAAATGAACTTTACGTCATTTGAAACAATGTAATTAGCACTTCCTGTTGGAAAAGATTGAAGAAAAAATTTGCTGAGCTTGTCTGAGAAAGCGGACTTTTGAGCTCATTTTTACCGAAAATTGTTGAGTTTTTGAGAAACTTTATATGATATTATTTAAAGCACATATACTCATAAATATATAAGTGGAGAAATCGCCTCTAATCTAAATATTAACAACGTGAGAGAACAAGTGAAAAAAAATTAAATTTTTGCAATACCCAACCTACCACATTTTGTAATACTACACCTGTTAAAAATGTAAAGAAAACATTTGAAGCCCTTTTTGAAAAACAATTGTTTTAGTATTTTTTAAATTTCAAATTTTGTACGCACTTTTCAAGAAAAACTACTAAAATTTTCAAAAAATCTATATGATCTTAATGGAACAACTATTTATGGACAACAACGTTTATTTGAAGGAAAAATCGTCGAAAAAATTCAAACATTTGCAATTTTCGAAACTTCAGAGTTAACCGTGAAAATTGGACGTATTCTGCCTTTATAAGTGTATTTTACTCTATTTTTACAAAAAAAATTAAAAATTAAAAAAATTGGAGCCGCTTTTTAGAAAATTTTTAAGAATGTGTTTCAAAATGGCAAAGCTTCAACTAGAGCAAAGATGGACAGGTGTTTATTCAATTTGGAAAAAATCCTATGCTTGGTTTAGGCTAACACGAGTTAGAGATTTTTTTTCATTTAATTTAGCAACTGATGTATCCACTGTTAGGTGGTTGTTTTTATTAATTGTGGACTTCAAAACAATACGTGGGACTATACACAAAAAGTAAGACAAGGTCAGAAACGCGAATTGAATTTTATAATATCATGACAGTTCCCATGTTACTCTACGGAAACGAATGTTAGGTACCAACACAAAAATTATTAACAAGTATACAAAGTAGTGAAAGAGGAATAGAAGTGAATTAGGTGAAGAATAAAAGGATACAAAAGAATAAGAAATGAAGAAATAAGAAAAGAACTACAAGTGACAGCAATTAAAACTAGAATGCAATGCTAATGCGTCTGGTGTACACACAGAGACGTGTTTTGTGACAGAGTGAGTGTACCTGGGTGCCGAGCAAAGAGGGTTCTCCTTTTTTAAATTAAAAAAAAAACAGATAAGATCGCTAGTGTATGTAGAGAGAATGAGTGATAATAGGTTTCTAATGGCAGCTTTGTATTCTACACCAAGGGGATAAAGAGACATAGGAAGACCAAGGAATAGATTAAGAGAAACTATGGAGAAGAAGAAGAAGAAGAAGAAGAAGAAGAAGAAGAAGAAGAAGAAGAAGAAGAAGAAGGTCTTGATTTTGTTTCGCCTGTCCTGTCCGAAGCCCGAGCGCCTTGTGGAAGCCCAGGAGGCCGGTGTCGCGCACGCGTTTGCGTTCTTTTCACGAAGAGCTCCCCCCCCCCGCCACGCCCCACCCCCTGCTCCGCCACGCCCCGCCACACCCCGCCACGCCCCGCGCCGCCCCGCCACGCCTCGCGCGCCGCGGGGGAAATAAAGCCGCGTTATATATCCTCCTGCATTTCAAGTCCATAACACCGCGTAAAATTCGTACGTTGTATCGCATTTGCCTATAAAGACATACTTTGTACATAAATATTGTTTTATTTCTAGCTATAAAACGAGGCGGTTGCGAGCTCGCGGCGGAAAAAGCGAAAAGGAGCGCGCGAAGAGGGACGCGGTTGTGTGCGGGCGGAGTTTCTGCGCGGACGGGGGCAGCCACAGGGGACACACGGACGCCCGAACGCCCGCGTCTGGTGTACACACAGAGACGTGTTTTGTGAAAGACTGAGTGTACCCGGGTGCCCAGCAAAGGGGGTTCTCCTTTTTTAAATAAAAAAACCAACGAAAAGCGAACAAAAAGGCACGCCTCCGAGCAAGGTCCCGGCGCCGCGCGGTTGTCGTGGCTTGGGAGCCAATGAGAGCGGTGCGCCCGGGATTGCGTGACCGCCGGCTTCCGAATAGAGGAGAGGAGTGGAGGCGCTTTTTTTTATTATTATTTTGTTCATGTGAAAAGAAGTGGCGGAGGGCAGTGAAGAGGAGGAGGAGGCGCAGAGGAGAAAGAGAAGTAGGAGGTGCGCCGCCTGTACGGCTACCAACGCTGTAATTGCTCGCGCTTGCCTTCCACGCCGTCCACGCCGTCCACGCCGTCCACGCCGTCCACGCTGTACATGACGGCGCGGAGAAAATACGAGTGTTTGTCTGTGGGAATTGCGTAACATACGGGGGAAATTTCAACACTCACGATTGTTCAATGCTTATTGCGCATTTAATTACATCGATTCAATGATCTTTATTTTCATTTAGTGCACGTGTAATTTTGCATCTCCATAATTTGTTATCTAATGACGAAATACTCTCAACTACGTCTTGCTACGACTTCAAGTGAAACATAATTACCTTAACACATGTTGAAAAAAATATTTCCAGATGATGGAACAATTACATATAAAAGAACTTTAACTAATATGTAAAAGAGTAATTATATGAAAAAAATACCTATCAAGAAAATAACATTTTATATCAGAATAACAGAAAAAATATATTTTTTTTGTCTAAAAATGAAAATAACCTCCTTCACTGATGGTGTCTCGTTGACTGAAAAACGATTGCTTAGGCGTTTTTCCTACTTCTCGTTCCTTACACAGTCGACAAAGCTTCGGAATAAACACGTCGTGAACTCAGCCTTGAGAGAAAAGGAAAGTGAGAAGGAGTTTATATCCGAGTTCTTAGAATTCGCCTTTACGCCGTTCGAGAAACGTGCGGCCAAATTGTTTGTTTGCCGTAAAAATAAGCGGCTGCCTTGTGAATTTAATGAAAAGACAAAGCTTCAAAACGTGCAGGCGATTTACGAGGAGAAAAAAGAGAATTAAGGAAACGATATATATTCGCGCGGCACGCGTCTTCTCCCACGGTCGGCGACTGGGAGGGCGCTGCGATCACAGAAGAGAGAGCGAAAGCCAGTGAAGCGCACGTTTGTCTGTTCTCAGGACATTTGAAGAATAAATGAATGCATTTTGTGGTAATGGAGCTCACAATGCGATGTATTAATTCTTCAAACAAATATTAATTAAATGATGCCAGAATATTATTGCAAGACACTTCAAATAAAACTTCATTTTTAGGTCAATGTATGTACTACGTACTATTGTTTGTCCAATGACACAATTTTGCGCAGAGTAATCGGTTTTCTTTATAATAGTTTACGATTAATTGCTATTTTTCTTGTTAATGTATTTGTATAATGTGTCATAACCAGTGTTGCCAAGCGTTCCAGGACTCAGGTATTTTTACCAGGATTTTACGATTACGATTTTTAAAGACACCAAGTTTATTTATTTATTTATTTTACATCAAAAAACAGTTGAAACTGTGTATGATGTGCTATGGGGAGAAGTGAATTCTGTGCACATTTTTAAAATTCTGTGATCCTTACCTGAGTCATATATTACATAAATTTGGATTTTTTTTTAAAAAAAAAAAGCTCTCATGTAATAAAATCTATTTAGAAGGATAAATAAGCAATAAATTTTGGGCTCTTATCCATGATGTCCTTCGTCAAGGAATAATACTTCCTGCCGCAACAACATGGAAACGATAATTTGAATAACTACGAGTATATTTCCCAATGAATTCTAGAAGACGTGCACAGACCAGGATACCAGACCACATACCAGGATGAAGACATCCCCATACTTTAAATACGAGGATTTTCTGTGTACGGTAATTGATGAACGATTTAATATTTCTATAATATTTTTTAAGACAATAATTTAAAACTATCCCCAATATTACAAATAACTATGATATAAATGAAATATTAAAGATAACGAAGGATGGTCTTTTTGTAGCACGTGATTTCGTAGAAAAAACGGAACCATTCCATGTAGAACCATTTTCTACTTAATTTATCGATATAAAATGAATCGATATTGAGATAAGTTTAACGAACTTCCTGTGCGCATTTCAAACATATTAGAATTATAATATGAATAATTTCTGAATTTAAATAAATCATCAAGGAATTTTAATGAAAATACTAGGATTTTGGAAGGTTGAAACTGGGATGTACTACATTTGATCGTCTGGCAACGCTGGTCACAGCTTCCCGCTAAAATCCGAAGAAATATTTTACGGAGGAATTGCTTCAGAAAATTCAAATGTGAATAGTATAATGATTAACTTAATACAGCTCTAAATATTTTCGATTTATTATACATCTTCTACTTTGTGTATAATATTGAATACATATTAAAATGTTATCGAAAAATATTTGTTTTATTATTATTATCTCCTAAATTCAGGACTAAAGATAACTGGATAAAAATAAAATCTACTCCAGATTGCAACCAGCTTTCTAAGGGGAATATTTAGTGACTGGGAGTCTTATGCTTCTATAAAACTAGGCGCAAAATTTCCCAATAACACCATATTTCCGGTCGTTTGAATGATCTGGGAGTTGGAACAAGTTCTTGTACATATTTAGATGAACAAATTCCGGAGATCCGATAACTATCGGGGTGATCTGTGTTTTGAATTCGGCAGAACTCAATTTCCAAACTTTTTAAGATTTTTATTTCTCTGGTACAACGTATTGATCGCATGGCACAGCACACTATAAGTCACACTGTTGAATCCAGTAATTTTTCATTTGTGAAATGAAATGTATTGTTCGCTTGATGAAACGAATTGGACGTTTTTAAATAAATTTTCGGCCGTAAAAGCTTGATAGTATAGTTTGAATCAAGAGCCTAAGATCAGATCCCAAGTAGGCACATCATAATATTTATACATGAATGCCTCTTGTCTTCTGAATCTCTCTCTGAAATACATGCCTCTATGAAAGAAATCAGTAATTTCATTTACTCAAATTTATCAAGACTCATCGAAATGCAGTTTAGTTATAAAACTGATGATCACTCCTCCGGCAGGTCTCTATATTCGACTTGGTACACGATGAATGATATTGCAAGCCGGAATTTGACTTCTAATTAAATATAGAACATATATTTCATAAATTTTGTTTTATATTGTAAAACAATTCCGTTTTAATTCTGAAGGGAGTGCCATTTGGAATGATAGCATGCACAGTCATCATTATTACACTCACAAACCTATTATGCAAGACAACGTTCGATCTCAGAACTGGTGAGTTTTTATTCAGTTTTGAAACATCACATTCAGTCACAGTATCACCGTTATTCGATTCTTTGGATCACTTACTTTTATATAACTGTCAACATTGTGAAATTGATTAATTGCGTAGTTTATTAATATTGTAGATAGTTACATTACATAATATTGTAAATAGAACTTCATCAGGAGATCCTCGATGAGGCTTCAGATCTATAAAAGACGTAGAAAAACACTGATGATTTACTTGACACGTAATGTGAGACCCCAACGAAAATGTGGAGATACAAATCATTTCATGGACAATACCTACAATGTTCATGTCAAATGCCAATAATGTTGCTTAGAAGGGGGGAGCATGGAGCAACTGCTGAGAGAGCTGCTCATGACCAGGTATTAAATTACGACATGATTTGGGGTTCTCAAAATTTCCTAGGATGATAAATACGATTGTGGCAAAATTTTACCAACAATTGTAAAAGTTGTATTGTTCCTGAACCATTATCCTAATATGACAATTTTTACCTTTCCATGGCCATTGTGGATTTGTTCAATAAGCCATAGAAATCGGCAAAATATTGCATAAAATATTTTGGATTTGTGAATCTCCTGTAACATATTGGGCAACTGATGGAATAATAAATAAAACGTTGAACGTGTGAGCGCCCCTGCACAGGTAGATCTGACATAAACATTCCGACACTAGTATAAAACCTACGAGGTTTATTTATTTATTTTTATTTATTTAACGTCAAAAACAGTCAAACCGGGGTATGACATGCCATGGGGAAAAATGAATTGTGTGCACATTTTCAAAATTCTGTAATCCCTACTCTAAGTCATATACTACTTGAATTTTGAATTAATAAAAAAAATTAAAAATAAAATTCTCATGTAATCAAATCTATTTTCAAGGATAAATAAGCAATAAATTTTGGGCCGTGTTGTCCTTCGGAATAATGCTTCCTACCGCGACAACATGGAAACTTTATTTTGAATAACTGTATTTCCCACTGAATTCTAGAAGACGCACTGATAATGAAGTTACATTTATGTCCAGAAGCAAAACATGGGGATATCTCAGCATTTGCTCAATGGATCAGGGAAACTGGACGAAAAACCTAATCGAGATGGGGGTCATTGACCCGGAGGCTACGATAGGTTCGCGAAGTAAGTTGACCATGGACAAAAGAAAAATTCTGAATGAACTCTGAAAACAAAGGCCTGATTTTCCAACCTTTTTTTCCTAGATGGAAGCTCAGATAATATTGACAAGTTGATCCGGCCAACCCGGAGCCAAAATCGACATTTTTGTTAAATAAATGCAATAAGAACATTTATAAAGAGCACAGTAACTTTATTAATACAGTATGCTTTAAAATCGATTCGATTTGTAAAAATCTCTACAAAAAGGAATATCATGGAACAACTTTTGCTGTAATTTCAAAATATTCCTCAAATCAACAAAATATTCCTTGCCGTCCCTTTATAATTTAATTCTTTACAATGATTTGTCGAAATCCTTGTATGTGTTAATGTTTATATACTCAACATCTAATTAACAGAATTTTGAGAACCATACTAATAATATTATACTTAGCAACTTCACAGACCACTGAATTATTATGAAGTTGGAGCTAAAAAAGGCAGAACATGTAAAACTGGAAGAAGAAAAAGTCTAAAAGTTTTGATGATTTAATTTGATTACCAACTGTCACAATCCCCATTGATCATCATCAATTCATTTATTGAGTAAATCAATCGTTATTCCATAAGGTGTTCAAAACATAAAACGACATTCATTTTTTGGCGTGTTTTTTTCTTCTTCAGAATTGGCCGTGTGATTTTCAATAATTATTACTTTTTTTTACCGATGACCTACTTTACCCCTCCCTGTTACAAGAAACAGGTGAAGGTAAAAGACCGCAGTGAGCATTGATAACATTTCAAACACATCTTAATTGGTGCAAGACGGAAGCTATTTGCCAATGAAGACGATAACTGATATTTTTCCTTTAAAAAAATGTAAATAAATGGCTAAGGTAAGTTCAGGTTCTTCATAGAGGACACCTCTAACTTCTGAGGAAGTTTCAAGAGCTCATAAATGCAGCGAACGCAAAATTATTGTGAAAGTTGCGAAGGCGTGCGAGTTTGAAAAAGGCAGTAAGAGTTTGATATATTCTCTAAGTAATGTTTTAGATTATACATTTTCATATATTTCGACGCTACGGAGAATAAAGATTAAATTACAGAATAATTCCCCAGAAACGCCTGGTAAAAAAGACAACATTCAAGGAGACCAATTTATCATACTCTACGTATGTAACAATGTTTTTTTTACATATTTTCACCATCTTTCCGCAGATATTCGAGTTAAAAAGTCAATTTATGGTATTTTAAGTTTTTGAAAACTTTTTTCTTATGAGACTGATGTAGTGAACAGGAAAGAATTCATTTTATGAAACAAGTTGTCTCTTGCCGCAAATGAATTTAGTAAGTTTCATGCATTGCAAATGTAGATTTGAATTTGATTTTCCAGATGTTTGCATCGCTTCAAAAAATCTAGAGGTCGATGTTGTAACTATTACTCCCACTCGTTGAACACCACCATCTAGGTGGTGTTGACCATGGTGGAAATACATAATAATAATAATAATAATAATAATAATAATAATAATAATAATAATAATAATTAATAATAATAATAATAATAATAGTTATTCCCAACTTGTTTTACAGAGATAATGTACATTATTGTTTCTTGGAATTACTAACCATCGATAACCAGCTGTGATGGTTAGCAATACTGAATTTATAATTTATTATCTGTCTACTTCTACATAGTATTTTTTTGTGTGTGGCGTGTTTTTTTACAATATTCTTTTTTTTTTAACATTTACAATATGAGTTTTTGTGAACATACAAAATAAGAACCCTAGCTTTAAATTATACAATAAGTGAAGATTTACAGAGATACAATAGGTATATTTACTTAGACAAAATATATATTTACGTAAATGAATTTATATTTAATCTACACAGCAAACAAAGTTTTTATTGCAATATTTCAGTTAACTTGTTTATATCATTATCATCATATTTTAAAATCCAAATCTTTATCTTGTGTTTGAAAATATTTAAGGAGTTACTATTTTTCAGAGCTAATGGTAATTGATTGTATATTTGAGGTCCAATGAACACCAAGGTTCTTGATGTTAGAGATTTATGAATTTTGGGCTTTTTAATTTGATGAGTGGCATTATTACGTGTACTGTAATTGTGAAATATTCTCTCAGTTAAATTAAAAATTGTAATGGTAAAATATTTAGTTGTTTATGAAGAGGATTATTATTATTATTATTATTATTATTATTATTATTATTATTATTATTATTGGGTGATCATGAATACATGGGTGAGCTCCTCCGGCACACCGCTCGTTCTGCGCACCACTAGTTTGCGTCACAAATCTCGTGACTATAAGACGGGCACTTCGCTTGAAAAGCCAGTCCGGACCGAGATGTCAGATTTCTTACACCGTGTGGTCCAGACGCTGGCCGCCAAGTTGCATGGAGAGCGAGAAGTGTTGAGAAACATTTTGAAAGTGGATCAAAATGACAATTTTCAACGGTAACTGACACCAAAATAACGCGATGAAAATGTATAAGATGCAATATTTAAAAGAAATGCTTCATAAATCTGTTTGAATGTCTAGTAACGATGTGATAATTTTAGTATCTATCTAGATTTAAAATTCCCACTAATATTGCGATGCAAACTCGTGTCTGAAGCCTTATCTGTTGATTTACGAATCAGTGGTTTTTGTCAAAAATGATTTGCTGAAGGGCGGGAATATATTTTCGGGAAACGCCGATGTCTATTACTATAACAATTGACGTAGAAATTATATTCATCAAGTGACAGTATCTACAGCTCATTACAAAAAATTCCCATACAATACATGTTCATTATTTTACAACACTTTTCCAGATGACATTAAACGATTAAAATTTCTCGCGTTTTTTCTAACTTAAGCAATTTTCGGAAGTCCGGAGGATTTAACAAAAAATGAGACCTGCTTCTTTTCTTAGCCTCCAATGATCTATTCGTAGAAAAAATTGAAGTGAAATATTTGGAGTAGTTTATGAGAATTGATTTTATAAATGGTATTAATTTTAAGCAGAAATTAGGTGAAATCTCTGGTTTCTTCAAAAAACTGTACATAACATTATTATAGATCGTCTTTATTTCACGCAAAAATTGTGCGAAAATGAATAGTCTGTTCAAAAAATTGTTCATGACCTTATTTGAAGAACTATCTTTTAGAAAAAAATTCTTATCTGGCAATTACAGATGCATGGAATAGTTTCTGAAGAGAGGCGTAGTTTATTAAAAAACGCACATTTAGTTTACTGTTAATTTTAAAACTATGATGTGTTAATTGATGTGTAGCCGATGTCTTACATTTTAATAGAAAGAACAATACTTTCTTAGAAAATAATAGAAAAAATCACGAGGGTTTATACGTTTATGTTTTAAATTTGACACAAAACAAATCAAAACTGACTAAAATATGTCCATACGATTTAATGCAATTCTCATGTCTGTAAAATATCCGGTTAAGTGCAATATATTTCCTTACATTATTCTGTTTTTCTGGATGATGACGCCCGGTATTAGCGGTATGTGGCTCTGCAATAGAAGCTTTTCTGTGGAAAATTCGTTTTTTCCAGCATCATTACAATACTTTGTCTTCAGTACGTAAGCAGTAGCGTGAAAATATTCCGTAAAAAAAAGAAAATCTTTAAAGGGTTTCCCCAGCGCGGAACGCACACCTCGCAATAGTCAAGGATTTTTAGTACGATGTGCGATAGCGAGCGATAACGAACAATCATGCCAAAGTTGAAAACTCCAGGATTTTTTGCACTCGATTTGTCTAATTTGTCTGGGCTTTATCTCCCAAATTGATGCTCTCCGATTGATGTAACTGATCTCACGGCCCCTTAAAACTGAAAAGGATATATTTTATTTTTGAGTGTACTTTTATAAGAAATTTGAAAGACAATTTCAAAGTTCAAAAAATTCTTTGAACTTTTGCTTTCGAATATTGCAAAAGTTTCGACGTCTACCCGACAGTATTGAAAATACAGTTTCTTGCTCAAATGGAATATATTGTTTAATTAACGTAAAGTACATTTGGTTGGAAATATTACCCGTTCGCCCACAATTTTGAGTGAAATATAAGTAATATTAAAAATACCATTTTCACAAAAGCTGTACCGAAAATGTCTTTAAATATTTTGTACGGACAGAGCTGAATGTGGTAAATAATGTAACCTAAACGTTATTTTTATGTATTATTTTTAATTTTCAAAAATTAAACAATGTTACTGTTAAATTATTTATGCAACCGATTTCCAAATTTATATCTTTTTTGGGCGCCAGAAAAGGGTTGCGATTTTAAATTTCCCGCAAACACATCTAAAGGGAAATAATTATCCTACTAGCTCTGCCAGTTGGGTTCTTACGAAAATAATCGTCGCCGGTACTTACTTTCTTCCTAGCAAACGATCATTCGATCCGCTCTCCATACGGAAGAAGTGAGGAATCTGAAAAGTGTTTCTGGAAAGAAATTATTAAACTATGGATTGCATTAGATGCCTAAGAAATGATAATCAGCTTTTCTTTTTCAAAATGAGAACGTAAGTTTATTCATCGAGTAATTCTTTGTAACATAAAATGTCACCTTGGTCATGACCGATAGTAAAAATTGTAAATAGCGCTATTATTCTTACTATTTATATATCCATGCCTCTTGGACGATGAGGCCAGGAAGAATCCACTGCTCCGACCAATCTTCTCTCTTGTATCTTGGTCTCGGTCCGCTCCCGGGTCAACGTCCTTCTCAACTTATTGTTTCACTTACGACTCTCGGTGCCAGAATTATTCAAAGTTTCAAATACAATTACGCACACAAAATATAAGTCCTCACTGCCCAATTATTTCCTGCAAAATTCCACCAAGTCCCGCATCCATCATTTACAATTACCTCTACGATGTGCACGGTAAGCGGTCTAAAGCTCCTCTCCTCAAATATTACGAGGTTCAACCCTCCATAACTTTCATACCTTCTTGTCTCTTGTTTTTCCAAAACATCTGTAGTTTCCTTCCACGTCATACACCATTACTAGTTCACCACCAATCCTACATGCCCTTATATCACACTATTCTGTTCGTTACTTGCCGCGCTATGTTTATTTACTTTTGCCTCTCTGGTTGCTAAGGAACGCCCTGCCTGCTTTCTAAAAAAAACTGTCTCCTGAATTCATGTCTGTAATCAGTTTCTTTCTTCCAGGGACAGTTTTTTAATTATAAGACAATTTCTTTTTTCTTATTGTTTTCTCCATTCTGTGACTCTTTATAGATAAAATATGTAACAATTACCAATGTAGATGGTTTTAAATTGTAAAGGCGCCGCTAGCCGAATTCGTTTATTACGCTCCGTGAAGTCACGGAGGTTACGCGAATTCGAGACTCGCGGGTTCCTGGTTGGGTGACCGGCCAGGAACCCCGGGATGTAACGGCGTTGAGCCCCCTGGCCGAAGGGATAAAAGGCACTGACTGACTACGACGTGACGAGACTTCACAAATTACTCAGTAACTGTAATGATAGTAATTTCTCAGTAACGGAGGATTACTCCAGAGAAAGCGCTCAACGCCCAACAAGGGGTAAAGAGACACGTTGCGTCAACAACGACGCAACATTTCAATCAGGATTAAACAAAAAGCAAGAATATGCCTATAAAATGCAATATATTGTATGAAAAAACCTTATTTACAGGCAAAACATAACAACAAATTCATCTCTCCCCTGAAAATAGGAAGCTTATGTTTGCTCTTGAGATGACTTTATCACTGTCAAATAATGTTCCAGCTGTAGTCTGAAAGCATTGATGGCATCCATTTCCCTTGGTATCTTGGTATCTATTGCCATGTACATCAGAAACGTTACTGCAGTTCTTACGAAAATAACACTAATATGAATCAAGAAATTCAACTTTTAAGAATATGTTGCATCCTAAATCCCTGTAACCATTTATCAGCTCTTGAACTACCGTAGTTCATGGTGGTAAGATATTCTTTTCGGAAGTTTTGCGTTACATTCTTGAAACATATTCATTCGTTTTTCTCTTTTGGTGTTAGGGGTTGTTCAGTATTTGTATCTTTTGAAGTTCCCTAATTTGGGGACCCACAAGCACACATTTCTTTATTTTTTCAGCCAAAAAATGATTTTTTTTTGTGTAAGATTAATAAACCTTCTTTCAGATGGATTCAAGGTTTTGACAAACTGTTCACATAAGACTCAGCTTGTTGTGAAGTAGAGGCAAAAGGATATCTAATTTATATTTCGGAATATTTTTTCTCCCACCATCCGTTTACATTGAGGCCTGATCTTAATTTTGTGATGGATTTTTGTTTTAAAATTGTTGAGTCTTCGACGCCACGCGTCTATGAAACCCTTGTTGGGCGTTGAGCGCTTGCGTAGAGTAATCCTCATTTACTTTATTCGTCAAGTCTCGTCACATCGCAGTCAGCGCCTTTTATCCCTTTGGCACGACGCCGTTAGATCCCGGGGTTTAGTTTATTTTTTAGTTTATTTAGTCAAAAACTGTATGTGACGTATGGGGGAGAAAATCATCTGCGCACGCTTTCTTGAGTTTCAGAATCCCTTCCCAACAATTTAACTATTAATAGTTCAAAGATGAAATAATAATAATAATAATAATAATAATATAATAATAATAATAATAATAATAATAATAAATTTAAAAAGGCGAGAAATTAACATTTCAAAAACTAGATATTTTCGTTGCCGAATTATAAAAAACTTATTTGTGACGGTAAACGAACTGCAGATTTGATTTTTCTATATTGCTAACAAAATAGAAACTAAGTTCTACTACCACTACAAGCAAAAGGAAAGCTCAACCAAACGTGCGCATAGTGAAACTACATTTACGCCCAGAAGCAAATGGGGTTGAGTTCCTAGCCGGTCACCCAACCAGGAACTCGTGAACTCCGATTTGAGCCAATGAGCTTCAGACACCAGTTTACGTCACAATAGTAGCGGGAATTTTAAATCCAGCCAGATACCAAATTTAACACCTCGTTGCAAGACATTGAAGAAGGTTTATGAAGCATTTCTTTTAAATATTGCATCTTGTACACCTTCATCGCGTTATTTTTTGTTGGTTACCGTCGAAAATTTTTATTTTGTACCACTTTCAAAATGTTTCTCAACATTACTCGCTCTCCATGCAACATGGCGGCCAGTGTCTGGACTGGTGTTTCAAAAAAGTGCTCGTGCCAGGGTCACGTGGTTCGTGACGAAAACTGGTGGTGTGCTGAACAAGCAAAAATCGGTGCGTCGGAGGAACACACCCATGTGCGTCGGAACCCCATCTCGATCAGGTTTTTCGTCCAGTTTCCCTGATCCATTGATCAAATGCTGAGACGGCCCCTTGTTTTGCTTCTGGACATAAATGTAACTTCATTTTCTGTGCATGTCTTCTAGAATTCAGTGGGAAATACAATTATTCAAATTATCGTTTCCATGTTGTCGCGGCAGGAAGTATTATTCCGAAGGACAACATGGATAAGAGCCAAAATGTATTGCCTTTTTATCCTTGAAAATAGATTTTATTACATGGGAGCTTTCTTTTTCCCTTCAAAATTTAAGTAGTATATGACTTAGTGTAGAGATCACAGAATTTTGAAAATGTGCACACAATTCACTTTTCCCCATAGCACGTCATACGCAGTTTTGACTGTTTTTTTACGTAAAATAAATAAATAAATTTCCACCATGAAGCGTTGTAAACGAATTCGGCTAATAACGCCGGCTGTATCTATCACGGTTAGCCCAATGACCAGAAAACATCTATATTTGATGTAGCTATGTTGCATTTCCAATAAAGAAATTCAAAATTTAATTACAAAAATACAGTTCCTGATAGCAAATTTCTAATTCCAGAATTAAATTTTTCATCCCAAAATCTTTTAGAAACACGTATCGGCTTGAAAGAAAATTGATCCTTGTAGAACAGAAACGCTCAAACATTTTCTCAAAAAGACTTCAAAATATTCAATGAAAATTTGCATAACGGACTAGGTTTTTCTATTTATACTTTTTCTATTCTATAATATGCTGAAAGCCGCAGTTCAATTCTATTAGAAGACGGTTAAATTGAGAAAATGGGGAAAAAATATATTTAGGTGCCGATACGTAAGCCTCTAGGAAGATGGTGAGCTAAAACCACGAAGACATCAGTCTTAAGACCTTAGGATACTAACTAGCGTAAGATTGAAGTTTGTCACATAACTAGTTTTAAAATCTTCCTTTGAATATCGAATGAATCTTTTGACGCTGCAGTCACTATTTCAAAGATAACATGAAAGGTAGGTCTATAGATAGAACAAATGAATCATTTAATTGTTTGTTTTCTCATTAATTTTTATTTTAATAACCTTATGACAACACATTAACTTTGACTTGAAGCGAAATTATTATTATCCCAAATTAAATGTAGAGACGTACAAGGCTCATCATCTAAAGTCCTCTTCTTTAATAAATTGCACAAGAACATTGTGTAAATTAATGAGAGATAACATCTCTTTAGTTCATGAAATAAAAAAACATGCGTATATCAATTAAACGAACTCTTGTAACCAGACACACAATATTATAGTTTTTCAGATCGCTTTGACCTGCTCATAGACGTTTGAAATATGCAATATTTATATCAAACAATGAAACCGATCAACTATCATCTTGCCTTGTCTTACTACAATTTTTTTTTTAATTTAATGCTGAACCAACTAAAAAGTCATGTAATGTTTTCATCAAATAAACATAATCTATTAAGCAAAAACTTATAATAATAAGACACCATTTTCAATTGATTACTAGTATAAAATACCTAGAATGCAGTACATGCTTGCTGGATGTATACTCTTCAATGAAATGCGTTTTCCAATGTTCCTACGCATTGTTTACAAGTGTGTCAAACTATTTTTATAAGTATTTACAGTACAGTTCTTTTGTCAATTAACACAAGTACCATAAGGAGAAGGAATCATTTATCATCTGTATTACATACGTATATCTGAAGTTATTTCATGATGGAAAATTAGTAGTGTATTGAATGAAGTATACACATCAATGACACAAACAATCCTAAACAATTCCGCGAAACAAATCGACAAACTTGAAAAAATACATTTCAAAGTTTAGATGATATCTCCAACATTTACAATACTGTTTTAATTACTTTTCATAACAAAAATATATTTAAGAACATTCACTAAACGGACTCATCAGACATTACAAGAATTCATCGCACCAATCTGCAAGACATTGATAACAGTCACCTGCTTGTTTTGTATTTGCACCAACTGAATCCTTCATCCAGTCAATGAACAGTTCTTTGTTTTTCTTCAATAACAGAAACTGGCCTAGCACTATATTTGCCTTGTCAAAACCAAGAGTAACAAATCTTTTTCCTAGAATCTCTCCAATTCCAGCCAGTTCTGTGACAGACTTTTCACCCATAGGTTCTGCCACAAAATTTCGGTGTTTCTGAGAAGTAGAAGACATGATGAAATTTTCACTGTGAGGTGAAGACCGCGAATTTCTTCCACTCGGCAGGCAAACTATTGAAGTTGAGCCAAGACCAATTTTCTGAGTAGGTAAAGAAAAAGAGAAGACCGTCAACTGTTTTTTTTGTTGCAAGTATGCCAATATAACGATATTACCTGCGAATAACAATTCTTTCTCCGTCTGTACTCAACATTAACGGTATGTAATGTTTAAAATAATTAAAAAAATGTTAATGAAACAGCGGTTGAGAAACAATCATCGTTGCAATTTATATCCATAGCCATCCATGTATTGACTATTGTTACATCACAGGTAAAATGTACATCCCATACCAACCTTATAGCGGGCTATAAGTTTAATTATCCCTCTTGCCTACAAGACGCTATTCTTAAAGAAAATGTGATACTCCCTGGAGAAACTTACGACATTCATAATATGAGTATCTATGGAAGTATCATTACAATTATTGTTTTAACTTATCATTAATTTTTGTCTCTATGATTGTAGAAAAAGATTGCATTACAGTTTATTAACACTCTCAATACTGATAAATTTAATGCAACACTAGTACCAATAACAGAGGGCTAATTGCTTGTGGAACTTATTAATAAACTGAAGTTCAAAATTGTTCGCTTCATTACTAATTTTGGTGTGTCAGTAAAAGAGATGACGAAGCAATCTCATTATTGTAATCGTGCTATATTTAATTTTTTTCTTTTTGTAACAGGTTTTCGCATTTACGTTTTGTTTTCATTTTACTCTATTACTGAACCTGATCTAAATGTATGTATTGCAAGAATGAGAACGGCCTTAATTATTTTGAGAGAAATAACACAATTTTCTTGTAGTAAATCTTTTACAAATTACTTATACTAGCCTAAGATAAAAGCGTCTGTTAATTGTAGAAAGAGAACTTGCATTCCATTGTGTGGGTATATTTACCTTAAGAAGTTATATAAATACTTTTTTCATAGTACTTAATGTTTCCCTTTTCATAACGAATTTTCATTTTGATGTCATATACTACGTAATTTGATAATACAACCACGGTGAAATAACAATTTGTAGTATCTTTTCATTACATCATGCGCTCCAACAAATCCCTCTGTATATGCACCGTATGTATACTGTTTTTTTGTTTGTTTCTTTGTTTTTTCTTTTCTTCTGCAATTGGATTCGATCCAGGGTTTGCTTTTGCAGAAGGTCGGCAAAAGTGTTTTTTCAGTTTATGATGAATGTTTTGTAAGGTGTACCAAACATTTTAGTTAATTTTTACCATATTGGGGTATGCTAATAGTCGTTTTAAGGTAAACGGAATAATTTAAAAGAAAAATGCACATTGAGATTTGACATAATAGCGAATCAGTTTTACAACAAACTATTTCACTCTCAAACTTTCATTTCTTTCTAATTTATGGTCACATATAGCTAGTCAATTCGTCGAGCACCTTCCTTATCAAGCCTTTTTTATAAAATAAACTAAAATATCAATGTATTACTTTGCGTATACACAAGACATGGAAACAGATCCAATTAATACAATACGAATATTATGCTATATTTTGTGACCTCCGCATGATGTTATTCATAGACTTTCAACGAGTTCAAACGAAGTTGCCGAATCATTGCAAGACCAGTGTGGCAGTGTTGTCAGATCCCACAATTTTCGCATTTTTTCTCACCTTTTTGAGGTAGAAGCCGCAAACTGTGCCGAAAGCCACAAGCAATTTTTCTCAACGATTAAGGTGGTCAGAGCGAGATAAGTGTTACGTTTCACATGCCTTTTTTATTGCATTAATCAAAAGATGAGAGGTTGTTCCATGTTATGGTAGAGTTTGAATGGATTTCACCGTCTAGGTTTTGCGTAATGAGACTTAAGTTTGTCGTTTTAACATGGACTCTTATGGCGACGTGACTGATCCAACCTGAAATTTTAAAATTGTGAGAAAACTAACTGTTAAAAATGTTTTTGAAAACTGCTCCCTAGCATCTCGAAGATCGCAGATCCAAAATCATCGAAAATCAATATGCGCAGTTTGAAGGACATCTACCGTTCCAAATGGGACACGTTTGCAAAATTATAAACCTACATCAGTCCAAAGGGAGACGTTGGCGCGCTTCCTGGAGGGTCGGGACGCTAAAGCGCAGCTTGGCAACACCGCGCGCGTAGCCCGCTTTATTCAAATGGAGTGACAAGTCGGCGGCGCTAGCCGAATTCGTTTACTATCAGTCCTCTGCCAGTAGATAGGCCGGGGCCTGTTCTTATTTGAATTATATTTGAATTTAAAATTTAAATTCGAATTCCGCCATGTGGGCCCCTCCGTGGGCCAATAGCGTCGAAGGGCGCAAAGGCGCGGCGCGCGAAATCTACAGGACAGAACCGGCAATCATTAACATGCTTTGTGTGTAAACGAAACGGTTTCATCTGAACGTTTTTGCCAGAGCTTTTGTGTGTTTTAGCGTTTGTGTGTTTCTCGAAATGCCCCAATTTAGGCGTTGTAGGGTACCCAATTGCCGATACAACCAAAATAGGAGTGAACAGCAATTCTTTAAGTTTCCAAGATATCCTGAAAGGTAAGCGATATGAAATGCTTAGCATGTTTCTATAACAATTTTTTCATGTATTATTTAGTGACGTAGTAAATTAACTATGTCACTAAAAATACATGAAATCAATTTACATAATGTAATTATATGCGAGGATATTGTAAACACAATTATTATGAACATCCAATGTATTGAAGTCATGAAAGCACTGGTTGCTTTAATAATCATGTAATTGATAAGTTATAATAGCTATATTAACATTAAGGTGATTTTGATATAACTATAATAGCTCAATAATACATTACTAATTTTATTACAGGTGTATGAAATGGTTAAAGGCAATTGGGGACCTGACTTTGGCATCTAGCCCTTGGGAAATTCTCATAAGGTTGAGATATGTATGTATGGAGCACTTCACGCTGGAAATGTTCACTGCAGCAGGCAGACTAGCACATAATGCGGAGCCCATAATTTTTGCTGATGTGCGTCCTGAGTTTCCGGAGGGTGCACTCAGGTCATTTATAGAAGGCTTACCACAACAAAGGTGTACGTTTCTATTATTATTATTAGCAACTAGAAGGTGTAATAAGAAACCTTTTTTCGTTTTTAATTTAATTAAACATCCTTATTTCATTTGCAGGATCTGCTCGGCATGTAGTGGACAATATTTCTCCTGAGTTCTCGGTTGCTAAATGAAGAGAAAAAATCCTGTAACACGTGGTGTAGTCAGAATCTCGGTTTTGTGGGATCTTGATGCCGAAAAACCAACTGGAACAAAACGTCTGTAGTATGTGAACAAACATAGCGCCTAAACCATGCGTAGAATTTTTTTCAAATTGAAGTACCCCCTGTCAATATGTATCTAGTAGAAGGTTAGAAATTTTTAAAACCTTCCTTAGTTTTTGGGGGAACTTTATATGAAGCCGTAAGAAATGATTCAGAATTTTCTCAAAAAGTGGCACCAAATTTTTTGTTTTAATTTCTTGTAAGAACAGAGTAAAATACTAAAGGTGGCAAAGGTCCAATTTTCAAGATTAACTCTGAATTTTCAGAAATTTTAAAAGTGTGCGTTTTTATCATCAACTTCTACAATTACAATATTGAAGTTAGAGACTTTTCCTTCGAATTAAATTTGATGTGCATAAATAGTTCTTCATTTAAGGTGTGAAGATTGTTTTGTAAATATTAGTAGTTTTTTTGCAACTGTGGGTGAACTATTTGGAATTTTAAAAAATGACAAAAGAAAGATTTTCTCGAAAACGGCTCCTTTTTTTTCTGAACAGTATTATATTTATGAGTACATGCGCTTTAAATAATGTCAAGTAAATTTTCTCGAAAACTCAACACTTTTTTATTCAAATGAGCTCAAAATTACTCATTTTCAGAATAGTTCAAACACCATTTTCTCAAAGGTGGCTTCAATTTCTTTCTTTAAACTATTTCAACGAATAGTGGTAATGGTACTGTTTAATATAATATAATGTAATGTTCATTTTGCGTATTCTTTGTTTTCCCAAAAATTGCACAAATGTTTTTATTTCTTTCAATGTCTCATGCCAGTAATATGCACATTTCAATGGATATATTATTGAATTTGTGAGTGGAAGTTCTTCAAATTACTTCAAATGAAGTTTTTCGAAAACTCAAATAGATTCCAGAGAAAAAGAGCTTCAATTTTGCATTTACAGTAACGCTTAACGCCTTTTTTTAATGGCTTCAAATTTTTCAATGAAATTGCTATTTAAGACAAGGTTTTAGCCTTCTTTAATACTCTTAAAATAGATTCCAGAGAAAAAGAGCTTCAATTGCATTTGGCGTGAGGCTTAGGGTAAATAATATTTCGTTCTACTATTTGGTATTCGAAGAGGTGGAAAATGGCAAAAATGTATTTTGGGCGGCGATAGATGCCAGCTGGCAAGAGGATGAGGGAAGACCATAGAGCCGGTCCACTCCAAAGGAAATTAGAAAACTTAACTTTGAGAAAGTCTGTGCTATTCTGTAGCACTTCCAGTTACTATATGTAATTTAGTAAATCCAAACTGCAGGACCACTTGCTTGGAGACATGTACCAAATTGAAGTTTTTTGGGATTCAAATTAATAAAAAATTGTATTTTTGAGTGATAATCATTTGGTGTTTCTGTTGCAGTAAATTTTTATCTCAGGTGTTTTTGGCCACTATCTGCTTGTGAACTATGTATAAGTCTTTGTGTAACAGTTTGGCATTTTACCAGGAAGCATTAGCTATTTTCTAAACATATTTCTATGGTTCTTGAGATGTCTGTTGGGTATAATCTCCTGAGTATGATAAGTGCTTTTATTTAGTTATATTGTTTTGCAGAAATTGTGTGCGTTAGTCACATAACATGATTGGAAAGACATGAAAATATTTTTTAGTAATTGAAAAAATGTTCAATACCTGTATCAAATGTTGAGTAATTCTGGATATATTATCGACCTTTGGATTTTCATGCACGATCCATTGAGCAACTAGCCATGCTTTTGGACAAATATGTAGCCTGTGATATCGGAATATTAGTGAAACCTACCAAGTCCAAAAACTGCTTTGAGATTAATGAAGTTGAAGTAGAATCATGTAATTTTTTTTACTTGTTCATCACTTGTACCAGGTAGGAGGTAAACATGTTTCTTGTAATGCAGTTTAATGTGTAATATTGTTTTGAAGAAAGCAAGCAAAAAAAGACAGATTTTGTGGACTGTTTGTGCAGATGCAAGTTTCCTGTTTATTTATAAAACTTATCAATAATATTCATTTGTATTGTACCTTAGTAGCAATTTTGATAATAGGCTGAAATTTGACAGGTGTTGATAGCTGGAATGTCATTTTAATAATGATGCAATATTAAAGAAGTAATGGTCGCTAGTTATATTTGGACAATTGTCGAAATTCATGGTTTCAATATTTAGTCAATGGCAAAGTAAAATAATGTTTATGTCTGATTACTTGCTCACATTTATTTTGTAAAAATTGTATTATTGTTTATATTGTGTATGACTATTTACATAATTTAGAAATAAATATTGTGTTTATAAAATAACTTTTTATTTTGCACTACCTGGACAATAATTCCATTCAGTGACTTAGGATTCCAAATCCTAATATTTTAGTCTTCTTAATTGCCTAGCGTATTTTACATAAAAATAATGTATTCATTTGACGCCATTTTGAAAACAACTTCATTTTAAATGTCCCGGTCGTCAATACGCGCCACCTCCATTGGTAGAACGCCCTTCGACGCTATTGGCTCAATCGGGGGCCCAGATGGCGGCTTCCCCTCTCCATGAAAATTAGAAATTTGAATAAGAGCATTGGGATTAACATTGAGTGCCGTCTCTATTAGTATACTCTCTGTTTACAATGCTCCGTGAAGTCACGAAGGTTAAGCGAATTCGAGACTCGCGGGTTCCAGGTTGGGTGACCGGCCAGGACCCCCGGGATCTAACGGCGTCGAGCCCCTGGTCAAAGGGATGAAAGGCACTGACTGACTGCGACGTGACGAGACTTGACAAATATAGTAATTATTCAGTGTAATAATTACACAATAACGGAGGATTACTCCATAAAAAAAAGCGCTCAACGCCCGACAAGGGTTAAGAGACGCGTTGCATCAACAATGACGCAACAAATTTTTAAAAAAAGTCTTTGGGAAGAGATCTTGCATTCTTCTGGGTTATCTGGGAGAAATTAAAAGATCTTCACTCCAGTAAAACATTGCCTTTGATATTAACTAGATATTCATAAAAGCTGAAAGATGATGGATATAATGAATTGTTCAATGTGAATGAAAAGCTCAATTCAAATAATATTCCAAAAGAATCACTTTGTTACCAATCTCTACGAGCACATGGGTGATCTTGAGAGTTTATAGATTTTTTATATCTTCAGTGCAGCATTATTATTTCGTATTGTACCGTATGTAAGTTTTTTGACTTTTGCTCCTGAACAATGATTACATATTTATTTGATTATTCGAATGATTAAATATTCGAAAATGATTTATATTCTCTTTTATTATGCGAGATACACAGTAGATGCCATTGCCTTTTACACCACAGATGCAAGATACATTTAACATAGGTCAGCATCTCAATGAACTTATCAAATCTGTTCAAATGATAAAATACTTTTATGTTGGTGTTGTCATCAACCATTACATATAGGTGAATGCAAAGTAGGATTTCCCTTCAAGCAAAATAAGGCTTGGGACTCCCATCACCGTGCCCGGATTTTTTAAAATAAATATTATAAAAACTCAAAATTTTTTATCTGAATATAATCATTAATCAAATAGTTAATTGAACTCAATTTTGAATTTAAAAATAAATTAATGGAACAATAAGAAACTAAACATGATTTGTAAATGAGAAATTAAAAATGTAATTTCCACTTCGTAAGTAATTTGTTAATTTACATCTAATCTGAACAAGGATTTATTGTATCATAATTAGTGATTTTTAGTTACTTAAAGATTTTTTTCTGATGGCATGCCCAATACAATTTTGTGCTTGGAGGCCCACAGTATTACATCCAGCCATGGGAAATGAAATTGAATTGTGAGGGAAAGATAAATTCAGCCTTGGTAGTATAGTATTTTAATGAAACCTGTTTTCTCTGCAGCACTATATTTTGTTTAATTGTTTACATTCCCTGAACAGTAGTAATGCATTTTGAATGGGTCTCATGTCTTATTTGCAAAACATTCTTTCATTTTGAGTTAAGGCTAAAGAGTATATCAAGGCAAACGATTACAGAAGACCTTGCCACTTGGAAATCTCTTGAAGATTTTATCTCCAACAATGTCATAATTTTATTATTGAGGGTCTAAATAAGGAAGCTCTTAGAATTATATGAGGCTGTAATTTCATTTCAACATTAGTTTGGTGTATTCTTTACATAATAATCTGCATCCAAATCAAAACAAAAGATGATATAAATTTATGCTGGAAACATTCCAACCAGCAAATAGCATGGAAGGATATTATGATATACCTGGACATAATGGAAATGGAAATAACTGTCAACTCCTGTTAACTTACTATATGAAGCTTTATACAATATTGAAGAGAAACAAAATTCTGATCTTTTTGTTAAGCAAACGAATCGTATAAAATTTATCCCACCATTGGCTCAGATAATTAAAGAAATAAAAATTACAGGGAAACAAGCATTGAACAATATTTCAAAACTTTTTATTGTCACTGTTCTGTGTATCATTGGGGATAAGTATTTCGTCTTTCTCAAAATTGGAAACAAATTTTCCACCAAATCGACTTAAGTGATATTTTCCGCTTGTCGACCAGAATGAACAGTATTCAAAAACAAAACTTCAAAGAATCATGAGCACAGAGCAGTTATGCCAATGTGAAGAATATTACGGCGTTGCCCAATTTACCGAAGACTTTTCGCCCTACTCAGATGAGAAAATTCTCGCAAATTATTAGCGATTACTGTAAAAAAATATAGATATAAGAGTATAATTCTTCTCTTGCTAATTGTGCAATAGTGACTTTTTATATTCAATCTTAAGCCTCAATTTTTCATTCCTTGGCCACGCGATGTTGGTACTAGTTACGAAACTAGTCAACGATATGTCTTTATGTGGTATTGAAATATTTTTATTTTCCATCTATGAAACAAAATTCATTCCTATAATTAAATAAAACTCATCATAAGAGACTCTTTTGTTTTCTATGTCTCACAATACCCACTTATATCGCAAACAAATATTTTTGACTGTAATACGAACACTATCTACAAGGGAATATCTAGTTCTAACCACCTTAAAGTCAACAATTTCTGCCCGATAATAATGATTTTCTCCCGCTTTTTAACTTATTTCGAATGAAAGAAACGAAGATAATGTACAGCTGCGGCTAATGAAACCCACAGCGAATGAAGTTTTCCATTATTCCAATCATTATGCATATTTCTTTCTTTCATATGATAGAAATATTGGAGAAATGGCCAAACATTTTATTATTGTAAATTTTCTCCATCTTTCTCTTGCTCAACCGAGTTCATGTGTTTGTCATTTCATGATGTTAGAAGCAAATGATTATAGTAGTATTTTATTATTTGCAATTCATGACCTAGTATTGCCTCTGGAAAATATCTATTTTAGTGGGCCTTGCATTGTTTTTGTTTCCATGAAATATTTGCAAATGGTAGGTACTGGACATATTGCGGATAAAATATTGGAAACCGACCAAGGCAAGAAAACATGACTTCGCACGAAAAGTAAAGACAGGTATGAGAGACAATACATATATTAATATTGGGGAAAAATAGTCACCTCTGACACAGTTTTGCTATAGCGTTCTTTTCAGAACTGGTAAACACAATTGACGTTTAAATTTTTACATTCGTAATCCTGGTTGATCCCGGGTTTAGGGTGGCACGGTTCCTTTGGTTCCTTTTATGATTCATTATTTCTCGCGATTCCTATGTTTATAGTTGCGCGGTTCACTATAACAACTGAATTATTTATGTTCAATGTTAAATGAGAACAAGTCACCTGATAATTTGTTGGCGTGGAATTGTGTGTATTTTCGCATTTCAAGTCTTCAAATAGGTTTGTGTGTCCACTCAGATGGAAGGTATGCATTTTCTTAAAAGTGAGTGTTCCCTTTAAAATAAATTCTCTTAAAAGTGAGGAGTATATAAGACAACGTGAGCGCCGGAGCGACAGCGGAGGCGCGAACCAGGTCTCGAGAGCGAGGGCCGGAAGGCCCTCGCGAACGTAGCACGTTGGATCCGTCGGGTAGCGACGTGCGGTAGCACGTCGCGGACCACTTGGTGAAAAAAATGCGTTGGTTAAAGAATTGTGAACTTAACTACATGCGACTACTACGTATAAACAAGGATTCAGTTCATGGAGTCGATTCTCTTCTAATGAACCGAATCAGTGAATCAAAGGAACCGTGCCACCCTAAACTCGGGATTTACCGTAATCCTAAGACAAATGATTTGCATGTAAAACATTTAATTTATTCACGTTAAGTACATTATGTTGTTCCATAAGTCAGGTAGCTTAACGTTTATTTCCCCAATTGATTTTTATTCATTCGCTGTGTATGAGTACTTGTACGTAATATGAGATGAAGTTTTTTATTCATGTTTTATGGCCGACTGCAAATCTTTTGGTTATATTTTCTTTATTACACGATTTGGTTCCGTTTCTAAATTCAGATTGGTAGGTGTGTCGCTTTAATTTCACGCATGCTATTAACATAGATAATGAATCAAATTTTTCATGGAATTAATGCGCAAATTTAGTTAACTAAACACAAAACAATAACAATAATAATAATTTCATATTATTTACCAAAGCTGTTTGTTTAACAAAAACTAGTGATAATTTAAAATGGCACAAACTTTCTCGCAGTGGTTTTCTAATTCTTTCATACTTGGGTTTTCGTAACGCGGCGCGTGAGGGACTTGTCTCCACGATGGAATATGCATGGCTTTTCGCGTCTTTCTCGGTCGTGCCACTAGACGTTGCTTGATCTGCAGCACTACTTGCTACCGTCACTATCATACGAAATCTGGCGGCACGACCGAGAAAGTCGCAATAAGTCGTGACATATTCCATCATGAAGACAGGTCCCTCACGCGCCACGTAATGAAAACCCAAGTATGGTCCGGGCTAGCTTTCCGTTGCCTCATCCTCTTCTAAGCTATTATACCTATCGGGACAAAAACAACATTTTTTCACATTTTCTCAATTTTTCAGTCCTCTATTAGTTGAATTAAAGTATGTTTTCAAAAATATTGCAGAAGAGTAAAACAGTTCTAAATGCAAATTTCCAATAAAAAAAAAAAATTAAGCCGAACTTGAGAAAATTTAACACGTTACCAGCCGATTTGTACACAGCAAGTTGTTCGCAGGAGGCCACGTGTGATACACGTTTCTCCGTGTATAACTCGTATGCACGATTCTGGCTTTTTCAAATAGCGCGGAATTATTTTGGCCTCCAAAAGTTCGTATGTTGTTTTTATTTGATTGATTTTTTCGTGTTTCCGGGCACGTCAACTGCTTTGGTCATTAGTCCCGTTAGTGTAGTGAATGTTTTTTCTCGGAAGACGGCAGTGATCTTCCCCCGCTGGATGGCGAGATCCGGCGCCGACCTACCGTCGGCTTGTGGGGTTTCCCCCTAACCAGGACTCTCCCACCAGCTGGGCACCGCCCCAGCCGGGACAAGCTCTAAGCTCCCGACTGATCTCCCGGAATATGTGATAGTGTAGTGCATGTTAGTGTAAGTGTGTGTGTGTGTGTGTGTGTGTGTAAGGGGAGAGGATAGGACAATGCAGAGGAAGGAAAGATCGCGCGCGGTCCGTGGCCCATTTGTTAGGGTACTGCTCCGGCATTCGCCTGGTGTTGATCGGAGAAACCACGGGAAACTACCGATCAGAGCAGCCGGCCGCTAGAATTCTCCTCCAGACAGCGACTGAATTCGACCTAGCTGAAAAGCTAGTGTCGAAAATCTCGCCGCCGTCAGGACTCGAACCTAGGACCTTCCGGTCAGAGGCGCTGCAGTGGCATCAGTTGATGCACTGAGTTACCGCTCCCGGTTTGTTTTTGTAAACGGATAATTTCACCACCGTGAAAGTTTATTAACTCTCGATTATTTTTTCTCCAAATTAATTTTGAATGAACCAGTGTAAAGACAACGGAGACAATAATATCATCAATATTCACTTACAACACCTGAAATAGTACTTCCTAACCTTACAACAAACATAGTCTCAATATAAATAAATAATTATAGTATTAATTGACTTTAAATGATTGTCAAAGTACTAGTAGAACGTACTAAGTACAGCAGCTGTGGGAATAAAATATTATCTAAAACGTGAATATGTAAATGCTATCAAATCAGGTTCAAGATTAAGAATAATGAATTGTAAGTTAAATGATAACTGATTAATTGTAGACATTACGCAAACATAATCATGACTTTTGGCCTTTTTTTTATAGGTTGAGCTTAAAATAATCACATATGAATAAAATAAAAAATATGTATTTATCTGACGGTGAGTTGAATAAAAGTTTACTTTTTCTTTAAAAAAAGTATTTCCTCCTGTCCGGCATGTTTTCCATTCAGGGATTTTCAGAACTCAAAATTGCATCTTCTGCCTCTCTCGCGACGGTCCGGTAGGGAAGGGCATTATTTCCTACAACTTCCACCAATTTCCTGTGACATTCTCTGGCTTTTCTCTCATGGAGAACAGCTATCTTGTTGTATGCGCGCCACTCAAAACGGGTTACATTCATCTCGTCCGGCGATAGTCAAACAACTGATTTCACATTGCGATCTCTTGTTCTGAACACACATTACAACAGCATTACCTTAAAAAATGAATCAAAATCGTTTCAAAACAATTCAATTTTTCGACAAAAAATGGTGTAATCTGATAACTTCTTTAAGAAAATATCTAGTGATGCTAAAACAGCACGTACTTTCTCGCCTTTAGTAATAGTTATGTAATACTATTTATACCACAATTTTTCTCCGAATTGACATATTCCAGTCATCACTTTTTGTATAATTCATTTAAAGTCATAGAACTTTTGGTGTGACATTTAAATAGTTTCAATCAATAGATTTTTTATTCAAAACTTTAAATGAAAATATATTTCTGGCATTGAAGTTTTGTATAAAGTGTGCAATGTATTCACGAACATAACGGATGCGTTTTTTAACCTTTGAATATTCTGTGTATGCGAGAAAGAAAAATAATTAAAAGTAAATAAATAATACGATACTGATAGCGTTGACAAACCTAGTTTCTAAAAAAAAGCAAATGAATTGAAAAATATATAATAGTAATTATTAATCTCTATAGCATTGTAATATTCTCCAAATATGCTCATTTTAACACGAATTACATGTTACTCCTTGTCTGAACATATGCTAAATGCACTACACGTTTTCACACCTAAAACAAGTTTCCCAAATTGTCTTTAATAATCGAAGAACAAACGTTTCGTTCCATGTGCAATCAGAATTAAACATATAAATGGGTTACGGTAGGGATAACAGAGTTTACGAAAACGTTCACAGATTACATTTCTTCCCATAGTACATCACCCAGTTTTCCAGTTTTTGACGTTAAATAAAAAAATAGTAAATAAATAAAATGAAACAAAGCCTCATAATGATTGCGTGCCAATGTTCAACAAAGAGAAGAATTCAACAGAATTCGACATTTCATTATCTTACAGCAATTATGAGCAATAGAGGATCTACAAAATCATCTCACCGTCTTTTCCGATTAGGCACAAAAATGGGACACACAAATGGGCACAAAATATTCAGATAAACGCAAGCAAGAGTCAAGAAAAAATATTCACTCTTCGAAGACCCCTCAATCCACCCAAAGTCACCTATCAAAACATAACATAGCATGGATTCCCGGGAACGCCACAGCAAAATACCTAGAAGACGACTCACATGGAGATCAAATATGCACAGAACTGCACTAGCCACTTGAAGAACGTTTCAGTTATATCCCTTACTTAAGAAATTATCCTCACTCTAGTCACACACATGCATCTATCTCTACCAAACAATGATACGACCTATATCATGTTATGCATCTCCAGTCTGAGCCTCCAAAAATAATATTAACAAAATCAAACGTTCCAAAATAAATCCCTGAGAATAATCACAAAAGCACCCTCGTTTATCCCAAACTCTCAACACGAAGAATTCGGTATCAGCCCCACCAGAGTACATTTATTCCTTCTACCTTCAAAATTCTATAACAGAATTTCTCAAATACCTTTTCAAACTGAAGAAATAGATCCCTCATCCTAAACGTTTGAAAAGGAAATTACCCAGAAATTTTTTTTGTCTCTTCTTAAGCAGACGGGAAACGATTAGCCTTTCCATATAATATAAAGTGCTTCTGAAATGAAATAACCAAGATAAAAAATAATGTGCATTTACTGTATAAAAATACTGAATCACTCGTTTACGGCTGCTGAGGACCACAGTTCAAGCAAGAATAAATAAAAACATTATCTTGCATTGCTGCCGTTCAACAATGAACTTCCCAAATATACATCGCAGCATTGTTTCCCAAGGCAGCGTATGTAGTACTAATATAAAGTTAAAATGTTCGAATAAATTAATGATACTCAATTATTTCAGTTCTTCTTTCATGTAAAGTTTCAGAAATAATACTAAAGTAATCCAAATCCAACCAATTCAAAGGAAGCGCCTGTGGTGGATACCTGCGTTTATTTCGATAACCACGAATAGTAATCATTACTAACTTTCAGAAATGAAACATACCAAAGTCAGCGATCAAAATTTCTTGAAGTAAAAAGTAATTTGATAGTCCTATGTTAAATTTATTACCTTCCTTTTTAATATACTTTCTTTTATAAGAATACCAATAGCTTTTGAATACTTCTCAACTTAAGTTCACGGAGCGCAGTAAATTCAGAGCGCGCGACTATATTAGACGCCAAATTACACAAAAAATACCTACATGTTTGAAAAATTCATCATTACCTTAAATAAAGATCTATTTTTGATGAATATCTTTCATTAAGACAAAAATTGTATCTTCACAACTGTAGTTGTAGAAAGACGCTGAAAAAATTTAATTTTTTAAATTTCCAAAAAAGCCGACAATTCAACGAACAGGAGCTACAAACTATTCTCTTAAGCGTCCTTTATACTATCTAAGGACAAAAGTTAATCAAAAAATTGTGGGCCGTTTTTATGAAAAAATTGTTTCAAGAAAATAAATACTGCATGTTTGACCCAAAATTTCGCGAAAAATATTCATGTATTTGAAAATTTGAACTTGACCTTTTTGATCTATTTTTCATGATCACATTTAATTAAGAAAAAATGTTTATCTTCATAATTCTAGTTCTAGGAACACGCCGAAGAAATTTTGAATTTTTTCAATTTTCGAAAAATCAAGGTTTTCAACGACTAAGAGGCCTGCGCCATTCTCTTAAACGTCCATCACACTATCCAATGATAATAATCAAAAAGGTTGGAGCCATTTTTTTGAAAAATATGAAAATGCCCCAAGGGCTTCATGTAAAGTACTCACAAAATTAAAATGTCGATTTCCATTTCAAACGAACGGACAGTCGAAAGGAAAGACGGACGAACGAAGAGACAGACCGACGGACAGACAGTTGGACGTACGACAGACGGACGGACGAAATAATAATCTAATATTGTATTTTTATCGCGAAGTGTAATACATGGGCCTACATGATGACTGTATTTCAAATCGATTATTGAAAATTATTTTAATAGTATAAAATTGGTTCTTGTTGTGATAAGAGATTGGCTTTTTCAGTGATATACAATACTTTTAAAGTAACTGTAACAACCTAAATGTGTGATATTTAATGAAGTACGCCTGTCATCAGAAACAGTTTCTAGTTTCGCGTGTCCAGTTTGCGAGAAAGAAAAAATATTAACATTCGTTACAAGTTTTTTTAATCGATTGTTGTTTTATTCAGAATTCATCTAGGCGAATTCGAAATATTTTAATAATATTACAATACCATAAATATTGCATAAAGTTTATTAATCTTAATATTAATCTATTTAGGCAATCATTGTGGTCAATGTGTGCCAATATGAGGTACTAATTAATGACTAATTTTGCATGAATTGCGTCAGCCATTTACTGAAAAACAAGTGGATAGCTGGATTCAATCTAAAACTGAATAACCCTATTAGATAGTTTCCATTAAAACGAAAACATTAATTAAAACAAGTTTAAATACAATAATTACAAATTTATGACTAATTTTTAGCTTATATTTTTCAAATTTTCAATTCAAAAAATAATCAATTGTACACAATATAATATTATGGAAACTACACCCTGATTATGGAAACTACATCCGATGGTTTAAAAAACGACCCAGAATATTTATGAGAATATTCTTTCTGATATTTTTACTTACATTTTTCACTTAATCATGAACTTTAACGATTTTCATTTTCTGTTGTTGATTTTTTAATATATTTTAAAATTTGTTTTCTGTATCTTCAAAATAATGTGTAATTTTTATTTTCTAATGAAAACATGTCAATTAATTTATGTGATACCAACACGTAAATGTATTGTGAAATAAATACTTTTTTATAAATTACCTTTCATTGTTAAAAATATAAATATATTTGCTTTTTATTGTTTATTCATGAAACAATCTCATTAATTTAAGATGTATCTGTGAGAATATTCTGTATCATATCTATCAAGCGAATAAATCAAAAAGACACTTTTATGAAATAATATATTTAACTTGGAAGATTTGTTAAGTGAAATTCTCTAATAAAAAATTATTTTCCAAATAATTTCCAAATCAGTGTTAGGAAAAAGGATTCATTCCTTCAATCATGCCAACCATGCCTCTCGTGCTTTCTCTAACGGATCGATTGCAGTGGTTCTACATGTACTATATTCCAAAGGGGAGAAGTACCGACTGTATTTTATTAGTCCGATATTCTATTGAGGCAAAGAACATTCTTGAGCCATTAACTTCAATTATTTATTTTGCAATTCAATGTATAGGTCAGAAGCACAGGGGTTTCAATTGCATGAATTAATTTAGCTTTACTATTATTATCACTTCTAGGTACGTTCAATGATGCATATGATTTAATTTTTATGAAGAGCTGTATTGAGGTACATGGAAAACAGTTTTGGATTTGTAGCAAAATAGAACTCAGGGTGCTACAAGTACAAGCGCTTTCTTCTCTCCATATGCAAAACTACATTTTATGGCTCTTATCATTACTTCTCAGTGTTATGACATACTGACTTGCAAAATTTACTTATGGAAGTAGCCGATTTAATGTATAAGTTTACATAGATATTTTTTGCAGTAGTGCTTTAAATAGTTCACATGCACGTTTTTGAATTACGCTTTAAAACATTCGGCCATTTTAACTTATTTCACTGGATATTAGCGAAAAAAATAATTATAAGATTTTGTCATCATTTGTAAAAGTCCATACAAATTTAAACGCATCTCCTGTAGTGTATATATGCAATTATATCAATAGTCAGGGACTTTCTTCCTTCTACCTATTTCCACCATGCCGTCTACAAAACAAACAAACAATAATAAATCTGAATAGTTACAATATTTACACCAGCTCATTATACAGACAACCAACGATATTTTCATATATAAATTAAACATCCAGAACTGAAGGCCTTCGAAGTATTGCCTTACAGTACGTAACCACGGACAGACGTTTTGCCGTCAATTGTTTGTACCAAGAACCTACCTACGAGGATTCTGACTACTCGGCTTGTTGGAGGAAGTAATTATTAACTACACACAGAAACAAGATTCGTCCAATTTTTCGATACCAGAGCTCGGCAATAAGTGTGTTCTGTTGAAAAATCGCCATTTTCCCCGCAGCATTACAATACTTTTTTTGTACTGCGTAAGCAATAGGTGTGAAAGTAATAAACGTTAAAATTCAAAAGAAGGGAAATATGATATAATAATTAAGAATCGTTGGAATAGTTATTGATTATCTGTAATTATAAACGATTCTAAAAATGCAAGTCTTATTGGTAATTTTTATTTATTTATTTAGTCAAAAACAGTCAAAAACTGTATGTGACGTATAGGGAGAAAATAATAATAATACATCCAACTAATAATACATACAACTAACTAATTAGTTTAGAAAAAAGATATTGATATAGGCCCTAAGGTGGTTCTTGGGCAGCGTACTAGCTTCGCGGAATGGGATCCCGAGTTCGATTCCCGAACGGGGCAAAAATATATATAACGTTCCTTAATATCCTCCCATTTTCTGTAGCTGTATGACGAAGAAATGCTCAGGCAGGCGGAGTTTGCTAATTTCGACGAAGGAAATACGTCATGTTCACCAGATGCCCCCAAGCGTGGTAATAAAATTAGACTCGGGCATGGAGGATGCCGTTAGCAAGCCGGCAAAATCGGACAGTGGACCCAAAATGTCACATACTGTCAAGGGTCTCCAAACTACGGCTCACGGGCAGTATTGTATGAGGCCCTCCAATTCACAGTATATTCTAATTCAGTTTAAACGTGACAGAGTCTATAACATTTTTTTCACAATATTTTGCCCACGTACTAGCCATGTGGCGAGTGTCGCACCATTGTGACTTAAGAGATCAGAATTTGAGAGACATTTTAATAATAATTGTTAACTGTTTTGTCATCTTTAATTAAAATTTAATTTAACACAGGATAAATTCCATCCTATCCTGGTTTTTAATTTTTGGCCCTGAAGTCTCTTAAAATCTCTCTATCCATCCCCCAATAGAAACAAGTTTTGAACCCCCAGATATAACGGAGCCTTATAATTTACCATCAGGAAGCAGATGTTCAACGTTGGAATTAGTGAACGGGAGCTCTGGGAAACGTTGAATGGAAAGGGGGGTACGCAAAAGCGAAATCCTTAATATTAATCACCATGAGTACTTTTTGATACTTAATTATTTTTATGTAAACGGCTTTTTTAATCGCTTATTGTTTATTTATTTATTTAATTTACGTCAAGAAAAAACAGTTAAAACTTCATATGACGTGCTATGGGTAAAAGTGAATTGTGTGCACATTTTCAAAATTCTGTGATCCCTACACTAAGTCATATACTACTTGAATCTTGAGAGAGAAAAAAAGCTCCCGTGTAATAAAATATATTTTCAAGGATAAATAAGCAATAAATTTTGGGTTCTTATCCATGTTGTCCTTCGGAATAATACTTCCTGCCGCGACAACATGGAATCAATAACTTGAATAATTGTATTTCCCACTGAATTCTAGAAGACGTGCACAGAATATGAAGTTACATTACGAAATATTGTTGTGACATTGAAGTTACATTATGAAATATAAATTGTTATGAAATATTTTTCATGTATTTAATATATCTGACATAAAATACTATAATATCACCTAGAGAAGCATCTACGTGCTTCTTTCCGAAAGAAGATAACTTGCACTTTTTGCTGTGTGAGTTGGTAAAAAGAAAGAGCAGTCGCGTGACATTGTGAAGGCAACGAAAATGAGGGTGAATGGCAATGGGTTTCTCTCCCTTAAATATACAACTTTCGGCTTCTTAAGACATGTTAAGGTAGTTCGTGTCATTCGCCCAATAAAATGGAAGACTAATTCAACAAGACATTTCCTACATCTATAAAAGAAATCCACTAAAATTAAAAGCTCTATTTTGCACTGACATTAAACACTTCAACTTCAATCAAGTAGTTTTAGAGGGAGTTGCAAACGAGCGGAATGATAGTGTATTATTTATAAGTAGTCTCCTAATTGGGGAAGTTTATTTATTCTTTCAAATTTATTTATTTAACGCCAAAAACATTTTAAAAAAGTGTATGGCGTACTATAGGGGAAAGTGTACTCCTTGCGCATTTTTTTAAAATTGTGGAATCCTCACTCAAACACAAGTTGAATTCTGAATACAGATAGAAATGAGCGTTTTTCGCAAGAATTATGAATAGGTATTTACCCTTATTTATATTTTAACAATTATGAATAGATTACAATACATTTAATTTTCACCAACAGTGAATTCAACTAGAAGTATGAGTCCACTTACATGAAGAATTGGACAATTTCTCTCCGACCTTTTACTATTGTTAGTAGTAGATAGGAAGCCCAATAACATGCTACGCCACTATACAAAGTTTTGAAAAAAAGAAAAGTGAAAGTTTAAATATTTCCACAAAAAAGTAAGATAAATCCATAGACATGACATTTTTTTTACAATTTATCAACATTCACAAAATGAAATATCCGCATTATGTCAAATAATACGTAAACATCTACGGGGAGCCGAAATACACGAATATCTCAATTTCATCAGAAACGTGGCGTAGCATGTTATTGCGCAAGGTTTTCATATATACGTGTGCGCTTTCTGAGAGTAACTAAACCGAATTATTATCGTATCTTTTCCAGGGCTGTTTGGGATCCCGAAAGAGCAAGGGGCAAAGGCAGATGTGTTGCGTGCCCTAGCGAGCGGCCCACGAGATGAGGGTTCGCGACAAGCGCGGCCAGCGTCCGACGCGACGCGTCGCGACGCCAGGGGGCGGGGCGGGGAGCGGCGGTGCCGCGGCGGGGCCAGACTCCGCGGCGCCGCTCGCGACTCGCATGTCGAGATCCCGGCGAGCGATCGGAGCGCCGCGCCGAGGCCGCCGCCGCCTCCGCGCCGCGCGGCCATTGCAACCCTCGGCGAAAAACCAGCGACCGCCCCGCGCCGGCCTCTTCGGCGCAACCAGCTTCTTTTTACATTCATTTTGTCAAGAACAGTAAAAGCTACTTAATGAAAATGCTACTTGGCAATTTGGACTTGTTGATAAGATTGTTGAATTGTTTGATAAGAATGTAATATATGTGCTGTCTGTCTGTCTCTTTCCCTCTCTCTCTCTCTCTCTCTCTCTCTCTCTCTCTCTCTCTCTCTCTCTCTATATATATATATATATATATATATATATATATATATATACTCGGTTTATATTCAATATTTGACAAGATGTACAATGTACCTGATAAAAATATGATAATGTTATGATAATTGACAGGTAACTATGTTTTCATGGATATGAAATTTTGACTTATATGTTTATATGTTAGACTGAAGATGGAGGAGACAAGAGGTTCTCCGAAACGTTGATAATAAGCGTGACGCAGTATTGCAAAGACTGATATGTATATGAGCGTTAATTTATAATTAAATGCAGTTGTCTTTGAAATATTGAAGCTCTAATTTTGATTAAATATATGCATAGACAACTTGTATCCTATTCAAAAACGGTAAAAACTGCATGTGATGCATGAGAAGTACAACCAGCGCACGTTTTCTTCAGCTGTGGAATCTCTTCTCCACCATTTAACCCTAAATAGTTGAATGATGAATAAAAGTACCAACAAAGTAAGGTCAGTAACATTTAAAACTAGACATTTTTGCTCCAGAGTTGTAGAAAGTTGTTTGCATTGGTAAACAAATTACAGAATTCAGTTGTTAGTATTTGTAAGAAAATAGTAACCCATGCTGTACTCCTACCGCAACTGACAAAAGAAGAGCTCAACTAAACGTGTTCATATTGAAGCTACATTTATGTCCAGTAGCAAAACCTGATCTTCAATGCAATGCTTGAATTTGCCTTCTAAAGGGGCCCATACACACTCAATATTATTGAGCAATATTTCGATTTGTGCAATAAATTGTATCGTATGTAGGCAATATTGATGGTTGTGCAATATATTGCGCAATCGCGAGCACAGACGTACAACCTTCAAGGCAATATATTGAGCAAGCAAGAATATTTTTCGCGGTATTTTTCTAAAAGAAGTTCATACTGCTCCCCCTTTTTCGCACGATTAGTATAATCTTTAGACATTACATCCCACAGAGCCGGAAGACCACGATAAACTTCAATAAATCCGAGAATGAATTGTCTATCTGCTTCCTTGCCAGCCATGACGACGCGTACTCTACCACGTGTTGATACTGACTGATGGGATATTGTACAATATTGCCTATACACGGCACAACTTTTTCCCGTTTGCACAATATATTTTCAAGGATTTGAATTTAGCACAATATATTGCACAACCTTTCAATTCCGACTACACACGATCAACTATATTGCACAAACCTAAATATTGCGCAATAATATTGAGCGTGTATGGGGCGTTCGTTATCACAAAACTATTCTACCATCACCTAAAAATAGTATTAGAATTGACATTACGAGAATGAAACTGTACCTGTGACACTTTTTTCTTTAGAAAACAAAATATACAGTATTTAAAGAGGATAAAGTTATAGTGCTGTACGCTTGAAAAAATTCACTCAATAGTTATCTTGATATTAAGTGCCTGAAATTATTGGTTTTTGCCCGATCGAGATTGTAGGTTTGTTCACGAGACTGATATCATGGTTTAATCGAAAGAAAGCCCCCTCTTCCATATAACTGGTGGCCGCGGTGGCCAGACATAACGTACTGAGGGATTGTTGTTCCATACGAATTCCTATTCTGTATCGGGTATAAAAAATATAATTAAAATGCATCACGATGAGGGTTACCAGATTGGAAAATTTTGTACCCAAAATGGGAATATTTTTTCGTTGTGGGGAAAAATGGAGAACAGAAATCGACAGGTAAATGTTTGGGGATTTATTGGGGAAATTATTTTCATCCTGAGTCGAGATAGAAATATTATTCTCTGAATTATTATGAAAAACAGAGAAACAATAGATGCGATTCTCTCTCATTTTTATGTATTAAAAACATAAAAATAAATGATAGGCATAGAGAAAGAAAAACTCAGATATAGGGTTTCGAGCAGCTGAAAGTTAGATGATTTGAATTATTTGAATTTAAGGGGACAGCCAGTAGAATCGTCAGGAACAGGTCATGTTGTTGGTCGAAAATTTGAAGAATATTTTTCGTGTCAAAGTTGGGAAATTTTGTTTCACTGGAGGTTATTTGGGTAAATTCTGTAGTATTGATGGGGAGAGAGTTCACAACACATCTGGTAATATTAAATTTAATTGCTCTCAAGCATGTAACTCGGAGAAAGTGGCAAATCACTCGAGATCCTGAAATTAAAACTACCTTAAATCGCCTTACTCATGAAGTTAAAAATAAACTAGAACAATACAGGTTTTCTAAATTCACAAACTATATATCCCAGCTTCAACCTAACTCTGCTTCCCTCTGGTCTGCAATTAAAAATATAACAAATGACAAAAAACAATTACTCCCATTAAAAAATAATAATAACAACACAGTAGCAACTACAGATTCTGAAAAACAGAACTATTGGCAAATCATTTTGAACTCTCCTTTACTAATAATCTCTCTTATAATAATTCCTTTACCCAAAACATAGTCCAATCATTAGCCAACCCACTACATACAGTTCCTGAAAGAATTAAATTTATTTCCCCATCTGAAGTCAAATACATAACTTCCAAACTTAAAAACAAAAAATCACCAGGCTTAGATTTAATTCCTAATATTGTAATTAAACATCTACCATATCCCATCCTCAGCTCACTAACAGCTATTTATAATGCATGTTTCAGACTCAACTACTTTCCAAACTCCTGGAAAACTGCACTTATCCTGCCAATTCCCAAACCCAACACAGATCAAACTAAACCTGAAAATTTCAGACCAATTAGTTTGCTGCCAAATTTTTCAAAAATCTTTGAAAAGGCAATTTTAACCAGGATTAATAAATTTCTAAATCAAAACAATGTTCTTCCCAGTAGTCAATTTGGTTTCAGACATAACCATTCTACTACGCACCAACTCCTACGTTTAACAGACTATATTGCCACCAATTTCCAAAAATCACGTCATACTCTTGCTATATTTCTAGATGTAAAAAAAGCATTTGATAAAATCTGGCATGATGGATTACTTTTCAAATTGAGAAATATTGGTTTTCCAAATTATTTACAAAATATAATAAAATCCTTTTTAGTTAATCGACAATTTAAAGTTCAAATAAATAACACTCTCTCAACTGATCATAATATACAAGCTGGACTTCCCCAAGGATCCCCCTTGTCACCTATGCTTTTCAATGTTTTTATTTCTGATATGCCTTACCTATTACATTCAGATATTGCCTTATTTGCGGACGACACTGCAATATTTACCACTCATAGTGATCTTCTTTAGGTAGAGACAATCTTCAAGATGACCTAAATCTCCTCATATCTTGGTTCAATGATTGGCAAATAAAAATAAATCACCAAAAATCTCAAGCAAAAATTTTCTCCTTAAAACGGATTCGCCCCACATATCCCTTAATAATTAATAACCATGAAGTTAAATGGCTCCCAAATGACACTCCTGTTAAATATCTTGGACTTCAAATAGATACCAAATTAACCTGGAAAACCATATAACAACAATAGCTAATAACACGCACATAAAAATATTAAAATTGTATCCATTCATAAATAGAAAGTCAAAATTATCAATAGACTCAGCATTAATAATATTTAAATACATTGTACGACCTTCACTGACCTACGCCTGCCCAATCTGGGAGGTGCAGCAAAAGTAACCTTCAAAACTGGAAGTATTGCAAAACAAATTTTAAGAACTGTATTAAAAGCGCCATGGTATATCCGAAACGATCAAATCTTAAAAGAACTATCTATAGAACCTCTGAAAACTTGGATCCTAAAACTTTCTTCTAATTTCTACTCTTCTCTTTCATCTTGCCCAGCCACTCCTTTGTACACTCTAGGTAAATCAGCCAATCTTTTTCCACGAATAAAATCAAGATATTCTAAAGACCTACTACATCCTCCGTAATTAGCTGTAAAGCAGGTTCCAACAATTATAAATTAAATACTCATGTCCTAATTCAAATTGTATGCATTTTTTTCTCAAGGACCCTTCCTGGGTATCCTTAGCTGTTATTGTATTATTGTAAGTATTAGTCTTCTAACATTGTTCAAACATGACGAAATGTAATTATAACAAAAATGTATATTATGTATCTTCAACCCCTTGAAAGACATAAGAATGTCGAACAAGGATATATTTCTAATAAAAAAAAAAAAAAAAAAAAAAACAACACATCTGGTAACCCTCATCATGATGATGATTTTGATACTGACATTTCTAGATTGTTTAAAACTGCGACCGCGAACACTGCAGACAAATTTATTACCGAAAAATTGAGAAAGTAGTACATACAAAAACGGCTTACTATTTGTTGAGAAACACGTGTACATCTAAAGGAGCTGTTAAGATCCCTGAAAATACTTTGCAGCCTTTTTTAAAGCACCAACAAAACGTGACTAACTGCATCATTAAAGATCATTACTATCTCTCTAAGATTGGAAATGAATTTATTGGTATTTGTTGTTTTTAATCACGAGTTTTGTCGTGTTGATTTTCAACAGGTACATGTTTGGTTAGGGGTTCCATCATAATACATTATGTGTTTATAGTTACCTGTGATAATAGTTATTTATATGTTAATAGTTACAGGCAAGGGTTTAACAATAATATTGAAATTACTTTGCCGTTTATTTTCTTACATCTGCTGCAACCTATACTCGGAGCAGCGAAATGGGCCGAACTAAATACTAACAATTCTTAATACTAATAAATGCTGATAATTGCAGTTTCATATATTAAAATTAAAACATGTTCGTAAATAAAAATTAAAACACCATGTCAGAATGACAGTATAGTATGATTAAAACAGTATTAAAATGGTATTCAGTAGTATGAAAAAAGTAAAATCAAAACGTATATAAAAATTAAAACATCCTGTCAGAATGACAATGCACAATGAATTTAAAAAAATTATGTAGATCCAGTATCCGAATTTAAAAAAATATGTTTTAAGTCATCAGATGGGTGGCATTGTTACATACTTGTATGTGGTACTTCGGAAACGTTTTTTACTGGGCACATTTTCTATATACAAACGACAATAATTTAATAATTTATCGTTTCTATTTCTTTGCTCTCACACACCCCAAAACTTATTAACCTTTTAAAAATGTCGTGGAATAGGTGTATTAACTCTAACATTTCCATGGAGGAGGAAGTTCAGAAACCCAACAATGATTACTTGCTTTGTATAAATTTCAATATTTTTAGGCGATGAAATTCATCGATACGGTTTATGATTTTTTGCTCAAACTATGATACAGTTTATCACAGGTTTTTGTTATAGTTTGAGTAATTACAGCGTCATTGGCTGTCGGGAAAATACCGACCACTAAACTTCAAAAACTGAACTTTCAGCATATGTTTCGGAGGCATTTGGTGATTTTAATGACTTAGTATAATATAGGTTAATACATTACGTTATGAAGATAGTACATCTGCCTTTTTACTTTATAGCATTTACATTCATAGTATACAATTTTTCTGTATAATTACTAAATTGCATTTTATGATTTCTTTCGTGTATGTTCTTTAACTAGGGATACGAAATAGACAAAAACACATCGATGTACGAAAACATGTAATTTGAGAGTATTCGTATTTATTAATTTATAATTAAGATATAACTGACGAAACAAAGTAAAATATAGTAAAAACAATTTTTAAAAACCGATTATGAATGTCTGAGCGCTCAGGGTCATCTCAAAGGGTTTCAGTTTCCTCAGTGTTCGAAGGTCACAGGAAGAAGATGAAGCCCCTACGACAATGGCGAACGCATTACGTTTTACGCTTTTATATTTGCTGAAGTTCACAAATGGCGAAATTTGAAATTAGTTACCCTTATTTTCTGATTTTAATGGGAAAATCTAAAACGCATCAAAATATTTTTTTTATTTTATAGACACTTCCCTCAATTATAATTTTGTCAATAAATGCTACAAAATGCTAAATATTAATTTTTATAATGCTATAGCGATATTTTCAAAATGCGATTTTGTAAAATTTAAAGTGCTACATTTTACCACCACTAATCATTATGTATTTCTCATGTCGCCCGTCGCCACTGTGTTATTTGATTTTCTTTGTGGCCGAGGAATCGCTGAGAGAATTTCCCCCATCTCAGGGTTTTTCGTGCAGTTTCCCTAATCCTTTGAGCAAATGCTGAGATGACCCCATTGTTTTGCTTCTGGACATAAATGTAACTTCATTAACTGGGCACGTCTTCTAGAATTCAGTGGGAAATATAGTTATTTAAATTATTGTTCTTCATGTTATCGTGGCAGGAAGTATTATTCGTTGGCGAAGGACATGATGAAAGATAAGAGACCAAATTTATTGCTGATTTACCCTTGAAAATAGATTTTATTACATCGGAGCGAATACTTTTGTTAACAATCTTGGAGAAAACGCTCATTTTTTTCTGTATTCAAAATTCAAGTAATATTTGGCTTAGACGGACCTGCATGGGCGTGGCGGCTAAGAGCTCTTCGGTCCGAAGGGTCGTGGGTTCGAGTCCCGCCTTGGGCATGGTTGTTTGTCCGTTGTCTCTTATGTGTGAGTTGTCGCGGAAGGCCTCGCGTTCTGCTGACCCCAGATCAGAGAAGCCCGTAAGTGTGTTGGTCTAGTGTATGGTCGAATATGCGTCCCTTCAGGACGTAAAGGGTAACCGGCTGTTGGCTGGATAAAAGCCCTTGAAAAAAAAATTGGCTTAGGATAGGTATCACAATTTTGAAAACGTGCACAGAATTCACTTCTCCCCATAGCATGTCACGCACAGTTTTTCACTGTTTTTTGACGTAAAAATAAAAAAATAAAAATAAAGTAGACACGTCAGGAGCCCTCCCGGTCGGGGGTGGGGGTATGTCTCAGCGGTGGAGGGGGAGGGGAGGGGTGATCGGGGGCGGCGCGAGCTGCAGCAGCTTCTTGGCGGCATAAAAAGGTAATAACGCATGTAACCAGCCCGCGGCGCAGTGCTTCATATTCATGAGCGAAGCCTCGCTGCGGCGTCTGGCTGCTACTTGCAGCGGCAGCCACTGCACGGCGCTGATGGCGCAGCACAGAAGCCCAGCATGCAGATAAAGAGGCCCGGCCCCCGACCTATGACGCTGCGGCCACAAAATCGCGATGTGCACCTTCAAAATAACATTTGTCTCGAATGAGATGTAATGCCGACAAGTATTTTTTTTGTTTTAAGTTGTTCTGTATTAATTGACTTATTTCAGAACAAAGTTTATGGTTCATTATCAATAATCTCTTTTTATTTTGTTGCTGAGACCCACAACCAATGATAATGTTGAAAAAGAAGGTATTTATTGCGAATTGTGTGTGTTTCTTAAGTGTAACAACGATCAGCTGGAAAATATTTTCTCTTTCAGCTGAACACTTATTCGGTTCGTCTGCCGTTCGTGTAGTAGACACCATCTTAACATTCTTGTGTTCGTTTCAATAATACACAGCTTTTCATAACGTTAGATGAAGATTGTTCAAATTGAAAAATAAAATAAGCGAAACATTATATAAATGCTAATTTAATAAAAATTAAAGGTTATTAAACTAGTATACAAAATGACATAATGGAAAAGATAATACATAAATTAAATGAATATTAAATTAAAAAGTTCTTTTACAGACGAATTATTTATGAAATATCACAATGAATACGTGTCTGAATATTATTCTACTTTACTGTTCATAAAGCGTGTCTATAGTTCAATTAGAGATTATAGGTGTGTGTTGAACAGTTTTACGCATTATTTTGGGATGAGAATTATAAGTAGCAGGACTGCCCATTTTTAATATTTCTTAAGTATAATCACATTCTCAAATTGTTCTTAAATTATTGCAATATAATTATATTCATTAATGTATTAGTTTTAATAAAATAATCTTAATAATAATAATAAATACTTTTGGTGTAAATGATATTGACGCGCGCCAAGAAGTCATGGCAATGTACAACAACTGGGGACTACAAAGTATTCAAATCACTGGACCGTCATAATAAATATTGCTCTCGTTTCGCTTACTGAGAATGATCCTAAGAGTTTACGTTACAAAGTCACCGCCATGAATTCGTACTAAAAAATATTGAGCAAAATGAAAGTGCGTTTGGCGTACTGATTTGAAAATGACGGACTCAGCTCGTACGTCGTGGTCGCTTCGTCCGACATTTCATTCGTATGCCAAAGAATCACTTGTGTATTAGTAACGTAAGTAACTTTTCTACTCCCATTGTATAATTATGCCATTTGATGGCTTCAACCCGTTGCATAATGATACTCATTACGATGCAGATTTCATTATGATGCATGGTTATGTAAAGAAGTTTACAAAACCAAGTATTGACACTTAAATAATCATTGAGAATTTTTCTAGTAAATGTTTCCTTCGATTGTGTACTTTAAAATTGCATTTTTGATTATTATATTATGCATGTCGGTTTTAATTTCTTTTGTTATTAATATTTTTACGTAGAATATTATTTAAAATAAATTGGATCGTAATTTCACTTTGACCCTATTTGACTAGCGCAGTGATAAACAAAAGCCACTTGAGTCAGGGTGAGTAGGGAACTGCTCGCTGGTGACCATGACTGAATCCTGCATTCAACTGCCACGAAATGACACAATGTATAAGTTTAATTTATAAAACTTACTATAAGTCGTAGAAAAAGTACCGTATGAAACTCGATGTAAAAGATATTAATACACTCGTGTAAAGTATACGATATTCGCTCGTTTGTCGCTGGCATCGTAATATCACACTCGTGTATGAGTACCCATCATTACATCATCGTTTCATAATGTACTATTTCAATATAGTGCGATAGATATAGTACAGTAGTAGGTAGGTGTATTACAATAGTACGGTAGATATAGTATAGTACTAAACCATGTAATAAGCGTAAACCATAGAGCTCCTGAATACATTTTTTTTTTTGTTTATTATAGTCGCATCAACCAAAGGTTCTTAGCGACTTTTCAGTACTTTACATATTACACTTACATTACATTACATTACACTTATATTTTATTAAATATATTAATCTTCTGGCAGAATCTTATTATTTCCTGTTGATATGACTTAGAATATATAACTGCTTCTAATTGTTGCTCCGGTGATAGGCCACCTCTTTATTCCTGGAACTTAGGGCAAACGTTCAAAATATGAGATGCCGTTAGTTCAACTGTACAAAAGTCACAGAGGGGCGAGGGTAGTTTGTGAAACAGATGTGCGTGTGTTAAATTAGTATGTCCGGAGCGAAGTCTGGATAGCACTACTTGTTCTCGCCTAGTCATCTGTTTATCTATACACACATACAATACATGTACATTATTTTACAACACTTTGCCAGATGACATTAAACGATTAAATTCAATAGAAAAGTTTAAATCCCAAGTGAAATCGTTTCTGCTGCATAACTGTTTCTATACAATTAGAGACTATACTGAGCATCACAAGAAAAGTAACATTAATTTTAACAATGATACATAATGCATTATTTACCATTTGGACTGTATAAATGAGTATAAACAACCTGTAACAACTATTATACTACAGCTTCCGGGTCAATGACCCCCATCTCGATCAGGTTTTTCGCCTTGGAAATGTAATTTTTTCTGTGCACGTCTTCTAGAATTCAGTGGAAAATACAATTATTCAAATTATCGTTTCCATGTTGTCGCGGCAGGAAGTAACCAAAATTTTTTTTTAACCAAAATTTATTTTATTTATCTTTGATTTATTAATTGTTTTTTTCTCCCTTTCAAAAATTCAAAATTTAAGTAGTATATGACTTAGTGTAGGGATCACAGAATTTTGAAAATGTGCACACAATTCACTTTTCCCCATAGCACGTCATACGCAGTTTTTAACTGTTTTTTTGACGTAAAATAAATAAATAAATAAATAAATAACACACTGACAATTCTAATTTGTGCTCGCCAACAGTTGCGTCTTGGCTCACTGTGTGGGTGCCGCGCGGAGGTGGCGGCAGCAGCGGCTACCGACGGACGCCGCGAGAGCCTGCGGGCACCGTAAAAGCAAGGGCCCGCCCCTCCCCCGCCGCTCCCCACGGTAACCCGTCGCCCCGTCGCCCCCCCCCGCTCGAAATTGAGTTGTACCCCTCGCCCCCGGCGCGGGGCCCAACAACTACACACGCTTCATACGCTGGAACGGAATCTCCGAGTGTATACGGTGCAATCGTCCTGTTAACATATGCCACAATAGACTGCGCTCACGGAGAATATTTGTAAACCGGCTGGCTCGGAGTCGTGGAATAAAATTTCATTATTAACATTATTTACAGCTTTGAATTTTCAGACAGCGTATGCTGTCTCTATCAAAAAAAACACCGTCAGTCGGTCAGCGGGTTTGAATGTTTCTCACACTTGCAATGCATCTGAGTTTTGTTTAAATTTTAGTGCTGTGTAAATTGTATATTGTTTTATTACAATTGTAACACTTTATGGAACTATTACTGAACCTAACGATATCCACATGGCTGATTTATCTTTGCAAAACAAGAAGAAATTTAGAAAAAATTAAAATATGAAGATCAAGAGTAACTACGTTTCAAGGGCACAAAATGGGCAGATTCGTAGAAATTCGTGGTTTACAAAATGGTAATGCAATATGTTCACACCCGGGAAGAATGCAGTCCTAGAAGGTAAGAAGGTTATGTAAACGTTTTCGATCTCGAGATCAGTCTTCTTTACCGAATGAAATAGTAATCTATGTTACTAATTATTAAGTCATCAGTCGAAAGAAAGAATTAAGCCCATGAAAACAGTGAGTGACAAGAACGCTTTCAGATTTTCTAGTGTAAACACAGAAAATAGCAATTCTAAATGTCATGCTACCGAACCTTTAAAACGAATGTAAATAGTATTTGAAATATCATGCGCCTAAAGAGATGTTTTGAAATATGAGAATCTGATTGAATGTGATGAAGTGAAAAAAGAAAACTTAAGCGACGAAAATAATAAGTATTTGAATTCTTAAAAAAAAAACTGCATCATCCATTTAATGACTCGCTTATCTGCAGTAATCTAGACTTACTCCCAGCTGAGGTCTGACTCACTTATGTGCGTCCTAGACTGTCAAATGTTTTTATAGCCCGTTTAATTTGCTATTTTAAAAACATTACAGCTATTTATAGTATTTTGAAGAAAAATTGTTGCACGATATTTGTAACCGACGCAAATAGTATGTATAAATAATTGGTAATAGGTATAAATAATTCTCACCACGATATTGATTTAATCAATATACGATATTTTTTTAATTCATTTTATCTGGGTATGTCCATGGATACATATTTGATTAACACTTTCTTTTTTTACAAACATGAAAATAATTATTTCCATAAAAACATTCAAAAGTTCGCCTTATTGTTTTGAATCCGCTAAAATTCGTCCGCCTCCAAAAATTGCGCGCCCCAGGCTGCAGCCTATTCAGCCTCTACGGCAATTGGAACTGACTCCCAGTCGCAGCGGCGATGGTGTAACGGTCAGCTTATCGGAGTGTTATACCCACGTTTGCGAACCCGATCGAAGCCGTGGATTTTTAAGGGTGAAAAAATTATTCGTACGCCTTCCTTCGGAGGGGAAGTAAAGCCGGTTGTCCCATGTTAGTAGATTTACTGCATGTACAAGATCCTCAAGCCTAAATGATGCCTCTGAGCTAAATTCAAATCCCTGTTTCGTCGCCCAAGTAATACCTTCCCTATCCCTAGTAGGCGAAATTTGCGTGGTCAGACGGAAGAGCAGGCCTCACGGCCTGAGTCTTGCCACGTAAAATAAGGCACATTCAATTTAATTCAATTCAATTCAATCGTGCCAAACTGCACCCGCACGAGTTACAAGTCATCTTGGGAAGCACGGTGCTCCTGCGAGCTCAGACCACTTCCCCTAACTCCGCTCCTATTTCCCCTCCAACTCCAGAAAGGGCTGCACACGCGCAAGCTGAAGCAGGGAAGCTAAAACAAGAACAAAACGCGCTGAAACTATCACGACGAATGGTTGAGTCATTCGAAAATAAGTTACCAGGATGTTTTCCAGCAAAACATTGAGATTTGAATTATCCATTGTAGAAATCACGGCCGTTAATAAGTAGTAGGATATGGATCACGGGATCGGTCAAACTAATGTGGGATAGGCAAACTAATGTGTTTCATTAATTGACCGATCCCGTGATCCATATCCTACTACGATTTGAATTATGTTAATAAAATTATTTTTACTGTAACTTTATTTCACTGTTTAAATTTTGCCTTGCATGCTCATTGTTGTTATGAAGCAGGAATATGTTTGAATGTAAAATTCTTTGTCTGTTTTCTTTTTGAATTATGTTTTATTAAGTGATTATGTTAATGTGTACGGAAATAATGTGAAATCAGGTCTCTAGGAAGTCAATCTCCCCTAGTAAAAACTGCTTTTAGATTTTATTATAACACTCTTACGGGGAGATATCTCTTTTGCAATGTTTGTTTCTAACCTAAACGTAGGAAGTCAATGCAATTATTTCACTCTTAAGTAAATGCTATTGTGAAATCAAGATATTTGCGATTCGAATAGTTTTTTTTCTCAATTGAGAAGTTCAAATATTCCTGATATATTTAATATTAATGGATAATTTCTTTGCTTTAGTAGACGAAATGGAAATTAATACTTTCATGGGTCAATTTGAGGCAATATTTGTCAACTGAGTTCTTCAAAAGATTACCATGAGCCAGAAATCCCATGAAGTACCGGGAGCTAAGAGACATTTGTGCAACGCTTTCTTTTAAATTTCGTACCAGTTGCTCTGGACGCAGTACGCAGAACTCGCGACCTTCACATTTATAGTATAGCACAAGAAAAATAATGTTGAAGCTTCACTCTTTAAACAAAAAATTCCAGAATAATGTTCAAGTTCATTCGTCTCCAATTACACATCCAGATCTTCTTATCCATAGATGGTTGCTCTTTTTGAGTTCCACATTCCTTAAAGTTCATCAATTGATCATCTAAACTAACTAAAGTCAATCAATTCATTAACAATATAAAGATTTTATTGGTGGATTTTTGTAGATCTTGGGAACCCTTCGGCTCTCGAAGAATATTGGATTGATTGATTGATTGATTGATTTTTTGATGTTTTCGGGCGCGTCAACTGCTTCGGTCATTAGTCCCGTTAGTATAGTGCATGTTTTTTTCTCGGGAGATGGCGGTGATCTTCCCCCACAGGATGGCGAGATCCGGCGCCGACCTACGGTCGGCTAGTGGGGTTTCCCCCTAACCAGGACTCTCCCACCAACGGGGCACCGCCCCAGCCGGGACAAGCTCTAAGCTCCCGACCGGTCTCCCGGAATATGTGGTAGTGTAGTGCATGTTAGTGCAAGTGTGTGTAAAGGGGAGAGGATAGGACAAGAAAGAGGAAGGACAGATCGCGCGCGGTCCGTGGCCCGTTTGGTAGGGTACTGCTCCGGCATTCGCCTGGTGTTGATCGGAGAAACCACGGAAAACTACCGATCAGAGCAGCCGGCCGCTAGAATTCTCCTCCAGACAGCGACTAAATTCGACCTAGCTGAAAAGCTCGTGTCGAAAATCCTGCCGTCGTCAGGAGTCGAACCTAGGATCTCCCAGTTAGAAGCGCTGCAGTGACATCAGTTGATGCACTGAGCTACCGCTACCGGCCCAAGAGTATTGGAATTTCCACTTGGCGCTCTGCTGAGGAAATCGAAGAAAGGCTGCTCCTCTGAACTGCAGACGTTTCGCCTTCGGTTACACACCGTGTCGACCTGCCGTGATGGCCGCGGTGTCCATCTCGTTTCCGGAACCAGCAGCAGCAGCTTCAACGGCCCATTCGCGTGACGCCTCAGCGACAGATACGTCTTCACCAGAGACCTTATCGTGCGCGCGCGACTGAGCCCGTCTCCCAAACTTGGCGGTCTCCCTGTGGCGTTCCGGCGGGACGAGCCACGTGAGGCGCAATCATGCTCCAGCTTGATAAAACAGCCCCCATAAACCAACTCCCTGGATTTACAGCAGGCCGTGGATGCCGTTACGTCATCGGGACTGCGGCGTTGTCCCCTCTCCACGGCCCCGTTGGCCCGAGAAGGCGGGAGGCCAGCAGCCCGAGAGGCAAGCAGCGGCGGGACGAGAAGAGCAGCGCACGCGAGGAGCCCGGCCATTTTCTTGTCAAACCGTAAACACAGTTTGGGAGTTGGAGGGACACAAGCACGCGGGTGGCAGCCTTTGGCGGAGTGCGGACGAGGGCGGGGCGACGGCGCCAGGGGGCGGGGGGGGGAGGTGCATGACACGCGCGTTAAGCGGAGCCAGCTACCGCACTACGCGCCCGCGCCCGGCACGAACGCTGCCATGCACACTCGCAGTGGAGCCAACGCCTCGCCCTGCTGCCCAACACCGCAATCTCTTCTTACTGGACGCGTTGAATGTTTCAGGACCGGGAGCGGTAGCTCAGTGCATCAACTCATGACACTGCAGCGCCTCTGACCGGGAGGTCCTAGGTTCCCACTCTCCACGGCGGCAGGATTTTCGACACCAGCTTGTCATCTAGATCGAATTCAGCTGCTGTCTGGAATGCGAATTCTAGCGGCCGGCTGCTCTAATCGGTAGTTTTCCGTGGTTTCTCCGATCAACACCAGGCGAATGCCGGAGCAGTACCCTACCAAACGGGGCACGGACTGCGCGCGATCTGTCCTTCCCCTTCCTTGTCCTATCCTCTCCCCTTACACACACACACTTACACTAACATGCACCACACTACCACATATTCCAGGAGACCGGTCGGGAGCTAGAGCTAGTCCGGACTGGGGCGGTGCCGCGCTGGTGGGAGAGTCCTGGTTAGGGGGACACCCTACTAGCCGACGGTAGGTCGGCGCCGGATCTCGCCATCCAGCGGGGGAAGATCACCGCCATCTCCCGCGAAAAAAACACGCACTGCACTAAGGGGACTAATGACCAAAGCAGTTGACGCGCTCGGAAACACGAAAAAATCAATCAATCGATTTAATGTTTCGACATGTATCACTGCGTCCACGCACTTTTTTGCTGACAAGAATGCATTTTTCAGATGAAAGACTTTTCAGAAGAAACATTTTTTTTTTTAGTTTATTTATTGTCGCGTCAACATCGATGGTTATTAGTGACAATTGAATTTTAGGTGTAGATACAGGTGTAGTGTTCAGTTATGACAACATAGTTATTCTTACAATAACAGTTAGTTTTGAATCTTAAAGTAATAGCAATATTTAGTGGTACAAGACATTAAATAACAATAGTAAGTGAACCACTGCGAGGAAAATATATAGTTACAATTAATACATAATAAACTTAATCTTAAAAACAGAAATTTTACATTGGAGCCTATAGAGAGATAATTGGATATCATTAATAATTTTAGATTCTTCACAAAAATGTAGGATTTTTTCTTCGCATTCAGGGGATTCCAAAACTGATTCAAATACGTCCTGCTGCAGAAATGTTTGTGGTTAGTTGTACTCTTCAATTTCTTCAAAAAGTTTGCACTATACACTTTTTCATCAGCAGTTTTGTTAATAAGAAAAATTTCACTTTTCTACACCACACAAAAGTATAGCCCACTTCCTTGCATTTCGCCTAAAATTTGGGGAAGAATTATTTGTTTTCTGTCAACAGATGATCGGTGACAAACTTCCTTCTTAGGAAAAGCTAAGTTGATTTTATCTGCGGTGGCATAAACACTCCTGTATATGGCCTCTCCGAATGCTGTGAAAAGTGTTTTCTTCATGGCTACTCCCAACGAAAACAGAAATCAGAAAACGACACTTACAAACAATACTGTGTCTTCTTTCAGTCGATTTAAAATAACATTACTTTGAGATCTTATTTCCGTCGGCCTACGGAATAAAAAATCTGTGCATCGTTAAAGCACGACAAAACGTGCACGTTGAAATGCATCAACCATAAAATGTTTAAACAATGTGTTTACGTTCTTTACGCTTACGAACAGCAAACTCTGAATGACGCTTTCATGTATTAGAAAGTAAATTTTCGTTTTAGCTATTTTGGAATGTGTTCAACCTGCTTGCAATAAAGATTGAATGAACTTTGGAAGCTGAGAAATTCTTAATTATACAAATACAACATTATGTAATTATTTCCTCCAAGAGTAGTTTGGGAAGGAGTTGCGAGAATCGTAATAATACGAATTAAACACTGGGACTGTTTTTTCTGAGCTCTTGCGTGGGAGAGGTGTAGCCAACGAGAGGCATCCAGCGTTGGGAAATGCGTGTTAAACACTGTCACTTTATCCCGGTCACATGTTCGAAGAAAATAGCCGCCAAGTTTGGAGAAAAACTGCTAAAAAGAACCTTGGGACGGCCCGTCTGAGCAAGTGACTCGACTGAGCTGGCACTACCAAGCGCACCTGATAGCACTGAATTATTTTTGTAGAATGGCTAGGGTTTTTTATTTCCCACGCGGACATTGAAACTAATTCTAACTGATTTGGATTTATTTTTTCTATAAAATTAATTAATTCAATAAATTTTATTAAGAGACGTTTAAAAATATGTAATGCGTTTTTTTATTTCAAAATATAAAATTTATGTTCATGAGTAAAGAGAGATACGTTAAGAAAAATTTTCGATGTTGACTTCAAGAAAAAAGAATGCCATAACTAATTTAACGAAAGTATTGTGTACAAAATATTTGAAGTGTATCCTCCTGGAAACAGCACAATATTGCAAATTATTCCCCTTGTCTATGACATTACTTTAACTGAAAGAGAGAATAGAAACCTATTTTACAGTCAAATAGATGCTACATACAGTCAAAAGCGATTTACTAAGGCCACAGAAACTCGTACCCAGCAATGAATAAGAGCCTTCACTTACAAGACAGAGGAGAGCGATATCAGATTTTCGGCGCAAACTGAAGGAAACCCGGACCGAAGGGTCGCGGGTTCGAGTCCCGCCTCGGGCATGGTTGTTTTTGTGTTCGTCCTTTCACCCCTTATCATCACCAATATCGTTTCATTTTCATAGTTACCATACCGTTAACAGCAATAGTGGTCGCTAACGACCTAGATGTTGATGCGACCTTAAATAATAATAATAAAAAAAGATATTGTAATAGTTTTCTGACCTTAATAAACTAACACTCAAATATTTTTTTAACAATTTATAATTCACTAATTATTAATATATAATAAACTAATTAAAAATTTTTTTAAATTTTTTTAATAAATATTTTTATAATAAATTATTATATATATAAATTTTATATAATATATATTTATAAATTATATTATTATATAATATACATTTATATATTATTAATATAAAGATATTTCAGTGCCAGTAGCATCGCGGCGAGACAGAATGAGACAAGTAGACAGAGGCTGACCTAATAAACGGCCTTGTGGGGGTCTGGGACGCGATCCCCGTCGGCGTGCGCTCGCGTGCGCGCGCGACGCACCCGCCGTGAAGACGCGTGTCGCCGCGCTGTCTGCCGGGGCCGTGGCACGCGGGATCGCGTTCGCGCTCTGGCACGCGCCCCGCGTCGGCGCCGGCACGTGATAACGTCCGCGCCCGTGTTTTCATGCGGATACGCACGTCGCCTCGTGAAGGCGCGCGGCCGGCGCGGCTAGACCAGCCGTGTAATCGCCCACGACTTCCGTGCAATTCATTACAATTGAGTGATTGATTGATTATTTCGTGTTGCCTGGCGCGTCAACTGCTTCGGTCATTAGTCCCGTTAGTGTAGTGCGTGTTGTTGTTTGTTAGCGGGAAATGGCGGTGATCTTCCCCCGCTGGATGGCGAGATCCGGCGCCGACCGACCGTCGGCTAGTGGGGTTTCCCCCTAACCAGGACTCTCCCACCAGCGGGGCACCGCCCTAGCCGGGACTAGCTCTAAGCACCGGACTGGCCTCACGGAATATGTAGTAGTGTAGTGCATGTTAGTGTAAGTATGTGTGCGTAAGGGGAGAGGATATGACAAGGAAGAGGAAGGACAGATCGCGCGCGGTCCGTTTGGTAGGGTACTGCTCCGGCATTCGCCTGGTGTTGATCGGAGAAACCACGGAAAACTACCGATCAGAATAGCCGACCGATAGAATTCTCCTCCAGACAGCGACTGAATTCGACCTAGCTGAAAAGCTAGTGTCGAAAATCCTGCCGCCGTCGGGACTCGAACCTATGACATCAGTTGATGCACTGAGCAACCGCTACCGGTCAAATCATTACAAGGACTTCTACTTACAAATCCAGTAATGTATACAAATCCCTGGTAATATAAATAATAATGGCGTCAGACGCATTTCAAGAAAGTACATTGGTGTAATTTTTGAAAAAATTAAAGAATGCAGCAAAATGACATTTATGGCGATGGAACACAAGAAAAGTGACACAAGGAAAAAAAATGCAGCTTTGAGTTAAGAAGTTGAAAACGTTCATCTTACCACGCATTCTTATCTAGAATGCGTCATAACTGTATCTATAAAATTGGCTGCGAGATGGAGGTAATGTCCTTTTGTCATTGGAAGAAAGAAACACGACTGGCTATTGTGTGGAATAACGTTACGATTTCTCTTGAGGTCATGTAGCTGAAGAGGGAACATCGCTCAAGTTGTGGCAATATCATTTCAATATATTATCAAGAAAAATGTCATATTTCGACTTAAGCTACTTATGTATCAAGATAAAATTAACATACAGTCCTAGTATTATTTTCAAGAAAAGTGTAATTTGTTGATTCTAAAAGGGTTGAGTAAACATGACGTTGAAGTGTCCAAAGATTCCTAAATCTTATGTTATGTTAAGATTTGTAGATCGTAAGAATAATCAATTTTGCAAAAGAATGACATCTTCAAATGGCTTTAATTTAAAATTAAAAAATTTTAAAAACTAGTTTGCAAATTCAATAAGGTAAATTCGTAACGTCCATAGTCTTTTTAAGAACTAAAATATTTATACGTGTATTGCGAGCTATTTTACAGTGCAACGAACCTGGCGTTCTGGGCGACTGAAGGAAATTGTCAAATTAAATTTTATATTATCCTAAAATAATCAGCCTAATGTTGTACGTAATGATTCAGCGGTCAGTTCAATTCAATTCAATTCAGTTCTGGAACTTTTCGTCTATAGGTCGACAGTCCATTCATTTATTCAGACTTATTTTTAATGTTAGGAAATTTAATAAAACGACCAAAACATTTTCTAAGCTATTTGAAAATTGTTTAGGATAATCTTGTATCATTGAAAATAAATAATTTTGAATAATTTAACACAGAAAGTAGAGATAATAATACCAATTGCTCTTACTTTGACTTAACTGATAGTTGAGGTATTGAAACTATTCTCGCAATCGTTGAATGGCATGGAGTCGCCTTTCCAGTTAGTACACTGGCATAGTCTCATCTGGAATGTGGTTAACGCAACCATTTGGTTGTTTATGAGGTTTAGGAAAGGTCTCTCAGAACCAGTCGCCAGCCACACGTATTGCCTTGCAATATAAGATGACTTTATTACGTTTCATTTCTACAGAACTGTGCGTGTTATATGACTCTACATTGAGAATTCCAAATTTAATATCTCGTATTCAGACTTTTTAAGCCCTGTTCGGTCTATAAGAAGCACAGTATTACGCGCAGAAAACTTATTTTCACAAAGAATTACGACACAGTTCGAAGTATACCGCAGTGAGGGTCAAAGTCCAGTCTGACAAGCTCAGAAACAAGTCAAAGTAGCCAATCGAACATTTGAATGAACAATAAAAATGTTGGCCTGCCTCCACACAACTTCTGGCACATTCACATGGACTCGCTTCTGGGACGAGACGCGGGACTTTTCAAGCACTGTTCGGTCTATAAGCAGCAGTATTACGCGCAGAAAACTTATTTTCACAGAGAATTACGAAACAGTTCGAAGTATCCCGCAGTGAGGGTCAAAGTCCAGTCTGACAAGCTCAGAAACAAGTCAAAGTAGCCAATCGAACATTTGAATGAACAATAAAAATGTTGGCCTGCCTCCACACAACTTCTGGCACATTCACATGGAGTCGCTTCTGGGACGAGACGGGGGACAAGGCAGCGCCGCGGGTAACAGACGCAGCTAGAACCGCGGTCGCCCGAGTCTTCCACCAGTTTATGAAGCCCATAAAGCCATTCCGGGGCGACCGCCGCCTAAAATCCAACCGCGAAGGCGGGCAGAGGCCTCGGATTCCTTCCCGGGAACCCCGACTCGGGATTCCGAAATCCACTTGTTTTTTCTTCCAGCAGTAAATTCCTGTAAATGATGCTACTGCGTTTTGAGAATTTGGATGAAAATAATAAAATGATGCAAAAACGCTTTGAGAAAATTACCAAACAACTTCGTAATGTTAGGAAATATTTGATCAGGCATTTATAGATGTCAAAAGCGAGTAACAAAAGACCATCACGGAGATTGCAAAAGTTGGGAACGAAGCGGAAATTAAGTTTTAAATATTTCATTTTTGATCATCAAAAATACACAAACTAGGCGTACATTTAAAATAGAATACAGTCATATTAGCTGGGTATTGTAGCTTACACTATAAAGCTGAGTGATTTACTGAAAGCTTGACTTTCAATAAACATTATTCAATAAGTAATTATATGAATCTATATATTTTTATTTATTTGTCAATGAACTCATATTCATTAAGTTACGTTGTCATTTGACAATATATTGGTTAACGTTTCTTTTTTAACCTTATAAACGTTTCCTTTTTTATCAGAAGTTCCTTACACAGTTGAAGTTAGGAAAATTTATATCATACTATCAAATAGCCGTAATAGATGTCATCTCCACTAAAAGTTTAAATTCTATTATTTATTATTAACTTCCAATTATACCGTAATTAATGGAACCTGTTGAAAGTCTTTTAATACGATATAGCATGAACGCCATTTAATGAAGTCTTACCAATATTATTTTTCATTATCTTTAAGAGTAGTCAGTCTACATTTAATTCCTAGATTGTGTTTCTCTATTTCGAGAAAATTCGTATATTTTGAGTCCCATGGAAAGTCCTTCAGTTAGGGGGGTTATACTGTATTAAACAGGTAGGGTTACTACAATATTTAACGGGTCGGGGTTCCAGTTGAAAACCTCGATGCGTTACATATTGAATGCTTTTCTTCTTATTGCGTTCTCACTGCGCACGCTAGCGTCACGATTGAAGAATTTGCACGAAACTCCACTCATTTAGGTAAAAGGGCATTTTAGAGTAATCACCTTGCAGTTTTTCGTCGGGATGTTTCAAAATATACCATCAACTTGCGTTCATATTTCATCATAGTATGGTTGGGATTCAAGGATTTCCAATGTTCGGAAACTGTATAAAAGATGAAATGTATTTTTCTAAATTGTTGGCAATAGATTCGTCTAAAAAGCAATATTTACTTTTTTTTTTTTTTGCTTTGGAAGGATTAAAATTTGGTTCTGAACTTGTACGTCGTATGCTGCTGAGTTTTAAAGGCTACAAAGGGACGTTGCATTAAAGTCAATTCTCTAAAATGTCAAACTGTTTCGAGAATAATGAGTTACTATTTATTTTTTATTACATTCAAGACTTGGCCAAAATAATTTGCAGACTTATACAAAATATACAAATTACACAGCTTACTTACACAATTTTGTTATTAGATGTCTCAGCTTCGTTGGAATCTTCATCAGGACAATGTACTAGAACCTAAAAAAGAATTAAAAAATATTAAAAGAAGCATAAGATTAAACAACCTTCACTATGTAACTGAAACTTGCATAACTTGCTTACCAAATTTTTTAACGTAAAGAAACCGTCAGTTGTGCACAAATATTAGTACTTCGTATTTGAATATAACATTGTAACGCTTAATACACATTATCTTTAACAGTGTCACTGAGACAAAAGTGCAACCGACTACATTTGTATTATCAATTGACAAATCAGCTGCGAGCACCACGACTGCTCGGAACAGAATACGGTTCTGTAGTTAGTTACTTACGACACGTGGAGCGTTATACTAAGAGTGTATAAGTTCAAAGATTAAAAAACTGAAAAACTGTCTTCCTGAAGGCGTAGATGTGAACAATACAAAAAAATCAAGAGAAGTTATATTATAACATTATAAGTGCTATTGAGTTTTTCTGTCTCTGTGGGTAAATTTATAATTTAGGCGTTAGAACTGATGAGTAACATGTCTGAAATAAACCTTTTGTAAAAGTTGTGTGGTGTATCTAATTTTTTTTCTTTCCCAATCAAAACAATAATTAAAATATAGGATGTTATTAATAATTACTGTATTGTGGCTATCATTGTTCTTCAAAGTATTAATGTGTTCATTGATTCCAGTTCTTAAATTTCTTCTAGTTGTTCCTATAGAGCAACATTCACATCCCATTGTATCTTACACACAAAATCAGAATTTGTATCATTTCAAGATTCCGAGAATACACAAAAAGTATTTGAAAAAATCAAATATGAAAACGCATCTTACAGGTATTGAAGAAATAAAATTTTATTCGTTAAGGACTAAAAAAGTTTTTACTTTTTTCTAAAGTCAGGTTTGAAATAAAATAAAAGCCAACTAACTCATAACGCGTAAAAAAGTATAGTTTGTAGCATTTCGGAATTGTGGCAAGTAGTAGAGGCCAAGTGTCAAAACTTCTCCCCTCTCCGTCCCTTCTTTTCTCGCCTCGCCTCGTCTCGCCTCGCCTCGCCACTCCCGCCCCGCCCCGCCACGCCGCCCCCGCTCCCCCCGCCCGCCCCGCCCGCCCCGCCCGCCCGCCCCGTCCCATCCGGCCCCGCCCCGCCCCCCTCGCCCACACTTCACCTCATCTCGGCACGCCTCGCCTCGCCTCGCCTCTCCCGCTCCGCCCCGCCACGCCTCGCCCCCCCCGCTCCGCCCCGCTCCACCCCGTCCCGCCCCGTCCGGCCCCGCCCCGCCCCCCTCGCCCCCTCCCTCTCCCGGCACGCCTCGCCTCGCCTCGCCTCGCCACGCCTCGCCTCCACTGCCGCCTCTGCTCCCGCCCTTTCAGTCGGCGCTCTCGCCCGGCGCGGCCGCCTCGTTACGGCAAGTCCATCGGCTTTTTTGGTCCACCTGTTTCTTACGTTATTACTGGGTGCTACTCCGAGCCCGGGGAGGAATTAGCCACGTTCTAATTTAAAGTTCCTTTCTTTAATTTCTTTCTTTTTACTTTTCCTGTTCCTCTGCTCCAAACCGAGAGTAATTTATATGGCTGTAATTATACCGCCCAGTGGAGAGGCGAACGTATACGCCGAGGGCGGCGGCAGTGGTGGAGAGGGGGGGGAGGGGGCTACTCCCGGAGCAAACAGGTCGCAGGTGTAGCCGCCAGTGCAGAGGACAAAGAGGCGCAATTCCTCTATGCAACGCAAAGGAAAACGACTGAAAAACTACGAGCAATACAGACTTCTACGAAATCTTCTTCATAGAATTGCCTATCTTTACTAGCAATTAAAAAAACACGTCTTCAAATTTCACAACAGTGACCTGTTACAATTATTTTAATTTAATTTTAACTTTGATTTTTATTGTTATTTATATATCTTAAAACAAAGCATGTTTTATGTTAGTCACCAATACCTGAATATAACGTAAGCGTCTCAAATACAACTGCGGTAGCAGAAGAGCGACTGACCAGTAGCGGCTCGTGCTTAGATTGCACGGTTGCGTATTCCCCAGATAATTGTAAAATACTTATCATAAGTTTTGTTTAGGAAGGATTTGTACGTTTTCCATTTGGTGTCATTCAATATTCGAAACATTTCAGCAATGTCGATGTATGAAATCATTTTGAAAACAAAGAGTGCTTGTCGAGCAGTTACTGGTGTCTCGTTACAAGCCAAGCTACGCACCGATATGTACCGTCACACCCTTTTGGGTTTAACATTGCGAAGCACGAGCCTCTTGGCTTCACGTGTGTCCCTATGCAAGCAGGCAATCATTGCCAGTGCGTTTTAGTACCACAATGAAAGCACAGACGGCGCCACAAGCTGTCACCATGGAGTGCATCTCCGGTTGCTCTGGGGAGACTTTAATACCAGCTTTCTGTCACCATATAATACAACTAATAAAACATATGCATATTCTTTTATTAATTTGCTCGTTATAAAAGATACACCAGTTTGATCACTTTTTGACAATGTTGAGAGGATTCTTTATCGTGTTTGGCAAATTTATTTTCGTTTTATATTAGGTTCGTTAATTTAAAATGAGCAGTTAATGGGTGTACGAGTAGATACATTAATGGAAAGGTCTGTTAATCAGCTGTTGAAAAGTCTTCTGTGATTGCGTGCGGTTGTTTTCCACGAAGTCAGTTACGCATACTAGTGTGTGTTTGTGTGTGTGATAATTAAAACGACAATTACTTTTTGTGGTTAGTTAGCTGCTATTGACGTTTTCGTGGATGCTCCTGCCAAATATATTCTTCCCTGGTATTGGTCAATGAATTCATCAGACTAATAAAATTTAAAAAAATATTGAAACAAAACTAGAAATTAAGGCAACTAGAAAGCCAATGTCATCAAAATTTTATTGAGAATGTAAAATCATAAAAGACAGCATTTGATAAATCCAAAAAGGTTTTTCCATAGTAAATACAGGTAGTTATGTGAGTGTGATTTGAAGACGGATGTGCATTGTTTTCCCAGTAAATTGGAGGTGAGGATATATTGTCAAAAACTGAGTTTAAAACATAACGAATAGCATAACGAATTTTCTTTATTTGTTGTAATCAACGATTCAAATCATATATTAGAAAGTTTGAAAAAGCTTGACGCTTCTGGTAAACACATACAAAAAAATTTACAGTAACCATTATTTCAGTATAACATTTTCGGTATAGGAGACCAATTAGATACTAAAGCATTTATCTAAATTACATTTCCGTCATTCGATTGATCTGCAAACACCATTTGTAAGGTTACTGACAGGAATAACGCAGAGAAAAACAGGGACGTGAGGAAAGGAATGGGTGATGCCAATAAGAGAGGAATAAATGAATGGAAAAATTAAGATTTGATCAATTCCACTGAGTTCCGTGTGGTTTGAGGACATTTTGGTTTTAAGGTGAGCGACCTAGAATGAGACCCGAACCTGACTTTTTGTAATTCTTGCTGTTTCATCCATCTTGTCTGCAAACTCAACCGAAGAAAACTGCAATAATGTTAATTGGCGATATAACGTGCGTGAAATGAGTTGCAATTACGTGCCTCGCTTCACTCCCCCTCAAAAAAAACTGCTGCGAAAAATTCAAGCATACGGAAGTACAAGGAATGAAATTTGAAGTTGTAACGATGTTTCTGAATGTACGAGAGGGTTATTTTTTAATGTATAAATAATCGAGAAAGTGCATATGAACTTATTTGGCTACAAGTTCGGTTTTGAAATAAGAAAAAAAAACAAACAAAAAAACAGAGAGTTGTTTGCCCCACGATGCACGAAAGTCGAGAAGTAAAAGAAACTTCGCCCTCAAATCCTCTTTCCCTCCTCAACGGAACTCGGTATTCGAAAATTTCGCGGTGCGTGAGTGTGTTTTCGTCCAATAAAACACTACATTTCTCCGCAAGGTGCCAATTAGCCCCCGCGACACATGTAATCACAGTGTGGCCCGCAAAGCAAATCGGGACTTATCGGGCGGCAGCGGTCGGGTCTGAGCACGTGAGATTGCTGCACGAGACGTGGCGAGGAGACGAGGATGCAGGAGCAGCTGCGGCGAGGGCGGGGAGGCGAGGATAGAGCAGCCGGCGGCCTCTGCCTGGCCGGCGCGCCGCCGCGCTCGCCCGCGCGCTGCCGGCCCCCCGCTATCACCCCAACGATCGCAATGCGACAAAACGCGTCGCCGCCCGCCATTGGCCCGCGCGCCGCGCCCGCCCGCCTCCCGATTGGCCGGCCGCCGCCCAATCCGCAGCCGGCGCGCCGCCCGCCCGCCCCGCGCGGAGTGCCCCAAGGTCCACACAATGGGGCGCTCCTTAAAGCGCAGTTCGACGGCAGATAAGACTTGGCGTATGTGTATACGTAATTTTTTGTATCACTGTGTCTTTTTCCACAATCAGTATAATGCCGGGAGTATCGGGATGAAATAGGTAAAATTCTGGGAACGCAGAGAGGCGTAATTACAACGCTGCGGGACGCTGATAGCGGGCACGCCACGGCAATTGCGGCTGCTCCCACGGCCGCTGGGCCACGCGGCGCGCAGGGCACCAGTTGGCACGGAGCGGCGCCCACAGCGACCGCCCACAGAGCCCCGTTCGAAGTGTGTGTATGAGTGAATGAACGCGCTCTGTACATTACGTTCATGAGCAAAGGTGAATGTGAGTGGAAATAAGAATAGAAAAAACAGAACTCTGAGAAGGACTTTCCAAATACTAAGATCTAGACCTTTTTAAACTATAGCATACCCAAAGTGGCCACTGTAGATACGAATAAGTCAGATGTACTTTAAGTAGTTTAAGTTACATGCCCTCCCCCACACTACAAAACCCTAATCGGCTGTACTAATTGTAAGCCACTAATAAATTCATGTCTTTCCAGAGTACCCAAAACATTCATTTTTGGGTTTCATGTCGTACAGTATTAAGTATCGAAGACTAATGAAAGGAGAGAGATTTACAAATTCTCGAAAAATAAAGTCACTATTCACAGTAACTCAAAGTTCAACATGTTTGTATTTCATTTTTGTAAAAGTACATTTACCGTCTTTATAATAGTACCGGTCTTTGCAACATCACTAATCATTGCATTTGAAAGCACTCAATTTTCGAACTAATTCGTGATCTTCGCTTTGCTAACTCTCACATGTACTTTTTCGCTGCAGACCGAGGCCTTCTTGAAATTCGTGTCACAACCGATCAACGTATTGAACAAATGACAACAGATAAAAGTTTATTCCATTATTTTATAATCAAATTAAAAATTAGTTTTTAGCGATATAGCAAACGATAAGATATTTCAGACACAATATCTATCATTTGAAAAAAATAACACAATTTGGTTGAATAAAAACCTAAACTTCTTTTTTAAAAAAAATTCTGCTATTTTCCAATAAAAAATTGAAAATGTCGCAGGGATTTCATGAAAAGTATACCTCCAAATGTTAAAATACATTTATAATCTCCGGTACGGCACAACTAAATCTTACTCCTGACGTATTTCCTAAGTTTCACCTGCTAATGCGACACAGTAACGCGTGACACATGCAAACTGACATCCGGACATCCTCCATCCAGTAAGACATCCTAATTTTCGGGTACAAAATTGCGTATATCTCTTCTCCATCTGCACTAATCTTAACTCTCTTTGCAACAGCCCTAATAGACCTTAATTCTGACATGTGAGAAGTTACAGCTCAAAAGAACATTAAACATGGATTTTACGACCGAAAATTCGAGATCCCATTGTGTTGTGTAGAATTGGGAGAGAAAGTTTAGAAAATTTCATGTTTCATTATTGCAATACCAATATTTATTGGATGTTCCAGCTTATTCTTTACATATAAAATAAGGTGAAATAATAAATTATCTTCATTGTGTTCCTCAACACTCTAAGGCATTAGAACCACGTTCTGCACTTTGCAAATTTGGGCTTGAAGTGACCACTACTTGTGTCATTATCCTACAACCTACCTTTCTGATTAAAGAACATTTAGAGTAATATCTCACGTATTTCTAAAGTAGAAACAAGCTTTTTCTAAAAGTACCAATCTTTACATGGTGTTTCAACTTTGGTAGTGTGTTATAGACCTGTTTCAGCCAATTATTCGGCAACCCTTTGGGCTCACGTTCTTTGTTTCTTTGATTATTCATTCCGAGCGCGTCAACTGTTAAGGTCATTAGTTACGAGAGCATAGTGCAGGTTTTTATCGCGGGATGTGGCGGTGATCTGCCCTCGCTGGATGTCGAGATCCGGCGCCGACCTTCCTGTCGGTTTGCGGACTATTTTCCCAAACAGGGAACTTCCGCCGGAAGGACACGACCCTAGACGGGACAAGCTCTGAACTACCGACTGATCTCCCGGCATGTGTCGTAGTGATGTGTATTCATGTGCAAGTAAGGGATGAGGATAGGATATGGAAGCGAAAGAAAAGATTGCGCGCGGTCCACGGACAGTTTGCCAAGATACTGCTCCGGCATTCGTCTGGTGTTGATCGCAGAAACCATGGAAAACTTCCTAGCAGCCGGAGCAGTACCCTACCAAACGGACCACGGACCGCGCGCGATCTGTCCTTCCTCTTCCTTGTCCTATCCTCTCCCCTACATGCACTACACTACCACATATTCCGGGAGACCGCTCGGGAGCTTAGAGCTTGTCCCGACTGGGGCGGTGCCTCGCTGGTGGGAGAGTCCTGGTTAGCGGGAAACCCCACTAACCGACGGTAGGTCGGCGCCGGATCTCGCCATCCAGCGGAGGAAAATCAGCGCCATCTCCCGAGAAAAAACATGCACTACAATAACGGGACTAATGACCAAAGCAGTTGACGCGCCCGGAAACACGAAAAAACCAAACCAAACCAAACTTCCTTGCAGCCACTAAAATTCTCGTCCGGTCAGCGGCTGAATTCGACCTAATTATCTAGCTATTGTTGAAAAACCTACCACCTAGGACCTAACGGTCAGAGACACTGCAGTGACTTCAGTTGATACCCTGAGCCACCAAAGTCGGTTCACCCCCCGCGTGTGAGATGAAAGCGTGTGGCACACACATTTCGTGTGTCTGTCGCAAGAGCGCGCCGGCCGTCTTAAAGTGGCGGCGCGGTGCGAAACCCGTCTCAAGGGAAGGGATCCTCTGCTGTTGGTTCTATTACGATGAAGATGACTTGTATTTAGCGGACGTGAAAGGGCTCTAGCTTATCGACCGGTAATATTTAGTTATCTACAGAATTCTTTCATTTAATTTATTTAGAAATTTCTTCGCCGACCTGGATGGCCGAGGTGGCTAAGAGCGAGTACCGACTCAGCGCTTCGGTCCGAAGGGTCGCGGGTTCGAGTCCCGCCTTGGGCATGGTTGTTTGTCCCTTGTCTTTGTATGTATGTGTTGTCGCGGAGGGCTTCGCGTCCTGCTGACCACAGATCAGAGGAGCCCGCAAGTGTGTTGGTGTCTAGTGTATGGTCGAATATGCGTCCCATCGGGACGCAAAGGGTAACCGTCTGTCGGCTGGATAAAAACCCTACAAAGAAGAAGAAATTTCTTCCTTTCCAGCTTAAACCTGCAACTTTGTCCTTCCCGTCTGATGCGAGGCCGCGATATCGGTCAGATTGATTGAGGAATATCAATTTTGGTGAAAATACTGCTTACGGTATAGCCGTTAGCGTTGTTCACAGACACACGGACGGATGGACCGTCCGACATTTCGCCGTCAATCGATTTTTCGTTATCAAGGACTCACAGAACATGGATTGTGTCTACGCAACGTGTTAGAGGAAGTGATTTACTATATACAGAAACAAGATTTATCCACATTTTGGCTACTAAGGTCTTGAAATATGAGTTCTGTCGCAAATTCGCCGTTTTCTGTCCCACGAGTACAATACTTTCTCTTCTTGCGAAGCCATTGCTTTACAGAAAAAGCGAGAAAGTAAAACAAATCGTTGTCATGTGGCGTACGCTATCACTAACACATTAAGTATACTCTACCAAAATTGAAATTATGATGACTTTCTTTGCTAGAATAATTTTGTTAGATTGATGGTTCTACAAGCCTTCTTGAGCCCTGTTGAGAAAAGTTCCACATTCCTCAATGAAATACAAAGTAAGTCACGATATCACAATATACTGAATTTTTATTTTATTGAGTTATCAGTTTCGGAAGAATAATACAATTCAGTTATTAAAAGAGAAACTCCAGAAATTTTATTTAGAATATTGTGCTTCAATTTTTACAGAGATTAAAACACAACGTGAAATAAATGAGTAAAATCCGTTTGTATGTTCATATGGGGGTCATAGAATTTAACTTGTCATTACATTTAATTAAGGTCAAAAGCAAATCTCAGAAAACTTTAAAGACCTTTTCTCTTCAAAAATTAGTTCATTTAACGATTCATAGCCACATGCGAGGAAATATAATGTTTACTTAGAGCTCTACATAAGAGATCTATTGAAACTTCGCAAGGGTTTTCTCTGAAGACTTTTCTAGTCTTACAGGAAATCATACCAACACATATGATTATTCTACTTTGAAATTATACGATCAGTATAATGAGATTGAATTATATTTTCGGTGCCTTCATTACCATATGTAGAGATAATTAAAATGAGATTTGGGTGAGCTATTGAGAACAGTCCTTTATTACTGAGAATTCACCATTTTTCTACTCGTATTTTCGCAAGACCACGCCACATAAGCACGCCCCTAACTACGATATACACTTCCAAACCCTTTAGCTAGCCCCTTAAACTCTTCCTGCCACTTTCTGCTTTTCTCTATTACCCGTATGTTTGAAAATAATAACGAAAAAATATTTCATTTTTCACTCACTGTTTCTACAGGCTATATGACGACACGCCATAAGATTTTCCATTTTCTGAATACAACAGTAAAAAATTGTGAAAAATAAAATATATTTTAATATAATTATTCTCATACTTTCGTAAATGCTATTAACTGCGTAACATTCATCATATTCATCATTATACTCTTAATCGAACATGAATTATCAGTAAAGTGTGTATTATAAATAAAAAATTAAATAGGATTCGATTAGGGACGAAATATTTTTGAAAGAAACATCTCATTACAATGAACCACATAAAACCTAAGAAACTGTTGTTTTCCTACAAATACAGTTAATCGCTGAACGAAGCTGCCCAGCCGCGGCAGAGAAGCCATTTGGCACCAGAGTGGCAAAGCGGCGCGACCCTCGCCATGGAGAAACGGCAGGGGGCCCCAGGGGGCCCGAGGGGATAATTGTGGCAATTAGGGGGGCAGCAGTTTGTGCACGGTGGTCGCACGCCCCGCCACCGCCCACATCCACCCGACGCGGTCCGATGTCGAACCCGGCCGTGGGACCGCACTGCTCCCGACACCTCTCTCCCAGGGGGATAATGAGACAGACCTCCCTTTTCCTTAAATAACATTTTTGTGTGGGATTGCGCCTTTTTGAAAGCGATGCACCGCAAGAGGGCGTGTAGGTCCCTTGTGTCGGTGTGAAGGCAAGGTGTCACAATTAATAAGGCCACGTTTCAGTTGGCGGTTGACAGTAACTGTTAAATTCTTATTAACCTCAAACAGCCTCTATAACACTTTAATTGCAGCTGACACTACGTTTCCATGTTACAGACAATGAAAACGGGTACATTTTCTTAGTCCGTCTGTTTACGAATTTGCGACCTGTAATTTCTGCATCACTTTAAATCTAAATTCGTTCACATCTACTTCATAATCTTAATTTATACTTAGTTTTTTTATTTTGGAATTCTGGTTTATTGTTTTGAGAAAATTAATCTCAAAAGTAATTTTTATGCGACAGAATAAAACATAATTTGAGACAATACCCTTTTAGAATCATTAAAACTTAGTTTTTCTTCCGTTTTCAATATCATCGTTCAGAAAAGTAATGACGATATATCAGATATTTTAAAAACTTTACTAAGTAGAATCAGGAAGGTTCATTATCGTAATACGCAGTAAGGTTCGATCCAACATTAAAAGATAATTTTATAATTTCATTTGCGTTAAAGTACCTTGTTTTTGTTTGCTTTTAGAATTAATTTATTAATAATCATAAGTTGGTTGGTGAAACTTATATTTATTAATATAGAGTAGGAAGGAGAGTGTTAACAAGAGAAGGGAAAAAGGAGCAAGCCCCTACAAACTTATAAAATTATTCTTCCCATCTACTTTAATCTAAATTACATTTAAATCTGGGAGGTTGACAAACAAATTCTCCTCCATTCTCCCTTCATTTCTCCATAACGGAAACAAAACAATACGTAGCCACTCCACATGTTGCAGACGGACTTCCTACGTTACTTCTAGAATTAATGCATTGGACTTCCTATGTTTTTTCTTGATTCATAAATATCACCACCTATTGATAGTTGCCTCAGAAGGAACAGTTTACATTAAAGTATTAATATTAAAATTATCATTTCTTAAAATAATTATAAAATTAAAAAAAAACTAATTTAATAAAACTATGTTTAATAAAGGACTCATTCAATATTCTTCATTCAAACGTTCTCATTTAATTTAGTTTCACACAGTTTCTGTTTGATTCATGGAATTTCCTGTCAAATAACATCGAAGTGCATTATAATGTGCTTACATTTATTGTGATTCCATATTTCTGAGTCTTTTTTCAGGGGGTCAGTTTTAACGGGGTCAATGAGTTTATTATATTGGAGAAAGTAGATAACGACATTGTTTTAACAAATTGTCGAATGTTCACAAGTCTATGAAACAACCCGACTGAAATTTTTAAGTAGCTCTTGTCGCATACATGCTAATTGTCAATAAACAACTTTGATACTAATAAATTTTCTCTTTAATTTAATACTAAATTAAAGAGAAAATAATTCGTGTCTTATCATTAATTGTTTTCAGTCGAAACGTCTACACAAGCGTCTACAATAAATCGATGAAATGCTTACAAAATTTTTTGAGGAAAAATCTTAATCATATGATTATTTATCTATAGTATAAGCTAGGGAAAATATGTGCGATGAGTGCATCAAAATGCCAGCAAACAAATGCTGCTGAAGAAGATATTGCTTTCTGTTGAAAGGACATTTTAGTTTCATCAAAAATGTCAGAAAAACTCAATTAATATAGTGTTGTTATCATATGTTTATATAATTTAATAAAGATTGTACGAAATCTGAAGATTTCTCTTCAACGATATTTTCGTAAAATTTGTAAAGATTCTGATTTACGCAAAAAGAGAAAGTTCCCGCCGAGAATCAGCCAGAGATGATATTCAGTTACTGACAGAAGCCAAGTCGTGAGTTCGAAATCGTCCGACATTACATATTTTCAATTGCTATTGGATTTTGAAATACTTCAATGGCATCCAGGATTTTGAAATACTTCAATGGCATCCATCCAGGAGCTACTCACAGCAAATTATTTTATAATGAGGAAAAACTAAGCTGATTGTGTAGGTATTTGTGCGGACCGAGCCAGCGCTCGTTAGTCAATGCCACAGCAACTGCCAACAAACGATCCCCGGGCTGGCGTAGATGTTTTGAGTGTGTATAAAATCCTTTGGAGATAATTTTATGATTATAATATTATTGCTGAATCAATAAAATTTATCTCAATGCAATAATTAAATTAAATAAATAACCACTTCAGAAATGATTTTGCAATATATTGTATAATTAACCAACTTGAAGAACAAAGTTTGTCGAACGAGAAGAAATAAATTTAAAATAAGAAGAAAAAAATTTTGGAATAAAAGTTTAAAATAAATGTTCATACGTCGTCCGAACAGCCAAAAGCAATCATGAAAATACACCTAAAGTGCATCAATAAGGCTTTAAACTGTAATTTCATTTCGAAAAAGACGTTATTTACAGGAACGAAATAATCACAATGAAGATGCACAATGATAAATAATACTGTTATTCTAAAGTTAAAAATGCCCATAAAAACCTTCAAAATGCTCATAAAAATACCTTAAACGTTGTCCATGACTCTAAATATCACTCTTAAAAAATTTCAATTGACCTGCCATCATTGTTATCTCTAAGTAATCTTTTCACAATATTATAATCTGTGGGCGTCTCCCATCATTTTTTAAAATTATAGGTTAATTAAAATTTGTTAAATGCTTAAATTGTACGAAAAGCACAAATGAAAATAATTGACGACTTTCCAGAGGTTATATACATAGATATTGTTATTCGAAAGTCAACATAAATTTGGAATTTGTTTACAACCTACTTAATCTAGAAGTAAAGAAACTGAAAATTGTGAAAACAAGTTAACATATATCACATCCATAATTTGTCATTTCTTTAACTGAAAAAATAGTAAATGTTATCATTGACAATTACAGGAAGAAATCTCATTTGAACGAAGTAAGTTTGTGTACAGAGTAAGAATCACTTCTGGCAAAATAATGAAAGAAAATAAGATAATAAAAAATGCGCATTATTGTAAATGACCATCCACAATTGAAGACGATTATTTTAATATCACATGTGTGTTTTAAAACCAAAAGTCAGAAGTTTGGATATAGAAACGTGAATGAAATACTAATTCTAACTCAAGTACTTATCGGAGGCTATGATCAAAAAACGTTTATCTACATCAGGTGAATCGAGGAGTGGCTTAAATAGCAACTTCCTAAAGAAACTTTATTAAAAAGCTGAAAACTCGCCGGTCTCCTTATAGCGTGGACAATAATTCATTTCCTCTTTTGCGAACTAGAAACGAATAGCTCTCACAGTTTAGAATGACGGAAAATTAGTTACCTTCATCAATTTGTTTGTAAAGAAGGTCGATGTTTCGTAACAACCCGGACCCGGACGGCGCAATACCGAGGTCACACTATTAATTACGAAACTGTTCGTTAATTGCACGTCCTCAAATCGGCTGCAAATTGCTACCGTTGCAAAGTAAATAAAAGAGCTGGTGGTGAGGACGGCGTACGGACGCCATGAGCCGCACCCCGTGCACTGTGGGCCCCGGGTGGGACGCGGGGACGGGGATAAGGGGGCGGGCCGGGGACCGGGGGGCAGGGGGAACGGAGAGACGCGAGGGGACGGGGGGCGGAGTGCTGGGGGGCCGGGAGCCGGGGGCCGGGGGGGTCAGGGAGTCGGGGGACCAGGAGGACGCGGGAAGGTGGCCGGGGTTCAAGGGGACGGGGGACGGGGGCCGGAAGGCTGGGGGGCGGGGGCCCGGGAGTCGAGGGACCAGGAGGACGGGGGATGGGGGGGGGTTAAGGGGGGGGGGGGGACCGGGGGAGTTCGGGGGGTGGGGGACGGACGGACGGGCCGGCGGGGGCGGGGAGAGGCGTAGCGGGATGGGGCGGGGGGGAGCGGGGCGACCGGGAAGGCGGAGGCGTGGATTTAAGGGGGCAGGATGTAAAAATCCTCATCGCAACGCTGCTGGGGCCCCTGCCGGGCAATTAGACCCAGGCCGGTTGTGCCGGGAAATCGCCGTAATTACGCCAATTAGGAGGACTCAATTTGCGCTCCCAATCAAAACAGGAGGAGCCCCGCGCGCGGGTCAGCGCTGCTGCAAACGGCGATTAGCGGCGGCCGTGTAAGTGCAATGCGCTGCAGGTTTCGCAAATTAATCTCCGCTCGCCAACCGGAGTCCACTGCCGGTGGCAGAGCTCGCCGCCGTCACGCGCGACGCCAACGCGGCAGAGCCACAGCGCGCCCACACTTCGCTGCGAAACCCTCCTCACCTGAACTGAAATAAATTGATTGATTTTTTCGTGTTTCTGAGCGCGTCAAATGCTTTGGTCATTAGTCCCGTTAGTATAATGCATGTTTTTTCGGGAGGTGGCGGTGATCTTTTCCCGCTGGATGGCGAGATCCGGCGCCGACCTACCGTCGGCTAGTAGGGTTTCCCCCTAACCAGGACTCTCCCACCAGCAGGGCACCGCCCCAGCTGGGACAAGCTCCCGACCGGTGTCCCGGAATATGTGGTAGTGTAATGCATGTTAGTGTAAGTGTGTGTAAAGGGTGAGGATAGGACAAGAAAGGGGAAGGAAAGATCGCGAGCGGTCCGTGGCCCGTTTCGAAGGCTACTGCTCCGGCATTCGCCTGGCGTTGATCGGAGAAACCACGAAAAACTACCGATCAGAGCAGGCGGCCGCTATAATTGTCCTCCAGACAGCGACTGAATTCGACCTAGCTGAAAAGCTAGTGTTGAAAATCCTGCCGCCGTCAGGACTCGAACCTAGGACCTCCCGGTCAGAGGCGCTGCAGTGACGGAACTGAAATAAAGAAACGCAGATGTACACGTCATTCTTCATCATGTCGCAATGAAATGATTGTATGATTTCTTAGTGATTCCGGGCGCGTCAATTGCCAAGATCGTTAGCTCCGTAAGTGTACTGCATGCTTTTTTTTTAATGGCGGGAGGTGACGGTAGTTGTCCCCCTCCGTACAGCGAGATCCTACGCCGACCTACAAGTTGGCTAGCCTGTATTTTTCGTAACAAGATATCTCTCACCAGCGGAGCACCGCCCCAGCCGTGTCAAGCGTGGGCATGTGTGATATTGTAGTGCATGCAAGTGTGTGTGTAAGTAAGGGGTAATGAAAGATCGCGAGCGGTTCGTGGCCCTTATGTTGGAGTACTGCTCCGGCATTCGTCTGATGTTGATCGGTAAAGCACGGAAAACCACCCATCAGAGCAGCCGGTCCCTAGAATTCTCCTCCTGGTATCGAAAATCCTGCTACCGCGGTGCACCACGGTGCTCCGCGGCGGACTGGAACCCTAGGACCTCCCGATTAGTAGCACCGCAGTGACATCAGTTAACGGTCTGAGCCATCTGGGTCCATACTGGCGAAATCAAAGCGCAATAAACTGCATTTACGCAGAATTCTATCCCGAAACATTCTTCTGCGCAGTGCGACAGTCGTTTCCGCGGAGGATACCATACGGTTTCTACCACGTTTCATTATTTACCCTATTTCATTTTACCCTATTTTTACTTTTAATTATTACCAATAAAGTGCATTTACCATGGACCAAATTAATATATGCGAGTACAATAGCGCAACTAGCTTTTTTCTACATGTGTGCGGAGGGGCTGTGGGTGTAAGTGTGCAGATGACTTGTTAGTTTCTTACAAAGAATTTTTCAATGATGAGTATTGAATTTAAAGTTAATTTTTATTAGTTGATTTATAATTATTTATTATATATTCAACTAAGATATTGAATGACTTTCGTTGCTAATGAAAATAATAACTATATAATAATTCGTTGAAAATAAATAAAACTATTTGTGGAAACGTGTAATCGGCATGTGGGTAAGGTGAGGTGTGAGTGAATTCCTCATCTCTCCCTGCCACCCTCTCTCTCTCTCTCTCTCTCTCTCTCATATATACAGTACGGTATAAAGTAAATGACTTCCTCTGACACACAGTGTTGTCATAATCGACGTTTTGTGGAACCTTGGTTCAATAAAATCGATCTAAATATAGATTTGTAGTAGTTAAAATATGAAATAATAGATCTCAGTTCATGTCAGCGAACAAACCTTTGCACTACTTCCTTTTATCGAGCAGACTTTCTTTCTCCAGAGATGAACCCGACGCCCTGGCATTTCCTACGTGTTTCCTCATATTTACCACGTGGCGAGATGGTCGACGCACGCAAATACATGCAAACGTATATGAATTAGTGCAGTATTTTTCTATACCTTCTTAAAGATCGAGTTGAATACTATAAATAATATATTTAGAAAACCATTCTCGAATATAGGTTTGTGCATATTATGTTAATACTCATTTTGATCGAAGTACAATTATTGACGAAAAAATAATCTTTGTATTCAATCGTCACAAAAAAAAAAAAAACTACATTTAAATATCAAACGTGTTTGTCGAGCAAAATCCACATATTTTCAACAGAGAGGAGCTCAAATGGTCGACTAACGGCGGCAGCGGTTTACTTTGCAAATTTCACACGAACGTAATTCAGAGATTACTTTATGGAACTGGCAAACAAGCATCGCGAGGGATAAAAAAGAATAATTATGAGCATGGCAAGAATACTAATATTAAAAGCATGTCAAAGGGAGCGTTCTCCACTGTCACGGTAATAAAAGTAGGAACCGCATTAAAATTACGTAATGGCTTTGAGCCCAACTGCACTGTTGGTTTTCTTAAGCGCGCTTCATGACCGTGAGCGGCATGCTAACATGCGTGTGTTCGCATTCGGATGTTGGCAGCGCATGGAAGCGGAACGCCGTACGCGGTTGCGACGCGGGGAGATGTGTTGAATCTCCCCGAGTGCGATCTCTTCATGCGCAGTTCCTCCCCCATTTCCCAGTAAAGAGAGCTGCCATTTGCTCAAATTAGGAAGAGGCGAGTGTCAACACCATTTGCCTGCGAACACTGGGCATTTCACACTCGGCTCAATTCGCCTGACTCACGTCAGCGCTTTCAATAGAAGATTCTCCCACCCCCCTCCGCCCGCCGCGTCCGCCGTGCGTCACGCCACACACGGAGACGTGACCGCCGCGCCACCGCGCGGCAAATGCTGCCGTGCAAATGGCGGGCTGCGCTCCTCGCCACACCAGTGCAGAGAAGCGACGCGATGTGACATCCAGGTCGATGTTTTCAAAGCGTCAAGGTTGGTAGGTTGGTTGTTAGTGATTCCGGGCACGTCAACTACTGAGGTCATTAGTCCTGTAAGTGTAGGGCATGTTTTTCATCGGGAGGTGGCGGTGATCTTCCCCCGCTGGATGGCGAGATCCGGCACCGACCTACCGTCGGCTAGTGGGGTTTCTCCCTAACCAGCACTCTCCCACCAGCAGGGCACCGCCCCAGTCGGGACAAGCTCTAAGCTCCCGGAATATGTGGTAGTGTAGTGCATGTTAGTGTAAGTGTGTGTGTAAGGGGAGAGGATAGGACAAGGAAGAGGAAGGAAAGATCGCGCGCGGTCCGTGGCCCGTTTGGTAGAGTACTGCTCCGGCATTCACCTGGCGTTGATCAGAGAAACCACTACCGATCAGAGCAGCCGGCCTCTAGAATTCTCCTCCAGACGACTGAATTCAACCTAGCTGACAAGCTAGTGTCGAAAATCTTGCCACTTTCGGCACTCGAACCTAGGGTCTCCAGGTCAGAGGCACTGCAGTGACATCAATTGATGTATTGTACCATTCTCCCGGTGAAAATATCAATGTTTGTACCATTGATGTATTTTGCATTGATGTTTTGAAGCCGATATATTTTTAACACGTATGTTTTGTGTTAGATGTTTTTACGTGGTTGATATTTTATTTTTGAATGAAAAAGCACCGTATCTTTACCTTGTAATTTATTTAATAGACAGGGTTCCACACCCGAATTTTCCATCCAGGTTTCCTTGGAAGCCTACCTCCGACGCGGTCTAGTTCGGAGAATGTGAGATCTCATTAGGGCGGGTTATTGTCGGAGGGATTTAATTTTGCCGGGTATCCGCCAGGGTATTTTACATGGCCCAATAGTACATATCACAATACTGGCATGGCTACTATGGATTTTCCGCTCTTCGAATATCCACGCACCTCGGGCGGGATCGAACCCGCGCACACTGGGTTTAGAGGCCAGTCAACGAATCCTTCACCCACGCAGGCACGCAAACGTTTTAATACTATTGGGATATCCAGAAACTGGACGTTTTTCGGAACAAAGTAACCAAGAGTAAAAATAATTAAAATTGAGGTTTCGTCGCTAAATTAAGTTGGTATAACTTTTAAATTATTTAATCTGAAAGTAAAATCAGATAATAAAAATTTTGCTAATAGACCTGAGTTTTTAGTTTATTTTCTCAGTAACATCTGAACGGAAAAATAATAAATGCCACTACCATCAAATAATTCTCCCCCCGTGAATTTTGATGTCTACTAATGCAGTTTTAAAAACATTGATGTTTAAAATAATCGATGGTTCTTGGGCGATGTTTTATTAAAATTTATTTTGAAGCATCGATGTTTAGAAACATCAATGTTTAGATGGCAATGTCGCATCCCATGTTCGAGCTTAATTTTGAGTTAGGGGATAAAGCATGGATTTGAAATGTGCTCTTTTCTTAATACAAAATCTTATTACTGTGTAAAACAGGGAACAATAATGTTTAGGCAAATATATTTATAGGCGTGAGGCACAGCACAACTCCATTTCATTTCGTTCACCCGGCGTTCCGGAAGGAGTAAACATTTTATAACTAAGTTTGCATTCATAAGAAGCGCATAGAGATGTTCCCGCACCAGTTCAGAGAAAACCTCGGACATAAGCAGATTCTTCGGAACTGTGTTTGTATAGTCAGGGAGGTAAAAAGATGCTCATGATAGGAAATTTTGAGGTTAGTTTCCACAAACTTTGAAACTATGATTTTCAACATTCGCAGTGTTCTAAAAGGTCAAACCAATATATCTTGATAACAGACAGAAGTGGATAAAATATAATCGATCAATGTGATTTTAAGCAGACCATGGGAAACGTAGAAATCAATTCTAATCGTAAGGAGGAAAACGGAACGGGATGAAGTGGGGCCATGCCTTTTTGGGGAGGCACGTAAACGGTTTAGGAAAGGTTGGTAGCGGGATGCGGTCGGGATATGCCCTTGGGGGGAGGTAGGTAAATGTTTTATGGAAAGTTGACCGCGGGATGCAATCGGTCTATGCATTTTGGGGGAGGGAGGTAAATGGCTTAGAGAAAATTGACTGCGGGATGCAGTCGGTCTATGTCTTTTGGGAGGTAGCTAAATGGCTTAGGGAAATTTGACCGCGGGATGCAGTCGGGATATACCTTTTGGGGGTAGGTAAATGGCTTAGGGAAATCGACTGCGGGATGCAGTCGGTATATGTTTTTGGGATGCAGCTAAATGGCGCGAGGTAAATGGCTTAGGAAAATTGACTGCGGGATGCAGTCGGGCTATGTATTTTGGGGAGGTATGTAAATGGCTTAGGGAAAGTTGACCCAGGGATACAGTCGGGATATGCCTTTTGGGGAGGTAGATAAATGGCTCACGGATAGTTGACCGCGGGATGCAGTCGGTATTCACCCGGTCGCAAGAAGCAGCGTCCCCGGCGCTGGCGCGGGTCACGGACCGGCTCCCACCCATCACACCGCCACCGCCCCAGCCCAATCGCACGAGAACAAACAACCGGACAAACGCGCACCGCCACACCGCGCTGGCAAACGCGCGTCCACCAGCGGCTCCCTCATTCGCTGCGCGGCCGCAGCAGATGGCGCGGCCGGGGCGGCTGCAGCGCCCTCCGCGCCCATGCAAATGCGCGCCCTCCGCGCCGCCTGCAATAAGATTGTCCAATGGTGAAGGCAGGGTTTAATGGCGCTCCACTCATGCCCCTCGAGGACTGCTGTGGATGAGCGAGATATTCAAAATGGTGCTGGTGGTGGGGGTTGGAACTCGTCTATTTCTTTTCCTTCCAAGAGATATACAGAGTACTTAACAATGCTCCAACGGAAGCGTTTATGTTCAGACAGACAGGTTAGGAACGCAACAGTGGTTTTACCCCATCTTATTTTTAATGACCATCAAATATTTGGGAAGAGAAATGTTTATGGGATAAATTATTAAAAGCAATAGTATAGCGAAATATGCTTTATATACGACGTACCAATTTTCCGTAGAATAAAGAATCTTTCTCGCTTAATGTAGCATTACGCGAACTATGTATTGTGTTTTCTTTTACACATTTCTGCGAAAATACATTTTCAACTCCCCTAATAGCTACTTATAATTTATTTGATTAACACAAATTTAAAATTTTGTGACGTAATAGGCAGAAAGGTTGGTAATCGTGCAGAAAATTGACCTGGACTCTTGAATGAAAATGTTCTTTTACAGATGCCGCTACCTAAAATTGGAGTTTTCAAAAAAAGTCCTGCTGTGAACAACCTTAGATCGCTTAAAAGGCTTTGTAGTTTTACAAAATTCAAACTGGGTCGGATTTAATTTCTAGCTCTGCTAGTGTGAGTGGTCTATTTTTATTTTAATATTTAATTCATATTACATCTTCAAGCTGTTTTCGTAAATTGATCCACATTTTTACATTTGCCCCCTGTACAATGGGGGGGGGGGGTATGGAGTATTACCTCAACAATACGTCAGCGAATTTTCGGTCATGAAATCCAGGTTCTTTTCTGCTCCAACTTCGCAAACACGTCTGGTATAAGAGTTAGTGCTGTTCAAAAGCAGATGAAGATTAGTGCGGCTAAGGTATACATGCACATTTGTACTACTCGAAAATCGGGTTGTCTCTGTGAATGGTCGGGTGAATGAGTGTGTGGATGGGCGGCGGATGTACCAAATGTCACGCATAACTCTTTTAGATTGTAAGCATTTGAACTCAAATTTGCTGAATATGTCAAGAGTAAGATCTAGTTATGCCGTTCCGGAGATCGTTGAGATTTTTAACTTCTATGAATTTAAAATTCTACTTCGTATGAAACCCCTGACACATTTTCAAAAATTAATGTAAAATGACTAAATTTTTTCTTTATTTATTTTTGCTCTCAAAGTGCACTGACAAAAATAGTTCTGATTTTCCTTAAAATCTCGAACATTTCGAAAATGACATAAGTTCAAATTTATTTCTGAACCTGTCCTACAACTCCAACATTAAAGTTAGAGATTTTCTTTCCAATGTAATTAATCTCTCAATTTCAGACTTTTAATAGCATACACTTTTTGAATATGAGCGTAATAATTATAATGAATTATAAAATTAAAAGTTTCAGTAATACACGCATTCAAACTATTTTCCACACATTTGGATCATCAGTGTGATATAAATTTTAAATAAAGTTTTTTATGGAATTGTAGATGAAAAAAGCATTAATGTATATTGATTGATAACAGTTCTGCAGTAAGAACATTGGTAATAATTTATAATATTAATTAATACTTACTATGGTCAAAACGTTGTAATGATCATTTCTCCTCATCAATGCAGAATGTCGGAAATCAAGAATACAACAACGTATTACATAGATCTTAAATGTATCCCAGCACTCACTCCTTAAGGAAATAGGAGCCACATATCCGGTTAGAAAAAAATAATTTTTACTAAATTAAAACTATTTGTTGAAATAACGTGCCTATCAAATTCATAGTAACAAAGTTATTTAAAGAAAAATTATAAATACCATTGATAGCAATGTTTCAAAAGATAGTTTTGCTTCGAATCAAACGAGGTTCAACCCTCTCGAACTCCAATTAAATCCTCGTAGCAATTATTTGCCTTTGAAATTGCCTGAAGTCGTTAAAGTCGATATATACCAGGAGCATACATTGCTACGTGACATATGCGCACGATTTCTTGAGTCCTGGAATACCAACCCCACCACTCCTTTTCTCACACAAAATTTAGTTGAATTACAAATAAATGATAGCAACGAGCGTTGTTGACAACAATTTGATAATCTGAAATGTCCGCCCCTGACATAAAATAACTTTGTATTGAAAAACGATCTACAGTTTAGATATATTAGCCCAGTCGTCGAAATAACCAACCTCCCCTGGCTAAATTAAAGCTTATGAAAACGTTCTTGCATAAATCGTCTATTTTTTATTTCAGAAATTCAAAATTTTAAAGTAATTTATTTCCAACTTTGATTAACTTTGATATAACGATCCTTCTAACGGGACATTTTAGAGAATTTGTAACTTTCCTACGAGAGAAAATAACAAAAAATAAATAAGGCAACAGTTAAAATTATATTTTTTCATTTCAATCTCTGGAATTAATGCTCATTATAAAACAGAAACATAACTAGTGGTGCTACAATTGCTCATACCTTCTCATAAGAAAAAATTGCAATCAAAGTAATTAAATGTTTTTACTCGTTTTAGAACCTATCTATCCACGACGAACTTAGTTCTGACAGAATATGAATAAAACTATTGTTGACTATGACAACGCCTTCAATCATTCCAATTATGTAAATGTCAACTACACTCACCACTGAATCAATATCTGACAGAATATTTCCATGGAATGTCATAGTTTTAGTTTTCGGAACGGATATTTTCATGTTGTATTCATATCCGATTCTTTGGAGGGAGTGTACTGATTTCTGCAAATTATCTTCTAACTCTTGTCAAATTATCTGGTCATCTGCGAACAGCAAGGTGTAAATGAGATATTAGAGATGATGTCGATATTAGCTTGCCATTTGCGTCTACTCGAGATAATATTAAATAATATCGGTCAACCTTCTGTTACACCTTGATTTATAAAAAAATTCCTTCGAAGATTTTCCTCCAATGACAATGATTGCTTCACTGTTTTCATAAATTTGTCTTTATCAAATGTATGGGATAGCCTCTTTTATACATGATGTCCCATAATTTGTTTTGCAAGGACTGTATGGAAAACTTTGAAGGCTAGGTGCGTCTCTAAAGTAAATTCCCTTCTTTTTTCGACAATTTGTTTAATAGTGAAAACATCGCCAGTGCAAGAGCGTCCTTTTCTGAACCACTTTGTTCTTTTAATAATAGAGCTTCTGAGATATTTTTTATCTTTCATTTAGAATTTTACTGTATATTTTATAGCATGTATTTAAAAGGCTAATTCCTCTGTAATTGTTACCAGAGCATCTTGATCCTTTTTTAAATAATGATATAACTGACTTATTTCCACTCTTCAGAGATTTTCCTTTTCTTCAACATTTATTAATAAATATCCGTATTCTTTCTATGAGGTAACTTCCTCCATGTTTGGAAAGTTCTGTGCTAATGTTGTCAGGTCCTGTGGCTCTTCTGTTTTTTTTTAAAAAATAGTTTGTATGCATTATTTAGCTCATGTTTGCATATTTTATCTCCTTCATAAATGTCATAATTATTTAGATTTTGATATTTGTCATCGTCTACATCTATTATCTATAACTTCTTATAGAACGCCTTCCAATCTTTATTTTTCTGCGATATGACGTATAGTTTTGCTCTATCTTGCTCCTTGTTATTTAAATGATTTAGAGCTTTAAATGCTAATGTGTGCCTTCCATGGATGCCATTCTCTATCCTATTGATAAAACAATTCCAGGAATCTTCATGAGGTTTTCTGGAAATTCTGGCATTATATCTAACATATGCAATTTTCTAAAATTCAGGGAGCTCAACAAAAAAACCTTTTTAGGGTCCTTTGCTCTATTTAAAGAAAACATATAGTGTCATTTTTTAGAAAATGCTTTAATTAATGTAACTTCAAAGAGCAAATACTCTTAAAAATTCATGATCTTTCTAAAGGACTGATTTATTAGAACATATTTTACTTATCACAAAAATCTCAGTCTTCAATATTGTACTTTTGCTCATTTTTTCATATTTTCGAAAACACGAGTTCACCAAAAATTGGACCAGCACCTTCTTTTACAGTCTTTTGGTACTACTTACGAGGAGAAAATTTAAAGAAAACAATTAGTACAAACACAAACAAAAGTACTCATATTCTTGAAAAACTGTGCAATACTTTATTTGAAGATATCTCTTTGTAAAACAGATTTGATTAACGTAAAAAATGTCTATCGTCAAGATTGTAGTTATAGAAAGACGCCAAAAAAATGTTGAACTTTTGAAATTTTCGATAAGTCAGGGATTTTAATAAAAATGAGACTCCCACAACTCTTTAACCGTTCCTTTTGGTATCCGGGTACGAAGTTAAATTTAAAAACAATGTGAAACAATTTTTGAGAAAATTTAGACGATGTTGAGGCTTTGTCCTGACCACTGGCTACAGTCGTTTTGAGCCAATCAATTTTTCGGTATCAAGGACCCATAAAACCTGAATTCTGACTACACAGTCGTTGTAGAAAATAATTTAATACATAAAGGAACAAAATTATCCACTTTTCAGTTACTAGGGCTCGACAAGAAGCGTTTTTCGTCGAAAAATCCCCTATTTCCGATCAATTAAAACAGTCTCTTTACTACTTATATAGTAAGTTGAGAAAGTAGTAAGTAGGGGAGACCATATCTGACTCATCTCTCTTTCATTTCTATAAATAAACTACTAATTTTGTTGACAGTTCTTTCATCTGTAAAACAATGTTTTCGGTACATTATAGATGAGTAAATAACATATATCAAGCAAAATACATACAGAATCAGGGAGATGTAAAAACTGAAATGGAAACTTTTTCCATGTAAAGACCTCACTTCATGAACTTTCAATTTTTTATTAGATTTATCACTTTGATTTTGGAATGATTCTGTCAATTTTCTCTTATATGGTTTTAAAAAGTTCAGTTACTTTAGAATGGGAATTGAATGTCTTGCCAATAGGTTGTAGAACGAGACAAAAGATGTAACAACAGTTTTACAGTTTCATCAACATCACACCACACACCCATGGGCACAAAACAATGTAAGGCACTCGACTTACATCATTCCGTGACGATTGTTTCCGTATAGTGGCAATAATTCTCCAATCCCTGACGTCCTCTCTCGTCATTCAAGATTCAAGCGACAATGTGCTTTTGTTAATTTTCTCCCAACGAAACAATTATCTTTAATTGTCAATTAAAGATAAATGCAAATTCACAATAATATACGCTCTTTAAGTGTACATGAGAGGCCATACTGAAAATGCTTTGATCAATTTAATCATCACTTGAACTTCAGTAAAGATGTTGGCAATTCAATAACTTGAGGCAAGAAGTGGTAAGTTTCATTTTTCATAACGCACAAATATATTGACATTGTACGGTCAATAACTTTACCACATTCGGTTGGTTTAGTTACATGAAGTTTCTTTCAGAATATAAAAGGTACACTCGATATCTAGTTTTGAAAATTTGTTTTAGTGGTGATGATTTATCACCTACGTTCCTTACGTCATGATTTATGCAGAAAAATGTTCTGTAGTGGTAATGAAATGCAACAAAAACAACATTCGTAAATACTACTACTCGTAAAACAAAATGTGGTTGTTTAATATTTTTTTGAAGACCTCCCAAAGAACATCATTTCAAATTGCCTCCAAATTTCGAGGCATTTAATTTACTACCATTACAGGAGGCTTGTAACACACTCCATTTGTTATCCTACGTAATTTCATGTTTCCAGAAACCAACATTCCATATTATACAAGACAACAGCTTTAATGATTTAGTCGTGAACTTATTGGAAAGTGATGGAAACATACTGTTCACGACTGTTTTGGAATTTCAGTCTCTCCGAAGCGATTTAGCTGCTTTCCAAACGCGGTTTATAATAATGCAAATCATTCATTCCAACCATGTCTCCCGAGGGAACACAAAACGGAAATTGGGAACCCACGAAACCTCTCAACCAAAGCTGAACGAGCGTCTCGACAACCAAACCGCCCTAAACGTGACTAATCTGCGTGTTTGATTCGAAAACTGCCGACAGTAGCGGCACGTTTGCATAACGTTTTCGAATATGCAGATACGTTCCGTGTAATGCGTTGATATAAAGGAGTAAAATTTTACGATTGTTTGAAAACCCCGGGCAGATGGAGGACGTCTGTATCCTGACCGCGCGCTCCCGAAATTTGGCCCCGGGCGCGGCAGCACGCGTGCGCTGAGCTCCCGGCCGCCCGCCGGCGCCCGGGCGCGCCCGGTCGCGCTCACGGCACGGCAGTGCGCGGCGTGGCGCGGCGCGGCGGCGCACGGCCGTGCCGTAATTTATTATTTCTCTCCGCCGGCGAAGCGAGATATCGGGTGGGAATCGTAAAACGATTCAAAATGAGCGCTCCCGGCCCGAGATGTTATCGCTGAGACTCGCAATACGCACTCAGCCAGACGCGGCCAACAAGCTCGTATATTAATTTCGATAGAGTTGTAGAATAAACGTTTATTAGAGGAGTGTGTCAAAAGTTTTGTAACTTACTGGATTTTAACTCCTAGAAAAAATGAAGTTTAAATTATAATAATATCTTCTTAATAATATATGAGGAGGAAAATATGTTTTAAAACCTTTTCGACGTTGGAAAAATAATTTAAGACTACGTATTTTGTTTTTCTTTGCAACAGTATTCATTTTGAAATTAAAACCTCATATTTAATCATTTTAAGAAAATAATTTTTATCGATGTTTCACAATATTGTAATATTGATTTATCGTATGTTCTTCAGGAATCGTTGTAGCCATCAATCCTTTAAAGATGAAATTAACATCGACATTTCCGATGAGTTAATTTTTTCCACCAATGTTTTCAGAAAAGAAATATAAAAAATAGATTCAAATTATGGGAAGATTTGTAACTTTAATAAGTGAAAGAAATTTTACAAGATTGTTTGAGGTGAAAAGTTTTGTAGATAATCGCCTCCTTTATTATTTCAGTAGTATTCCTACCTTTTCTGGCTCTCATATGCAAACTATCTTTATAAATGAGATCTCCAAAGAAACAGAATTTCAAGGAGACGTAACTAATTGCACTTTGATTTAAAAAATGTGAAAGAATTGTTTTAAAAAATCTAAATATTCATGTTAAATGCAACCCGCAACAGTCGGTCAGATATATTGTTAAATAACTCCTAAACAAAGTGTCCTAGAGCCTTAAAAATTAAAATGTTGACCCCGAAACGCCCCAAAGAAACGATTTCCACACCTTCATCTACAGGATGAACTATTCTTGGACATTCTATTAAAATATTTATCGTTTCGGCGTTTATCGATATTTCCAATACTACAAACACTCGGAGGAATACAGAATATATTCCTCCGTGAGAACTTGGTGCTCGTGGCCATCTTGGTGACATCAAGCTTAGATAGTTTAGATTCCTACATCTTATATTTACGCATTCTGACATCGCAAATCACATCGTGATTTGCGCAGATTGTCGAGGTTTATTTGCATAATAATTTATTTATTTATATTACGTCAAAAAAGCAGTTAAAAACTGCGTATGACGTGCTATGGGGAAAAGTGAATTGTGTGCACATTTTCAAAATTCTGTGACCCCTACACTAAGTCATATACTACTTAAATTTTGGGGGGCAAAAATAGCTCCCATCTAATAAAATCTATTTTCAAGGATAAAAAGGCAATAAATTTTGGCTCTTATCCATGTTGTCCTTCAGAATAATACTTCCTGCCGCGACAACATGGAAACGATAATTTGAATAACTGTATTTCCCACTGAATTCTAGAAGACGTGCACAGAAAATGAAGTTACATTTATGTCCAGAAGCAAAACAAGGGGCCATCTCAGCATTTGCTCAATGGATCAGGGAAATTGGACGAAAAACCTGATCGAGATGGGGGTCATTGACCCGGAGGCTGCAATTCAATACTTTATTAACTCAAGATTCGCTCTCGCAGCAACAACTAGAAGTACTATTGTTAGTTTCTTGATACCGATAAAGATTGTTTCTAATGCTTGTAGTGCAACTGTACTGTGCTGTGCTGTGTTCCTAATTGTGGAGAGAACTACTATGGAAACGGAGTACACGTTCATATGTTTCAGTTTCACGACACGCTTAGGAAAAATTAGGGTGGTTCTAACATTCGAGAGTTCTCGCACGGATACGCTAGTATGGATAATAATTTAAATTAAACCAAGACCGAATTTACATTCTAGAGAAAACGAGTGAGTGAAAGTAAAGTTTGAATTTATACCCTTATTATTGCATTTATTGATTGGCCAATAAATGCAATCCATTCGGGAAAAGGAACACAAATTGTATTTTCTTGCCAACTGGAGAATTAGTTATGCTTGAAGACATTACAGAAACAGATAAACGAATCTAAGAGAAGATCAATGCAAGAAAGCAATACGAATAGAATTAAGAAGCAATAAGAATAGTTACATATATTAAAACTCGAACTTTCAACTTGGATTTCAATAGATCGTGGTTACCGTCAGAATACTACGTCATTTTAAAATCCCACCTTCATGAAAAGTGTTTTCAAGAGAAATATCAAGAAGCATTCTGGGACCAGTCCTGTATCTACTGTATACAGCAGATCTCCCAATATCTGAAAACTTCACCACAGCAACGCGTAAGGACGACTGCCGGCAACAACTTTTAAATAACTTATCAAAATAATTTTAAATGTTTTTTAGGATAGATTTATTTTAACAAAAAACTCTATCAACAAAAATGAATTTTTCTAATATTAATTTTTTGTTGTTGGCAATTTATGAAAATTCAGGGTTCAATGAAAATACGACCAGTATCACTTGCCTTCCTTACATACGAGAAAAAAAATTAAAGTAAAAATTTGGAGCCGTTTTTGAGACAATAATTGCTTCAACAATGCTTGTGTTTCACACAAAAATTACTCATATTTTCAAAAAATTGTACATGTTATTTGAATTTTGATTTTTGATGAACAGTTTACATCAAGGAAAAAAATTATCTTCAATATTGTAGTTGTAGTAAGACACTGAAAAAATTGTGAACTTTTGCAGTCTTCGAACATTTAAAGTTCAGCGAAAATCTGACCAACACAGTTTCATTAAGCGTCTTTTTCTCTATCAGAGGAAAAAATTGTGAGGTATATATGAGACAATTTTGCAAATGTTTATGTAAAGTATCCCTCAAAATCAAAATGTCCGTTTCAAATTCAAGGGCCGCGACATCAGTCAGATCAATTAATATCAATTTTTCCTGTATGTACTGCTTACTGTAAATAATGTTCGTTGTTAAATTAAGTCAGAATGTAAGACAAAGTAGATTTAGACTAGTTTTTAAGTATCTAGTTTGTAAGCTAGGCCATACGTTACCTATGTAAATAGAATTTAAGAATAAATACTACTACCCTATTTATGGCTTAGCTTCTAACGTTTTTCACAGACGGACAGACGCGAAGAGACATTCGGACGGACAGACTTTTTTGCCGCCAATCGATTTTTTGGTATCAAGGACCTACAAAACATGGATTCTGACTACACAACGGGATAGAAGAAGTAATTTACTACGTACGGGATCACGATTTATCAACACGATTTATCAACCGCGGCCCGGCAATAAGAGATTTTCTGTCGAAAAGTATCCGTTTCCCCCGCAGCATTACATTGCGTAAGCAGTAGGCGAGAAAGGAAAAACGTGTTGAGAGTGAAGCTATACTATTTTTCGCCATCACAAGACGGATGCCCGAAGAAATCCAAGCGAATTAGATGACTGTCAGTGCTGACACGTTGAGTGTTGGCGCCGACGGACGAGCCGCACAGCGCGCAACTCTCCATAAATCTCCGGGGAGTGACACACGGCGTGCGCGCGGGCGCGCGTCGCAGTAAATCACGCCATAACCCCCCCGACGACAACGTCCGCGCGCCCGCCCCGCCCGCCCGCGACGCCGCGGCGGCGGCCACGCGATCGCGCGAATGGCGATAGTGCAGGCGTCGCGACGCCGCCGGGGCGACGCCATCGCCGCGAACATGTCACTCGGCGCCGCACCTGGCTCACGCGCGGGCTGACAGATCGACTTGATTGATGACTAAAACTCCTTATCACCGTGGTCAATCATTTTATTCCTTTAAAGTCAATGACTGCGTCTTTTGTTTAACCTTTCGATTGTTTAACCGGCTGTTATACCCAAGTCTGTGGGATCAAACCTGATCGTAGTCGTGAATTTTTAAAGGAGAAAAAATTCTTCGTGCGCCTTCCTTCGGAAGGGAAGTAAAGTTGATTGTCCCATGTAGTAGATTTACAGCATATAAAAAATCCTCAAGCCTAAAATAACCCGCGGAGCTAAATTCAAATTGCCAGTTTCGACGCCCGAGTAATACATTCTTTCTCTGCCAGACGGTGAAAGAGGCGAAGCGAAATTTGCGTGATAAGACGGAAGAATAGGCCTGATGTCCCAAGTCTCGCCACGTAAAATAACGCATCATTGAAATGAATCGAATAATTATTTATTATAGCTTACTTACTTCCAAAAATGAATTTTCATTTTCTGTGAATTCTAAATCATTTCAAGAAAATCTTGATACAAAATTTTGAATAAACTATTAATAACTTGTGATGTGATCCACAACAGTGACGTTGAAACATTTAAACAATTTCAATGTTGTTTTTTTTGAAATAATTATCAAGATGAAAGTGGAGGTTTCCGATTTCCCTTTGAGAATGGTGAATGTGGTCTCACAAGACGCTACCACCCCTCGCCTACGAACTCTCAGAATTGCAATTGCTGCACGTACACGCGAAGCCAGCAAACGTTCTGCGTGTAACTGTTGGCACACGCTTCGTAGAACACGTCAGTGAATCTTTTGGAATTTCTTTGTTTACTGTTGGAGCTTCAAGTGTTGAAATGATACATGGCGACTCCAAAACAACCCATATTTGAGAAAACTGAATGTTTAGAAATTAATGATTGAAGATACCGACAAAAATATTCATAAGACTTTTTTATATATATTATATATATATATATATATATATATATATATATATATATATATATATATATATATATATAACAAGTCATATTTAGTTTTCTGTGATTCCGTTGTGATGCTTTCAGGTAATCTATATTCCATTTGTAAGAAGTCTTTCAACTGGTTAATACAAGTTCTGTATAGTTTTAAATTAAATAATAGTTTTTTGGAAGTTGAAAGTGTTCGAAATAACCGAACCATTATTTTTTAATATATCGTGGCTCAAATTTCGTAATAATTGTTTTATTAAATATGTAATAATACATCAGTTCGTTTCATTATAAATGTACGGTCAATGTTACCAGCATCACGAATACGATGTGCGTGTTTTACTTAGCTATTCATCAATAAAATAATTTAATCAGGAGTAATTGATTAAATAATTTTATCGAAGTGTCCTTTCCATTCTTTCGACATACGAGGACTCAGTCGTAGCAATTTTCATGGCTGATATCATTGAGAAAAGCAATTGAAATATTTAAAATACATTCATTCAGCAAATGTATTTTTTATTAATTACATAAATGTATTATCACATAATAATTAATGACAACATTAATATCAATCTTTTTTAAAGTAAACTATGAAATGAATGGAATCTTTTCTCAATTGATCAAAATGTTACATAATTTTCGTTTTGTTTCTCTCCTTCCAAAGAAATTCATCTTCATAATTTGTCAGTTTACTCACAAAAAATTGATAAAATAAGTTTGTATTTAGAACTTAAACCTGTAGATACTTCCAACTTTTTTGCAATTTTGAGGGTAATTTTATGATCTCTACTGAAAAAATCTTCATAAGACATAAAGAATGACCACATCTGAGGGCCTTTAATACTGCTGTTTCAAATATCGTTCTTTCGTCCCATGAATTAGATACCATTTTGGGTGATTTGATAGAATGAGATAAAATTTGAGATTTAGATAAAGCTTGAGAATTAGATAAAATTTGAGATTTCGGATACATCCGTGACTTGTAAATTTCTATTTCGTTTACAACCTCTAGTTTGGGGGAATTGCGTCGCCTTATCAATATTTAGAAGAGATAAAGTTCCAACTGACAAAACCGAAGAAAATATATTGTTAGTATGATCTTATTTTTTGTTTCAAGTAAAATAGTCTCATACCGCAATATGTGTGTCAATAGCCAATGTGAAAACTACTACTGTGAGTGGGGAGATATCTGAATAGGAAGAGAAATGACACATTGACATCAATTTACTGAAAACCATGAATATTTGTTATATTAGTTGGAACCTTGTCATTTCAAATTATCAATAAGGTCAGAAAATACCTAATGAACTGTATATTTTCACTTTTCAGAGCTACAAAGAGTTGGTGTTTGAAAATACAAAGGAATGTTAGTCATACCAAATAGTAAATAAGAAAGTGGTTGGAAAAACACAGTTATGCAATTGATTATTCTCTTGGAGGTAAAACACTAAGGTATAAAAGGTCCCGTGCGTTACCTAGGAAGATGGTGTAGGTTTCTCCGGAGCCCCCAAGTTTAAATGTTAAAATATTGAATTGTATTGAAGTGTTAGAGAAGTTTCCTAAACTAATAAATTTAATTATCAATTAATGAACATCTTTACTTATTTCAACAAAATTATGTGTCATTTTCAAGTTCCACATAAAAACAACAACATAAAACACTTTCCCCATGATTTGTTTTTAATAATAATAATAATAATAATAATAATAATAATAATAATAGAAAAAGCTATTAAATATTTATGCCAAATAAAGACTGATGAATATTCATAACATAGCAATGTTAAGCTGTATAATTAGAAGAATTAAAATACAACAAATATTTCCAAATTTAGGTACGTTTTCTGAGTATTGTTTCAAGTGAAAAATCTCGAATCTTACCCAGAGCCAAAGATTCTGTCAAAACTCAAATTTTAACAAACCCTTATTATTGGATCGTATTATGAACAAAAATCACGTCATCAACGGCATCAATTCCTTAGAGCTTCCTAAAAAATTAAACATAAAAATAAACAAACTTTGGAAAGCCGTTGATTCTGTAGGGTAAAACACAACTCTCCTGGGACTTTACGAAAATATCTTGAGCTAAGAGAGGCATCACAGGCGGAAAAATGCAGCGGAGCCGGAGCGTCCTCGGCGCAAATAACGATCGCAGCCTCGGATTGCGCCCCCAGCCCCCCCCCCTGCCCCCTCCCGTCGGCGGGGTCACTCGGGGTCAGCGTGGGGTCGCGGCGGCCGGCGCGGCTTTTCTCCAATTCCGACTAGTTACTCGAGGGAAAATTGCGGCCGACGGCGACGGATCCCACGCCGGCGGCGGCGGCGGGCAGTCGCTTTGTAAGGCCGGCCCCCGCCTCCGCCTCCGCGCGCCAGAGACTGGCAGCCTCCGCGCCGCATTGTGCCCGTTGACGGGGCTCTGAGGCGGCGAGGAAAAGCCGGCAGAAGAGCTCCGGAAATAAATGGAGCTGGAAATTGTTTGGGGATGATTTCCCTTGAGAATACGAATTCCGGACATACGCGCACAATGGAACATTACCGTGGTGCTTCAAGAAATGATCCCACAATTTTGTAATAATAGTGACAGACAACTTGATTGATTCGTGAAATGCATAACCACTACAAAGTGTAATTTGAAAATTAAAACTATTTGGGTATTTTAAAACATGCTCTTATAAATATGGTAAACAAAGGATAGACTTACAATTTGCAGTCACCAAACGTTTTCGTGTGTATACCAGTCACGTATCCATAAATGAAATTAAATGCATTTTTCAAAATTGAATTTGCTCATTGTAAAATATTAAGTTACACCTTCCTATTTACTTTCTCGTATACGAACTAATAAGCGTAGTGAAAAAGTGTTTCTTGGCTTCCTGACACCGTAAAAACGGATTGTTCTGGTTCCTATATGAAGAAAATTACATTTTCTAATACACAGGGAAGCAGCAATCTAGGTTTTAGGTTCCTTAATACTGAAATGTTTCTTCGCAAAACGTCCGACGTCCGTCCGTCCGTACGTCCGTGTGTCCGCCTGCTCGTTCATCAGTGAACACTAGCGCCTAACTATTCCTTAGATTTTTCCTAAATAAATATTCGACAATCTGGCTCGATTTAAAGCCCTTCGATTTTGGAAAAAAAATTTTGAGGGTACTTGATGCTTCTGGGATATTTTCAAAATTTTCTCAAATTTCTCTGAATTCAAATATTTTCATTAAATTTATTGTAGGAATAGAATGGAATTAATATATAAGAAAAAGCCACCGTGTTAATTGAAATGTTTGTTAAATATTGCGACTCCTAACAATTTATCAAAAGTTTTGAAATTTTATAAATAATTTTAAAAAATTTAAAGTTGTAAATATTAAGGAAACTATAAATTAAACGTATTCCTGCGTTTAAGAAATGGTAAATGATGGGGTTAAATTTACCATGGCAAGAATTTTCGACAAACAGTGATTATTTTGAAATATCACATGATTCAATGCACTGAACATAATGGTTCATGAGTGGAATTTTCAAAGAATAGAATAATATGGTACATTTGTCCTGGTTGTTTAATATTTACGTAGAGACCATACGTTTCAATTCAAATTTTGGCAATTTTCAAAAATTCAGAATTAACCGTGAAAATCTGACCTATGCCATGTATTTTACTCTATTCTTACACGAAATTTATACAAACAAATTTGGAGCTTTTTTAAAGAAAATTTTGAAAATTCTCCTAGGGCTATATTAATTTCCCAAACTTCATTAATTAATCCCCAAATTTTAAAAAAATGTTTTTCAAAATCTCAAAGCTTCAACTAGAGACAGATGGACCGGGGTTTCTTCAATTTGAAAAAGATCGTACGTGTGGTTTAGGCGCTTGTAGTGTTCACAGATGGACGGACAGACTTTTTGTAAAAAACACTTTTACGGAATCAGGGGACCCCAAAACGTGTATTTCCGTTGAAATCTCGAAATCAATTTTCCGCAGCATTACATAACTTTCTCTATACAACTTATTTTACTCCCGTATATACATATGTATACGAGAAAGTAAAAAGTTCAAATAATTCTTATAATTTTGGGTGTACTTTACAGAAAACCCTAAAGAATTTTCAAACTTTTGACAAAAATGACTCAAAAAGACTTTACCAATGCTTAAAATATTTTGAACACTCGCGTGTAATAATATTATAAATCATAGGCATTATGTTCTCAGTGAAATGTATTCTTGAAAACTAAATCTTTAAATGACGGCACAATTTTGCAAGATAAATTTCAATGATGTTGGGTCAGTTGAGCAAGATTTTATCGAGAGTGGTACCATATTTTACTTTCTTGTGTACCTTAGTTCGTACTGAGTGATGATGTACGTAGTATAAAAGAAAGATAATAACCTCTTGGCCTGACGGAATTGTTCCGTTGAACTTGATCCCTACACCGTGAACGAGGGTTCCATCAGGGAGCCAAATGAAACTGAGGGCAAGAATGGGTACTGTACATTGGCAGGTAAAGGTAGTGTACATTGCCGAGGAAGACCTGTGCGGTATTCTTTTTTTTTTTCCCCCCGCCAGTAGCCCTGGCGGGCGGTAGTTTATTTTTATGATAGGGATACATGCGCTGCAGCTCGTTGGCTTTTGCGGCAGAGAAGAGGGCAGTGCTTACTTACTAACTTAATACTAACTTAACCTATGGATGAAGCCAACGCTTTGGTCGGCAACCTAAGGTAGCATTCGCTCTTATCTAGTCTTGTGGTGCTTCTTATTAATCAAGACGTTATTACGTCTTGAAAGCCAAAGTTCTCTTTACGAATCCAAAAGGAACGAGAGTGACCGCGAAAGGACCTGGTTGGCGTTTTAGGCTCCGAGCCGACAGCAGCTGGAAGAAGAATGATGAAGGATTGCACCGAACAGCATCTACTTCAGAAAACAAGCATCCTCTGACATACTTCACTAGAAGTAGCGTGGCCCTGACTAAATTCACACGGCCATTCTTCCACATGTCCCTCATAAAACTTAAATCTGCATTTTCACTGCGTTCCCTGTACATGTCCAGAGTCTCAAAATAAACTTTTACATATTCTGTCTTCAAAACAAACGTTCTCACCACAATGATATTCTATGGCCCCTACTTATTTCAATGCGGCAGTGTTTGAATGAGATCAATGCAAATTTTGGATAATACTTTCAGTTTATAAATATCTGCCATAAATATTTCGATGAATATCGTAACAAAAGTAATATCTGGCAATAATTGAAAGAAGATATTATTTTGAAGACATGTAATATGAGTAATGTGCATTTTCAACAAAAGATAACGAAATTATGTCGCCGACATATCAGCTCGTGAATAATATGAATATACGAATTAATACTTTTTACAATGATCATCTTAAATCTGATGGAGTTACTGTTTTGTAATGCAATTCCCCACATCACAGTAAGTATTGTAATTGTGCGTCAGAAAACGGCGAATTTTCTTCAGAAACAATAGTATTGCAGGACCCTGGTAACGAAAAAGCGGGTAAATCTTCTTCCTATATGTAGTAAATTACATCCTCTAACACATTATGTAGATAGATTTGAAGTTTGATTGCCCTTTGACACCGAAAAATCGATTGTCCGTCTGTCCATCTGTCTTTGTCTGTGGTCAACGTTAGCGCCTAAATTGTTCAGCCGATTTTCTGAAAATTGATTTGCTCGATTGATCCGAACGTACTCAAGTCCCTGCAAGTTTGAAACTGATCATTTGACTTTTCGGAATACATGAAGCGTCAACAACATTTTCAAAATTTTCTAAAACCTCAAATGTTTTTAATAAACTTTGCACCCGGTTAACGCAAATGACGCTTAAAAGAATGACGCAGATCCCATTATCATTGAAATCTCTGACATTTGGAAAATTACAAATGTTCAACATTTTTTTCAGAATCTTCCTTCAACTACAATATAGAAGATAGAGTATTGTTTCCCTAATAAAGCGTGGTTTTCGCGTAATGTTGCGTGAAATATGAAATTTGAAACAATTATTTTGTCAAAATGAGCTCCGAATTTTGTCCTCGTGTGTATCAAATAACGATAAAATATTCTAGTCTCATGTCTTACGAACTTTGAGTATTTGTTAAAATTGCAAAAAAGTACTATTGTAAAAGTACAAAATTTAAGGCAAAGATTTTTGTCTTAAATGTTTTCGTCTGTTCTAAAAAACGAGTGGTTTACGGTAATTTGTGCTCGAAGTTATTGCATTTTATAAAAAACCTTTTCTCAAAAACAGCTCCAAACTTTCTCTTTATTTTTTTGGTGTAGAACAAAGAACGCTGATAAAAATTGGAGAAGAACTCACTTTTGTTAAACTCGTTTAATTTTCGAAAATTTCAAAAGTTGGAAATGATGCGAGAAAATATGCTCTATTGGAGCATAACTATTTTCTATTGATTTTGTTTTCTTATTTTTAAATAAAAATACACCTTTTCGGTAAATATTTTAACCAAGTGTTCTGTCATATTTACTCCTATTTAAAACGATACATTCCGTTGCAGCAGCCATTAGACAATCGTGTTCATGAAAAACCTTACGAAAACTGTATATTTAGTTTAATTACTCGACATGGTAGTTTTATATAAAAATTAACACTAAATCATTATAAAATAATATAAAATATTTCATTCGAGTTTTGCCGCCTCCTAGGCTGTGATGCCAATGTTTTGGCCATCACACTGTAACCCTCTTCAGGGCGACTGCGGTAGGAAACAAGCCTGGGACGCCGATTGTACTAGTTCTACAAACCCCAGTCGTGGAAGCCTACGTCTACAAAATTATACTCGAATGTTTCAGTTTTGCAGGTATTAAAAATGATACTATTTATATATAAAAATTATACCAATAAACTGTCTCAATATACATGCAGGATTCATGAAATAACCTACAGAAGAGACTTGTTACATCGACTTGGCTCTAACAAAAATACCCAAGACCCAAGAAAGCTTTTATTTCTTACGCATACTTGTAGCTTTTCGTGGGCGCGTTATTTTTGTGTGTTGCAGGTAGCATTAGAAACATTTCAACAGAATACAAATTGAAATGCCTACAGTAGCAAAGTCGCGAGAGAGAAAGTCTGTATCAACATATACGATAATACGTATCAGTTGCTCTAATTTCACATTTACTCACAGCATCACTTCAATTTCACTTATCATCTAATTAGTACATAAGTATTTCGAGGGAACCCTGCAGGGCCTCTGACCGGGAGGTCCGAGGTTCGATCCTGACGGTGGCAGGATTTTCGACCTAGCTTTTCAGCTAGGTCGAATTCAGTCGCTGCCTGGAGGAGAATTCTAGCGGACGGCTGCTCTGATCGGTAGTTTTCCGTGGTTTCTCCGATCAACACCAGGCGAATGCCGGAGCAGTACCCTAACAAACGGGCCACGGACCGCGCGCGATCTTTCCTTCCTCTTCCTTGTCCTATCCTCTCCCCCTTACACACACACACACATACACTAACATGCACTACACTACCACATATTCCGGGAGACTTGTCGGGAGCTTAGAGCTGGTCGCGGCTGGGGGGTGCCCGCTGGTGGGAGAGTCCTGGTAGGGGAAACCCCTAGCCGACGGTAGGTCGGCGCCGGATCGCCATCCAGCGGGTGAAGATCACCGCCATCTCCCGAGAAAAAACATGCACTACACTAACGGGACTAATGACCGAAGCAGTTGACGCGCCTGGAAACACGAAAAAATCAATCACTCAATCGAGGGAACCATTTCATGGAAATGCTGGAAGTGCCGAGGCACGGAGCGCTGGGAGGAATCCGCCGTGACAGGGTCAGTGGCGACGAGGCGCATTCCGCGAACTTCGCTATCTATAGCCGCGCGCAAAAAGCACCCGCCAGTTGCCCTGGCCGGCGGCGGCGCGTGGCGTGGCGCGGTGCGGCGGGGCCAGGAGCCTGGGAACCCGCTCCGGGACGACGCGACGCGACACCTCGCGGGCGGTCGCACAGAACGGGGGGGGTGCGATAACGGTCATGATCGGGGCTCGGATTCTGATGGCCTGAAAGTTCTTTCAAAAAGACCTATAACAGGACTCAAAATAAGAGGAAAATTACCTATAAAGTTATTTTAAAATAGGGGGAAATGACCTAATTTTTTTTTAAATACTCAAAAATGTGTATATCAAAATGACCTGGAATTCTCCAGACGGCGGCCGAATTCGAACTTGCTATGCAGCCTGTGACGAAAATCCTTCCACCATCGGGGCTAAACCGCTGGACCTCCAGGTCAGAGGCACTGCAATGACATCAAATGAATTCTCCTGTCAACAACATGACCTGGAATTCACCTCCAGACAGCGGCCGAATTCGACCTTGCTATGCAGCGAAACTCCTTCCACCATCGGGACTCAACCGTAGGACCTCCGGGTCAGAGGCACTGCAATGACATCAACTGAATTCTCCTGTCAACAACATGACCTGGAATTCTTCTCCAGACAGCGGCCGAATCCGACCTTGCTATGCAGCCTGTGACGAAAATCCTTCCACCATCGGGCTCAACCGTAGAACCTCCGGGTCAGAGGCACTGCAATGACATGAACTGAATTCTCCTGTCACCAACATGACCTGGATTTCTTCTCCAGACAGCGGCCGAATCCGACCTTGCTATGCAGCCTGTGACGAAAATCCTTCCACCATCGGGGCTCAACCGCTGGACCTCCGAGTCAGAGGCACTGCAATGACATGAACTGAATTCTCCTGTCAACAACATGACCTGAATTCTTCTCCAGACAGCGGCCGAATCCGACCTTGCTATGCAGCCTGTGACGAAAATCCTTCCACCTTCGGGCTCAACCAGAACCTCCGGGTCAGAGGCACTGCAATGACATCAACTGAATTCTCCTGTCAACAACATGACCTGGAATTCTTCTCCAGACAGCGGCCGAATCCGACCTTGCTATGCAGCCTGTGACGAAAATCCTTCCACCATCGGGGCTCAACCGTAGAACCTACGGGTCAGAGGCACTGCAATGACATGAACTGAATTCTCCTGTCAACAACATGACCTGAATTCTTCTCCAGACAGCGCCGAATCCGACCTGCTAGCAGCCTGTGACGAAAATCCTTCCACCATCGGGGCTCAACCGTAGAACCTCCGGGTCAGAGGCACTGCAATGACATGAACTGAATTCTCCTGTCAACAACATGACCTGAATTCTTCTCCAGACAGCGGCCGAATCCGACCTGCTATGCAGCCTGTGACGAAACTCCTTCCACCATCGGGCTCAACCGTAGAACCTGCGGGTCAGAGGCACTGCAATGACATGAACTGAATTCTCCTGTCAACAACATGACCTGAATTCTTCTCCAGACAGCGGCCGAATTCGACCTTGCTATGCAGCCTGTGACGAAAATCCTTCCACCATCGGGCTCAACCGCTGACCTCCGAGTCAGAGGCACTGCAATGACATGAACTGAATTCTCCTGTCAACAACATGACCTGGAATTCTTCTCCAGACAGCGGCCGAATCCGACCTTGCTATGCAGCCTGTGACGAAAATCCTTCCACCATCGGGGCTCAACCGTAGAACCTACGGGTCAGAGGCACTGCAATGACATGAACTGAATTCTCCTGTCAACAACATGACTTTGAATTCTTCTCCAGACAGCGGCCGAATCCGACCTTGCTATGCAGCCTGTGACGAAAATCCTTCCACCATCGGGCTCAACCGTAGAACCTGCGGGTCAGAGGCACTGCAATGACATGAACTGAATTCTCCTGTCAACAACATGACCTGAATTCTTCTCCAGACAGCGGCCGAATCCGACCTTGCTATGCAGCCTGTGACGAAAATCCTTCCACCATCGGGGCTCAACCGTAGAACCTCCGGGTCAGAGGCACTGCAATGACATGAACTGAATTCTCCTGTCAACAACATGACTTCAAATTCTTCTCCAGACAGCAGCCGAATCCGACCTTGCTATGCAGCCAGTGACGAAAATCCTTCCACCATCGGGACTCAACCTTTGGACCTCCAGGTCAGAGGCATTGCCATGACATACTGAATTCTCCTTCACAACATGACCTGGATTCTTCTCCAGACAGCGCCGAATCCGGTTTGCGAAACTCCTTCCACCATCGGGACTCAACCGTAGAACCTTCGGGTCAGAGGCACTGTAATGACATCAACTGAATTCTCCTGTCAACAACATGACTTTGAATTCTCCTCCAGACAGCAGCCGAATCCGACCTTGCTATGCAGCCAGTGACGAAAATCCTTCCACCATCGGGACTCAACCATTGGACCTCGGGGTCACAGGCACTGCAATGACGTCAACTGATTCCCTGAGCCACCTCAGCGGTGGCTCGAGAGGTGACAAACGCGCAGCGGCGGGCGGAGCGCGTCTGCGCGGGTCGTAACTGTGCCAGCACGCAAGCGGGAACGGATTCGTTCGCATGGCTTCTGTCAGCGCCCTTCAAAGCGGCACGCTCCGCTCTGGCGCCGCTTCTCTTCGAGACAGTGGGCCGCGATGTCGTGACAGTGCGATGGCCGGCGGCAGCAGGTGAATGGCGGAAGCGCCGAGGAATTCGTCGGGAGCCTTCGCATTGTGTAAGAGCCTCGCTGACCTTTTTGTTGCTGCGCTGTTTCAAGAAATAGCGTGTTCTGTGTTGGATGATGATCCTCCCTCTGACAGACTAACTCTTTTGCCCAAGGGTAAGGTCAGTTAGTTTACATTTATCCAAATCTAATTTTGTAGTAGGAATGAGCGTCTCAGCGTATACGTGTAGAAGTTAGACATTGGATAGAGTAAGGTCAGTTAAATTATTTTTCTCTAAATGTAATTTTGTATTAGGAATGTAATGCAATAAAGTAAGAATATTAGTACAGTGCAATTATCAAGAAAGATAGTTTAGTGTTTTATTTTGATTTTTGGGTTTTATACGCTAGCGTTTGTTGATCGGTCTGTTTGGTTAGACAATCAAAGACATTAGCATGAATGCTGAATAAAATGTTTTTACTTCTTGTTTCAAATACTGAGATGACTTCTTTACCGCTAAAAAATAATATAAGTATGAATGAGTATTGAGGAAGGTATTAGCTGGCTACTTGTTCTTGGGCAACATTCCTAAGTATCGGTCAAATAGAGAGAACCTGTGTATTTCTTACTTCTGGGAAATTATGAATGATGATTAAAATAATAATGTAGGTATGTCGTGACGTGCATTTTCTTTTAGAGGACTATTATAAAGTGAGAGTATCCCTTAGGCGAGGCTATGTCCCATTATCCCCTCCAGAAGCAGATTCTACCGCCGTCTGAGCTGATCAGCCAGCCACCCACTCCGAACATTTTCTTTTTCGCTCTCTTAAACTGCTTCATTTTTAACTTTCTTACTAAAAGTTTTAGATTATCTTTTGGAAAGCTCATCTATTCTTCGATGTATTCTCAGGTAAGTAGCAGCTGTTTTCAGCTGTGCTCTGAAAGTTTACTGGTGCCTTTCCGGAATCTTTTAGAAAATGATTGAAAAAGAGGTGAAGGAGTTCAGTATGAAACGACCTTGCTGAACGTCTGGGGTAAATGAACAGCACTATTCTGTTCCTAATGGTGGAAAAGAGATTAGGAAGTAGGAATTAAAAATTCGACATCCATTCATCATGTTTGCTGCACCTTCAACTACTTATAGTTGATGAATGGAATAGTGACTCATGAAATCTGTCGTCTTCAAGAATTTTCCAGAAACAAAGCCTTTGTCAACTAAGAGTGGATTCTGAAAATGTGTAGGATATGAGGTTTAGGCTAACTTTATGGAAAGAGAGGGTTTATATTTGCACAGATACTGCTCGATTACTAGTAAAGGTAGGTGGGTGTAGATGGTTTAAGGCTATGTGGGTTTATATTTATACAAAACAGAAATACTGCATAAGACAATTTAAACTTAATTTACGAAGTCGATTTTTACGTTGGCTCAAAAAGGAAGTATTGATTGATTCATTGATTTGTTTATTCTTCGGGGAATTCAAATGTTATTTTCATTAGTCCTGTTAGTGTAGTGAACGTTTTATCCAGCAAAATGGTGGGGATTCATTCCCCGCAGGCGGTTATATCCGGCGCCCACCTCCCGTTCCAGCCGGAACAAGCTCTAAGCTCCACACTGATCTTCCAACATGTGTTGAAGTGTAGAGTATGTAACCGTAAGTGTATATGGGGTGAGGATAGGACAAGGAAGAAGGAAAGATCGCGCGCGGTCCATGGTCCGTTTATTAGGGGACTGCTCTGCCATTCGCCTGGTGTTGATCGGTGAAACCACGGAAAACTATCGACAAGAGCAGCTGGTCTCTAGAATTCTCCACCAGACAACGGCAGAATTCGATCTAGCTAGTGCCGAAAATCCGCCACCACTGGGACTCGAACTCTAGGTCGTGTCACTGTAGAGCCAAATTAAATGTTTGGTCCGAGTTAAAATGAGACGGTTATAAGGGAATATTAAATGACTGACATTTTCATTGTTTTTCCCCCAAACATCCAAACCAAACTTCAAAATACCTACCGTGAGCGGTAGCTCAGTGCATCAACTGATGTCGCTGCAGCGCCTCTGACCGGGAGGTCCTAAGTTCGAGTCCTGACGGCGCCAGGATTTTTCCCACTAGCTTTCGAGTTAGGTCGAATTCAGTCGCTGTCTGGAGGAGAATTCTAGCGACCGCCTGCTCTGATCGGTAGTTTTTCGTGGTTTCTCCGATCAACATCAGGCGAATGCCGGAGCAGTACCGTACCAAGCGGGCCACGGACCGCGCGCGATCTGTCCTTCCTCTTCCTTGTCCTATCCTCTCCTCTTACACACACACTTACACTAACATGCACTACAGTACTACATATTCCGGGAGAACCGGTCGGCAGCTTAGAGCTTGTCCCGGCTGGGGCGGTGCCCCGCTGGTGGGAGAGTCCTGGTTAGGGGGAAACCCCACTAACCGGCAGTAGGTCGGCGCCGGATCTCGCCATCCAGCGGGAGAACATCGCCGCCATCTCCCGAGAAAAACATGCAGTACACTAACGGGACTAATGACCAGCAGTTGACGTGCCCGGAAACACGAAAATTCAATCAATCAATGAAAATACCCTTTTGAGGTTGGTGTTTCATTGCTATGGGTCTTGTAATGTCAAAAGGAGCTTGCCAAAATGCCTCTTCCTGCCGCCTCGCACCCCCGGATTAGGACCCCAACGCCGGATGGGAGGACGCGGTTGCCGCTTTGTGTCTGCGGCAGCCGCACCGCACACCTGGGGCGTAATTGCCCGGACAATTGTCGGCGACAGGCAGCGGAAGTCGCGACCCTAGTACACACACACACACACACACACACACACACACACTTCCACGAGTCTAGCTTTGTCCTCCGCAGTACGCTTGCTTTCCTAACCAGTCGCGGCGACTCTCATTTTCAGTTGGCGTTACTTTTTAACGATTTTCCAATCGGTTGTTTAAGTGTTTTTTTTTTCGGTTTAACAGTGGAGGTTCTGTTCCGTTTGTTTTTGTGTTCCTTCCGCTGCAGTTTTTGGAACGGGAACGCCTTTCATTATTGATATTTGTCACACAGAAAACGTCCAGGAAGGAAAACGCGGAAGGTCGCTCTCACAAAAATAATTATCACGCTCCGCTACTCGGGATGTGACGTGTTGTGGCAGGTGTTGCCAATGAACATCCGCCAGAGATTGTTAATAATTGCAACAGTATTATTGAGCATACTAAATAGCCTATCCCGTTCCCATCACACTAAACGTACAGAGAGAAAATTTAACCGGAATGCATTCAAATAATCGAAAATAAAATGATTCTTGAGAGAAGAGGTGAATAACTCATTTTTGCAGCAAGAATATTTTCGGAAGTTTAGCGTATGTCCATATTATTAGCAACTATTACATGTATTCTAGGAAATTTATGCAACAGTGACGCTATTATTTTTACCAGAATCGTCTGTTATTAATTCTGTTTAGAAACACAAGAATTGGCTTACAGTTCCAGAGCGCATTCTCGTAACAAAATGCAATCACAGTAAGCATGTGTCACATTTTTGTAATGCTCGCGAGGAGTTTTAATCACACTCAGTGGCTTACACCCAACTGTTTATCTTTCGTAACTTTCCTGAAAGAAAGACAAATACAATTTCTTGGAAAGGTTTGAACTTAGACTCATATAAATTCATTTGAGGCATGACAACGAAAACATTAATCTATAAGAAAATGAAAATACTCTTTTCTAAATTTATTTATTTATTGTCGCATCAACTACTTGGTCATTAGCGACAGCTATAAGGTTACAATTGTTTACATTGTATTACAAGGATACACAGTCCGTTGTATATACAGTTTAAATTCCAGAAACTTCAATGAGGATACAAAACAAAATTATACAATAGAAAATATACCATGAAAACAAAAAATTCAATACAAAATACATAAATGATTACAATAATAATTACATGATTACATGATTACAATAGTAATTACAGAAGGTGCCGTGAAAAAGGGTTTTCATTCTTTGTTACCTTATTGATTTCTTTTTGTTTCATTGTACTTCCCGTAATAGACTTTTCCTGGGTTGGAATTCCTTGGGATTTAGTGCATTTAATACTTTTAATTCACATACTCTTATTTGGACTCTTAGCATACTTATTTGGTAAATAGACTTGTTCACTCCGCAGATAATGTATTGAATCGCCAAGATATAATACATATTATATTTAACCGTTTACAAACTTCAATATGTGCATATATTTGAATATTGTTAAGTGCATTGTACGCTAAATACGTATACATAACGTAACATACGTATACACCCAAACTTGCATATACATTGATTACTCCATATACACTATTCCGTTTATATTTCGTCAAAAAGTTTGGTATGTTTGCAGAATTCTATAATTTTTTTTTTTTTGTATATAGGGGAGTCAAGGATTGAATCGAAATTCGTTCCTTGCAGATGTTTTTGTCTTTGTTGTGAGAATTGAGGGAATTCGACAATTAGGTGTTGTATAGTCTTTGGGATGCTGCAGATAGAGCATATGGGAGGAGTATTCTTAGTTAACAGGTGAAGGTGGCTTAGTTTTCAGTGGCCTGTTCGTATTCTTGGTATGATGACTTGCTCCCTTCTACTTAATTTGTTGTTGAGTTTAAGGTTGTTGACATGCTCAATTTTCTTGTGAAGGATACTGGCTTTTTGATCTCTCCATATTTCGTCCCATTTTGCAAGAGATATTTTGTTAATATATGTCCTTAAATCGTCAGTTGGGTTGGATATGGTCAATACACTGTTTGAATCTCCAGCCGCCCTGTCATTGTCGGGGCATATACTGTTGTCATCTCCAATTGTTTCTTCTGTTTGGATCATTTCTATTGTGATGGATTTCCCTGCTTTGGTGATGTTGTAGTATAGTTCATATACGTTAATGGCCATTTCTGTTTTGAGATGAAAATACTTTTTTATTTACCCAGAAAATGATACTTACCTCTGAATTATGCAAAAGAAATAAATAAAAACAAGTAAAAGTGTTTAAGGAACACCATGTGTGTTAATAAAAATATTTTGGAAAAATAAATTAACATTTTTTAGTAAATAATACAAGAAAACAAAATAATTCTTTAAGTAAATTACATCAAATAATTTAGGGCCCAAAACTCAAATTAAAAATTTATATTATAGAAAAAATTGTAGATGTTTTGATTTTCTTACTAAATTGGTTGAAAAATACAAGCAGAACTCAAGAATATTCCTATGTTCAATAGTGTTTCATAGATGAGATTGCAGATGATGCTAGCTTATTCATCTAAATTTCCGAAGCAATAATTTTGCTTTATGTTAATAATAACAATATTGTTCTTAAAATTCGCTTTTAATTTAGTTCATGCGTAAAAGAGCAAGTTTTTTGACATGCGATTCAAAAATTCAAGGTATTGCTAACATTCATTTCTTATACCAAGTGTCATGTCTGTCTTAGTGTCATCGTTACAAATACTTATTTAGCGAGTTGATGAAGTGCAGTATTTGTAATTTGAATGCTACTAGTAGGATTGGTTATCCATTCGAAATGAATGACATTCTAATTAGGATTTACAGAAATTAACATATGTAAAACAAGCGTATATTTTAAAGTTCACGAAATTTTAGATCTCTGATGAAACGAAGCACGTAAGTATTTTATACATTTAATGGATGAGGAGCAGTTTCTCCCACACGTTTCCCGGAAGAGACGCCATCTGTTCCCAAATCTCCCACGTTCTTACGCGCTCTCGTTTTAGGTTCACAACAAGAATATTAAGCTAAATTATTCGTAAGCTGCCATAAACCTCTAAAACGCAGGTGGCCTCCAATTTTTGGGGATGTTTCGTGAGGTCTAATAAGCCCAAACATAACTTTCCGTGTTTGCGGCAGAGGTGAGCTCGGGAGCAGACTGTGTTCTCGATCGTATTATTTACAATGCCACCGAATTATTTAAAAGCTAATATTAGAATTAACTTGAGCGCGCTCTCTGGTTTGTTCAGGGAGGGAGGCGACGCCGGAGGCCTGGCCCCCCCGGGACAAAAGGAAGGGCCCCCTGCACTCAGTTGCTCTTCCCCAAAACTACACTCTGTTTTGTGGGAATTCTGATTTGGTGTTGTTGACGTTCTTATAAGAAGAAATAAAAGAGGTCATCTTCGTCAACATATCAGCAACAACATGATATGTTGACGAAGATGACCTCTTTGATTTCTACTCTGTGTATTACTCATTATGAATTTTAAAATATTTATTGTCTTTCATCTTATGTGCTTCTATTGTGCAAAATTTTCAAACAAACGAAATGTTTATTTTTCAGAATTATTCAAAAACGTGAATGAACAAATTGAATGTACTATAACTTGGAAACTTTTGGTAATGCTTTACACAGTTGATGATAGCTGGGAGCTGGAGTAGCTTTTACGAGTAAGTTCTTATAAAGCTTTATTCACAGTATGAAATGACCTTCACAATAATTTTCACTAATTCCTCAACCCCTTGAACCGATCCAAAATGCTCCTTTAGGAAGAATCTAACTATTCGCAGGTGGTCGTGCTTCCGTAACTTTCATGCCAAAATGAAGTGAACTGAAGTCTCAACAGCGTTTCTTTCGTCTTATCCTCTGAAACATTTTAGAAGATTGCGAGAAAACCCTTTGCATTTGAATTCATATCAGAAGACTTCGACAAACTGCAAATTTGCAGTGACCAAATTCTCAACAAACCTGAGTGCAAAGAGGAGTGGCAAAGGAAAAGAAAAATCAATTATGTTCCTCAAAAATCAAACTGTATTCTACAGAATGGAATCTTTTGAGATATTCTATAGAGGAGTGTTGTGTGCACATTTAACTCTTGATCTACTAGTCATATACAAATTTATTGAAAGGAAAAAAAAAAACTCAAGTAAATCTTTTTCAGATAAATAATAAATTGTTTGCAGAAACAAAACTCCAGGTAATAAAATCTATTAGTTAATACAATATTAATTAGAAAACAACAAAACTCATGTAATAAAATCTAAGATAAAACTAAATTTGCTCTTCTTACTTCATGCCACAAATCATGAAACTGTATAATTTTGATCTATAATTATTTCACTGATTCTAAAGACTGCACTGAAAATGAAGTTACAATTATGCAGTAGCAAAAGGGCCTCTCAGCATTTGCTCAATGGATCAGGGAAACTGGACGAAAAACCTGATCGAGATGGGGGTATTAATTGTATAAAGTTGATTCTGTCCCTCTCTACTAAGAGAGAACTACTGAAGTAAATTCGACAATGTTAGTGTCATTTGAAAGCTCTTTTGAAAGTATTTAAGCATAAATTCCAAATTACTTTGTACTTGAATCGCTATTAATACGAATTCTAAAAATACTTAATTATTGAGATGAAATTGAGTCATTATTATGTTGGTACCACCGAATGATTCTTTCGAAACAACGCCACCACTCCAAATTTCAGTAAAATGTTGTAGTCCAATCGGCAAATACTGAAAAAGAGGCGGTTACCTGGAAAAAGGTGAAAAACATTTTCTCTGGATATATTGAATGTAGAGCATTAGTTTAAACCCCAAGTTTTCGACCTTCCAGACGCTGTGTAAACATTGGGAGATCCAAAAATTCGGATATTTTTCTGGTTTTGGGGTCTCTATACTTTTCTATATGTTTTTCTCAATAACACCTAACCTTAAGATTTGCAAAATAATAATTCAACTCAATTTGAAATAGTATATAATTATAGTTTTGTATACAATATTAATTTCGAAAACAATATCTAAGGGAGCTACAATTTTTCAAAAATACTTTTTATTTCCACAAAATGTGTGCAAATGCGTATTTATGATATTATAATCAACTTGAAATAAAAATAATTATTTTATTGAATTTATTTAATTTTATGTTGCATCAACTACAAAAGGTTATTAGTTATTAGTGATAAATAATTAATAATATTAAAAGTTATTAATAATTATTCTTACATGTAATACTATTATTTATTTCAGCGTCAATATAAGCACTGCCATATATATATATATATATATATATATATATATATATATATATATATGTGTGTGTGTGTGTGTGTGTGTGTGTGTGTGTGTGTGTGTGTGTGTGTGTGCGTGTGTGCGTGTGTGTGTGCGTGCGCTATTGTGAGTGTGTGTGTGTGTGTGTCATAAAACATCGTCGAAAAGATCAATAAAATGCTCTTAAAGTGTTTTTAAAATGCCCTAGAAAGCGAAGAAAAATGACGTAAAATTGATCAAAAACATTTCAGACGAACAACTCAAGGTGTTTGATATGCTACTGGGAAATTGAGGCTTCTTTCTGCCGTTCAAGTGAAATCAGCTTGCAAACTTTTGGTTTGGACTATTATTTACCAGGAAATCTTTGTCTTTAGTTATCCCGAAATAGGCTAACCCGATAATGGCGATGAAAGGCGTCATATGAAACTTATATCATATACTTACAAAGCTGACATTACAATTTTTAAAAAAAGTAATTTTGTAGAGAACATGTGCTAAATATTATTTGTAGCAAATATCATTAAAACGAAATTAAAATCGATTAAATAAGCAAAAAAACACTTTAAAAATTACTTTTTAATCAATATCGACGAAAAATGCAAAACAAATGCTCAGTAAAAATAGGTCATTTGCTTTTGTAATGACAAAATTAATATCTGTAACAAAAGGCATTGTTCTAAAGTGAAATGAAAATAAATGACATTTCATTAAAACTCAACCCTAGTGATAACTAAATACAACAATTTTAAAGGTAATAACGTTTTCTATTTTTGTTTTAAGTATTTTTCTAGACTAAGCGAGCTATAGCCATAAAACAGAACAAAAAAAAAGCTGTTGTTTAGTATACGGTGGTGGAGTCCAGCCGCCTATTTGATTACCGAGACCTGCCCCTCCTGCATTTGTTATTTTCATTTGCAGCATTTCTGTACACTTGGTGAATGTTTATTTATACTAGTTTTATAGAAGTAGACTTTTAACGTTATAGGTTTTAGTTTGTCCGTGTATCAGGTTACTTTGTTAATTTTACTGCTGCTCTTACATTAGTAGTTGCTCATACATGGGTGTCGTACATCATGACGATGTTTGATGCTGTAATATAACCTTTATCGCGGGAACAGTTCCATAATAATAAAAAAATTTTTTTAATTACCATAAATTAAGCAATTTACTGTTTACACTTGTCAGAAAAGTCACGAAAAAGTCTGTAGTATTATCAACATACATGAAGTGTGGATCTATTGATCTTCCTAACAGCACTAGCTTGTCATCGAAAAATTTATATCTAGAAGATAGGACAATTCATTCATCAAAATCATTCAAAGAAGACCGAAAACTTATTTTTATTTGCAACAAACTAGATCTCTTACATGTGATTTGAATTTAAACGGACGATATTTCCCATTAATATCCCTTGCAACGCCTTCCTGGCCATCGAGGTGCCGTGACAGTTAAGAGGAGAGTGGAGATTGAGAGGGATGACAGTGAGGGATAAACTAACTACAGCAATTCACGGTTTTCACACAAAGGACACAAGAATAAACACTAATATTAACGATCAGAACGAGATATTGTTTCCTTGATTCATCTGAATTGAAGGAGATATTGACATTCCCAGGTATGGATCATTGCAAAGAACGATATAAAGATATAGTACCTTAAAGAAGATGATAATAATGAAGTTCATTTTCAAGCGCAGAAGAATAGAGCCCGGTGTGTTATGGCATTTTAAAACATGAGAATGGAACGAAGGGCTTGGAAATTATCAAAATAATATATAGAGATAATTCATCAAATAATGGAAAGAAATGTTATATTATGATTTACTGTTAACACGGTTCTTATTTAACATAGTATAACAAAGATAAAGAAATGGAAACTTTGAAATTTCCTTAAATGTTCCATAAATGTAATCTTACAAACATTGAGAAATGACTTGTGCAGTGGCGACTCCTAATACTAAGTATTCCTCACTTCCTAGCACCACGTGCTGCCACAATCCGTCTTTTGGGGCCGCGGTCTCTCTCTCTCCCTCCCTCCCCCTCTCTGTCTTTCCTATCCCACCTCTCCCTCTCTTTCACCCTCACCCTCACCCTTAGTCCCCTCTCCCTCTCTAACACGCTTTAGTTTATTTTTCTCCATTGAAAAAATCCCTAGTCGTGAAATATGGAGATTATACTTGCTAATGTATCACATAAACCCTCCCGATATACTAGTTTTGATGTTCTTGTTGGAGAACACGCCTTGAAATTGTTATAAAATGTGCAGGGCAACAGACGCTCACTGCCACCCCTTCCAATATCTCCTCTCCCCGTAACAGTTCTATTTCAAAAAACAAAGGTGATTACAATTTCTCGGAATCAAAAAAAATTACAATTTCTCTACGGCATATGACTTGCCCCATGATTCTGCACTGTTGACCGAAATCTGCATTTCAAAATCGTAAACTATTTATAAGTTACGGCAGTGGCCCATAGTTGGTAGGACAGACTTTGTGTAAGATGGATATTATGTAATGATCCCGTGGTTGCGTATTTGGGATGTATTTATCTCATATTTGGAATATATTTCACATACGACATGCAGTGAGACGATGATCAAATGCTGAATTTGTGATGATTCTTACAAACATTTCTATTGTGTCCCCGCTATAATATTTAAATGTTAATAGGCGATACATTTGTAACCTTATTTTTATGTTTTCATAAGGTGATAGTGTATATTGGAGGGCCCTCAGTTCTGGATGTTAAATTTGTATGTGGAATCATCCTCGCTTGTCTGTATAATGTGCTACAAATAGTGCAATAATTGAGATATATTGAAGTCTATTTCTTTTATGGAAGTAAGATATGACTACTCTTCCTGACTGCCGAAATAATAGAAGTACGCACCGCAGGCGTTTCGTTTGAATTTGTTTGGACTTTTTCAAGTGATGTCTGCAGTGAGGGTAGAAATAGTAATATTATAATATTGCGTAACCGTAACCAAAATACGATAAGGTATGCGCTGTTTAGCCTTTCTAGATTCATTAGTAGTATTGTCGTATTCTATCTCAAGAAAAATTAATTGTTGCATAATTTCTTGTCGGTCAGTACTAAAGAACTAACAACATCATCTGTGGTATTCATAGTCCACAATACTTTCATCTCAGCGTATTTTCTGGTATATGAATAGTTTACAATTTCATTTGAAGAAAAATTTCAAAGTCAAAAATGAAAAGTGTTCTCAAAGAGAGAATGAGATAAGCAATTAATTAAGCATAAAGAATGGTATTGACCTACAACTTCTATAAAATAATGAAAGGGAGTGTAGCACATGACACCTATCACCTTTAATGAACGGGTCTCAGTTGTTATTAATAGTTTTAATTTCTCTCTACAAAATAATATTCGTATATTTCTATTCACTTCTTACTTGACTAAATGTTATTAGTGATACTTGATGTAATCAAATGAAATTGTGTAATGTTTTTCAATTCATTCCCTTATCTTTAATAAGATCGTTGGTGAGGTAGATACCTTCTAATAATTAAATAAATAAATAAATAAATAAGTAAATAAATAAATAAATAAATAAAAATGTTATCCGGTATCAAATATGATCATATCTGATACCGGAGAACACCTTTCATTTATTTAATTCTTACCTGTACCATTGATATATTAATAATTTATGAGACAATGCCTACAACAGATTAGTAAGAAAAAGTATTTTTATTAACGAGTTCTGGCATGCCTCACTCGGAAGTAACTTTTGTGTTTTACAAGAAAACAATGAGCATTGTTTTATTTAGAGTTATATCACGTGATATTCATAAATTTTAAGTTAAAGTGAACAAGCTTTAGCCTTTGAATCAAAGTCACGTTTATCCTAGGGAAAAAAACGCCTTTCACGTCCTCATCGAAGACTCACAGAAGAAAGTGAATTCTTCTGAAGCTCAGAAAAGAAAATGAGATGGGAAACGCCTTTGAACTAAGAGCACGATTATGCTAACAGCCTTCCTTCGTAAGAGCACCCGAGAGTCCGATAGGAAGATGAGACCTTTTATCGTATTATATAATTCCGTTTTGGGCTTAAACAAAAGCAGGTAGGACTGTTCCCCTAGGCAGAATTTAACTCCTCAATAGAAGGGAACTAGCCCTTTTTTAACACGCGAGAAAAGCCCTTAGGGCAGAGCAGGCAGCTGAGAAAGGGAAGCATGGGTCTCGTAGCGTCAAGCCAGGGGCATGGGTCGGGGGGTGAAGGTAGTTGGAACGAAGTGCGGTTGGAAGGAGGAGGCGGAAAGGAGAAGGCAGAGAGGAGGATGGCGGAAGTGGTGGCTGATGTGAAGATGGATCTGCGGAAATAACGACGTCAAAAGCTTAGCCGAAGTCGATACAGTCAGTCATTGCAAGGGAAGTGGAGATAATAGTGATGTGAGATTAGTTCTCCGAAAAGGGAAATTCGCTGTTGAACGTTCCGAATTTATCGTGATTACAAACTGGAGGTGCTACAACAGAAAGTACTTTCTCGCCTCAATAACTGTTACGTCATAGTATTATACCGTCATTCTGTCCATATTAACACACCTCAATCATCGCTTGTGAAACTCGCTACAAAAATCACAAAACATTGGGTGAGAAAACTTATTATTTTAAAGCTAATATCATCAAATAAATGCGACAATTTAAACTGCTTTTCATATAGTCTTAAAAGTCTCCCAATAATGAGAAGAAATTCTAAGAATTAAAATAAATTTGAAGTCGCGGTGCGGCGTTACGTATGTATTGGAACATGATATCTCTAGAATTAATCTCTAGAATATTTCTAAGACTAGAAAATTAGACGCAGAAAATTCGAATTTTCAAATTTCGATGACTTACAAAAATTACACTAAACTACTCAAATTATTAAAAAAATGTACATTACCGTTTTAAAGAATTGATCATTCGAACAGGTTTCCGTAAACAAACATCTCTATTATCACTACTGACTTTTGCGATGTTAACAGTTTGCAATTTTGAAATTACCCAAAATTCGCCGAATGAGACCAGCACCATTGTATTTACCGTTCTTTTCTGTACACAAGGGGGAAAAGACAAAGTTTGGAGCCGTTTTTGAAAAAATAATTATTTAAAAATTGCGTATATTTCACGCAAAACTACCCATATTTTTGAAAAATTAAACCAGTCTCCATTTGATGATCTCCTTTGATGAACAGATTTCATTAAGAGAAAAATATATCTTCATTATTGCAGTTGTAAGAAGACGCCAATTTTTTTGATATTTTGTAATTTTCGAAAAATTTAAAGAGTGTGACCAAAAAAGCAACCTAAGCCTTTTTAAGTCTTTTGCTCTATCAGAATGGAAAAAAATTGGAGCGATTCTTGAGAAAATTTTGAAGATTCTTGTAAAGTACACTCAGAATTCAAAATATCTGTTTCATATTTAATGGATTGTGCCATCAGTCCGATCGATCGGAGAGTATAAATTGTGTTGACAATCCTTCTTACAGTTTAGCTATGGTTCAGCATTGTTCAAAGACAGACAGACAGACGTTTTACCGCCAATCAGTTGTTTGGAAAGAAGGACTCACCAGACGCGGATTCTGAGTACATAACGTGTTAGAAGAAGCAAGTTGCAACATAAAGCAATAACATTTATCCCCTTTTTCGTTACTATTTTCCTGCAGCTTTACAATTCTTTCTCTATATTGCGAAAGCAGTAGGCTAGAAAGTAAAAATAGTGATAAAATTAAGAAAGAGTAAAACAGTGACATTCATTTCATATGGTGGATGACTCTTTAATAAGAAGTATTGAAAACAGCGAATGCATATAAGCGTAATTGAATACAAAACTTTAACTTAGGGGTCATACTTGTCGCATACAATTTGTTCATTAAATATACGATTTTATATTGTTTGATTACATTGTGTTTATAAAATATATAGTATAACAAATATGTTTTATATATTCAACAATCTTCCCAGCGTCAAAAATATCCTAGGATGATCTCGGTGGCACAGCACTTGAAGCTTTGTGCCAGTTCCCGCAGCCGATGGTTGCGTAATTGAGTCATGACTTAGGCATGCTTTCATGCATATATGTGACGTGTTCTCATACCCTCACGTATCTATCTGAACATCAGTCCAATCGTAATCAATCATCATTCATCCTCATGATCTAATTGTCGACTTTCATAAAGTGGATAGCATTGACAAAATATCTCCACAGTCTCCTGTTCAGGAAGGAGAGCACATCCAGACACAATCCGTTACTGTACTAAAAACGTACTTTGATGTGCGAAGAAAAGCACTTGTCGGAATTAAAAATAGGATGAGAAGAGAGATCAAAACACATTATGTGATAGGAAAAATATACTAATGTACACTGGTCGACAAAAAAGTGATACACCCAAAAGGAGTGGTTCAATATTATTCAATTTATATACATTCACACCGTTGATGTGTAAATGGTTAGATTCACACGTATCTGTAATGTGTAGAACGCCCATGAGAGTGCATTCGTGATATCACTCCCTTGTCATTACGCAGCTGTTATCAGTCAACTGCTGTGGGTCAGACATTGAAAGATGACGTTGTCGTTCAGTATCAAGCACCTGCAATGCCGCGCAGACGCCTACGACAGCATATCCACCAACTGACTGCATTTGACAGAAGCCTTCATGAGATTGGTTGGTCGTATCGGGTAATTGCTAGGCATGTGGGCCATTTGGATGTCGCAGTTGCACACTGTTGAAATCAATGGGTACATGACAGACATGCACATCGTTAAGGTTTGGGTTGACAAAGAAACCACCAAGAGGGGGAACTATTGCATGGTGCGCCAAGCAATGCGGAATCCCAGTTGTCGGCACTCGCGAACATGTACTGGCGACTCTACAAGCTCCTGTGAGTTCCTGCACATTGGCTCAGCGATTCGCATCGGCTGGATGGAAGTTCCACTGCTCCATGCATCGGTTGCCATTGACAACAACACCGATGTCGGAATTTGGATTGGCGCCGTCGCCGGGAGGAATGGACAGACTACGAATGACGTAGCATCATATTCAGTGATGAGTCCCGATTCGCCATACCCTCCGATGACAATGTGTGTGAGTGTGGCGGCGTGAAGGGCAGAGGGCACATCCTACCCATATTGTGGAGAGATTCACATGTGTAACCCCGGGCAGCAGGGTGTGGGGAGCCATCGGATACGCGTCCAAATCACCTCTAACAGTGCTTCGGTAGACTTTGACGACACAGCGACATGTCACAGACAGGGGTGCGTCCACACGTCCTATCATTTATAGCACAGCACCCTGGAGCAAGATAATGCACGCCCAAACACAGCGCGTGAGTCTATGGACTGCCTAGATCATGTTGAGGTCCTCCCGTGGCCAGCAAGAACCTCGGACCTCCCCGTCATTGAACACGTGTGGGTCCTGGTTAGGGGAACCCCCACTAGCCGACGGTAGAACAGCGTCGGATCTCGCCATCCAGCGAGGGAAGATCACAGCCATCTCCCGAGAAGCAACATGCACTACACTTACGGGACTAATGACCAAAGCAGTTGACGTGCCCGGAAACACGAAAAAAGCAACCAACACGTGTGGGATGACATTGGAAGGGTATTCCGTCGAAGTACCAAACTGCACGAGCTGAAAGAAAGGCTGCAACACGTCTGGATGAAGTTGGCTCAAAAAAGGCTGTTTTACACCATTCCGTATCGCATTGTAGCCAGAGAAGGTGCGACACCCTAGTGACATGGCGTCGACTTTCCACCAGTAGCTGCCTACAGCCTTGTCTCTTTCATCTTATATTGAAATCAGTTCAATAAAGTTTCATAGTTTTCCAGCATTTGTAGTTTCATTCACTTCTAACCATTTCTTCTGGGTGCATCACTTTTCTGTCAGGCAGTGTATTTCAATGCATAAAAAAATATAACTCCCATAACATTTAAAGCAATTAAATACACGATAATATTTTTTGTAATCTTATTGAGCTAGTAATTAGACCAGTTTGTAGTGATATAAAATGCTAATACAATAAAAACATTATGTCCTAATTTTCTTTTATTTCTTTAACTTGCATTGTAATAAAAATAAAACCTTCTCAACATTCGTAGATTCAACATTAACGTCCTCAGTTTTATTGCAGTTACGGTGCATTTTTGCCGCTCGGTATGTAGGGAAAAGGGTGAATACTTTGTCCATTGTCAGTACAAATTCCCCTATGTGCGTTTGAATTTTAGCATATTCACTCGAATGAACTGTGAATTCCTTGAGGCACTGTGAGGTACTTGGCGGGGAAGGGGGTGACAACTATAATACAGTGTGAACAGAATGAAGACTCAACCCCGTCCGACAGAAATGTGGAATAAGAACTACATCAACCCTCACTGTGAATATTGTGTGATAAAACGACCTAACAACTGGCTTCAAGTTTAATTATTTGAATTAACAAACCCTTCCTTAACCTACCTTTCTTCCAGGCCAAACCCCTGGTGCGGTAAGATATCAATGTCGTAAATTGGGTTTGTCGACTTGCCTCCTGAAACAGAGGTGTTTTAATTACGTTGCGAATCTGAGCCCAGCGCTCACCAAAAGCATAGCACGTGAACACTGTTTTTACAAAGAGGTGCTACAATCTGAAGCTACAAAGTGGGTGTATGAGCTCGAAACAATAGTGCGTATAAAATGTTATGAGTACATTCGAACGATATCTTCAGACTTGAGACAAAAATTAAAATTCATACCGGTAGACATTGCATTCATAAAATGAAAATTTATTTAAACATGTTCAATTAATTTTACAAGGAAATATAAATAAATTGTATGAAACGAAGCCATGGAAACAGAAAATTACATGAAACGGCATTTACGTAAAGTAGACAAAAAGACAAAATACAACTTTGTCAGAATGTTTCATATTCTCGTAATTCATACACACATAAAAAGTCTCACACACATAAGAAGTCACCCAAAAATATATTCATTAGAATGAAATAGGGATTTTCATAACTCATCATATATTTTGATGGTCATAGCCAAGAGCAAAGATTTTTTTTATTTAACAGGTAGTATAACGTTGTTTTACAAAGACTTTCTGTGGATTACTAAAAATCTCTTACAAGAACTTTATTCTAATTTTCTTCGTCCTATCTGCCCAGTCACCTTCATTTCAACCTTTCACGATTCCGTTTTCACGATTTGGAAAATTTCCTTTATTTAAGGATTTTAGGACGTCTTTTTGATTTCATAAAGATAAAAGATAAAATTTATTTAAACTGCAATTGGGTGTAACCCGGTGGCAGTTAATTACATAAATAAGATAATACTAGATGTCATGTAAATAATATAATAATTGTAATAATAATGCCAAAATGATAATAACTATAACAGTAATAATAATATAAAAACTGCTGGTTCTTAAAACATTAAATTACATGAAAAAGAAAAGAAACGTCTATCACCTAAAGCCGTACTGAGTGTTTATACAACAAAGAACGTACTTCACTATCCTTCACTTCACTTCACTCCATTTCACTTCACTATAGCACTAAAAACATTTTTTCATTATTTTTCTGCTCTACACTGCACGACATCTCACTTCACTGTATAACTTAGTATTCTTAGTTAACTACCTCAAAACTTAAAATACCTAAATTAATTTCCTAAACTGTTGAACGTTTTGAGAAAAGGTTCAGAGGTTTTGCAGGCAATCTATTCCAATCCCTTATCGTTCGATTTGTGAAAGGAATTTCCGACATCCGTTCTCTGCAGTCTTAAATTTATTTTGTGCCTGTGATCCCTCTTTACGCATGTAGCAGCGCGTTGTATGTAGCCGCGTTTAATTTCTTTCCAAGCTGGATGACCGCTATAGCTTTATAAAAGCGCAAAGTCTTGCAATGTTCGCCTGTTTTGAGTGAATCCCACCCTGCTGTTTTCTTGTCCCTGAAAGTAAATTTAGCTGCTCTACGCTGAATCCTTTCCAAATTCTTATACTGCCTAATTCTGTGCGGATCCCAATAAATTGCTCCATATTCCATGATCGGACGAACAAGCGATAAGTAAGCAATTTTTCGCGTTTATTGTACTCTTTTTAAGATGTGCATTACAAAATGAAGAGATCTCCACACTTTCCCTACAACAAAATCTACGTGACTTTTCTAACTTAATTTACTATCGAAATGGATACCTAGGCACTTGCACGAAGAATCTCTCGGAATAATTTCGTTACTTAAACGGTAATTTGTTACGCTGTAATTATAACGAAAGTGATAGATTTGCTTTACAGCTATTTATGGTTGCCATTATTTTACGCCCAGTAATATAACGCATAAGATCCCGTTGAAGCATATTTTCATCGTCTTTAGAATTTATAATATGATATATTATGCAATCGTTTGCAAATAGCCGAACATTTGAAATTAATTGCGCTGGCAAATCATTAACAAAAGCTAGAAATAGAAGAGGTCCAATTACACACCCTTGTGGTATTCCTAACGTAACGCTTGCACAGGAAGATAACTCTTGCCCAATTCGGACTTTCTGTTCCCTATCTCGTAGAAACACATTAATTCACGCCACCACCCTGGAATCGTTGCCTGAATTCATTACTTTCTTATCTAGTCGTTCGTGTGGAACAACATCGAACGCTTTGGCAAAATCTATAACTACTGCGTCTACTCTCCCGCCGGCGTCAATTTCATCTGCTAGGTCCTGAAATAACATGACTACCTGACTTTCGCATGAATAACCATTCCTAAATCCGTGTTGGCCATGATGGATCCGTTACGGCAGCAATGCTTAATAGCTTAATCTCGGAATGTGTTTTTTTGAATTTTGACTCCTAAATAAGAAACATCTGAAAAACCTTTTACTTTGTTTTCCGTTCTTAGTAATTAAATCTAATGATTCTTCTTTAAATCCCTTATAAAATGTTTAGGCATTTATTGTAAATACCCATCGTCTCCTTTACTATTTCAGTAGTATGCGGCTCTCATACACAACCACTCTTTATAAATGCGGTCTCTAAAAAAGAGAATTTCACGAAGATGTGACGAATTACACTTTGAATTTAATAATATGAAGCATTTAAAACAAACGCATCTAAATATTCATGTAAAATGCAACCCGCAACATTCGCTGGCATTTTTTGAATCTATGTCGTTAAATAATTCCTCAACGAAGCGTTCTAAGGTCTTGAAAAGTAAAATTTTAAGGCCAAAGGTCTCAACGATACGTTCCTGACACCGTAATCTACAGGATGATATCTTTTTTAAAATTCTATTACATTTTTGCTGGTTCCACGTTTTTCCATTCCACTCCACCTGTTCCATTCCACTCCACCTGTTCAAAGCCTGTGAAATTAAACGAATATCTTGATATTCTGCACGATTGAATTAAACGTGTGTACCTCTATGCTCGGTAATAAAGTCAAATAAGAGTAGTTTGTTTTGACAAGTGTGTATTGTCTTGTTATCAATTACAAGTAGACACATAGAATAAGTGACGGAGGCTAAGAGGATCTTGAAGAAAAATATATATTACAGGCTTAATATGCAGTAGTTTCCCGTGGTTTCTCCGATCAACACCAGGCAAATGCCGGAGCAGTACCCTACCAAACGGACCACGGACCGCGCGCGATCTTTCCTTCCCATTCCTTGTCCTATCCTCTCCCCTTCCACACACATTTACACGAACATGCTACACTACCACATATTCCGGGAGACCTGTCGGGAGCTTAGAGCTTGTCCCGGCTGGGGCGGAGCTCCGCTGGTGGGAGAGTCCTGGTTAGGGAAACCCCACTAGCCGACGGTAGGACGGCGCCGGATCTCGCCATCCAGCGGGGGAAGATCACCGCCATCTCCCGAGGAAAACATGCACTACACTGACGGGACTAATGACCAAAGCAGTTGACGCGCCCGGAAACACGAAAAAATCAATCAATCAATCTTAATATGGAAATGGAAAACTGGGAAAGAACATGGGGGACTTCTCGCACGGGTACGCTGGTTTGCTACATTCTTCTATTAATTTTGGAAACGTGGCCGAGAAGACGCCGCCGTGGAAGGGAGTGGGGAGAGGAAGTTGCCGCTTAGGGTCGAGGGCGGCGGTGGCGTCGCGGCGACGGCGGGAGCGCGTGGGCGAAGCTGCTGCTCAAAGCCACCGCCGCGCCGGCAGCGTCCGGACACGTCGCTTCTACTCTGAAGGCTCCTTCCCTAGGCGGCCAACTGCCTCTTTCAATTACAGCCGTGATATTGAAAGCAAAGCGCGGTTTCATGGCCAGAAGCTAGGTCGAATTCAATCGCTGTCTGAAGGAGAATTCTAGCGGCCGACTGATCTGATCCGTGGTTTCTCCTATCAACACCAGGTGAATCCCGGAGTAGTACTCTAACAAACGGGCCACGGACCGCGCTATATTTTCCTTCCTCTTCCTTGGCTTGTCTTCATCCCTCACTTACACACATTCAGAACGTGTCCCGGCTGGCACGGTACTCCGCTGGTGGGAGAGACCTGGTTGGGGAAAGCCTTACAAGCCTAGAGGTAGGTCGGCGCCGGATCTCGCCATTCAGTGGTGAAATCAACGCCATCACCCGCAGCAAAACTTGCACTACACTTACGGAACTAATTGCCTTATAAGTTGACGAGCGCGGAATCACTAATGAATGAATCACGTTTCAAATTGTAAAATATTATTACATTAATTTTAAATAATTAATTTTATTTTAAGACTTTAAGATTTTTTTCATTGTTCATTTACTTTTCATTTGTTCGTTGCTTATCTTAATTTAGTCCTTTACAGTTAAGGTTAAACTGAAGTTACATACCATACAAATGTTAATATTAAAAGTTATTAATCATCAATATTGTCGGTGACTAGTGGAACGCTATTTAATTCTTCTTCTGATTTTTTCTTTGTAAAGGTTCCCATTCACCATTTTCAAGTTATATTTTGACTCAGATTGATGTTCAATTGAAAGATGTAAATTTAGGTTAAGATTGATCATGACTAGAAAGTGGCCACTATTATAAGGATCATCATGTACTGACCATTCACATTTATGATGTGACACATACATGAGTACAATATTAAATCTTTTACGCTGCACTTCCGAAATCTACTATTGAAATGCCTTCATTTCCAAGGCATTTTCATTGTAGTGTATATAACAGTATTAAGTATTGCAATATTACTTTCATTTAATAGTACTTCTATTTTCATTCGTTTCTGATCAATTCTTCTTAAACCCCATGGAGGTTTTCAACTTTTGTAAGGTCGCTTTTCAACTACTAAGATCATACAGCGACCATTGTAGGTAACATGGGGATAACGGTATCTGTATAGGCACGCGCACAAACATCCGGGTGAAATTCAAATCAGCGACCCTTCAGGCATGAGAGAGCTACGGCTATCCAGGACAGCCTTGTGTTTATCCTAGGATTGTGGCTATTGCAATAACCTAATAACATGTATGGTTTTCGTAGTAGATTTAGTAAACCTTTAATTTTTTCAGTTTACAAAGAGTAGCTGCTCGGCAGGTAATAATAATAATAATAATAATAATAATAATAATAATAATAATAAAATTATCTTTATTTGTGGCAAGGCTTAGGTCTTAAGGCTTTCTCTTCCACCTAAACACTTTAATGAATTTATAATTTTAAAAATTACAGTTGAGGCGTTCGGATGTAATTAACATTAACTGACATTTCATATTGCAGAGGAAAAAGTCAATTTGTGGCTACCATCTACATTAATTTATCTGTGCGAGCAACATATATTTATTGTCATTTTTGTTTTTTCTTGAAATTTCGCAATATGGAAAGAAATGATGTAAGGAACATTCTTAAAAAAATAGATAAAAAGGAGAGCTTTTACTTATTCCACTTATTCCTCCACTCGCGTAGTTAGAGTTGACTGATAAAGCATTGGAATTGCTTAATATTTTCATTGTTTTTGTGTGTGTTGTCCAAAGGTTTTTAAAGTGATTATCTATTATGTAAATTACATATTGACATTCTTTCGTTAATTCGTTTTATTTGTACTTAACATACAGGCAAGGTCCAAAAGTATTTCTGTCAATCACCTTATATTTAAATTGTTTTTATTTATCTACCACACAGGACGTTTCGGAGGGTTTTTTTCTCCATCAGAAAAATTCGAGTTTTTCAGCCTTAAAGACTAAAACATTTTAGCCTTAAAGAAAAAAAATTAAGTTCATAATATGTAGAAAATCGGGATCAGTTATTCCAGCTTTTAAGAAAGATATTTTAGTGATCAAACGAGTATCACACTTTTGAAATTGTTCTTCAATTACTTTGTGAGGGGTAATAGGGCATACATTCGAGATTATAACTCTAGCATGCCTATTAATTAAAGGTCTATCACTAAGATCAAGTTCATTCTTTTTTTAATGTTTTGTATTTATTTGTAAACTTTTGAGTCTCTTCTTTAGTTGAAAGAAAGATGCATCATATTTTGTTGTTCGATATACAAAACACAAATCTAATATTTTTAGGATTAACAATACCTCCTAAAGCTATACCTGCTCTATTCTTTTAGTGAGATACCATTTTTGCCTTCTATGAGAATTGCTTGATATTTTGTAGGGAACACGTCTGTGGAAACTGGAATTATGTGTGATTTCTTCAAGCTGGTAGTCTTCATGTTGATTGAAGGGTTCCTGCAGTCAGAATTCACTTCCGAAGTGCGTTTACTGTTTCTTGAAGAAAGATAACTAATTTCCCTGTGGAAAATTATATAAATAAACTCGTGAAGCGTTATACGCACAGAGTCACAACATCACACAACTTGCACCGCGACACTTTTCTTAAAGATTAAGGCACTGTTCTCGGTTTCATAAGAACGCAGCAGAGATGTCTGCTCATCATGACCGCTCAGAGAGAACTTATGATAATTACATTCATACGATGTATTCGGTTATATATGTTTCGTATGTATGTACACGTAGTTATTTTGAAATATCGTTTATCGTATTGCAATTGAATTTCAATACAGACGCATCAATACTTCTTAAGAGAGGGGTGGCTCGTTAGGGTAGGAGGGCGACGGCGGTGTTCTGCCAGCCTAGGGCCGAGGAGTGTGTGGGAGTGGGGGACGCTACAAGGAGACTGTGGCAGCTGCTACCCCCTCGGCCACATCCACAGACAGCAATCGCTCGCCTCCCCCCCCCCGCCAGATGTCTGCTCTCGCCCCCGCAGAAGGCCTTGCAGTTCAACGTGCCACACACAATGCGCCCAACATGGACGAGTTCCACCGTTTATCGAAGAAATCCTGCATTTCTAAACACTCCCAATGTGCTACAATTTCTTCTTTCCCCCTTTTTACTACCATGGTGCTAAGAGGATTAAATATTAAATTCCATTTTTTCTGACTCTGGCACCACAGCCTCGTGAGGAGAGGCTTTTTTAAAAATGCCAATTAAAAACACGAAATATAGCAGTGAATAACAAACGCAAGATGAGAAGTCAAAAAGCAAAACATACTTGATGGAATAACCACGTCTGTCAATTTATCTCCATTCATTCTCCCTGAATAGAATATGTATAATTCAATTTTGGTTAATAAAAGAAAATAAGAAGCGTCTTGGAATCATAATGATCAATCCAAGTAATACTTGTAAGTTCATTTTAGCACACCAGATATGTAATTTATGATGTCAATTTGATACTTGTAAAATGAGTCAGTTTGTTAGAAATAAAAAAATTGTTAAACTGTCGTACTAAACCTGAGTCTTTTCGGTCCTCATGTTCATTAATTTGTCAATATTTTCCTGAATATTCGCAGGATAATTTCATTCTTCTAGAATTTTTCCTGCACATATTAAACAGGTACCAAACCATTTTCACAAATTTTCCAAATTTTATTAGAGAATTATTAATTTTTTTCGTTACGTGGCACCGGTCTGACCTAAGGTATAGTCTTTACTATTGAAATTATCATCTCAAACTTATTCTCATCAACTGCAAAAAATGTGTCTGATACCAACAATTTTTGTCTCACTCTTGATTTATCTCTAAATAACCTTCACAAACTCATAAATATTTCTTAAGTGTTGTGAAACAACAATGGTGGCTATGTACGATGGAAGTTATTCTTTTTATGAAATATTTAATACGAATAAAATTATATTTATTATGTTATTGAAAAAACTTAGAAAAGGTGTTCTTATATAAAATTAATTATGAAGTATATTGGCGTACACATTCATGTTTACCACTTCACATTGTCAATGAAGCTTGAGATCCAAAAAGATCCCAGGTATAGTACTTGATATAAATAAGCAGATATGGTACGAAGGTTAAGCTGAATGCTTTTGAGAACATGTCAAAACTATATTTCACTGATTCAATAAAATATATAAACGCTATGATAAAATGAACATTTTAGCTATAAATACAAACTTTGTAATGAAAAGGATGAATGAAATTTGAAAATAAAAAAAAGTTTTACATTTCATTTGCAATAATGTTCCTAAGTAGTGTATTTTTGTATATCTGGAAATTCATTAATGTTGTTTAAGTACATTGTTCTTTATTACTATCACATTTAGTAAAATTTGAGCTATTACAAGTGTTACATTTAATCAAAATTTATTTTTAGTTTACCATTTTTAATGAAATGTTTTGTTTCCTAAAATTTAGAAATAATATTCAATAAAGAATGGGACAAAAACCGACATTTTGAATTGATTTTTTTCGGTTGCTGATAACTTTATCCGTCATTTGTGGAAGTCCGAGGTTTTGAGTGTTGACTGTGCACCGGAGACAAGGAGTGGCTCTTGAGAACCTGCTGCATTCAAGACTTGCTTCGTACATATTCTTGAGCAACTACTCGTTTATAACCACCGCACCCTGCAGTAAAAGCAATGTCGAACACGTTGCTCTGTAGTCTCAATTAGTGACTACATTCAGAATTCACACGAACTAACAATAGGATGCTAGAAACAGCAAACACAATGTTGAATTACATGCACTATGTACTTCGTTCGTAGTACACAAGTACTGTAGTTCTTTAGGGGCAAGAAAAGAATTAAACACAAAGTAATGAAATAAAATGTAATGATAAAGGAACCAATTTAAATTAAAATTGTCTCGTTGAAGAATAAATAGAAATTTCGAAACGAAATGTTATGTTTTCATGAAATATTCTCAAATATCTGGTCGTAAAGTACTCCCTAATTCTGCAACTATTACATATACAACATTTAGAGTTAGAAAAAATGATGATTTTCTATTTATGCCAAACATGTACTACATATTATCTCGTTTTTCCTTAATCTTTGACCCAGATGAAGATGAAACATAAGTGGTAACAATGACACCTCTTTGATCTTTATTTCATAACCGTGGAAATCTGATTCATGTATTATTTCACAATTGCACACACTTATCTACATTTTCGATTCTCGCGAAGAATTTACTAAATAAGCTTATAATGATGAATACAGCAAACGTTTGCACAAAATACTAATTTAGAACGCCCAATACATTACATACAAGTTCAGCCTCCTGCTCTGTAGACAGGTCTCGACGATTTTCAAGAGCCTGACGTTCATGAGCTTGAAGATAGACGCTCACTTCCTTGCTGTGTCATGTTACAACACCAATGAACAGTGGCTGGACAGCCGTCATTGCGAATCACGCGATCGTTTATAGGGGTAGTAGGAGTTTACGATTGCTTTCTTCGAAATATTCAAAAATTCTCAGAAAGGTGACGTTGATATTGCCTTGGACAAAACATCACTCAGGCTTGAATAATATTAATACAGGAAAAATACATTCTTCCCGCATAAAGTCATTCACACTGAACAATTCGAAATCTTATACAAAGAGGTATCAAGGAATTGCCCTATAGAAAGTCAACAGAAATAAAAGACTATGTTCCAATGGTCTGACCACTCAATCTTAAGCCGAAAACAACAAATCACAAAATATTAAAAGTTCTTATCGGTTATCAAAACTAATATGAACTTTATGAGTACTTAATGATTGATTCATTGATTGATTAGTGATTCCGAATGCGTCAACTGTAAGATCGTTAGTCCCGCAGGTGTAGTAGTACCGGTAACGGTAACTCAGTGCATCAACTGATGTCACTGCAGCGCCTCTGACCGGGAGGTCCTAGGTTCCCCCTCCACACGGCGGAAGGATTTTCGACACTAGCTTTTCAGGTAGGTCGAATGCAGTGGCTGTGTCGAGGAGAATTTGAGCGGCCGGCTGCTCTGAACGATATTTTTCCGTGGTTTCTCCGATCAACACCAGGCGAATGCCGGAGCAGTACCCTACTAAACGGGCCACGGACCGCGCGCGATCTGCCCTTTCTCTTCCTTGTTCTATCCCCTCCTTTTACACACACACTTACACTAACATGCACCACACTATCACATATTCCGGGAGATCGGTCGGGAGCTTAGAGCTTGTCCCGGCTGGGGCGGTGCCCCGCTGGTGGGAGAGTCCTGGTTAGCGGGAAACTCCACTAGCCGACGGTAGCTCGGTGCCGAATCTCGCCATCCAGCGGGGGAAGATCACCGCCATCTCCCGAGAAAAAACATGCACTACACTAACGGGACCAATGACCAAAGCAGTTGACGCGCCCGGAAACACGAAAAAATCAATCAATCAATCAAAAAGCAGGTGTAGTACATGTTCTTATCGTTGGCAGTGACGCTGATCTTCCCTCGCTAGAAGGAGATTTGTCATCCGCCTACATGTCGACTCGCAGGATTTTCCCCAACCATGTATCTCCCACAAGCGTTTCTTAGGGTACTGATCCGGCATTCGCCTAGTGTTGATCGGAAACCACGTAATATACCCAGCAGAGCAGCTGGGCTCTAGAATTCTCTTCCCGACAGCAGCTGAATTCGACCTATCTGGATAGTGCCGGAAATGTTGCTACCGTTGGGACTAGAACGATCCATCCCGGATCCCGGATAGCCATCCCGGATCCCGAATCCCGGATAGCCAAGTTAATCAGAACGATCCAAGTTCTGTAACTGTAGGGACATCAACTAATGCCCTGAGCCACATAAACAGGTGAGAGTGCTTTTCGGGAAAAATGATTTAGATCATGGAAACAACAATCATGTCCGCCTTATCATCTTCAAAAAGAATATTTGTTTTTATTTTTGTTTTTATATGCAAATCTATCGTTTAATTACCATCTTGACAAAACCGTTTTTCAAAACCAGTGGAAGAATTTTGTTTACATGATATTTTGAAAAATCTACACCCACCTCCCTTTCCTAACTCTTAAAATAACACTATTTCAGTTTTGCTATCCCCCTGTTCGGTCCGCCTGCCAAGCATTTCTGTCCGCCCAATCTGTCTGTCTGGTGTGTCTGTACGTTTTGTCTGTCCAGCAGGACTGTTTGGTACGACACCGGGACTGTCCTGTATTACAGTCTGGTATAACCGTATGTCCAGTTTGACTGTCCGGTCTGTCTGTCTGTCTGTCTGTCCGGTCTGACTGTCTATCCGATCTGACTCTCTGTTCGTCCCTCCAGTCTGGCCGTCCCTGCAGTCTGTTCGTCCGTTCAGTATGTTCGTCCGACGACGCTGTCCATCCAGTTTGTCCGTCCGTCCCTCCGCCCTTCCGCCTGTCCATCTTCCCGTTCGTCTGTCCCCCCCCCCCGTCTTCCAGCTGTCCGTCGGATTGTCTTTTTATCCATCAGCCTGTCCGTCAGTCCGTTCGGTCTGTTCCCCCCCCCCTTTCCTTTTACCAGCGTCGGGAAGGGTGATTCAAAGATATTTTTACAAACTTTGGTTATAGATTCCTTACTCAAAAAGAAGACAAAATGTTTTTGAACATATGTCCCACAATCCCTAGTTTTCTTGTTCTTGGTTAATTAATAAATGTTTAGTTTATAAATGATTAATTCATGTTTGGTTTGAACGCCTTTCAGACCCAACTCAACATCTTCATCCATCTATGCACTCAGGTACAGCGCAGGGAGGTCCGCAGTAATTATCCGCAACAATATCAAGCACTTTGAACTAAATAAATACAGAATTAAAGAAATTTAAACAACATATACGATGATTTCAGATATACACGGTCCCTTGAAAATGGCGACTACCTACTGCTCACCTAAGCATAAGATAACAGAGGAAAATTTCGAAAAATACGGGAAATTGCTCGGGAATTGGTTTATACGAGGTGGCGAACACCAAGAGTGAGGTTCACGCCTCTTTATTTATTTTTTTATTTTACGTCAAAAAAAACAGTTAAAAACTGCGTATGACGTGCTATAGGGAAAAGTGAATTGTGTGCACATTTTCAAAATTCTGTGATCCCTACGCTAAGTCATATTCTACTTAAATTTTGAATTTTTGAAAGGGAGAAAACAAAAACAAAAACTCCCATGCAATAAAATCTATGTTCAAGGATAAACAAAAAAAACAAAAACTCCCATGTAATAAAATCTATTTTCAAGGATAAATAGCAATAAATTTGGAATTTTGAAAGGGAGAAAAAAAAACAAAAAAACTCCCATATAATAAAATCTATATTCAAAGATAAATAAGCAATAAATTTTGGCTCTTATTACTTCCTGCCGCGACAACATGGAAACGATAATTTGAATAATTGTATTTCCCACTGAATTCTAGAAGACGTGCACAGAAAATGAAGTTACAGTTTCCAGAAGCAAAACAAGGGGCCATCTCAGCATTTGCTCAATGGATCAGGGAAATTGGACGAAAAACCTGATCGAGATGGGGGTCATTGACCCGGAAGCTGTAGTACAATAGTTGTTACAGGTTGTTTATACTCATTTATACAGTCCAAATGGTAAATAATGCATTATGTATCATTGTTAAAATTAAATGTTACTTTTCTTGTGATCAACACACTAACACAACACTTCTTGTGCCTCAACACACTAAGAGGAACGAAGTAAACAACGAATTTGTGGATGATACCGATAGGTATAATGTCAATGAAACCGCAGTTGAGGCATTGTCCATGGATGTCATGGATTCTTTGAGTAAGCGTATTGTACACTGCTTTGCGTAAATATCAAAGCGGAAAATGAAAGGGAATCAATGGAATCCACAGTCAGTAGGCATAATGAAATCAAAAATATTTGGAAGAGATTTACTTGTAAGTACAAGTCCTATGTTATTAGGCTCAAGGAAGGGCTCTAATACGTTTTGGTCTCATCTTTACGCCTAATCGCAATGGGTGTACGACACTGATGCCTAATAATATGCCAGTCTAAGAAGAAGAAGAATTTTTTATTGATTGATTTTTTCGTGTTTCTGGGCGCGTCAACTGCTTTCGTCATTAGTCCCGTTAGTGTAGTGCGTGTTTTTTCTCGGGAGATGGCAGTGATCTTCTCCCACTGGATGGCGAGATCCGGCGCCGACCTACCGTCGGCTAGTGGGGTTTCCCCTTAACCAGGACTCTCCTATCAGCGGGGCACAGCCCCAGTCGGTACAAGCTCCCAAGTGGTCTCCAGGAATATGTGGTTGTGTAGTGCATGTTAGTGTAAGTGTGTGTGTAAGGGGATAGGATAGGACAAGGAAGAGGAAAGACAGATCGCGCGATGTCCGTGGCCCGTTTGGTAGGGTACTGCTTCGGCATTCGCCTGGTGTTGATCGGAGAAATCACGGAAAACTACCGATCAGAGCAGCCGGCCGCTAAACCTCTCCTCCAGACAGCGACTGAATTCGACCTAGCTGAAAAGCTAGCGTCGAAAATCATGCCGCCGTCAGGACTCGAACCATCCTACTTCCTGTATGGACATATGGAATTCAAATCTGGGGCACAGCCAGCAGAACAAACTTATCAATTCTTCAAAGATTCCAGTCAAAAATTTTAAGAGTCATCTCATCAGCACCTTGGTGCATGTCTAATGCACCACTCCATCAAGACCTCAATATTCAAACAATTCAAGAGAAGATACAAGAAATTAGCCTAAACTACAATAAACGCCTGGAAACCCATCCAAACCATCTAGCCCTAAACCTTTTAGACAATAGCCAAGAAATATTTCGCCTCAATAGAACCTCCTCTTTGCAACTTTCTTACCGCTTTAGTATTTGACATTGACATACACAAAACAAAAATAATTTTCCGTTTTGTGTTTTTATTATTCTAATTTTTTCTTCTATTTTATGTTATAGTCTTTGTATATTGATCCTGGAAAGTACCAATGGAGGACTTTTCTGTAATTTATTGTTTCATTAATCATTTTATTTTGAATTATCATATTTACTTATTATTTCGAATTGAAATAGATTGTAAATTTTCATTGTGTTAATAAAAAAAAAAGGGCTCGAACCTAAGACCTCCCGGTCAGAGGCGCTGCAGTGACAAGAAGAAGAAGAAAGAACGATAAATGAAGATGACGCATAGATAAATCCCGCTGCACTTCACGACCTTCGCGACGCTTGAAGATTACAAAGACGTCTGTCTAATTTTTTTTTTTTATCCAAGGGGAACTGTGGAAATCTTCAGCAAGATGCTGATGAGCCCGCAATTCTCGACAGTGTGATATTTTTACTCACTAAAACTAAAAGTTCATCCCGTTATCCGCCCTGGAACTGCCATTACGCATTACTGCAGAGTGATGCCAGCTATAGTACGAATACTTTGAGGTACTAATCAGATTCGAATTTGGCTGCTTTCTCTTTCATCTTCCTCCTTCTCGATGGCCGTGATATAACTCTCTATTGCTATCCAGTTCTCCTTGTTACAGATTATTAGTGTCACCGTGTTTCTAATGTGACATTACCCGACCTCCCATATCATAGGATGTCTTAGCGCGTTCGTTCGTTCTCGGTCAGTGGAATAGCGTATGTTCGGCGTCGTTTAAATGGCTGCAATAGGAGCATACTGCGCCTTATGTCTTTCTGAATCTCTTCAGGAAGCTTTAAAACATTCATGCATTTTGAATGCCGGGGTTGAATGGTAAGTCACAGACCCATGTTTGCGGTTTATTCATTTGGATATTTCGGGGATGAATCTATGAATCCATTTTCCAGTCTCCTCTCTGTCCCATTGCGTCTGCAGTGGTGCATCACGTTTGTTGTTGTTGTTGTTTTTTTATTGCGCTGTCTCTATCTTGGAGCTTTCGCCGTCCATTGCCTTCTTGCTCATCGGAGAAGTAAACTTCTTTCCTTTCTAGAACAGGTCTATGGGAGGGACGTCCCATTGATCTGTTTTTCTCTAGAAAGGAAAGAAGTTTACTTCTCCCATGAGCCAGCACAAGAACGCCGCAAAAGTTCGCCAGCACAAGAACAGCACTTTCGCATACAGTTGAATACATCGATGTTATGCTTAGGGCTCCTTTCCTCTGGACAGCCTCCATTTTCCTTCTCAATGTTTTGTTTTGGAGGGATTCTTCCCAGATCGGAGCTGCATAGAGCATTTTCGAGTGCTTCACACGCAAAAGAGCCTTCTCTTGCCACTGGGGCCCCTGAGGTTCGGAATCAATCTTGAAAGTGATGTTGTTCCCAATGCTTTTTCCGACATCCGGTAAGTGTGGTCCCAAACTTAGTTTCCTCTCAATTTCCATTCCTAGATAGCTAAGGCTCTTGCAACATTCTATTTCTTCCTTACCTAATAGGAACGTTTAATTGGGGCAGGATGGTGTGTTTGTGATGAGTAGTTCTTCCGTTTTCTGGGCTGTGGCTTCCAGCCCTTTGGACATCAGCCCCCTCTCATCATTCTTCTCAGGGTGTTATTCAAAATGACTTCTAGTGTCTCTGCCGTTGCCACTATTATCACATCGTCTGTAATGCCCACTATTGAGACGTTTTGCGGAATTTTTATTCACAGTAGAGTGTCGTACATGATATTCAACAAGAAAGAACCAAGTTTCGAACCTTGTGGGACGTCACAGTTCATTTCGACTTCTATAGGTTCTCCTTCGCCTTTGTTAATTGTTTTTCTGACGCTTAGCAACCTTTTTATCACACTGGTGAGGTTCTAATGGTGCTATTATCTATCTCTAATGCGGCGCGAGATAATGGCGAACATTTTGCAGAAAAACTCTCATTACAGGGCCCTGGGAACGAAAAAGTGGATAAATCAAGTTGCTAAATTTAGAAAAAATACTCTAACCCGAGATGTAGCCAGAATACATATTTTGTGGTTCCTTGATACCAAAAAATGGAATGACGGCGAAATATCTGTCCGTCTGTATCTGGTCGTCTGTCTGTCCATCTGTGAACAACGCTGTCAGCTAAGCTGTTCAGCCGATTTTCTCCAAAATAGAAATTTCGTAATAGTTGTGGCTGATGTCGCGCACCCTTGAATTTCAAACCGATATTTTAATTTTGGGAGGTAGTCTACATGACGCCCCTGAAACATTTTCCAAATTTCCGTATTTATTATTGGATAGTGTAAAGGACTTTTAAGAGAATGGTGTAGATCTCAGTTGGTTGAAAACCCTACTTTTTCGAAAATTGGAAAAGTTCAAAAGTTTTTCGGAGTCTTCCTACAAATAAAATATTAAAGATATATATATTTTCTCTTTAAATAAAACCGTTCCTTAAAGATAGTTTTTGAAATAAAGTCATGTACATTTTTTCGAAACTTGGAGTACTTTCTGTGTAATTTTGCATGAAAATATGGTAGAGAATGTGCGTGCGGTTTTAGCACCACTAGTTTTTTTTAATTCGTTTTTGGTCGTCAGGAAACAGTACCATGCGTCTTTGCCTTGACAATCCATCAGGCACTGACAATCTCAATTTACAGGGCGAAGGGCGCTAACTTAACAGTCGTGAGTGTCAGCAGGGCGTCAAGCGACGCCTGCAGAGCTGCCGTGCGGACGATAGCGGCGATGGGGGCGGAAGCGGGGGGGGAGGGGGAGGGGGACTTGGGAAACGCGGCGACGTTCCGTCTGGTCTCACACCTCACACCCCAGCTGCCATCTCTTGCGCAGGAGGTTATTGTTCCCGCTGTCGGGAAAAAGGCGCATCGCTATGTGTCAACCGAAGATTCACATGCAACGGCAAAACAAACAACGACAGCACAGCGATGCAATTGGACGCTCACGCTACCATGTTGTGTAGTATTCCTGCAACGGCGGAGAGAATTCAGAATTTAGAGAATGACGAGGATACTTCAGGAAAGTACTGTAGCTCTATGTTATTTCTCCCTTAGATACACAACCATTCCATTCTACCACGGGGAGGGGGGGGGAACGGTCCAATTTACGCTACTTTCAAATGAAGGCAAACTTAAGAATTAAATTTTCCTTGATTTTACATTGAACAGGTTTTAAATGAGTTATTATACATGGCTAAAAAGTAAGTAGTTTATAATTAATTCAAAATTACCGTTCATTTGCCTACTTTACATTTGAATACAGAAATGTTAGGTTGGAGATTTTTTTAAATTTTCTGTAAATTTTGTGATCTACTAGTAAATATCATATTGTAATAAATAACGTAAATACTACGAAAACACTGTATTCCAAGCTTCTATATAATGAAACGACTTCTACAATTCATTACCATCCAAATTACTGTTTTTCATTTCATTAGAAAAATGCTACACAGAGTTTAAGATTTTCGATTTTTTGTTTTAATACGAATGTTTTGCAATGGTATACGCTTCATGTTCATTATGTTTATTTTAAGCTATTTTAAATCTTCTCAGATATAGTGATGATGAGTGATTATAATAGTGATATTGATTAGTCATTATGATGGTTATGAATAAATATATAGCTCTATCGTTGTCGTGGTAGATCTCCTGAAAAGCTTAAGAAATGCACAGTGGAAATATTGACACCCCCGTTCACGTACAAATATTCCCCAGTCATTAGTTTTATTTTTCGAAAAATCGGTCATGAATTTCAAACTAATGAATTCAGTTGTCCAGAATATTGTCAAATAAACAAGAATACATAATCTGGTTAGTGTCTCGGATGTTTTTGTTTTTCATTCCTTCGAACTGCATTCTCCTGATTTTTTTGTAATACAACACAGACTAAGATTTTTACCGACTCTTCCTTATTGTTCATTCCAATGACTTGCTCTGGTTAGAAGTTTTCAGTTGCTCTGAAAACACAACTAACTTTGGAGACCCCTTCATAAAAACGAATTATAAACAGTGATGTTCATGCAGCCAATTGTGCCTTTTGTCTGGCGGTATACCACCCCCAAACTGTTGCATGTAACTACAACTGAGATAATTTTCTTTGCCAAAATCTCCAAATGATATAGTAATAAAATAAACATTCATAAAAATTGTAGTGCGTTCAAAGCAAAAGCATTCTAACATGATTTTACAGGCTCGTTTAGTGAAAACATTTGAAATTTTGCCTTTCCATGATCCACTGGCTCCTTCGGTGTTATTGAGATTACAATTATCATGTAGAATGGGGTTGTAATCCTGTCGGAATTTATTTCCAACCTCCATTATTTATTAGCATTCCGATGGTTGTATTGGGTTTTGAGGATTTAGATTTGAGGCTGTGAGTAACTAATTCTTCATCTGAAAGAAGACTGTTTCTTTGAACGGCTCGCACTATGTTCGAAAGTCGATCTACAGTTATTGGTATATCAGGATATTCTACTGGAAGGTTTGTAGCAGTTTATCGCTATATGTTATCTTGTCCAGTTTTGTAATTATGAAATACTTGCGCATAATAAATGTATTTATTGCTTTTGTCCATCTCATTCGCTGTTGAGTCCACCTTCTGCCAGTGATCATTGTAAAAGAAGATTCCTGTGAAACTCATTGGAGGAAGGAAATATTACTATTGTCTCCAGTGGTGTGCGAATCAGCGTTGGTCTGCATTTGCCCTTGAATTGTCTCGTTATCACATAGTCCTCTAAGTACGGGGTACCGGAAGAGAGTTTTTCGTTTATTGTTTCCGTAGATGAGTCCCGTGTGCCTAGGAAAAGGAATATTTGGGAACCAGGATGGGCCAAGCCATGGAGTTCATCATTTGGCACTTTCACTCTCTACCATTCATCTGCTGAGCATGATTGTACTACCTTCGAATTGGAGATTTAGTTTCAAAAATTACTTCTCCAGATCCGACGTTATTTATTTATTTATTTATTTATTTATTTATTTATTTATTTATTTATTTATTTATTTATTTATTTATTTATTTATTTATTTATTTATTTATTTATTTATTTATTTATTTATTTATTTATTTATTTATTTATTTATTTATTTATTTATTTATTTATTTATTTATTTATTTATTTATTTATTTATTTATTTATTTATTTATTTATTTATTTATTTATTTATTTATTTATTTATTTATTTATTTATTTATTTATTTTTATTTATTTATTTATTTTATTTCTGTGCTTTTCTTAAATTCTGAGACGAAATCATATTCGAAAAGTGAATTATGAATGAAAGTATAAACGACCATTTTTGGCGAAAATTGTGAAGAAAATATTCCCTCTTCCCTCCCTATTAACTAATTCTTTAGGCAAGTGAGATACAGAAGTTGGCTATTATCTCCTTGCTTTTGCGAAGAAGTCGACTTACTGCCACGAGAAAGTAGAGAACGATAATTTGAAGAACTCTAGAAAACATGCATAGATAGTAACGATACATTTATGTACAGAAAAAGAACAAGGGAAAATCACAGCATTCGCTAAAAAATCAGAGGAACTGGACGAAAAATCTGATCGAGATGGGGCTATTGGCCGAGAAGTTGAGCCAATACTTGTTACAGGCATATTTAGTCTTTTTCAATAATACAGTACAAATTGTAACTAATTCTTAAATATCATTGATATAATGAATATTATTTTCCATTTTGGTGCTCAGAATAGTCTCTAATTGCATAAAAAAGTTATGCAGAAGAAAATATTTTACTTAGAACTTGAACTTGTGAATCAACGTTAATAGTTTAATGTCACCTGGCAATGTGTTGTAAAATAATGTAGGCGTACATGAATTACGTGTACATTTTTTGAAGTAAGCTGCCGAACCTAAGTCCTAAAGAATATGATCACTATGTCGAGTATTATTATAGTTATAGACATAGGTATTCGCTGAAAATATTTTTCCACCCTTGAGCAAGTAATTTTTGTCAAAACCACTAATTCGTAAATCAAGATATAAGGCAATGCTAGAATGGGTTGATACAGAGGTTTACAACAATCATGTGGCAGGGAGATGCTTAATATTTGTGGGATCTAAAATCGAACCCTGCGGGACCCCACAGCCAATTGACAATGAAGGAAATGCGAATAATGTCCCATCATTCCAGTAAGGTATTTCTACTATCTGAGAACGTTGTTTAAGATACGAACATAACCAATTTAGAGCAATATCGCGGATTCCATAAGAAGGTAATATTGAAATTAAAATGTTATGAGCAATGACGATCAAGGACGATCAGTTTGAAAGATCTAAAAATATTCGAATAGCGGCTTCATTTTGATTCATCTTTAAGATATGTCGTGGCTGCTTCCTTATATTGTGATTTTCTATGAATGTTGTTGGATGGTGATTTCTATGGATGTTGTTGGTTGGCAATTTCAAAATTCTTCGTTTTTACTCAGAATGATTTTCTATTTTTTAAATTCTTACTCCTTAAAGGGAACTTCCATATAATCATTTAAAACTTTTTTTTCTCGCAATTACACTGTCTTATTTATGTTACTTTACAGCAATTGATCTTGGGCATACGACATACTGTTTAAAGGCATTATAATAAAGTGCAGTTGTGCAGTAATTCAAATCGTCGTTGGAAGTTATTAAATAAAAATATGCAAATGTATAAAATGTTGAGCAAATGGCAGCATTCTTTGATAAATTCTTAACTGCTCAAACGAATTGCCTCTCAAGAAAAATATCCAATGTCATTTGAAATGCACAGAAATCGAAAGCTCGCAACATTTTCTGATTGTAAATGTGAAGTAATTCCACTCGCAGGAAATTTGTGACAAACCCTTGTTTGTTCACCTTTCCTCTTTCTCTCTCTGCACATGAGGTCTGTCTCCCGCGAAGATAGCTCGATCGGCCTTTAGCCCCATTAAAAATTAATATTTCATTAGGCGAAGCGGGGGTGCCGCCTTTCCGTCGCCAGGGACAAACACGTTCACTTATTCAGCTGTTTATTCTGCCTCAATTTCGCTCATTCACGACGGGTAATCATTCATTTAGAGCGTCCGCCGAATGGGCGCATTATTTTAATGATTCAGCAGCCGTGCCGGGCCGCGCCTTCTGGGAAAAAATTCGCAGGGTCGCGTTCGCCGTGGGGAGGGGGCGCCGGCGGGAGGGGGCGGGCGAGGTTGCGATTCGTAGAACGCGGGCGCGGCCGGCGCCGAGTCGAGGCCCCGCCCCCGCGCCCGCCGTCGCCATGGCAACCCTTATCACATGCGGCGTCGGCCCCTCCCCCTGCCGGCGGCGCCGCGCGACGCGGCGAGGGGGTGGGGCGGGGCGGGGGCGGGGGCGCTGTGTAATTACCGCGCTCACTGTCCCCTGTCATTAAGTGCAATTAGCCAGCGCCCGCGCCGGTTGGCGATGATGGATAGCGCTGGCGGCTGCGGAGGCGGCGGTGGCGATAGAGTGGAGGCCTTCCAGCGAATGTGGAGGCGACGCCGACGTCTGCCGGACGCGGGGCTGTGGATGTGGAATGGGTGGAGTGGTGACAGAGGTGGTCGCGCAGAGCGTGGAACTGTTGGCTGGCGTCTGGGTTGCCTCGTACTGCATTCACACAAATGATCTTGGCTGTCCAGGTGACGCCGCGTCGAAGGCTGTGTTGCCGACGTTTCGACCATCTTGTCGTGGTCTTCCTCAGGGCTGTTGTGTGTTCATGTGGCGGTTGTGTGTTCATTGTGTCTTCACAACAGCCCTGAGGAAGACCACGACAAGATGGTCGAAACGTCGGCAACACAGCCTTCGACGCGGCGTCACCTGGACTGCCAAGATCATTTACATGACTCTGGCCGCGGAAGCCTACGACTGCATTCACACAGTCTGCGCCACAGCCTTAAGGAATTAACCTCTTGTCTTGATTCCAAAGTGCTCCCCGGTGAGTTACTTCTGATAAAGCTAGGAAAATAGACTGATGGATGTGGTTGAGAATCATCACCGGAGAAAATTCGGGAATTCAAAATAGACATAGACGGAAATAATGAAGAACTGAGAAAATAAAAAAATTCAATATATAGAAGGAAAGAAAATAAGATCAGAAAAGAAACAGTAGTCACAACAATGTAACGTAGAACTACATTTAAGCAGAAGATTTTTTTTCAGACGAGTAGAAATGCACCAGAGATAAAAGACAACATAAAAGCAGTAATCACTAGAACGAAAGTTACAATTTATGAAAGAAAAGATTGTCGCAATAAAGTGGGGGCGTTGAAGGAACGATTAGAAAAAAACTTGTTAAAATAAAAACTGCAATGAAAACCGACTGAAGTGAAAGTTATACCGAGAACAGGTAAAGGAAGACAGTTAAATTAAGCCACTAAATACAAAAATTATATAATTTTTAAAGAAATAACAGATAATTAAAATAAACCATGAAGTATCTAGATTATTACTTCTTTAAAAAAACCGACCGATAATTAAATTAATCCGAAATTATTCCTCTTTAGAGCAAAGTCAGCGCAAGGAGCAGGATTTTTCTTCAACCTCCGCGTCCTCCTCCTTTCCCGGAAACGGAGCGATCGACCGCGGCGGGCGAGGCGCGGGGGCGCTCCATTCCGGGCGTTCTCCCTTCGCCCGGAGGCGGCGGCGGCGGCGGCGGCGGCTTCGCCTTATCGCCTTCCGAACGCGCGCTTCCGGCGCCCGGCCAGCGCGCACCGCTCGGGGAGTTTCTTCTGGAAAATTACTACTGAGGAACAGCGCCAAGAAACAGTGTGACACGCGAACGGAGTATCGCGAAAGCGAAATGCTCTCGCTCCCTCGATAAGGGAAGCCAAGGGGGTACTTTGGCGCGGAAAGACTACTATGTCGTCTCGTAATACGTCGAGATTGCTTTGGCGATGCAATTAACGTTCTGGAATTGAAGGAGACTACCTTATTTAGGGTTTTTATTTTCTCGCCTAACTCTATACTTACGTAGTAAAGAGAAAGTGGTGCAATCGACGATTTTGCGTCAGAAAAACTCGTTTTGTCGGGCTTCGGTAATGAAAAGATGGATAAATCTTGTTATCCACTGGATCCACTCGTGTCATCAGTCAGTTAGTACGTCCGTCTGTGGCCAACGCTATCGCCTAAACCGTTCAGACGATTTTCTCTAAAATTAATATTCCTCCATTGATCTGAACGAACTCGATGCTCTTCGAGTCTGAAATTAATATTTTGATTTGGGGAATTCTTTATATGCAGTCTGAACATTTTCAAAATTTCCCCCAAAGCGACTCCAAATTTAATTAAATTTTGTCCTTGGATAGCGTAAAGAACACAAAAAACGGCTCAGATCTCGTTTTGGTTGAAATCTCTGAATCGTCAAAAAATGCAAAAGTTCATATTCTTCGATGCCCTCCTACAACAACTTTTTGAAAAATGAGAATTTTACCTTTTCGTACACGTAAGTATATTCGGAAGATTATACGTAGTCTACAGAAAGTTACGGCCCGGTTTGTAATACTGCAGCGAATAGTTCCGCTTTCTTTTTTATAGAAAAACTTGCTTTGTGGCATCTTGATAGCGCAAACGAAACTTTTTTCTTGCTCCTAAAGTAGTCAATTACTTTCTTTAATACACAGTGTAGTCAGAAACGACGTTTGGATTTTCTTAATACCAGAAAAAACTTCTTTTTTAAATGCCTGTCCGTATATAAAGTTTATATATAGTGTTGTTTATATTATAAACAACACTAGCGCCTAAACGAAATTGGTTTTTTGCCGAAATGAATATTCTCTGGTAGATTTGGATTGACTCAAAGACCTGTGATATTGAAAAACATTAATGAAGCCAATGGGACATTTTCAAAATTTTCTTAAAATTGTTCATTTTTTCTTAAAATTTCTGATAAGAATGGAGTGGAACACACTTGTAAACATGGATTCCCACGTGTATAAATATGACCCCCTCGTACAGCTACATCACTGTAGATGGAGATTTTGTGATGACATGTGATTTTCCAATGAAAAATCTCAAATGATTTCCAAATTAAATTTGTTGTTCACAATTAGCTCTTTAATTAACGCCACGTACTTTTTTTTATATTTTTTGCACAAATATGAGTGAAATAAAAGCAATATTAAATAATATAAAAGCCACTTATTCTCAACAACGGTGCCAAATCTATTTCTGTAAACATTTTGTACGGATAGTATTTTAAACACTAAATTTCTTTGTGTAAATGCTATTTTGATGTTGTCTTTTGATTTGTCTAACATTTCTCAATGGCGAAGATCAGATTTTCGTTGAACTCTCCGAATTTTCGAAAATTGCGTAAGTGGGAAACAATGAGGAATCACAAGTCTTTTCAAGCGTCGGCAAAAGCGAGTACATTCGAGCGACTGCGCGGCGTACTCGTAAAGTTTTGGCGAGTTCACTCCATGAATTTGATTTCGAATTTCGGTGTGGAGGAAAAAATTTAGAAACACTTTTGCACGTTCATTTAGTAGTATAATTTCTTAGTCATTACAGGAATGCGAAAATGTGTTGTTTGGGCATCACTATATTGTTTCTCAAAAACTGCTACAATTTTTTTCTTTATTTTTTACACGGATAGAGCAAAGCACACTTAAAAATGGGACAAGTATATTTTCTTTGAAATCTGAATTTCCTAAAATTGCAAAAGTGAAAAATAATGCCAGAAAATATGAACTGTTGTAGCACCACTAGTTTACAAATGTTTGAATTATTACGAAAGATATTTTTTAAAGGTACTTACGGAATGAAGATAAAAACAAACAACTCAAAGTATGTCGCTTAAAATATTGTAATATTGATTGATTGATCAGTTTTTCCTGACGCGTCAACTGGTAAGGTCATTTGTTCCGCAAGTGTGTGAGTGCATGTTTATCGCACTATGTGTCCCGTGAGTGCATGTTTAACGCGGGATGTGGTGATTTTATATTTAAGCCCGAAAGAACAACCAGCAAAATAAGACCTGTTTCTGATACCTCTGCTAAGTCATCTATTGGTAAATCATCGAAAGAATTTCTTCCAGCTTAGCCAACTTTTCAAGCGGATTTTTTTCTATACTAATCCGATTTAGGGTAAATTTCTTTGTCTTTTCAGCACAGTTACAATGTACCATTAGATACTAATTCATTCTGATCACAGGCCATTACAACCAATTTTGTGGATAGAATTCCATGATCAGATTGATTGATACCAGAGATATTGGGTGATGATACGAGAGGTGTGAGTGATATAAAATAATTTAATTAGTTATTAGTTGTAGAATTACCAGGCTGCATATGAGGTGTCTATTCATATTCTTTCACCAAAAAAAAGTTTAAGTTAAAGAGAAAAATGCTTTTCATGAGATATTAATCTTCCAAATATTTCTTATGTAGTTGCTAGGAAACGTGAATTGTTATAAGGGCAAAACAATGCAATCTTAACAATGTGAATATCTGTGTAGGAAATATCTATAAGGTATTGAGAATTTGCAAGGTAGTACGTACCTACAAATGGAAAGAACATTTTAAGAGTTCTCTTTATTAGCATCGTCGCAGTGAACCATCAATTTATGTGCAGAATTGTGCAAATAACAGTAATAATTTTTATATGTATATAAAATCATAATATAATTAACTAATGAAGCGGAGTAATTAGTATCTCTGAAGTAATAGCAATGTAACAAACATGGATTATAGCAGATGAATTCTTTATTATTCAATTTAAAACCATAAGAACTGATAAAATTACACGTAAACAAATAAAAACCAATGAAATTAATAAGAAATTTGAATGTTCTAGGAATAACATAGAATTAAATTCTGTTCAGATATCCTTGCACCTAATTTTCTTCTTTCTTGAATTACCCAATAATTACAAATTAGTTTGAATGTTATTTGGAATTTCAGTTGGTCTTGTCGATCGTCCAACTGATATAATAATACATTACATCAGATGATTGATAAGGAGGCCTACCATTTAGACATTGATTTAGCTTGACGTAATGATTTCGCTGTTATAATTTTCAATATTCTTAGTTTCAATAACGGAGTGCACACAATACATAGATTTAGACAGTTTGGGAACAATGTGAATAGATTATTATTAGAACTATTAACTGTAGAAAACCTTGTGTTTTTGATCAAATGGAGACATCATAAATCATTTTAAATATAAACTTGTTTCTCAACAAGAATAACAGAATAGATATGGGAGAATACATAAGGAGTTCTCGCTGCTTGAGAGCATAGACTAGAGTATTTGCCAGTGTCGTTTCTGTGTGGTGGCATCTATTTTAAGGTACAGGCATATTTTCAATCGCCACTTCGGTAATTTGCTCATCAGATAGCGATGCCAGCTTACGAAACTTCTACCATTCATTTCATCCTCGAATTTCATTTCTTCCTGGTGGAGAGTGTGTTGCTTATGGCAATGTGTTTGCGTCATTTTGTTTGAGAGCGTTGTTTGGAGGTGTGCATTGTTATCAAGTGCAGATCACAATGGCGAGGTTTTGGGATCCGTGATGCGCCAAGTGTTGTCAGGCGAAGAAAAAAAAACTTTCTTCAGAACGGTGAGTGAAATATTTTGAGTTTTGATAATGAATTACTGTAGTTGAATAGGAAATAAATTACTATTTGTTGCATTTCATTGTTTGATCAAATTCATAAAATAATTGCATTTTTCAGTCATAGGGCCCAATGGAAACTATTAATTAGTTTGTTATTAAGTGTATTGGATAGAGTTCGTAACCTGATTAATTTCCATCTAGTATTGTGCCATTTCTTGTATCGTTCCACACGTTTTAGACAATGTGAGAGCTTTTTAAGTCATTGTTTTATAGAAGTAAGGCGAACAGTCAATTGTAATGATACTTATATTTTATTAGCACTTTTTAGAAAGATACACGACACTTACAGAATGAAAACAAAAGCAACTCGCATCAAATTGCCTTATAGTCTTACATAACTACTATCTCTAGGTAACATTTGGATTTGTACTCCGTAATTATTAGTTGCATGATACAATATCGTAAATAAACATACAATATTCTAACATCCAAAATATATAATGCTTCAGAAATTTGAGTGTGTGGTTTCTGCATTAGATTTTCATTACAGTTGACAATGTGGCCGTAATTATTAGTTGCATGATACAATATCGTAAATAAACATAGGTTGTTTTCGTATTCTAAGCTCAATAAGTAGATTTTTATCCAGAAATTGTGACTAACTTTCCATTACAAATGTATACTCCTTTGCAGACCTTGTAGAATTTAAGAGTTTCAAAGCTTGCCTGATTATTACCCTCCAATTGTATATTTTGAATGCAAACGTGAGGGTTAGAAGAAAGAACATGTTTTTAAACTAACAAATAATATTCGTATTGGGATATGTAGCTTTTCCGCACGAAACTGCAGATCTGAAGAGGATAAAGGACTGTGAGGTCCGAATGAATGATAGATCAGATTAAATTATCATTTTTAAACCGTTGAACATTGATTATCACAAAGGTCAAATACGCAAGTTGATTGCATTTTTCTGCAAGTAAATTGTCATGATTGCTGTGAAAGGTCCTGGGTTTAAATGAGATCTAATTTTAGCACTTGTGGTAATCTATTTTTAGTATGATTATGAAGTTTATTAGTAGTTTCATAGTTATGACAAAATTGTTACTACAGACCAACTACATTTGATCTAACATGCAAGTCATTTCATTATGTTGAATAAAACCATTTATGACAATAGTCCCATATAAAATGTTCATGTTTTGTTAGAACTTGAAAAGTTGGTGGATATACAATAATAATGTATTGACACTATATAGATTAGTATGTACAGAGCGGTTTAAAGATTAATGTAATGTGTCTACGAAACCAAATTATTTTTCTGCATATTTATTGTATTGCTCTTTGAGCTTTTCAGATTGTTTTCAGAACATATTTTAAGAATATTACACACAAAAGTCTCCTTTTATTGTTTCCAATTGATTATTCCCTTGCTCAGATTATTATGTAATTGTTTTAAACAGGTGCACAAATAGCGGAGTACGTGCTATAGAGGTTAATATCTATTCTGGATGTCCAAAATGTAAATGCAGTATCCTGCACCTGAGTCATCTGCTTGGATTATCTAGAAGTATCCATTCTGACCACAGGGTGCAGCATTTTCGCCTGTACCGTATTGTAGATGTTGCTACACGAGATTCCCCTCCTATTCTATATTCCTCTATGGAATAGATATATTAAGGGCCGATTGAAAATATAAGGAAATGAATAACTATATCGAAATTAAATTGTACAAAGATATTACAAATCAGAATTGTACAAAAATTGTTCATAACGGGGGATGGGGGAATTCTTGCCTTGGTTCACAAACTTTCTTAAGTAATGTATCTAGTTTTTTTTGTAATACTATAATCTTGTCTGGCAACTACATTGATTAATAAAGGAGAAGGTTGATCTATTTTATGTATAAACTCATATTGACTTTCTATGAATTGTGTTAAATTTGGAGATTGAATGTTATCTAATTTTCCAACAGCAGAACTAAAATCTTGCTTTGAGTATCACATAGTTTGGTTGTCATTGGGTGCAAAACTAAATTCCTTTAAGATCGACTTGCTCCAGCATTCGCCTGGTGTTGATCGGAGAAACCACGGAAAACTACCAATCAGAGCAGCCGGACGCTAGAATTCTCCTCCAGACAGCAACTGAATTCGACCTAGCTGACAAAATAGTGTCGAAAATCCTGCTGCCGACGGTACTCGAATCTACGACCTCCCGGTCAAAGGCCCTGCAGTGACATTAGTTGATGCAGTGAGCCACTTCTCCCGTTTTTTCACTCGAATTTCTGAATCTGTTTTCGAAATAATAATTTTCTGCCACTATACGAGTTTTCAGACTCAAATGGTCCGAGAGACCGTGGATCATACCTTGTTCACGGAAATCACCCGCAGTTCTAACGACATTGGTTTAGGGACTTTTCGTTACGTTTTAAGTTTAGTTCCAGTTAAGATCCAGTTCAGTGGAGTCAATCGTCACTGCAACTCCCCATGTGTTGGCACATACACGCCGTAATAAAATTTGTTTAGTTGCGGTTGGTATGTTTTTCATTTGTTTTGTTTTCTACCAACATGTACGAAATTTCCCGAAATGCGTATATTTGCATGTAACTTCAGAGCCTAACTTCATGTATGGTTTCGAATTTGGCAGGATCCAATGTCCGCCATATTGAAAATTCTAGGAACCCAAAAAACCGTTTCTCCCATCTTTTCCCTACTTTTTGTGTCGCGTGTGATTTTAAGATATTTTAGGGAAATATTACTATAAAATTTATTTCATTAATTACAAATTGAGAATTTTGCTTAAATTAGAAAGAAAAGCACAGCATGGAATACATACCTCTTAATATCATGGTTTTAATTAAAATAATTGGAAACTACTCACGTTGTCTTAAAAATCAGCAGTAAAATAAGACTAAAAATGCGAAAACCATTAATTCATTAATAATCTCAATGAATCACAATAAAACCCGTACTCAATACAATTCACTATTATTCCCTTCCGAAGCCATCTCTACTCATTGGTAATATTGGGAGGAACATGATGGTGATAATTTTTCCTGTGGAGCGGGCGCACCCCTCCCATGACGTTGCGTGCCTCCGCTTCCGTGCCCCAGTCGCTTTACGAGGGGTGCACCCCCCTCCCCCTGCCCAACCCACGCGCTTCACACCCCGCGCGCCGATTGCCTCCGGGGGCAGTCGATATCTCAATCCGATAAGCGCGAAGGCGGCGGCAGTGGGGGATGCATAGGTGTTGCTGCAGTCGCTTTGTGGAATATTACCATTTATATATCTAGCGAATAAAACTTAATATTCCACTTAAAACTGCCTCCGGTAATCGGAGTACGATTTGGTGCCGCTGTGCAGCTGTTTCTACCGAAGGGTTGGTAAAGGGAGTGAGGACTGAAGATTAAGATTGATACAAGGGTAGGATATGTAAAATTGGTATTTATTACTACAGATGGTAGGGGTGAGTGAGTAATTAAATTGTTCCAAAATTGACCCAAAATTAGAAGCTCCTCAAAGATGCAAAGATTTTAAATATGATGATGATCAATGTAAGTTTAAAACTGCATGAAAGCTCCGTAAAAGTGTATGAAAATCTCAAATTAGAACTCCTCCAAAAAAAGATGCTTTTAAAATAGTATATAAATATGATGACTGAATAAATCCTTAAAATGTGAGAATACTCAGGGCGTATAAACGTATTATGCTGAAAGAATGACTGCAGCGTACCCAGTGACCCTCCTAGGTGTGGAAAATGTGTGTTTTGTTTCTTTTTGCAAGAATATTCGCATAGCGACGAGAGCTCCCAAATGGATGAGAGCACACTGTTTACATTCAGAAGGAAGACAGTCTAAAATTGAAACGGCGAGATTTTTATTCCTCTATATTTTAAGCTCTAATTAGCATTCTAGTTCGGAAGGATTAACTCTCTGCTACTCCGTTCTGGCATTATTGTTGTTAAATTAAGATGTGATTCAATTTTCAGAAAGGTTGGGATGATACTATTGATTATATCCAATAAATAATTTGTAATGTAGTGTGAATTATTAAGTTGGTGTAATGATTATTGTTAATATTTACATTTTGGTGAGTTTAGATTGTTTTTTTTTGGGTTTCCTTGGTATATATAGTTTGGTAAAGGGCTATTATTTGGAATATTAAGAAAATGACGAGTTGTGGGTTTAGAGGCGGAAGAAGGGTTTTTTAATATCTCAGCGTTCAATTGCCTGAGCCAATTGCGGAATTACCTGAGCGTTGTACTCGCCACACAACATCCTCCTTGTAACGACAGCGACGAATAGGTGGAGCCCTACCTTCGAAAAAATCCTTCGTACGCCTTCCTTCGGAGGGGAAGTAAAGCCGGCTGTCCCATGTTAGTAGATTTACTGCATGTAAAAGATCCTCAAGCCTAAATGATGCCACTGAGCTAAATTCAAATCCCTGTTTCGTCGCCCACGTAATACCTTCTTTCTCCCATGGTTGTGAGAAGCGTAACGAAATTTGCGTGGTCAGATGCTGCTCTGATCGGTAGTTTTATAAAGGAGAAAAATATGAGGGAGTCTTCCATAGCTCCACATCCTTCTCCCTCTCCCGTCTTAACTCTGCTCCTGAATAAACTCTTTCTCTTAACAACTGTATTTCCTTTTACCATTTCCATTTCGAAATTCTTCTCTACTCTTGTTTTATAACCTGTTTCCAACAGTCCCTCGCGATTCCATCCCTCTCTCTTTTTTTAATTTGTCCTCATATCTAATAGCCTTGTCCCCGTCGCTTCCTCTCATCTTCCCCCACATGTCACAGTTCTAATCATAAACTCAGGCATCTCTTTCTGATCTCCTAGACACCATCTTAGGTATCTCTCCTGCGGTCTCTCCAATCTACACCATTCTCTACAGCCTCAAATAACTGTGCCCCATAAAATTATGCTCCCTACTAGCGAATCAAGCATTTTCAAGGCCAACTTCCATCGTCAACTGAATTTTCATTTCAAGGTACCCCGAACTTGTCCCATCTTCCAGATCTTCCTTTTTTATGAACTCTCTCACCAATCCAAATATTTATTTTCTCTAACATGTTCCATTCTCCCTTCCTTCTATGACCATTTTTATTTCACTCTCCCCATTATCTTTTTCTATATTTCATTACTTCAGTCACTAAGCTCACATCTATCTTTCTATCTTCTATAAATTTTCTATTCTATTTACTATAATCCCTCATTTCAGGCTAGTAGAACAAATCATCTGCGTATCTCGGAATCCATATCTTCTCCTTTCCAATCACCACTCTTCCATCATGGTTCTTTTCCATAAACATCTCCAGGCCTGCTATATACAATTTAAAACGTGTCGGGCTTAATGTACACCGTTGGGTTAGCCCTTTATCAATCCAAAATTCCCTCCACATCTCCTTCACCACTCATCTACATTTCCTCTTTCCATATATTTCTTCTATTTTTCTAATGATTCCTCTACTCATATATTGTCCATAATGCTCCACAATCTCCCTGTACCTTATCAAATACAGTCTTCAAATCTCACAGCTCTCCCAATAACAAAATCCCAGAAAAAATAATATCAACTACTCCCCTTCCCTTCCTAAATCCCACCTGGTTTTCACTCTTCTTTCTAATTCTCCTAGATAAATTTTAATTATCCCTGTGTATACTTTATACGCTCTATTCGTCCAGGTTATGCTTTAAAGCTCTTTGCACCCTTTACCATTCCCTCGTAGTTAGGAACGAGTCTCTCCTCTTTCCAATCTTTGTTATACCACCTCCCTTCCATAAACCGTTCACTATTTTCCTCATTATTTCCAACATATCTTCCAGCCCGTACATCCACATTTCATTCCCAATCTCATCTACCCGTCTCGATATTGGCGATCAAAAATTTTAAAAATGAATAGTCGGAAATATTTGTCCAACGGTCGCCAGAAAATGAGTAGACTTCTCCAAAGATCATACCCATAGTTGACCTCTTCCTCCCCTCCTATCTTTCCTTCTTTATCTTCCACTCTCCCATTACCATCATCTTCAGTCACAATCTTATTATTTCCTTCACCCCATCATCTAATGATCTCTAACCATTCATCTAGATCTCCTTGAATAAGGTTCACATACTCCATTCTACTCCATCTATAACTATTTTTCTTTCTACAATTTATTTACGTTTCCTTTTCTCCCCCTTCGCAGCTAACTCCCTCCTAACTCTTGTTAATATCCCTCCCTTTGCACTTCTCATTTTAGCTTCTCCTTTAGCTTTCTGCCACTTTTATTGAAACCTCTTGTCCAATCCTTTCATCCTGTGTTCTACATATTTCTTTTTTACTCATGTCTCCACCAACCCGAAGCAATCTCACTTACAGATTTATTCTCAAAAAACGAGAATTAGAGGTAAAACGGCTCACCTATGGAAAGACTCATTCACATTATCATATTAATCTCACTTATTTTTAGTGATCAGAATTAAATTATACGAGTACTATAGACTATAAATAAGACACAAATAGCTGATGCCAAGATAATCAAATAAATTAATTACAAAACTTATAACGTTCTCAATTTCTAAAGTTTGCCGTACAAATACTTAAAACATGGAGCTGAAATTATCTCAAATTATAATCATATGATACTTAAGTTAGATTGCTGGTGGTGCTGGCATGCGGAGCCTGGCCTCCTAGAAATTGAATTGGAGCTCGCGATTATAGCGCTCCTCCGGCTATCTCCGGTTCAACCACGGTGAAAGATACATAGATATGTAATTTCTTTCACAGTGAGTTCAACCGACGGAGGAAAAAAGGAATCGGAGTTCCGGTTGCACTCGTTCACGGGGTGGGACACTCTCAGTTTATTGGACCAATCAGAATGTGCGTATTGCCTGCCTGTGTGAGATTGATGTGTGTCGCATGGAAAATAAAATGCCAAGCAATTTAAATGTAGAATTAGCTTCCTTTCTCCAGTATACATCTTTTATTACAATCATTTAAACAAATTATAACATGCCGCCCAAACACTAACTTTGTAAGTTCAACTTAGCCATTCTGGTACAACAGACGTTTCAGCGAGATTAAGCAAGTAAACCCACAATTCAAACAGCAACTGAGAGAATCAAATGTAACGCTTTTTTAACTAAATTTCTATTCAGCAAAATACTTCACTCGACAAATGGCCTGTACATAAATGTTTGATTTCTTTCCACTTGTGTTTAACGGATATTTTGAATGGACAGTCCGCCACACAAGGGCACGCAGCGCTGCTCCTGCTAATGCGCTTTCGGGCAAGGGAAGCTGAGTACCAAACATCAAAATTACTTAAAGAATGCTTATCTGACATATAACCACATGAATATCATTGGATTCGCCTTTTTACACTCGTCATAACACACTAAAACTAGTGGTGCTACAGATTGATACAGACTTTCTCGTATTCGTTTTTTTCTGTATCAAGGATCCGCAAAACATGGATTCATCACGTGTTAAAGGATTTTCTACTTCATTTGGCAAATGGATTTATCCACTTTTTAGTTATCAGGGCCCGGTAGTGAACTTTTTTTGTGAATTAAAAATATGAATAGTTGCATTTGAAAAACAGTTACCTCAATATCTCGTAAAATAAAAAATGATAAAATAGAAATGAATACACAATTAGTCTCATTCCTTCATGCACTTCCGTAAAAATTGCATTACAATAATTTCAACCGTTCAAAAACTGCAGGAGGTGTTAACGTTACGTGACTGACCTGTATATAATACTGTAACGTCATGGGTAGGGATCTACACCACAAACAAACAGATACGAGTGGGTATTTACAATTTATTTACAATAAATTATTTACAGTAACTAAAACCTCACTCTAAGGCGTTTGTCGGAGCTACTTGCCGCAGCCCCCCTCTCCCAACACGCGCCTTGCGGCCGCACCTGCGAGTAGCCAACTCGGCCGATTCGCAACTGGGCACCTCATGTGCCTCGGCAGACCATCAGCCCTGAAGTATAAGGCATACGTCACCGTGTCCCAACCTCGAACACCTACCCGTGCCTTCAGCACCTCCGCGCCAGACTTGGCCGGACACGTTTTTCGGTGTTTGCCGCGAGGAAAACCAGAATCGTTACCCCCGCAGGGTCCTGCGACGCACCTTAATATAGGCCCGAGTCACATGACCTCCTACGTCAACTACCCCCACGCACTCGTCTAGAAGCGAGTGCCACCGACGCCGCATTTTGTGCCTGGCGTCTACGAACCAGCCCCCTACCCTCTGGGATTCCCTGAGGGGTGGCCTTTTTACTACCCCCACGCACTCGTCTAGAAGCGAGTGCCACCGACGCCGCATTTTGTGCTCATCCCATACCTTGCAACTCAGGAGCAGGGAGTCAAGTCTATGACGCTACAATACTTACGTAATACATATAATATAAAATACATGTATATGAAATCTGTATATAATAATACATATATTAATATTCATAAATTGACTCTTATGGCAATTGTTAGTCGTTTCAAATTGGTTCGTAACAGCGTTCAAGATCTGAACTACCGTGTGCTCTCGTTCCAGTTCGAGCGCCTGCCCTGATGCAACCCACCCCACGTCGTAGTTGAGCAGGCTGTCACAGCGCCGGTTGAGGAGACTGGACCACCATGCACAGAAAGTTCACATGTTAACACCAATGTAACAAAGTCTCTGAGATATTTAGATTCAATGCTTTAAAGCACATTGCATGACGTGTATGCATCAAAATGTTCATTTTTTTCTCGCTCTTGGACCACGCAGGACATGCACTTGCATAGGCTCAGTATCATTTCATCACGTTGCAAGTCTTGCATGTAACTAATTAGGGATCAGCATTAGGCTGAATCCGATTTTTATACCCCAGGGTTTGTTAGTCCTGGGGGGATGGAAGATGAAATGATGAAGGATGAATGGACGGCACACACAAACACACCCATGCCCGAGGCGGGACACGAACCCGGGATCCTTCCGTCCCAGATCGCCACGGCACTCCGTTATATTCCAAAAACAAATTTATACTACTCTTATGAGAATCTACGTCGCGACCCGCTACCCACGGCATTCAGTAGCATTCTGACCAATTTTTCCATCTCCAGTTTCACTAAAACAAAAGACGGCTTTTATTTAATTATTTTTGTTAATTAAAATTCACTAATTCCTTGTAATTGTCTTTCTACAATGCATAGTGTTTTTTGTTGTCATCTACCCGTTTCACAATTAATTTCACTGTTCTTACTTTGTCCCTTTACATTGTTCTTTTTAATTCAACACGTTTTTCACTGATTCTCTATTCGCCTTTTTAAACAGATGACCGTCTGTCCTTCTTCGTCAATATTTCTGACACGCCAGCCGTCAGGAAAATACGCCTTAAATTGGCCACAAACATTTCAAAGTCCGTTTTGGCTCTTCCGCTTCCGAATATTATTAAAAATTTGCGGAAATATGCTATGGTAGAACTTACTTCATCTGTTTATTTTCACTGTTGTTATGAAAATCCCATGTTATTTTGACGCGTCTGATCGGACCATAACACTGGTCTGTTGGCTGGGATAGTTTTGTTGGTGATAATGGAAGTATTTCAAAGAATTTTGACTTTTTCATTCTCAGTAATTGGTAGTGGTTTTAATTTTTTATATTATTATTATTATTATTATTATTATTATTATTATTATTGTTGTTGTTGTTGTTGTAATTATTATTCTCTTCTCTCACTATTCAGAGGCCATATGTGCATGTTTTAACCTGTGAACATGTTCGGAATTTCAACAAGTGAAGAAATCCTTCGATTGGTGGTCTATTGAGGTTCATCACGATGCTAATTTGCGACTGAGAGCACCATTACACTTCATACGTAATAGTTGTCGGCGTAATCAATAGGGAGTGAAGTGAAGTCTACCAAAACCTCTCGAATGAAACTCAAGCGTTGACAATTGTCACTTGAGAAGAATTTCGTGAGTAGAGGGAGGGGCAAATCTTAAGTATTTATCTCTTCTCTATCCATTGTTTAGATCAAGAATTTAATGTTTTTTTTATTTTTCCATCCGGTAAACCAATTATAGAGCAGTTTCAAAGTGTATTGTTTATTATAATATTGTGATTAGAAACGACGAAAAAACATTGATGCTTTCAAAATATAGTTAGAAGGGCACTATAAAGGTTCTAGTGATCGAGAGTTTTTTGTCATCCGAGATTACTAGAACCAGTTAACGCCCGTGGTAATACATGATTTTATTTTTTACCTAATTTTAATTGTACATATTTACTTATTAACTAGTTGTTAACTTATTAACTGTTTGTCATTTTATATTTCCTTCCATTTATTTCCTGTCGTAATTCCCTCTCATAATTCCCCCCGTAAGAGAACATCGAAGGCATTCACAGGCAATAACGTATCAGTAAAAAATTAAAGATATTTTCGACCAGAATCATCAAAATATTAATATCAATGTTTTGGGTTTGATATTTCCTTCACATCGTGTATTTTTTCCAGAAACATGATGGTTTCAAAAAAATTCTCATGATATAAATAAAATTTCCAGTAACTATTTTTATGTGGATTGCTCAAAACCAACAGCCACTGACATCTATCACTGTTGTCGATGCCCAGTCGGCACGAAACCATTTACTATGCGCAAGGTTGCTCCAGTGTTGCCAGGTTAGGAATTTAATTTGGATATTTATTCCCTTTTATAGATAAAATTGGGGATGAGAGAGAGATTTATTTGTGATTATTTTTGGGGGTTTGTTCAGGATGTCTCGCTTTACTATAATTTTAACAAAATATCTATTATGTTTCATGCTAAAAGTAAACGATTGACGAAACTGATTAAAGTGGTTCAATATCTGCTGAAGATAATTAAAGACGAGCAGAAACAAAGACAAAACTAATAGTTTAAATAAAATTTTGCTAACAGCGAACCACATCTGACTCATCAAAAAGATAATCATGCCCAAAATATATTACTGTAAATACAAAATTATAATTTAAATGTATAAAATTAGCATGGGATTGCCCGAAATTCACTATTAATGAGATTTTTTTAATGTTTTTGTAGGTGGTAGAATAGTTAAACTGCATTTTGACCCTTGTCTATACACAACATTGATTAACAATAAGAATGACAGTGATTTAACGCAGAATATACTTGAAACTACTGGTAGGGCTGTATTTGCTTATTATGTATCACATTAGATTCAGGATGTTTTACTTCTATGACTTATGAATGAAAATGAATAGGCTAGTGAAAAAATAGCAAATTGCAATACCCTTAATTTTTATTTCCTTCTTTATATTCAATAAAGATTTTTATTTAACATATTATTTACACACGATCAATTAATATAATATCTCATTAAAATAAATAATTAAAATGGGGATGGGATGGGTAAAGACCACCTGTTTTGTCATATTTTAAAAACAGAGATATTTTAAACATCAATGTTTTTGGTCGAAGTTTTCACTCACATCGAAAACCTTTTGGCGATGCATGGAAATATCGATGTATCAATGGTTGGGTAAAATGTGGCTTCACTAATTGTGATATAAAATAGTACACCCAATGTTATGCATGCAGCTAAAACCCTCTGATGTAGAGTTATATTTTAGATTTGTAATTTTATAAACTCACATTAAAAAAGTTGTTTCTTCACATATTTCAATTATATACAACTTAAATTAACTGCTGCCGCGAATATCTGAAAAGTATTTACAGAAATCTTAGGTGGTTAAACTTTTTGAATACATAATATGTAAAATTATTTTAATAACGACGAACTTCGTCTTCTTCTTCACTCCAAGGAGTAGACACACGTGTCTGTTACGTCTTCATATCTTTCTCTTACTCTTTTTCATTATTATTATTATTATTATTATTATTATTATTATTATTACCATTGTTGTCTTTATTATTGCCACCATTTCTTAGGTCTTCCGAAATCTCTTTTACCAGTGGATCAAAACAGCATTGACAAATGGGGTATTTTATTGGCATCCATTCTTCGTATGTGTTATCTCCAAGAATCTTGATAATTTTCTAGATCTTCATTTCTGTTATAAATGCCCAGATCCTTTCGAAAATCTTCATTTCTTATGAGAGCATATTTGATGCAGACTTTAAGTTTCCTGTGGAATCTTATTTCAGCTGCTTGGATTTTGTTTTTGTCACTCTCGTTAACTATCCACGATTCACTGCCATACAAAAGGACAGGGACAGACATTGTCTTGTAAAATTTGATTTTTGTATATTTTAATGTTTTATTATGGAGGGTCCTATTTATTATACCGCACACTGATTGAAATCTTTTGATGCTATTTTCAATATTCCTAAAGGCGTCATAACTTATTTCACATCCAAGATAGTTAAAATGAGGAACTTGTTCTACGGGAGTATCATCGATAACTATTTTCAAGCGGATGGGGTGTTTTCCGTAGTCGACCATGACTTTAGTTCCCCTTTTGGAGTGTCTAATATTATATTCTTGTTCTCCAAGTTTATGTAGCTTGTATAATGCTTTTTGTAGCTTTTTTTCAGTTTCTTCTAAAATTATTACGACACCAGCATATAACAGCACATTTACAAAAGGAATTTGAACGTAGTTGTATACCAGGGCTATTGTCAAGTTTCCGTTTATGTTTCAGACGAACCATGTGTATATTAAATAATGTTGGAGACAAGCTATATCTCTGTTTCAGGCCACGGTTCACAAACATTTCGTCAGTTCTTTTTTACCCAGTATTTATAAGAATTTTTTACCCTTGATACGTACTTTTTAGAACTTCCACGAAGTGTTTAGGATAACCGTTATTCTTCATTATGCTACATAATTTATTTCTGTCTACAATCACTGTTCTTTGATTTAATCTTCTTATACTTCGTGGTTCGAGGAGGTATACTTTAAAATCTTCATGATGTGTTTAGTTCTTAGCTCTAAATTCCTTCCACTTTGTAATCAGTAATAGTTACGAAGACTAAATAGACGTCACAGAAACTATCACTTCTAGTTTCAAAGTCAGTGAAATCTAGATGAAATTAAAGATTGACTACTCGTCTTTTTTATAAAATTATTTTAATAATAAAAATATTATCGCTGCATGAGATACCTTTTCGGAAATCATCTTGTTATTCTTGTAGATGGACTTCTGCTTTTTTTTGGCAAGCGTGAATTATTTTTGCATACACTTTGTACGCTGCTTTCAGAATGCTAATGCCCCTGTAGTTTTCTGATTCGTTTCTCGGTCCCTTTTTAAAAAGTGATATGACTTCTGATGTTTTCCAGGTGTTCGGTATTTTGCAGCTTCCTCAGCATTCATTGTATAAATGCAATAGTCTGAATTCACATAGAGAATTTGTATTTTTAATAAGTTCCGAAATAATACCATCTAGGCCACATGCTTTTCTGTTATTCATACATTCAGGGTTGCATGTAGTTTATCCAAAGATATAGAATTAACAGTTGAATTATTGCCAGGTTCATTCTCTCTGATATTACGTGTTTCTGTGTACCAGATTTACTTATAATATGCTTCCGATTGTTCTTTGTTAATTATATTTACATCTGCTACATTCTTTTCTGTTTAATTTACATGTCTCAAGTTTAAAAGCAAACATTTGCCTTCCATGTATGTCATGTTATATGTTTGTTATAATACTGTCCAATGATGTTTGATGAGCAGATTTGATTACTTGTTTGCCATGATTTATTTTTTGTTTATATTCTTTCTCGGCTTCCTGTAATCGATTACAAGGAATTTTTTTGTATGCTATTTCTCTATCTTCCGCTGCCATATCCATTAGTTCATTCCATATTCTTAATCATTTGTTTTTCTTCTGAACTTCTCTTTCCATCCTATTGCTTCATTGGCTTCCATCTCTATGCATTGTTTTATATTTTGCCATTATATATTTACATCGTCAGCAGTTGACAAATTTAAAAGATGTTCTTGTAACCTAATTTGATATAATATTTTTATACTTCTTGGTTCGAGAAGATACACTTTAAAAACTTCTTTACGTGTTTAGTTCTTACAATTAGCTCTAAATTTCTTCCACATTGCAATCATTGTAATAGTTACGAAGACTAAGTAGACGTCAGAGTAACTATCACTTCATGGATGCACTTGAACATTTTGTATGTTCTTGCAAACATTATTTGCTATTATGTTTATGCTATATGTATTAATGATCTGTGGTCTCTGGCGATCCATGTAAGTTTATGAATATTTCTCTTTCTGAAGAAGGTATTGATTATTTTCAGTTGGTTAAAGGTCGAAAACTGTCTAAGCGCTTCGCCATTCCTGTGAATGTGGTGTTCTCCAAACGTTCCAACGATTCCAGCAATGGGAAAATCGCCTACCCTTGCATTTAAATCACCACAAATAACACGACATCTTTTATTTACTTTATTTACTCCTTTTCGCAGATTGTCAGAGAAGTCTTTCGTGTCCTCTTTCCTTCCCTGTTCAGGGGCGTAAACACCAATTGTTACTAAGTGCCTATATATATTTGAAATGTAGTACAAGCGACAATTCTTTCATTAATAAAGGAGTATTCAGTTACTTTCTTGTCACATTTTTACTGATAAATATAGCAGCCCCACCGCTCGTTCGTGTCTTTTGACAACGAATGTCTAACGACGAACTGTATAAACAATTCGCAACTAATGATTGCATACAAAATTCACATTAAAATATTCCGCCATTTCGAAAATAAGTGTTAAAATTGAAAACAAGTATTGCTTTTAGTCGTAGTCGGATATTGGCCTATTTAAAAATATTAATAAAATACTTAGCAGATTTCATTTAAAAGTGATTCAAAGTACATTCCTTAAAGATTTCTTCATTACCAGTAAGTGCATATTTTATTCGTGAAGAGAACAAAGAGTGAACCAGTCTTTCAACGTATTGGTATTATATTGTGATATCGATGGCAGAGCAAAGAGTAAATCTCTGTATTGTTCACCACCTGGCACCGATATTCGTAAGTTCATTGAATAGGAAGGGGAGAGGGGAATATATTCTTTACTCTACTCATTTACGCCAATCTGTTCTCATAACTGTTCATACGTTTGTGCATACGATGTGAAATGGAACAAGTTGACTTGTATTCCTTCTGTCTCATTGATTCATATTATAATTATGATCATTTGAATTTTCACCCAATATTTTAGATTTGTGTGTAATTAATCGTAGATTCTAAAATATAGACCTATTCATGTGATGAAATCAACAATGTATTGTCAAAACTTGATTTTTGTAACAACGTGTGAATTTTGGAATGACTTTCCAAATGTAAAAGTTGCTCCAAAAGTTAATTTCAATATTTATTAATACTGTTACTTTATTCTAAAATTAAACCTGACTTACGATCGCAGAATATGAAAAGACCATACGAAAGTAAATGACTTACTTAGGAAATCACGATACGAAGAAAAGATTACATTCAAAAGTTATGTTGTTGTTTTTTTTCAGAGAATCCGAATCTGCAATAAAAGATGAGTCTTCACATTTAACATTTTTATTTTTCGGGTTCGAGTTTGGTATCATTGTAAGAGCCCAGTCGATACGAACACATCTTTCATTACTCACTTTTCTTGATCCGTTGCGAATTTTTCGAGATATTCCCAAAACCAGCTTTAAATGGAACACTAGGTACTGTATATTAGTGTTATTACAGTATTCATGAAAACTTTTTGTTAAATATTTAATTTACACGGGAGTATTATAGTTGCTGCTTTGGGGCAGTGTGCGTATTACTTTTAGAAAATCATCTTTGAAATATTCTTTATTTATTTATTTCACGTCAAAGAACAGTTAAACCAGCGGATGACGTGCTATGGGGAAATGTTCAAAAGCATTTCTATTGATGCAGACCACTAGTTTATATTGTTACTGTTAATGTTAGTTTTTGTACTCACTAATATGTAGTAAATAGAAATTGCAGCAATGTTGTTTTCCAAGCGGCCGCCTCGTGACGCAAGCCTCAATGGGGATGTGGCCTGTGGATGAAAATTGATTAATATTGACTCGGTTGAGCAGCAACAATAATACTATAATCCAGGAACAGGAACAACAAGTACTTGAATCTCAATAAGAACTGCAACTTAAACAAGTTTATAATCAACACCAACCTCAACTATTTTCTCAATTTCCCCACGGGTGCTCAAATCACGAGGCTACTGCTACGAAAACAAGATTGCTACAATTTTCTACACAAACAGGAAGAGCAGAAATTTGCATTATCAATAATAATCATAAATATGGCTGACACTACGGTCTGGCCGAGCTAAGACTTGAAGGTTTGAAATCATTGCTCAGTTTTATAGATGAAATGCCTTGGTTCTTAATTATTGACAAAGTTTACTTTCTACTGCTTTGTTCACTGCAGTATAAAAAAAGCCAAATTTTTCTTTAACAACGATAGTACACAATCCTGAATATACCGCACCGTGTCCACAAGACAGTGGAACAGAGCCCAAGATAACCCGAACGACTGCCATTGCGAGACTTGCCCGAAATATGGATATCATAAATAAGCAATTCTCTGCAAACAAACCGGGAGCGGTAGCTCATTGCATCAACTGCTGTCACTGCAGCGCTTCTGACTGGAAGGTCCTAGGTTCCCACTCCCCACGGCGGCAGGATTTTTGACACTAGCTTTTCAGCTAGTAGGTCGAATTCAGTCGCTGTCTGGAGGAGAATTCTAGCGGCCGGCTGCTCTGATCGGTAGTTTTCCGTGGTTTCTCCGATCAACACCAGGCGAATGCCGGAGCAGTACCCTAACAAACGGACCACGGACCGCGCGCTATCTTTCCTTCCTCTTCCTTGTCCTATCCTCTCCCCTTACACACACACACACACACTTACACTAACATGCACTACACAACCACATATTCCCAGAGACCGGTATGGAGCTTAGACGTTGCCCCGGCTGGGGCGATGCCCCGCTGGTGGGAGAGTCCTGGTTAGAGGAAAACTCCACTATCCGACAGTAGGTGTCGGATCTCACCATCCAGCGGGGGAAGATCACCGCCATCTTCCGAGGAATAACATGCACAACACTAACGGGCTAATGACCAGAACAGTTGACGCGCCCGGAAACATGAAAAAATCAATCAATCAATCAATCTGCAAACAATTGTTTTCTTCAATCTTCCTATATTCGAAGCTGTTGGCCTCGAAGCCTAACTGCGTTTGACCACTGGCCCAATCAGTGGCTTAGCTGAAGTTGGTGTCACCCAGGGCAAAACTAATGGTCTCACCCCCCCTAAATTAAATATACAAATATGTATTTCTGAATAGTTTATACATTATTTAATAAAAATACAAGTATATTTGCACCATATGAAAGATACTTTGTAGATTATTTTATCAAGATTAACGATAAGATAAGATAAAATAATCGCCGAAATCGAATCTCTTACGCCGGGAGCGGTAGCTCAGTGTATCAACTGATGTCACTACAGCGCCTCTGACCGGAAGGTCCTAGGTTCGAGTCCCGATGGCGGCAGGATTTTCGACACTAGCTCTTCCGCTAGGTCGAATTGAGTCTCTATCTGGAGGAGAATTCTAGCGGCCAGCTGCTCTGATCGGTAGTTTTCCGTGGTTTCTCCGATCAACTCCAGGCGAATGCCGGAGCAGTACCCTACCAAACGGGCTATGGACCGCGCGCGATCTGTCCTTACTCTTCCTTGTCCTATCCTCTCCTCTTACACATGCACTACACAACCACATATTCCGGGAGGCCGGTCGGGAGCTTAGAGCTTGTCCCGGCTGGGGCGATTCCCCGCTGGTGGGTGAGTTCTGGTTAGGGGGCCCCCCACTAGCCGATGGTAGGTCGGCGCCGCCGGATCTCGCCATCCAGTTGGGAAAGATCACTGCGCATATCCTGAGAAAAAACATGCACTAAGGGACTAATGACCAAAGCAGTTGACGTGCCCGGAAACACGAAAAAATCAAATCAAATCAAATTGTATCTCTTGGACCTCTGAAGAATTGGAGCTCACTGCCTATAGTTTCGCGTTTTACTTTACATTATTTTTCTTTGCTTTTTTAGTGTATATGATTTGATTGTTTAACAATTTATTTATATACTTTTATATATAATTTTTAAATAAATCATTAAAATTATGTAATTCGAACTATACAATTTTATAATCGGTGTCACACGTAGCATGTCACTCTGAGCGAACCGCCCTCCTGCCTCCCCTAGCTAGGCTACTGGGCACAATGTTTGTCCAGAATTCCTGTTTTAGGAATAGCCCGACAGCATCCCCTCAGTTAGTTTTCCTTCATCTTTGCTTCCCCGCTAATTGTCACCTGAGTAGGCATAGCCCGACTCCATCCCGTTACTTTATCCGATGTTTCGAAAGGAGTAAACATTTTAATTAAGTTTGCATTCCCAAGTAAGGCACATGGAAGTTCCCGCACCACTTCAGAGATAACTTCGAACGTAGGCAAACATGGAAGGATCTTCAGAATTGTGTGTGTGTGTGTGTGTGTGTGTGTGTGTGTGTGTGTGTGCGTTAAGTCGTAATAGTGTAATAAGATACTCGTGATAAGTTTTAAGTTTTGATTCCATAAACATTTAAGAGTGGTTTTCAATGCCGATAGTGCATTAAAAGAACAACTTTCTTACAAAATAGAATATATCATTATACAATTTACATCACTATAGATATTCGGGTGTCAAATCCAATGACACTTTTTCCTCCTTTTAGGAATGTTAAAGAGTGACTAATATGTTTAGAAATAACCGTAATGTACTTCTTGAAAATGTATTTTTCTTTTTGCGATTTGTTTGATACTGCCGGAAATGTATTTTCATCCATAGGAGCAGAGGTGGATTAGAGCAAGAAGACGATCCCGTGCAGCATGGCCAGCAGCTGAGGAAAACATCCCAAAATCCTGTCACTTCATTTTAGCTTAGTTACTATTGTATTCGGACGCAGCCTGCCTGGTGGGTTTTCCCCGACTAGCGGGTTTTCCTCCAGGGTCGAGCGGCGAGTGAGGTGGTGTGTTTCTGTATTAAAAGATTACAGTCGCTCGGGGTGAATACCAGGCTGCCGCGTAGCGCGCAATGAAGCAATGCTATTCAACTCAAATTGTTTTTAACTTCCATCTATGAGTTTATAATTCCTCAAACAATTTGCCACATTTTTGTCTATTTTAATATTTCATTTATCTGTTTAAAAGTTGGATTTAAATTATACTTGGTTTCTACTAACTACTTACAACTTAAATATATTATATTTGTATATAATATTACATGTTTGATCTTTGTATGCATCTGACATGTGGTTAGGCGGAAGAGCGGGCCTGATGACCCGAGCCTCGCCATATCAATAAAGGCATTATTATTATTATTATTATTATTATTATTATTATTATTATTATTATTATTATTAACTCTTCAAAACTCACAGAAGTAGATCAATTATAATACATCAATGAGATTCTATGCAGACCACGGGAAACGTAGCAATCAATCCTCATACTTAAACAAAAGGGACCAAACCAACCCAGACCAGGAAAAGGCCTAATTGAGCCGGTAAGCGTGGTAAGGGGCGGCCGCCGCCAAGTTGCTAACCAACTTTTCCTTGTGCCTGATTGAAAATCTTCCAAACTCGCTCCTATATCAAAATGAAAAGCAAAGAATGCACTAGAAAAGTGTCCGAATTTTATGCTCACGGTTTTAGAATATTAGCGGAGAAAAAGGAAGAATATAAAATGCCATGATAAGCAGAATTCATTCAATCAACGAATGATTCAATTGACTATAAAACAACTTACCCCAAGCCACATTTCGAAAGAAAGATGCCAGTGCTAAGTCTGGAAAATTGGGAAGGGAGGTATGTTTTAAAAATAATGAAAATGTTTTAGGTTAAAAACTATGAATACGTTCTTCAAAACTAAAGTGACACCTTCTACTTTTACCTGGAAGGCAAAGTAGTTTGGTTTGGTTTGGTTTGTTTTTTTCATGTTTCTGGGCGCGTCAGCTGCTTTGTTCATTAGTCCCGTTAGTGTAGTGCATGCTTTTTCTCGGGAGATGGCGGTGATCTTCCCCCGCTGGATGGCGAGATCCGGCGCCGACATACCGTCGGCTAGCGGGGTTTCCCCTAACCAGTACTCTCCCACCAGCGGGGCACCGCTCCAGCCGGGACAAGCTCGAAGCTCCCGACCGGTCTTCCGGAGTATGTGATAGTGTAGTGCATGTTAGTGTGTGTGGGTAAGGGGGGAGGGGATAGGACAAGGAAGAGGAAGGAAATATTCCGCGCGGTCCGTGGCCCGTTTGGTAGGATACTGCTCTGACATTCGCCTGGTGTTGATCGGAAACCACGGAAAACTACCGATCAGAGCAGCCGGCCGCTAGAATTCTCCTCCAGACAGCGACCGAATTCGACCCACCTGAAAAGCTAGTGTCGAAAATCCTGCCGCCGTGGGGAGTGTAACCTAGGACCTCCCGGTCAGAGGCGCTGCAGTGGCATCAGTTGATGCACTGACCTACCGCTCCCAGTACAAACAAGAAGTCAGTTTACGTTTACCTTTCTCTGGGCCGGTCCCCAAATAATATATGGGTTAAACTCTTATTTTCCTTCTGGTCCCCCATTTACAGACGCCGGTGTATTTTTGGGAAGGTATGTAAACGGCTTAGGAAAATGTGACCGCAGAATGATGTAGTCAGTATACGCCCCCTAGCCTTTCATGAACATCCCTCTGCGGAGGCGAGCGGACCGGAAGATGTTCTCCGCCCACGCCCCGCCCACGCCCCGCCTGCGCCCCTCCCACTGCTGCTCCGCCCCGTCATTTCAATACGCTTCTGTCCGTGCCATTAAAAATGGCCCCGCATAATAACACGGCGTCTAATTATGTTTTAATTGGCAGCGCTTGTGTGTCCGCTGAGCGCCATGTGCGCGCCGGCGGCGGGGCACGCAAGCGCGACACCGCAAGCGTTCATTAGACGCGCAGCCCGTGGCGGATCTGCATAATGCCAGAGCGCGCTGCGAGCACGGCCCCGCCACGCCCCCTACAACGACGCCTCCACCAGGGGCGCTGACGTGCAATGCGACAATCATTGAGGGTTCTGGACACGTCAACTGCCACGGTCATTAGTCCCGATAGTATAGTGAAGGTTTTCTTCTGGGAGGGGCGGTGGCCTTCTCCCGCTGGATGGCGAGAACCGGCGCTGATGTATCTGTCGGCTTGTGTAGTGTTTCCCCAACTACGTGTCTCCCACCTCCGGGTTATCGCTCTAGCCGGGAAAATCTCTAAATTCTCGACTTTTCCGACATATGTGGTAGTATAGCGAATGGAAGTCTAAGGGGAGAGAATAGGGGAAGTAACGGGAAGGAAATATCAGGTGCGGTCCGTGGTTTGTTTTCTGTACGAGTGTACTGCTCGCTTGGTATTGATCGGATAAACGAAGCAAATCTACCGATCAGAGAGCTGGTCCCTAGAATTCTCTTTCAGACTGCCGCTGAATTTGACATAGCTATGTAGTAGCTAATGTTGAAAAATTTGCCACAGTCAGGGCTCATGCCCTAGTACCTCTTGTTCAGAGTCGCAACAAAGACGACATTGCTGACTGTGAGCTAACTCAGCCCCTCTGCCGCGCCAAGACTGACCCAGTTGTCTCTATTCCCATTGCAGAACGTTTACTGTCTTCAATCGTCTTATCCGCCAACATCCTTCCGTTCCTCTGCCGTAGCCACATCCCTCGTCAGTTGCACAACAGTCCTGTAGCTCGTGCGAAACTCAAAAACAAAGCCATATAAGCTCTTAGATGACAGTTTTCGGAACACCAGGGCCTAATTTATGTCTCTTAAGCTATAATCTCTAAAATGAAACCTTTATTGACACTTCTTATATTTGCGGAGGTTTGGTTCTGGCAGAACCATTCTCTGTTACACGTGCGATATCGCAACATCTGTGGAAAATTAAACGAAATAATTGACATTCTGTGCAATTTAATTGCAGGTATGAAGAATGTTTATTTGTTAATAAATGTTTAGTAATATTAGAATACCCACGCTCATACCGGTTCTACTAATACTTGGAGTAACCCACATGCACAATACAAAGCCATGACCGTGCAAATTCGGATCTCATTCGAAAAATATTCTTCCTTTTGAAACAATTATATACAAAATACTTAATGTTTGCTTAGACCCAACTAGTATAAAATTAATACATAAACGACGCATACTACGGATGAAGCAAACATATGCTCTGAAATAGCATGCGAGTGCAAAAAATCTGTTGTTTATGTGTTATTGTGTTTTTATTCTCCACAATGAACGTTCTTCTACTTTGCATATCTGCCTGTTAAAATAAATTAAATACAACAATACGCTAAAATAAATTGCATACAACAAATAATTCATTATGTTTTCTTCAAATATGAATTATATGCATTACAATCATTTTTTAAAACTACCATGCTCGAATTCTGTCGTATGAGTATAGGACTCAAAGAGTGAAGTTTGTAATATTCTTGTTTCCCAAATGTGTTGGAAAAACGTATAAAATTACTTTGAAAATAAAAGAAAGAAGAAAAAGAAAACGAAGGAATGATACGTTAACCGATAAAATAAGAATAACATTTTTGGGTTACCTCTACTTAGGCAGTCCGTCTTACAAACATGTTTTACAACATGCAATTTATTAGATACTAAATCCGGTCAAATGAAGCGTTAATTATTGCATACAAAAGCGCGTGTAATTTCAAGTCAAAGAGAATTTTGTAATAAACAATTATTTAAACAAGTATATTATAATCGTGAGTGTATTATGTAACTTTCTGTGAAATGGGTGTGCTGGGCAAATGAAATTTGATTAAATTGTATGCACCATATTAATTTTCAAACATTAAACTTTTGAACATGAAAATACCCTTCGGAGGCACCATGCAAGCTAGTGGAGAAAGTATTGTAAAGCATATCGGCAATATTTTTACAGAAAAACTCGAATTTTGGAGGATCTGATGCCGAAAACAGTGTATAAATTACTTCCTCTAACACGTTGTTCAGTCAGAATCCACATTTTATGGGTCACTGATACCGCAATATGTGGGTCCTTGATACCGACAAAAGGCTGTCTGACCGTCCCTTCGTGGCCAACGTTGGACATTCAGACGATTTTGTCAAAACCTGATATTCCCTGAGCGAATTGCTCTAACTCTCGACCCTACAAGTATGAAAAGGATATTTTGTTATTTGGAAGTACTTTACATGAAGGCGTTACAACATTTTCAATATTTGTTTCGAAACTGGATCAAAAGTGTTTTAATTAAACTTTTTCCTCGGATAGCACAAAGGACGCTTAATCAATGACGTAGGTTTCCATTATTTCATCATATGGCCAACACAGAAGTACATAAAATGTAAAAGATTATTTATTTTGTAGCTATATATCTTATAAAGAATAAAGCCAAAAAAATAATAAATAGATAAAATCGCCGCACATGTTTATATTGCAGAAAGTTTTAGTTACGTTTCCCTTTGAAAATATTTCTCTGTACGTTATTATCATTTTCTGCCTTGCAATGTTGGGGGTTCTCGGTTATTGAACGTACTGTAACTTCGTTAAATTGCTTCCATCTTTCAGACAACATTTCTTTAACGTAATTACATAGGTAATGTGTAGTACAGCATTAATTTTTCTTTTATCGTACAAATAACATGTTTATTTCCTGATTTGTGTACTTTAGTGCTTGTGATTATCAATAGCCATTAATATAAGTAGCTTCCTATTAATATTCTAATAGAAAACAATGGTTTTCACATGTTTTGGCGTAATTTGGAACGTAATGAGCAGTATGAAATATTGGTGTTTCTTCAAATTGCTAACATCCATATAAGGTCAAATAAGATGAAATACGCTTTTTTCCTACTAACGCAACCAATGGGCTGGCGTATTACGACAACATTGAAACGCATTGAAGAATTCCCCAAAATACTTGCAAACTTATACTTACACTCTAATTCAAATTTATAAAACTCGTCATAACTGAATGCTATGTATTTATTAATCGAACTGTTACATACTTTTACCAAAAGTATATTATAATGCATTGTCATTTAATTTACAAGAATAAATAAAAAGCGTATTATCTAGAATGGCTCATGGGCAGCGTACTAGCTTCCCGTGGTGTGGTCTCGGATTTAGTTCCCGGTGGAGGCAAAATAGTGTTGTAGCAGTCCTTTAAAATCGTCCCAGTTTCTGTAGCTGTGTGACGAATAAAAGCTCAAACAAACAGATATTGCTTGTTACGGTGACAAAAAATACGTCATGTTCGCCACAAGTCTCTCTTACCGACAAACATGGGAATTTAAATAAGCTCATGCATGAGAAACGTCGTTAGCGGGCCGGAAAAGCCGAACAAACGATCCAAATTGCCAAATATATACATACATAAAAACAGTTTTATTTAAGCGCAAATATACAGCGGAATTAATTACTTTAAGGAAATATCTATTTGATTGCATAGGAAGTCAGAACAGTCGACAGTTAACCGGGTCCCTCTCGAAAATACATTTGGAGTAGGTTGTGTGGGGAGCGATGGGAGAAGACGCCGGCAAAGGCGATGGCAGCGGCAGCCGCGGCAGTGGCAGGTTATACTGCAGGGCTACAGCTTCCGTTACAGCGCAATTAATCGCAACGGCAGCCACCGCGGCAGGCGCTCCTGTGCTCCACGCTATTTGAATACGCGCCGGCCAGCGGCGCGGCCACGACGCTCATCAAACAGGTTGCGGCAGGCCATCGGCCGCCGGCCCCCGCCCGGCACGGAGGCCCGCCCAACCATTGCCCTGCAAGGCCTTCTTTTCCACCGGAGGTAACATTCATTTTTTAACAAGAAAAGGCGGAAGCGATGGCTCAATGGCCCGACCGTGGCCTGTACAGTATCTTTGATCAGGATTGATTGATTGATTGATTGATTTTTTTCCGGGCGCGTCAGCTGCTTTGGTCATTAGACCCGTGAGTGTAGTGCATGTTTTTTTTCTCGGGAGATGACGGTGATCTTCGCCCGCTGGATGGCGAGATCCGGTACCGACCTACCGTCGGCTAGTGGGGTTTCCCCCTAACCAGGACTTTCCCACCAGCGGGGCACCGCCTCAGTCGGTACAAGCTCTAAGCTCCCGACCGGTCTCCCGGAATATGTGGTAGTGTAGTGCATGTTAGTGTAAGTGTGTGTGTGTGTGTGTGTGTGTGTGTGTGTGTGTGAAAGGGGAGAGGATAGGACAAGGAAGAGAAAGGACAGATCGCGCGCGGTCCGTGGCCCGTTTGTTAGGGTACTGCTCCGGCATTCGCCTGGTGTTGATCGGAGAAATCACGGAAAACTACCGATTAGAGCAGTCGGCCGCTAGAATTCTCCTCCCGACAGCGACTGAATTCGACCGAGCTGAAAAGCTAGTGTCGAAAATCCTGCCGCGGGCCGTAAGGATTCGAACCTACGACCTCCCGGTCAGAGGCGTTGCAGTGACATCAGTTGATGCACTGAGCTACTGCTACCGGATTTGATCTGCGGAGGAGGTTCTAGGGTTTGAGTCGTGGCGGAGGCGGATTTTTGACACCAGCTATGTAGCTAGGTCGAATTCGGCTGCTGTCTGGAGAAGAATTAAGCTCATCGGTTGCTCTGGTGGATAGTTATCTTGCTTTTTCCAATCAAAGGAGGTGAGTGAACAGCTAACTATTGTTATGATGCACACATTTTATTGTCACTTTCATAAAGATACGTGATACGTACAGAAGAGAAACGAAAACAATTCACATTGAAAGACTTATTCTAATACATACGACTAACTACCATCTACCGTAACTACCAACTGTATGTATTATGTACCTACCAACTTGTTGTACAACCAACATGTTAACTACCAACTGTATGTACTAACCATTTGTATTTGTACTCCGTAATTATAAGTTCCACGATTACATTTCGTAAAAACACACAAACTGGCCACGGATCCCGAGCGCGGGTCATTTTCATATCTTCGTCTCCTCCTCTTGCTTTACGCACGCACACAATTACAATGACGTGCACTCCTCTGCCCCATATGCCGGTATATCAGTCGCCAGCGTAGAGCTTGTCCCGGCTGGGGGGATGCCCGTTGGAGAGACACCTGCAGTGGAAAACCCCGCAAGCCCATGTGTCAGTTGTGTCCGAATATCACGTCGATGTGGGGAAGGAACATCGCCAGTTCTCGTCTCAGAGAACATGCACTACGCATACGGCACTTGTGATCTGAGTACCTGACTCCCCTGAAAACAATAAGTCCACTCCTTAGAACCAAAATTATTGTAAAGTCGATATGCAACTATGTTTAGGCCTCAATTACTTAACAGTGTATCAAACTGTAATGTTAGTGTTTGTGGTTCCAACGATGTAAAAGCTGTGTATTTTTAAGGGCGAAATATGAATGAAACGTAATTAAATAATATGAAAGGGTATAAAAAATGACTCTTCACTCCTCAGGTTGCCATCAAATAAACCGATGAAATTACACAATAATACATATTTGACCATCCGTTTGCCGAGGTCTCGAAAACGGAGCACATCAATATTCAAGAATAAGATGAGCTGTTTGAACGCGCGCCAACGCGCATGAATACAATCCGAAAATGAAAACTACGAACTATATCCGTAAGGAGCGTCTCGGTAGAGTATGCGACACCGAGAGTCGGGAGAAAGAAAGCTTTCTTTTCTGAAGTAACAGCTGGAGAGTGAGGACCTACCGATCACGAGAAGGCGGCCCTTCGTACTGCTACGGACTTCAGGACTGCATCTACGATAAAAACTCTTCAAGACATTCGAGGAGGTAATTATCATATTACAAGGCATTAAAACAATTCATCAGGAAAAGGATGAAAGTATAAGTGACGCATTTAAAATCTTTGTAAGAGAGAGGAGTGTGAATAGCATGAAACTAACGAGGCCATTCATTTCTTTTCTTTGCAGTTTTCTTATTTTATATTTACTCTTCTTATACGATAGACTCAGTTGTCGTATTGTAGATTCTTTTAAATATGGAATTAAAAGCTAGTTACATTCTATAAAAGAATACGAAAAGAGTATCAACGGAAAACGAGACGGAGGCCACATCGTGAGTTGAACAACGGTTCTGCAGAGGGGCGGCTTCGCTCCCGACCGAGCTGCAAGGACAAGGACACCGAGCGACTGGAAGAGTCGACGCCGTAGATTTCTCTACGCCGTGAAAAGACACAGTAAGGTCGTGCCAACTTGAACAATTTGTAGATATTAGAAGGAATAATTTGTTACGGAAAGAAAGTATTAGTACAGGTTCTTTATACCGATATTCTGGAAAAAATAGAATCAATCTTTTCTTTCAAGAAAAACTTAGCTAATTGTAAAGTTGCAACTAGGGAATTTACGACTGGAATGATTAGTCAAAGTTTTAAGTATTCTTTGAAATTGATTTAAATAAAAAATTTTAAAAAATTTTAAATTTAAAGAATATACTTAAGTAAGTGGAAAGTGATTTGACTTGAGTTTCTGTGTAAATATTCAATCACAACGGGCCCACATGACCTGATCGCTATTCTAATTGTATTTTTTATTTGCGCCACTTGAAAAAAACCATCTGAGCTTAGCACAGGAGGTAGTCAATATTTTTCGTACTACTTAGATTGCTAATCTGTTTCGTCTGAGGTAGTTTATCGGTTTTCCTCACCCTCTTTCCAGCTGCTACCAATAGGAGCATAAAATACATCTTTTTTCACAATTTCTCAATTTGTTACTCCCCTGAAGAATCTTGTTTTTACATGTTCATTTTCATGGAAAATTTTTGAGCCGTTTTGTGAAAAAACATCGTTTGCGTATTTCTGAAAATGTCCAATTTTGACTTTATGATCAGAAAAAGTTTACAGTTTTCGAGAAACTTCATAGGGTATCATTTGCAGTCTTTTTACACAGAAAAGAAATAATATATACAAATCGCCAGTAGTATTAACGACGTGATAGATATATAAAAATATATTTGTGTAATTATTGTAAAACTTTGAAAAACATCCCAGGGGCTTCTTGTAAAGTACCTTCACAATTTTAAGAGATGACAGTGCTTTGAGTCGGGTCAGATTCACCAGGAAATATTGATTTCGGTAAAAATTCTACTATAATTTTAGGCGCTAGTGTTGTTTAAAGAGGGACGGGCAGACGGACGGACGTATTGAAGAAAAAAATCTTTTTCGGTTTCTGAGGATCTCAAACGTGTATTTCCATAAAAATCTCAAAATCTACTTTCCGGAGGATTAAAAAGCTTTTTTCTACAACTGCATAGAAAAGACAATTTCTTTGCTTCGCTAGCAGTACGTGAACTTCGTCAGTTTTTAATCGCCATTAAAAAAAGATCGTTGCCAAGACAACTCTCTTCTTACCGTGAAAAAAAAGAATAGAATACTTTTTTGCACGTTTGGTTCTTTTTTCAATACAATTTTACGAAACTCTTTGTATTACATTTTTATGCAGTTGTAGAAAAAAATGTTGTTCATATTTCGTGTGTAAAGATTGAGACTTTTTGCCTCGACCTACGCTCTCGGCAAAAAAATCTCAATCTCGACCATGAAAAAACGGAAACTTCACACACTTAATATGAAAATAACTATTTTCTACACTGCTTATATAACTGCGTTTATACGTACGTTCACAAGAGAGTAGAAACAACTTTTTCGGTGGGGTACTTCAAAACGTGTATTTCTCTTCACACCTCGAAATCAATTCTCCGGAGCATCACATGCTTTCTCTACATTACGTCTATTATTCCGTATGTACGGACGTAAACAAGGAGGTAAAACCATGATCAACTTTACATGTTTTTGTCAGTATCTAAACACTTTACTTACGAATTACTTACGAATTTACGTACTTACGTATACGTACTTACGAATACGTACTTCGTAATACGTTCTTACGAATTATTGTACGGACGGAATTATGTACGGACGTAAACAAGGAGGTAAAACCATGATCAACTTTACATGTTTTTGTCAGCATCTAAACACTTTACTTACGAATTATTGTGATGAAATGAAAACTAAAATTTGGAAAAGAGCTTTTTATCTAGTTCGCCTCTCTTTCGGTTAGCGTTTGTGAAGCAATAAACATTATTATCTAAATGTTTTTACAATTTACTACACGTATTTTTAAAAGTAATCGTAAAATCTGGAGATGAAAATGTCATCGTAAAGTTCATTTTATGAGCATTACAAAGCTTAACAAAAGGAAACATCTTGACACATAATGATTTTGAGAAAAGCAGTTATCTTAACTGCTAAACGCCAGTGAGCACCTCACATTCTCAGAGGAACACCCTCCTGTGCCTCCGCGTCGCTTTCTTCGCTGCTTCCTCTGCTAAACCTCAGCTGCCCAGCAGGTGGCGTTACCCCTGCTGGCATAACGGTGCATTACAATTAAAGTAATTTACAATTAAATCATTATCTGAAAGGATGGCAATTGTTTCTCTGATGCTTCCGTAAACAAGAGCAATCTCGTTTTGCCAAAAGAAATACAAATGGTGATATGGAATGACGCAGACTTTTTCGAACTATTTAGTTTTCTATTAATTTGTCTGAGTTGGCTTTTCGGTGTCCCCCTCCATGTCCCAAGCTTCTATCTCCAGGCGGCTAAAAGTACTTTTTAAATTTTCAAAATTTTCTCAAAAATGGCCCAAAACGTTTTTATTAAACTTTGTCCTTGGTTAGCGTAAGTTACAATTAAAAGAATAGCAACGGTCTCATTTATATTGCAATCTCTTATTTTTTTGATATTTGTAAAAGTTTAATTTCTTTGAACGTTTTATTACAACTACAGTATTGAAGATAGAGAATTTTTATATTTAATAAAATCTGTTCTTCACAGGGACATCTGAAAATTTTGTGAGGTACAATTTTCCAGAAATATGAGTAGCATTTGTGTAATTTTACATAAAACATAATTAATTATAAACAATTTCAATAATTAATTCATTTGTATTATTATGATTGGTTATTAGTTTTGCAACTGATGGCCAAAATGTGTTAATATCATTAGAAATAAATAGCAATCATTAGCAATAAATTATAATGATCGTGCATATGATCATTATAATTTATTGCTAATTGATGTGTGATATCACGAGCATACATTTCGTTAAGAGCACACTAAGTTACATTTTATTGTTCAAGATGAATGTGATTCGAAAGTCATTATTTTATTACATTAAATTACATTACATGAAAAGGTAATTATCGAGGCGATTGACATATTACATAATATATCCACTCATGGCAAAAATTAATTTGCATTTATTGGCATTCATTACGGCAAGGGCTAATGCCCATTAGCGAATAGAAAAATTTCCTATGGAAACTTTTTTATTAATTCATTGTAAAGTGTTTATCTCTTTTTATGAAATAAATACATCGAATCTGAAAATGTATTCGCATAAATCTTGTAATCTTGGCTTTTATTTCATTTATTTTAATTCGCCTTTTAACAACTAGGTCATCCACGACTTCATTACAATAGATTACTTATATATATTGTGACGTCATGGGATTAGACAACCTCATAACGCCACCATCAGCTACGAGAAGAAGCCCGCGAACAGAAAGAAGTCGAGTACGCGGCGGAGCGATGGCTTGTAAACGCGCCATCTACCCACAGCTTTTCGAACTCTGACGGCCGAACTAGGGAATAACGTTTTTCCGGGAGGTCACGAAAAGAGGAGAATATTCACCCCTCTAAACATTTCCCCAGGCGCGAGTACCATAAGTATCGCGGCGCGCATCGGAGGAGCTCTCTATGATTGCAGCAGCGACGGCGACAAGACTGAGTTCTGAAGGCGATTGTAACTTGATAGCATAGGAGTGTATTTTAAGATGGTAGTTAAAAGTTAGCTTGAGAAGCGTATCAACGAAAGTGATATAAGTAAGAAGTGGAGTGCACGAACATTCTTCGCATTAGCATTCACAATATTTGAGAGAGTGAAGTGATTGTTTGACTTCGAAATAATTTCAAATTTGTAAAATTCGCGCAGAAGGACATTAACTAAATCCAGCCATGATCTTAGCTGTTCGGGTGACGCCGCATCGAAGGCTGTGTTGCCGACGTTTCGACCATCTTTTCGTGGTCTTCCTCAGGGCTGGTCTGCCAAGAAGACCACGAAAATATGGTCGAAACGTCGGCAACACAGCCTTCGACGCGGCGTCACCCGGACAGCCAGAGATCATTCACGTGACTCAGGCCGCGGAAACCTACGACTTCATGGCTAAACGTTTTTACCTAACATAACAGTGTAATAATATACAATACTTATAATAATTATTACATTCCTATTAAGTAAAACACTCGTCCCTATAAATAAATATATACCAACGTTTGTCAGAATAGCCTGTAGAAAGACGTTTTCGACTAGCGAAACAAACAGAAAGAAATGAAATCATTTCCCTTCCCTTCCCTTGACTTCACAGCACCTCAAATCACATTACCTAAATATTAACTGTTCAATACATTAACTGTAGACTACGTATAACCGCACCTTTCACTTCACTTCCCTATACATTTTCACACTATTGACTAATTTCCTATATTGTTTTTTTAAAACCTGGCACTGAGAAAAAATGGGCACAAAAACTGCCACAGGCAAATCGTTTCAATCTACTATTGTTCTGTTTACAAAGGAGAATTTGTCTACGTCCGTTCTTTGTATTCTTGTTCTAATTTTATATTTGTGATTGAATCTATTTAAATAATCTGGTTTATCTATCCTTCCCCGAATTCCCTGCCATGCAGAGCAACCAACGTAAGATTTATACAGCGCGTAAAGTCGTGCCCTTTTTCTCGGGCGTTCTAATGATTCCCAATGCGCAGGTGTGTTCCTCCGAAATGTGTATTTTGCCACTCTGTTTTGTATCCTCTCTAAACTCTTTTTAAGTCCTATTCTGTACGGATCCCAACAACTAGCTCCGTATTCCATTACCGGCCTAACAAGCGAGGTATTCGCGATTTCTTTTGCTTCCGAATTGCATTTTTTAGGATTTCTCATGACGCAATGCAAAGACCTCCAACGTAGTTCAAAGACCGTTCATGACGTAATGCAAAGATTACGTAGTTCAACGTAGTTCATGACGTAATGCAAAGACCTCCTCACTACGTAGTTCGTTAGTTTCTCCCATCCTAATTTACTATCCAGGAGAAAGTCAAGGTATTTACAGTTCGATACTCGCGGAACTACGTCATACGATACTCGCTAACCTAGCTGATAATGTATTGTATGGAAAGCTCTGACCCTATAAATGTGATCGCTTTACTCTTCTTTCGATTTATAGTCATTTTGTGAGTTACTGTCCAATCATAAATTTTATTTAAATCGTCCTGTAGTTTAATCATGTCGTGCTGTTCTGCATTTTCCCTATATAATATACAGTCGTCGGCGAAGAGTCGAATTTTTGACGTTATGTTTCGCGATAAATCATTTACAAAGATAAGAAACAGCAGTGGGCTTATGACATTGCCCTGAGAGACAAGGGAAGTAATGTTACCATTTACCGATAAATGCTGTCCAATTCGAACTTTTAGATTTCTATCGCGAAGAATTTCACTTACCCATGCTATTACACGCCTGTCAGTTTCAGCATCAACAAGTTTCAGTATCAATATGTCATGTGGCACTACAACAAATGCTTTAGTAAAATCAATAACTATTGCATCCATTCTTTCCTCTACATCAATTACTTCAGACAAGTCATGGGTAAGGAACACAATCTGTCTTTCACAAGAAAAGCCATTTCTAAAGCCATGCAGCATGCTGTCCATGAAATAATTATTTGATCTAAATGGTTTCTAATCGAATTAGATAATTTTTCACACAATTTACAGACTACTAATGTAAGACTAACTGGCCTATAGTTTTGCACTTCACATTTTGCTCCATTTTTGAAAATTGGCACTTTTAAAGCAGATTTCCAATCATCCGGTACACTTTCGTTGTTGATTGATGTATTGAAAAGTCTGACCAAATACGGTATTATTGTTTCCCCTGCTATCTTTAACATATCGGTTGTAATACCATCCGGGCCGCAAGACGTACAGTTTTTCATTTTTTTCAAATGTGAACGTACTTCCGTTTGATCAATTTTCAATATATGATCCACGTTATTGTGCCCTATATTAATCTGGTTGTCTTTTTGTTTGCATACAGAATAGAAATAATTATTGAATACATTGTCTTTCTCTTCATCATCTACGATATCTACATTATGTCATCTTATAGGAGATGTGTCCTCCTGTTTACCTCGTTGGTGATGTACTACATGCTGAAAAAACTTTGCCCTAGCGTTTTCCTTACCATCTGAAATTAACTTAAGATACGATTCTTGCGAATTTTTATTTTTATTTTCTACTTCTTTAATAATTTGTCGGAATTTCTGTAAATGTGCCTCGCTGTTATGCCTAATATTATACGCTTTTCTCATTTTTCTTTTCAATTTGCGAATTTTCGCGTTATAATACTCTGGATCTGAATTCTTTTTTATGTACTTGAAAGGAACGAAACATTACCGAGCTTCCCCAATGATTTCTTTGAATTTCTATATATTTTCCAATACCTTTCCTAACGTTTCTAAATCCCCATATTTTAGTTTTAGAAAATGTTGCAGTCCATTTAATTTCATCTAGCGATATTCGCTCGCTCCGAATTTTCTGCGCTTCGAGACCGTAATTCCAGACCGTTGGATGCTTCGTAAGTTAGAATTTGTACATTATTTCTTCATTATTCTTTTTTCGTATAAGTGCTTCAAATGAAGTTTTTTAAAAACTCAAAGTTTCTATGAAAGAGAGTTTCAAATTTCCCATTTAGAGTAACGCTGAAACACCATTTTTCTAAAAACAGCTCCATATTTATCAACGAAAATTTCCATGTATGTCGAGGTTTTACTCTTCAATAATATTCTTAAAGTAATATTTCGGTTATTCATTTAGGAAATCGACAAATTGAGGAAATTTCAAAATATGCACTTTGAGCGGCGATAGATGGCAGCCGGCAAGAGGATGAGGACAGTCCGCAGAGATAGCCCAGACAAAAAAATTAGAAAACTAATTAGTACGAGAAAGTCTGTGCCATTCTGTAGGACCACTAGTTTATTTACATTTTTTCTCTCGGATAGAGCAAAGGACACATTAAACGGCACAGGTCTCGTTTTCGTTGAACTTTCTGAAATTTCGAAAATTACAAATTACAAATAAATAGCCAAAATAGTGTTAGAGCACTAGACATTTTATTCTGCTATTAGGGATCGAAAAATGTAAAAAAAATGTATTTTAGATCCAATATGTAGCAGCTGAGAAGAGGGTGGAGGCAAAACTGAAAAGATAGCCCAGACGAAAAAGATTCGGAAACTAAAACGAAAAACTCTGTACCATCATTATTTTTTTGTTTTGATGGTCTGGAAAACAGATAAGCATGAGTAACATTGACGTGACATTTTCTCAAACTATATTTACTTCAATTCTTCAATATTCTAAAACGCTATATTTTTCTCACAGGTACGGAAATTCGAACCTAATGTTCTTTTCTCTTCTGCCATTGTATAATTCTGTCATTCGATGGCTGCAACCCATTGCATAATGATACTCATTACGATATAGATTTCATTATGATACAGGTTCTTGACCAATCACAGAGACGTTTACAAACCAAGTATTGACACCTAATTAATCATTGGGAATTGTTTTAGTAAATGTTTCGTTCGATTGTGTACATTAAAAATGCATTTAATGTTATATGAGGCTTGTCAGTTTTAATTTATTTTAATATAAGTAACTTTTACGTGGAATACTATTTAAAACAAATTGGATCGTAATTTCTCTTTCATCCTATTTTACTAGCGCAGTAAACCAAAGCCACCTGTGGTGGTATGATACTCGCACGTTCCTCATTTATCGTAATATCACACTTGTATATTAATACCTATCATTACATCATCGTTTCATAATGTACTTTTGTAATGAAATTTCCACAACAATTATCCATTTTTTAAATTTCAGTTTTGAATACGTACTTATGAATTTCGTGTTTTGTGGAAGTCACTGTGTCTGATGATACTGTGGTTGATTTCTACGTCTTTAATATAGTGCGCCAGAAAAGTACTGAGCCGAGGCCGCACTGGACAGAGTCATGGCCTCCTATTAAAAATTGCGTTTATGTCGGTAGCAAACAGATCGCCGGGAAAGAAGTGAAGGGGACAAAACTTCTAGCATCTGTTATGATTGTGGTGAATGCAGAATTTATAGGCTGCTATGAACATATTTTTGTTGCAAGCACTTTCAGCAGCAAGGTGGCACTGCGAAGAGACTTTTCTGGCGCGCTGTCTGTCCGCCGTTCATTGCCTTTGATACCTGTTTATCCTGGAATCCAAATCAATATTCAAATTATAATTTATTATTATCTGGATTAATGTTTCTTTAATCTACCAGCTAGATGAATTAGAATTATTATTGTTCAACTAGGCATTGACGTGGTTTGAAGACTATTTATATTACTGATTTGTCTTTCGTTTGTTTTGTATAAATAATTTGTAAGTTCTTAAGACCAGCCTGAGTTTCATAAGAAGAAAGGATCGTATTCTTAGATCCTACATCTACATGAATCACCATCAATAATATTGCAAATCGAGTTTTGCCATTGATCACTGAACCATCAACATAATAAGCTTTGTAATATTTATATTGGCCTTAATTTCATGAGCAGACTTCTGTAAAGTAATTAACAAATGTTATTCCATATTCCGACAATTCATGTTTGTTAATGGTTTAAATTATTACCAAGGAGAAATTGAGGGCAATATACTATAGGATCTTCCGAATTTCTGCTTGCTTTCCAGAAAAAATTCATAATCACAGCCACAATTTCCACGAGAAACGCCAAAGTACGTTAAAATAAATGTATGTCAAGTCGCTACGAAACGCCTAATAGTTGGCCTAAATACTACAGCGTTCCAAAAAAATGCGTCGGAATTTACAGACAGACGATAAAAAAGACGTTTGTCCGGTCATCCCAGTCCGGTCTGGCCCAACTGGACCGGTTCGGTTTTGTCCCGAGCGACAGCAGTCTCCAGTCGTTACAGCTTGTGCTATCGATTTCGTACAACAGAAGTGAACGCATCTTGACCAGTAAATTATTACGATAACTGTAATCTTGTTCGCCACAAGCATGGAATTAGTTGAAACTACCCGATCCAGCATGTGGGTTGTAAGGTCATTGATTTGCATAGCTAGCACAGATAGGCTCTAAAACCATTAATTTCACGGCAAGAAAGGTTTTTGTAGTAGCGATTATTGACTGACGATGATACAGTCGATGTCTCCGTCAGTCCCATTTTAATTATGCGTATGTATACAGTCAAAATGTCTCTAATTCTGATCGTTGAGATCGTTTTTTCCCAGCAACGGTATCGGGGGCGTAATCAAAAAAGCAATATTTCTGTCTGAGGCGGACAGAAGCCGAAGCGTAGCATGTCCGGCGCCGAAACTTCTCATAAAAATCCACTTTGCGCTTAACAGTTATCATTAGAGATAATGGAAGCACCGGCACTTTGGGCGGGGGAGACTAGCTGAGAGGAGAGGGCCTTCTACCAACATGGCCCCGCATAAACATATGAAATACGTCTCGTAGTTACTGTCTGGAGGAGAATTCTAGCGGCCGGCTGCTCTGATCGGTAGTTTTCCGTGATTTTTCCGATCAACCCCAGGCGAATACCGGAGCAGTACCCTATCAAACGGACCACGGACCGCGCGCGATCTGTCCTTCCTCTTCCTTGTCCCATTACACACACACTTACACTAACATGCAGTACACTACCACATATTCCGGGAGACCCGTCGGGAGCTTAGAGCTTGTCCCGACTTGGGCGGTGCCCCGCTGGTGGGAGAGTCCTGGTTAGGGGGAAACTCCACTAGCCGACGGTAGGTTGGTGCCGGATCTCCCCACCCAGCAGAGGAAGATCACCGCTATCTCCCGAGAAAAAACATGCACTACACTAGCGGGACTAATGACCAGAGCAGTTGACGCGCCAGGAAACATGAATAAATCAATCAATCAATCAAGTCTCGTAGTTTGTAGCAATCCATCATAGGCTGTCGTAAGGTTGTCATTTCGGTGAGAGCAGCGGAAGATACTTTAATTCGAGCCACACTCACACACAGACGTTATGTTTGGATTTTCCTGTTTTATGAGAGTAAATTTATCGTGGAAGAATGTTCTGTGATTAACTTTAATATCTGCGTCAATTGTTAGAGAGTAAACTTAAAACTTGCAAGAAGTGCTAAGAAAATTATTTGTTTCTCAACGTTCAAGATGTGCTTTTTGCCTGTTAGCGTCTTGACAACGCTCAAACGTTTTAGAGAAGCGGTTAATTACGTGAGGCTTACTGAACTACCTAATGATCAGAAATATGAATAGAAGTCAACTGTTAACAGAATGTACTTATTATGAAGATAATGTATTAAAGCAACAATTACCAAGTCAATATTAACTGTCTGCGGTCGTTTTGAAATTTAGGGGTTGATAGGTTCAATAAAAAAATTATAGGTCAGTGACAGCTAAAAATAACTCTCTTTGTCATTATAAATTGAAAAGAAACATTTGTTTACACATATTTGAACTTTAACGCGAAAACACAGAGATAACAATTCGAATGTCCTATTTACATGTAGCAATGAAATCTCCATTTACTTACACATTTCTGTTTAGTTGGAATTTAACTTAAACATTTTAATTAAACTTTCTCTGCTCTGTCTCGTGTCTGTTTCATTCTCTTCAGATTTAGCAAGGAATCTAAAGTGGTTTTTAAAGAATAAATTCGTCGGAGACCGACTCACGTTCAAATTTGTTTTTAGTTGATATGTTCCTTTAAATATTGATCATTTGTTCCAGGAGAGGAAACCAATCTATTTAAATAGCATGCTAATACAAATAATATAATAAATGCAAAGAATGTAATGCTTACTCGTTCTATGCTTCAGTTCTATCCACCTTCGAAACTCATTTTGTAATTCATTATTTTTTGTTTATGCTCTATCTAATGCTTAAAGTGACAGTGGTTGATAAAAGACCTTAAGTGATTCTCTAATGACCTAAAATGAAGAAAATAAAAATCTAATTTTCCATTCTTATCTCCAAACAAATTTTTGTACGTCCATACAGCAAATGATCCTTTCCCTTAAGGAAAACTGCCAAGTCGTAAATATTCCACCTTCCTTTATCAAGTTCGTAGGAGGAGGAAAGGGTGGATATAGTGAGGAGGGCGGGGTGAAGAGTTGGCGGTGGTGGCGCTATTCCAGAACGGTGGAGGTAGGGGCAATTGGATTTTAATTGTAGTCCTGGCGGCCACAAGCGACCGGGTGCGATATACATAATTGAACTGCAGCTCTGAAGCCCTCGGCGGCGTAGGTTGGGCCTCCTGCCACCAGAGCTCACCACCGACGGTCGAAGCCAGGCGATTGTGCATCTAATTTGAAATGTACCTCCTGGTTCATGTTATAAAGTCTCAAGAGCTCTGAAAAATATTACAGAAAATTATACACCGTAGTGGATAAAAAATTAAATTTGAATTTCACGATGTTACAGAAAGTGTGATTATACATGTTTTTGAGCATGCAAATTGTCTATTACACTGTCACTGTCTGAAAACAATGTATCTATAATTCGTTTTGTCCACAATATGTATTCGATTGACAAATGTGACAAGTAAAAATAGTGTATTTGACCTCAAACAAGGGTCGCAGTTCTCAGTACTGAAAATGTAATTTTCCTGATCAGGATTTAACGCTTACGTTTATGTGCTTGCTCTATAATTAAATTATTTCGGTTAGCATATATGGCGTTCAATATTTGAAAAAATGAGTAGCGTGTTCAAAACAGTTCATCTGCTAAAAAATGAAGTTCGTTAATTGTCGTTTTCAATTTACCAAGTTTAGATGATTTAATGGTAGAATTGTCTTTGCGAATATTACAGAAGCATAGATCGTCGTCCTAATGCAATTTTGCATTGAAATATTTTAACCCTCTTCCGAGAAAATCTTTGAGCGTTTCTGAAAATGCACAATTTTGAGCTCTTTTTCATAAAAATCTTTTGAGTTTTCGAAAACCTTCATAGGAAATCATTTGAAGTGCTTGTACCACTAATTCAATAATATGTAACAAATGACCGTAATGTAAATATTAACTACCTAAGAGATATATCAAAAAATTCCACTTGTGAAATTTTTGAAAAAACAAAAAATAGATATAAGTGGCATTTATGTCATGCTATTTCCTGAATTTAGCAATCTCTGTACAAAGACTAGAAAGAAAAAAATTGGAATCATTTTCGAGAAACAGGCGAGCTTTTCTCAAAATACGTACTTTTGAGCTCATTTTCTCAGATACCGTTTGATTTTTCGAGAAACTACATAAGAAAAAATTTGAAACCCATGTACTAAATACAATAAAGTATAAAACGTATTATCTTGAAATCTTTTTTAAAAATATTTTCTAATAATGTTCATGTTTCACTCAAAATGATGTAAAAACTTTTCAAGACAATCAACATATTTAATTAAAGAAATAATTGTCGAAAAACGAATTTCAAATTTTGTAATTTTCAAAAATTCTGTGATAACTGTGAAATTCGGTCCAATGCAATATTTAAAAGTGTATTTGTCTACATTCTTAAAAGATTTTTTAAAAGGGACCACATTTGAGAAAATTTTGGAAATAGCCCGAAGGCTTCATGCAAAGGACGCTCAAAAAATAAAGAATTCTCTCGAACATTACAGGGCTTTAATTTGGATCAAATCGATCGGAAAATTTGCAACAAAAAAGCTAATAGTTTAGGCGCTAGTGTTGTTCACAGACGGACGGAAGGAAACACGGACAGACGGAGTGACCGACAGACAAAACAAGATTTATCAATTTTTTAATTACTAAGGGACGACAATACGAGCTTTTCTTTCCAAAAATCTACGATTTCCGCCCCAACATTACAATACTTCCTCTCTAGTATGTAAACGTACAAGGCGAGAATATAAACTAGTGATCCTAGAAAATTGCATAGACTGTCTGGTTCTAATCAGTTTCCGTATCTCTTTTTTTCGTGGCTGTTTTTCGGTTTTACCACACCCAACTTCTTAGCTGCTATCTACTGACTGCTTAAAGACATTTTTTTCACTTTTTCGGATCCGTAACAACAGAAATAAATCATGACTTTCAGAGTATTCTAAAAGGGTAAAACCTGGTAATATATATTTTTTTTTAATTATAATTTTGTTAATGGACCAAAATATTAATATCAAATGATTTGAACTATGAAGATCGACCAAGATAATAGTAAAATTTTAATATCATGTTAATACAACTTCTAAATTGTATTAATCTCCTTCAACAAATATAATGGTATTATTCATTCAGAAGTTCAACTAATGAACACATCATTTAATCCTAATCGTGGTTGTTGAACATTACAAGGAAGAAGAGTCAGTATGTATGAAGAACATGAATTCCTTATCATTCAACCTCCAGAATAATGATCTTACCCCCGAACCGCGCGCGATCTTTCCTTCCTTGTCATATTATCACCCCTTACTTACACCCAATTACACCTACATCCACACCATGGCCACATATGGTGAGAGCGTAGAGCTTGTCCGGCTGGAACGTGCCCCGCGGGCGGGAGATACGTTAACCAGGTAGATTGATTGATTGATTTTTTCGCGTTTCCGGGCGCGTCAACTGCTTCGATCATTAGCCCCGTTAGTGTAGTGCATGTTTTTTCTTGGGAGATGGCGGTCATCTTCCCCCGCCGGATGGCGAGATCCGGCGCCGACCTACCGTCGGGTAGTGGGGTCTCCCCCTAACCAGGACTCTCCCACCAACGGGGTACCGCCCCAGTCGAGATAAGCTCTAAGCTCCCGACCGGTCTACCGAAATAGGTGCTGGTGTAGTGCAAGTTAGAGTACGTGTGTGTGTGTGTGTGTGTGTGTGTGTGTGTGTAAGGGGAGAGGATAGGACAAGGAAGAGGAAGGAATGATCGCGCGCGGTCCGTGGCCCGTTTGGTCGGGTACTGCTCCGGCATTCGCCTGGTGTTGATCGGAGAAGCCAATGAGAGCAGCCGGCCGCTAGAATCCTCCTCCAGACAGCGACTGAATTCGACCTAGCTGACAAGCTAGTGTCGAAAATCCTGCCGCCGTGGGGAGTGGGAACCTAGGACCTCCCAGTCAGAGGCGCTGCAGTGACTTCAGTTCATGCATTGAGCTACCGCTCCCACTTTAACCAGGTAGAAGAAAATCCCGAAAGCTGATGGGTAGGTCACCGCCGGAATTAGCCATCCAGCAGGGAAAGGTCACCGCCAACTCCCGCGATAAAAACATTCACTGCACTTACGAGACTAATGACCATAGCAGTTAACGTACCCGGAACAACCAACCAATCAATCAATCGAACTTTTGATATTTTAGTCAGGCACTGAGATATTACTGATGGGTTCAAATTTCGGGAAAACACAGAAGCAATAACAAAGAGTAAATGACACTGCGTGTTGAACAATCAAATATCGGGGGGGGGGTGCAAAGTTCCTCTTCAGTACCTTCCAAAATAGAAGGCGACTGAAAGGGCTGGGCCGGATAGCAGGGCCTCCAAACGGTTGCACATTTGTGGAAACTTCTACTTAATTTATTCAGAATCCCGTTGGTACTGTTTCCGTTCAAATTTGAATTAGCGAAGGCACATTTCATAGTAGTATAACCAAAGTTACAGCACTCACCTTGCTCAAAGGTAATATAAAGACTCACTTAAAATTTGTTTGAAGATCGACGTTTATACATATATCGTTCCTTAAAATATTTTCATAGTATATATATATATATATATATATATATATATATATATAAATAATTCAAAATATATGGCTGGCATTTAATACAACACCTGTGTTACGTACGCTTCCTGCTATGCGACAAAGTTAGTACACCTTGTGAACTCCATTTTAATATTGATAATTACAAGTTCTTCTGGAACACTTTAAATTTCATTAGGAACAGTAATTAACTTTCACCCTCATGGGAAGCGAGTATTACTAACCGTGATGATCATCTGTTTAGCTTCGTGAACAAGTCTGACATAAGGGCTTTCAACACCTGTCCCCCTACGATTCCTTCGAACGGCTCAACCCTCAATTTCGCCTAATAAAAGATCCTCTTAGGTATGTCAAGCATTCGGTGAGGTTCACTTAATTATTGTTTGACAACGGAGGCAGAGATGAACAGCTGAGTTGATTGGCTTTTTGCCCGGGCAAGAGAGAGAGAGAGAGAGGGGGGGACGGAGAGAGAGAGAGATGTACATTTTACCTTGTGCTAAACGACGGACCCGCACTCTTCGAGTTGGCGCGGTCCCGTTCCTACCCTGCCGGTTTTTGTTGAGCCATCACAAAGCATCTGGGCTGTGGAGACATCTCAACAGAACTCTGGAATCAATAACTATGTTGTCTATGGGCTTTAATCTCTTATCCCGCCAACTAGGATCGGCTCTTTTGATGATTTTAACGCTCACCACTGTGGGACCCTAGGGTTTTCTCACTTTTACTAATGAAGGAAGGAATGTCGAATTTCTCCACAACCCGTCAATGGAATGCAGTCATCTTAATTAAAATTAAGAAATAACAAATGTCCACCAATGAATTCCTGAGTAGCTTATTTGATTTCGTTGCTCGTATATTGTAATGTCAGCCGTTGCGAGTACTATTTAATCTAAGATTCCTGTGAAGCCTATCAGCACCATTGTCCCTTCCGCCGATTTCGCGATAACTAGACAGATTTCCTAGTAAAGAACAGTCCGAACTAAAAGTTTGCAAGCTGAGTGCACTTGAACGAATAGAAGTCTCGAATACTTCAGTAACATATCTAACAGCTTGAGTTGTTCATTCGAACTGGTTTTGATAAAAAAAAAATTACGTCATTTCTCTGTGCTTCTAGGGCATTTTTAAAACATTTTAAGAGCATTTTATTGATCATTTTTGGCAATGTTTTAGGTCATCAAAATCCGTCCCATTCGTATAAGTTAGTATACCGGCTGAGATAGCTCAATGCAACAACTGTTGCCGCTGAAGTGTCTCTGGCCGGCAGGTCGTAGGGTTCGAATTCCGGCATTGGCGATACTAGCTACATACAGAGGTCGAATTCAGCCACTGTCTGGAGGAGAATTCTTGCGACGAGCTGCTGTGATCGGTAGCTGTCGAATGTTGCAGCAATATCCCAAAGAACGGGCCACGAATCGCGTGCAATTTCCCTCATTCTTGTTCTCTCTACTTTCCTTTCACACACACACACACACACACACACACACACACACACACACACTTACGTAAACTACTAGTCGGGAGCGTAGAGCTCTTCCCAGTTGAGGTGCTGACGCGCTAATGGAAGATGAAAACCTCGCAAGCTGACGTGTAGGTCGGCACAGGATCTCACATTCCAGCTCTGGAAGAACATCATTACGACCCGCAATATAAAATGCACTACTCCCAAGGGATTAACGACTAAAATAAGGAATGAAAAAGACTACTATTTGGCGCACCTGGAAACACGGTATACTTTATTACTCACTCAAGTGACCTATCAAATCGCCGGGAATTCCAAATTTCAATAACTTCGTGTTTTCTTCACACTTTAGAGTGTGTGGATAATATAGAACAAATACCTTAGAGCTCTCTTAACAGCCTTGAATACCTCTTGCACAGTTGAAGCACTGCCTTCATTTTTGTATGTAATGCATACTGATTTTCTTCTGTTCTGAAAGTCATCTTCTCCTTATTCATGACGTCCGAGCTAGGTAGGATTTCACTAGTTTTCCACTGTGGTGCACGTCCATGAAGAGTTCTGGTGCCGAGGGTAAAAATGCCTTTGAAGAACTGAAACAACTCCCTCAGTACACGATTTCCGCAATCCCTATTATTTAGCATAAACGTTACAAAAATAACGCCTGAGAACCTCTATTTCCGCACCCTGAGTTTATGAATTTGTGATACTAAGGTAAATTTCTCTCACCCGTGCAAGTTGTGTTCACTATAACCGACGTTGACAATTCATTATAACCGTAACGACTAGTGCTTATCAATTATATGTGTATATTTGGAGTATGGATGCGACATCGATAACAAAATGTCCAAGTTTTAAGAATTCGATGTTCAAAATGAAAACATCGAAGTTAATATGCACATGGGCCTAAACATCGATGTTTTAAACTGGTTTAGTAACCTCTAACCTCAGTGTTCGCGCGGGGGAGAATTAATTTGACATTTGCCTTGTGTTTTAATTTATAATTGAGATTTAATTGACTAAAATGGCTCACTGGCATTGTACTAGCTCCCCCGTAGTGTGGTCCCAGGTTCGATTACCGGTCAAGGCATAATAGATTTGTAGCTTTGCTTTAAAATCGTCTCTGTTTCTGTAGCTGTGTGACGAGGAAAAGCTTAGGCGGGTGGCGTTAGCTAGTTGCGGTGAAGGGAATATGTCCTGTTCATCACATGTCTCTCTAATCCCCTAAACTAGCTCCAGGTATGAAGGACACCGTTAGCTGGCTGGCAAAGTCAGATAATCGACCCAAAAATGCCAAATACTTCGACGAAAAGTAAAAATTATCATAATAACAATTAACAAAACTCAGCTTGATGCTTGAACGCTCAGGATCGTTTTACATGGACCTCAGTTCCCCGAGGACGGGTTCTAGTAGGAAGAGGGGGGGGGAACTACTACTTCCCATGTGTTGACCGCCACTCAGGGAATCGGGATCATCTGTCGGGTGAAAAATAGTCTATTTGATGAAGGTAATGCAACAGTTCAAACAGGCGAATTGACATCAGTTATTTCCTAATTTAAATTTCACAACATTATGTTTTATGGAACTTCCCAGTTCACAAACATAACTTCGAAAAAATGTAAAAACTTTGAGATCAAAATATTGATGCTAAAAAAATTGACTTTAACAAATATACGTTACATCGATGCTTCCAAAACATCGACATCGAAGTTGCATCCTTAATTGGGAGCAGTGTCTTCAGTTTACTGTGTCCGAAAGTTCACTGTAAATTAACTTCAAATTACTGTGACCACATTCTTTATATCCAGGGTCAGCTCAACTAATACGGTCCCGAGGTACAGATTATTGAAAATAAAATCTTATTTTAACTTTAGCAGTTTTGAGAGTAGATGATATACATCTCGTAAATTTTGTTTGAAACAAGTACCGTTAAAATTATATTAAAATCGACGAAATCAGCGAAAAATGCATTAAAAATGACGGAAAATGGTAAAAAGTGACTTATTAGTCGAAATCGACGAAAAATGCTAAAAAGTGACATATAAAAGTGGGTCATTTCCTTTTACAATAACATAAGATAAATTTCTGTATTAAACGGGTTAGTTCTAAAGTGAAAAGAAAACAATGACATTTCATTAAAATCCGCCCCTACTTATAAGTAACACTAAACTGATATTGTTTCTTTTGAAAACTTTCATCATTATATGATAAGAAAGACGAGTCACTCCACATACGATTTCTCAATTATTTAATAAGGCATGTTGAGAATATATTTTTTCCTTAACGGGTATGTGAAAGGCATTTGAAACATATTTTTCAATGACATTAGGACGGTTCTCCATCATACTGCCAAATTTTTATTTTTAAATATTCCTTGTCTTAAATGATTGTCGACAACCTTGAATCTTATCTTGAAGAATAATGTTGAATATGAACACTATCTCTTGAAAAATTTGTTGACAGTGAACGTCACTTTGGAGATAATCTCTTCACCTTTTGGAAAATATGAATGGGAATATTTCCTCAATTATTTTTACATTTAGGACTTAAAACGTTAAGTCCACTCGTCCACTCGATAAGTTTTCAATTTTTTTTCTAATAACTGCAAACAAAACAATCTTGAAACATCTTTGTACTACTTTCAAAATATTTCCTGACATTCCTTGTCGAAACTAAAATATGATAAAAAAATAATTTACGAAAAACCCACAAAATAATACTCAGAATCATATTCCAAAAACAAACAGAAATGCCATTCATTCGTCCTTGAAATGCATCAAGAAGTTATGACTATTTGTTTGTATTTATTACGATGAACAACTTACAATGCTCATTGCATCATTTCTTTAAGTCTAAGAGTTGGGCGAATGTATTTCAACTCGACCAAAGAATGTCTAGGAAATTTGAAAAATAAATATTTTCTGTGTACGCGACAGTTATTTTCAAGATGAATTGCACAACAAAAGCACACTGTTATTATAATTGTTTTCAGATTTCGCCTCTTTAGTAACCCTGATATTTTTTCACTGTAGTGTTTTACAATATTACTACTACCGTTTAGGTTTTTGTAGTATGCTGGAGAGGGCTTTTAACTTAAATAAACTGCTTACAAATAAATTATTTCTAACTTAAAACTATATTACAATAGCTTCCTTGGGCTATTATAGTTAAACCAAAATCAAGACAATTGAATTGTAAAAGTTCTTCGTTCTTTTGTTTTTACAGTTACCCTGTATGAACCCTGCTAATATCAATCCCGCAAATCCGAAATGTCGGATGATCCGAACAAACTTCGGTAAATAAAAGAAGTAAAATGCTTATTTGTTGTGTAAAGAAAGGATTTTAAAATAACTGCAGAACTCAACAACTAATTATTTAAGCAAGTTGTCGAAATAAAAGTTTGTAGTACGACGTATAACACATGTTTATATAGCAGTAATTTTGACTCAGAGGAACTTGCAAAATCGGTAATCATCTTTTGCCGCAAGGAACTGAATCTGCTGGATGATGCGATCGATACGCTACGTTGCCATTTCCTCACATCGCACACTCCGTTACACTGTGCCCGTTAATGATATAGATGTATTTGTATATGTACGGTACATTTTTCGGATAATCCGAACATTTCCAAATCCGAACAGACCACACCCCGAATTAGTTCGGAATACCGGGGTTCTACCGTATTTGCACTCACGCTCGTAATTCGGGATTAGGAAGGGAAGGGCAAAGAGACTGCACCCGCCTTCCCGTTGAGTGGCCGTTTCCTCCGATCAGCACCAGGCGAATGCCGGGGCAATTCCCTACTAAACGGGCCACAGACACCGCGCGATCTTTCCTTCCTCTTCCTTGTCCTATCCTCTCCCCTTCACACACACACACTCCTACACGAACATGCACTACACTACCACACATTCTGGGATACCGGTCTTAGAGCTGTCCCGGCTGGGGCGGTGCCCCGCTGGTGGGAGAGTCCTGGTTAGGGGGAAACCCCACTAGCCGACGGTAGGTCGGCGCCGGATCTCACCATCCAGCGGGGGAAGATCACCGCCACCTCCCGAGAAAAACATGCACTACACTAACGGGACTAATGACCAGAGCAGTTGACGCGCCCGGAAACACGAAAAAATCAATCAATCAATAAATCAACCCGTTGAGTGGCGCCGCGCCGCGCCGCGCGCCGCTTGTGGGGCGGGGGCGGCGCGCGGAGCAACGGCCTCCTCGCCGCCGCCGCCGCCGCCGCCCACCCCTGCAGCGCGGAGGCGGCGAGGGCGCGCCGTCCGCGGACATCCCAATTAAGCGGCGACGTCTCTATACGCGCGCGGGGCATTGTCGTTAGCGTCATCGTAAACAAACGCACATCGAGCGGCCCACGCGCCCGCCCACCTCCGCCTCCACGACGCGCTTACCTCTTCCGCAGCATCCGTTGGGCCGCCTTTCTTACAACCACAGACGTCGCCCGCACGGCGAATGGACAGTAGGGTTAAGTGCAGCAGAAGAGAACTGCCGAAAAGAGTCTCATCTTGCCGAATACTCCAATCATTGCTTCTGTTCGTACTGATATTTTCTTCACAAATGAATTAAATAAATTCTTCATTATTTTTTATTAGTATTTTGGAATCCCCTAAATACCAAGAAAAAATCCTTAATTTTTGCCAAAAATTTCAAATATTTACTGATATATAATAGTTATTAACTATTGTCATCGATTTAAGAAACCGTGTCAATTTTTTGTTAACAAATGTGTTATTAATGCAACTAAAACAACCAAATGTATTATTTAATTGTCGCTAATGACCATCGCTGTTGATGCGACAATAAATAAACAAACAAACAAAAATTCTTCATTATTCCCTTCCCTGCTTTCGTCAGGCACTGAAGATACGAAGATACGCTCACCTCGGATAACAACGCCAAACTCAACACCCGTTGTTCAATTGATTGGTTGATTGACTCGGATTCCGGTCGCGTCAACTGCTACGGTCATTGGCCCCGGACGATCCCTGGACAAACTGTAAGCTCCCGATTGGTCTCTGGACACCTGTGGTAGTGTAGTGCATGAAACTAAGGGGCGAGGATAGGACAAGGAAGGGGAAGGAAAGATCGCGCGCGGTCCGTGGTTCGTTTGTTGTGGTACTCCTCCGACTTTCGCTAGTTGTTGAATGGGGAATCCACGGAAAACTACCGATCAGAGCAGCCGCCAGAATTCTCCTCCAGACAGCGGTTGAATTCGTCCTAGCCCGTTCTTCGACCGTCTTTATTGCACTAGAAAAATATCCGCTTCTTCATTTCTCCAATGCGCAATTCGCGTTCATCACCCTGCAGACGGCGCCGTCGCCTGTTCTCTCCAGGCGCGGCGCGGCCTCGCCGACCGCCGCCTCCAACGCAGCCGCCGCCCTCGCTCCTGCCACCGCCACCGCCTTCGCCCCCACTGCCGCCACCACTGCCACCGCCACCTGCGCCCTCACCGTCGCCACCGTCACCACTGCCACCACCGCTACCTCCGCCATCACCGCCGCCTCCGCCCTAACGGCCGCCACCGCAGCCACCGCCGCCTCCATCGCCACTGCTGCCACCCAGCCACCCGCCACCCGCGCCCCCCCACGGCCGCCACGCCCCACCGCCACCGCGCCACCGCCCTGCTGCCCCCCGCCCCGCGCCACCGCCCCGCCGCCCCACCGCCACCCCACCCACCGCCACCGCCCGCCCCGTCCGCCACCGCAGCCACCGCCGTCGCCACCGCCGTGCGGGCGCCCGGGTGAGCGCGAGTGTGAGCGCGAGTGTGATTTGTGAACCCGACGGGACGGAGGCCCGGACCGCGGCGCCGGCCTCCCCGGCCCAAAACAAACAAAGCAAAAGCGTCGCTTATTTATCGACAAGCCCACGTTGCATTCTAATACGTAAAGAGCCTTGATTTATACCTGAGGGCCTAACGATATTTTTGTCGGTATGCAGATGAATTTCCCCAGCGCAGCGTGACGCTGCTCGGCCGGGCAGCCCCCCCCCGCCCCCCCCAGCTTCCCTCCCTGCCCCGCGCGAAGCTCCTTTAATCTTTCGAAATTAATTTCGGCCTCCGCCTCGTTCTATACGACCCAGTTCCGCGCCGAGGTCCCTCGTTACAGGCCCCGCAGCCGCCCGCCCCGCGCCGCACCCGCCCGCGGGAGGCCGACGCACGCCCACGCCGTCGCCCATCGCAGGACAGGGAGGCGACGTCGCCAACATAACATCCACTGTTCTAAACATCAACGCGCAAAATTAAAACATCGATTTTAATAAAACATCGAACCAAAACTATCGATGTTATTAGACCGCGAAGTTTTTAAAGCAGAAATAGGTCCCATTCAAGATTATGCGGTGGGGGAGGTACTTTAATTTTAGAGTTTAGTTTAGTTAATGCCTTATTTGACGTGGCGAGACTCGGGCCATCAGGCCCGCTCTTACGTCTAACCACGCAAATTTCGATACGCTCCTTTCTCCACATAGAAAGGAGGTAATATCTTGGGCGATGAAACTGGCGTATCTCAATTTTGCTTCTTTTACAGGCTTGAGGATCTTTTACATGCAGTAAATCTACTACGTAGGACAGCCGGCTTTACTTCCCCTCCGAAGACGTACGAGGGATTTTTCGCCCTTAAAAATCCACGGCTTCGATCGGGTTTGAACCCGCAAACTCGGGTACAACAGTTAGGTACGCTGACCGAATCCGCAAACCGCAATCCGCAGTGGTGCCCTTTATTAATTTTTAATTGATATTTATCTTGCAAGACAAAGTCAAAAAATCATCAGAACAACTAATAAAACCTGCATTAATGATTCTTATTCAAAAAATTATAGAGGGTTTTTTTATTGGCGAAAACTCCATATTTTTCACTTGTGGTCACTTAGATCAGAAAAATTTAATTTTATATTTAAAATTATTATAGAATATTTTTATGATGGATTTCTTCATTTAAAAAATGTTGACCATGTAAAAACATCGAACACAAAACATCGATATTAAAAAGCATCGGCTTCAAAAACTCGATGCTAAATACATCGATGATTTTATAAAATCATCGATGTTTTGAAAGCATCGTATCACTAGGTGGGAGCAGCCACGGTGGTCGAGCGCGACGGGACGTGGAGGTGCTACCCACCTGGCGAAAAGGTTAATTACTGTTTCGTCGCAGAGTCTTCGCGTGGAGATTTACGAAATTGCAGTTGTAAATAAATATGTGCTAACAAATGAGACTGGGGTATGTAAATGAGTGTTACAATATGTATGAACGGTAATACAATTAGTGCTGTGTTGAAAATATACCTGGTTGAGTGAGAAAAATAGTTTCATTCAAATTAACGTATGTACAGGAAATAAGCTTACACGAGCTTCTTTCACTACAACTGAACCTTTCGGCCTGCTTCCTAATTAGGCACGTCCAAAGTTCGTGCCCGCATAATGGAAAGATATTGGACACTAGCTCAGTTGGTAAATCGAAGTCGACGGTCACCTTGAAAATTCTAGAGACCATTTCCTTCTTGATGGCTTTCGCGTTTTCCTCCGAACATTTCCAGGCGGATATCCGAGCAGTACGTGCTCCCCTCCTCCTGTGCGATTCTTCCCTCCACACCCCGTCCTCACTCCCGATGCCTTGGAGTCTGTCTATGGGTATTAGGCGTGACAGCCCGCGTGCAGGCCATGGTATACCAACAACGTCCCGGTCTCGCGGCCATGGTCACGAAGACATCTTCTCAGCCTGAAGAATGAGTTTTCTCATTGACACACAACCACATATACTGGGATGTTGCAAGGAAAACGCACATTACAATCTTGCCCGACTAGGAATCGAACCCGGAATAGCGTCATGGAAAGCGAGCACCCTGACCAATGAGCTAAAGCTAAACCGCGAGAGTTCATTTGATTTGATTTGATTTTTTCGTGATTCCCGGCACGTCAACTGCTTTGGTCATTAGTCCCGTTAGTATAGTGCATTTTTTTCTCGGGATATGCGCGGTGATCTTTCCCCGCTGGATGACGAGATCCGGCGCCGACCTACCGTCAGCTAGTGGGGTTTCCCTCTAACCAGGACTCTCCCACTAGCGGGGCACCGCCCCAGCCGGGACAAGCTCTAAGCTCCCGACCGGCCTCCCGGAATATGTAGTAGTGTAATGCATGTTAGTGTAAGGGTAGAGGATAGGACAAGGAATAGGAAGGACAGATCGTGCGCGGTCCGTGGCCCGTTTGGTAGGGTACTACTCCGGCATTCGCCTGGTGTTGATCGGAAACCACGGAAAACTACCGATCAGAGCAGCCGGCCGCTAGAATTCTCCTCCAGACAGCGACTGAATTCGACTGAGCTAGTGTCGAAAATCCTGCCGCCGTAGGGAGTGGGAACCTAGGACCTCCCGGTCAGAGGCGCTGCAGCGACATCAGTTGATGCACTGAGCTACCGCTCCCGTAAACCGCGAGGGGATGCCTTGGAGTGTTCCTCCATAATCACTGATCACTTCCTCATCGAACTAATCGGGAGAAAATTTCGGATGAACGACCAACTGCACGACCCTCGAGCCTGCATGCGCTTTATTCTATGCGCTTCAGCAGCTCCCGCAGCTTCCCTTGCTGACGCGCTGAATCCAATGAACAAAGTTCAACGCAACGAACAACGCAAAGTTCATTAGCGACCACAATCAAAAACAATACATACAATGTACAGTCAACAGAATACAAAATAGTCGTTTATGCAGTTTGTAATGTTAATTTTTATTGCACGCGTACATGTTTTGAATACGAGAGACGTTAGGAGCACTTTTCAAATATGTACGTATGCAATAAATCAACATTATAAACGAGTTGCATACGCTATTTTTTGTATAAAGCATTATAAATTCATAAGAATATCAAACTTAATTTCGTGAAACAACTTTCTTGTGACGTCTCGGGTATTTGTCATTTGCGCGAGATAAGAGTGGTCGGCTATTCCGTTTGCCTTTAACTCCCCATGATTCTCTCACTGCGATTGGCTGAACGAGTGATGACGCAATCATTCGTGCCGTAAAATGCTAATACGTCATCATTTGTGCCGTAAAACGCCCGATTATGAACGATTTCCTGCAACAGGTAGTTTATAATACTAGTTTAAAAAAACTTGTCAATATAAGAGTAACATTGCATCTGTAAGGCCGTTAACAACCGCATTCAACAGCAACAGAATAGAAAGCGCAATCATCTGAATATAAAAAAGTATGTTACTAATACATTATTTGTCGTCATCTTTGGAACTACATGGGATTGGTTATCTTAAATTAAAATAAATACAAAAATTAACATGATCTGAACAAGAGTAAAAAATTTTTAAAACCCTCTGACTGAACTATAACGATGTTTTTCAATTAACTTTGAAAGTGATAAATTAAACTTTGCAAATTGTAAACTTGTACGTTGCCAAAAGTAAATTTCTTAATACTCTCCCAATTCCTCATTACACTTAGTACAGGGAAAATCAGCATAATTAAACGGGCAACTTATTAGAAAGTAGTTTGAAACACTGACATCTGTGTTGCCATTAGCAAACCAATAAATATGATAAAACAATTTAATACATATTTGTACTCGTAACCACTCGATGAAGAGAATAGTCGAATTAATGTAGCACGCAACGTTTTGCGACACAGTCCGCCAAGTTTTACAAAAAGGTTCAACTTTCTTAAAAACCTGTTTTATGAAAATAATAATGTAATTAACGGTGTACCGTTAAGTTTAAGCCTTTTAATACTGCCGACTATCTCTTCTAATAACATTTAATTAACCAATAATTATAGCACTCTCCATTTATTGAGTAACCCATGCATTAAACATCTGTGATAGTGTTTAATGCTTATACAGTTCAAATGAGCAATAATTATAATACTTTTAGCAGCTGTAAACTTGACATTCTATATTACATGGTGAAAGGACTTGTTCAGCACAGGTTTCAACACTTCTTCATTAAACGAACATTCTTTACAACAACTCAATTTACTATTTTAAAATTACGCAAGTTCAATAAAAACACTCCTGCAAATGAAATGCGATATCCGGGAGTTTTGCCTAGGATTGAGCCGGATTGTATTATTGTATCTTTTTGCCATTCAAATAGTTAAAATAATCTATTCTTTCCTAACAGCTACTGCAGAAATGATCAAATCCCTTACCATATTGTATTCTATGATCTGGGCTGTCCGGGTGACGCCGCGTCGAAGGCTGGGGTGCCGACATTTCGACCGACATATCGCGGCGTCACCCGGACACCCCAGATCATGACTCTGGCCTCGGAAGCCTAGGTTATCATATTGTATTCTAATCACGTGGCTATTGACTCACAAAAATCTCATCACAACAAACGCAAATGGAACACAAAAATGTTTCTGTACAACGAATTGATGTCATGGACGCAAACGCAGTTGTGAGCCGAGAGAATTTCACGGGCCACTGCACACGTACTACATTACAATTTCAAAAAAACGCGCGTTTCCTGTGGAACGGAGGGCGCCGATGTCGCCCGGCAGCTGCGCCGGACCCGATGGGCGACGGCATTAGGCGGCTATCTGATGCAGCGTTAAGAATTATGGTCATAGGACGCTTCGCCAATCGCCATCGCCCACCGCCGTCCCTCGCACCCACGCAGCGACGGAGATGAACCTTCTACCTTTCCCTATACATGTACGTTGATTGATTGATGAGTGTTTCTTGGCGCATCAATTGCTAGGGTCATTAGTTCCGTAAGTTTGGTTTGGTTTGTTTTTTTCGTGTTTCCGGGCGCGTCAACTGCTTTGGTCATTAGTTCCGTTAATGTAGTGCATATTTTTTCTCGGGGTATGCGCGGTGATCTTTCCCCGCTTGATGGCGAGATCCGGCGCCGACCTACCGTCGGCTAGTGGGGTATCAACCAGGACTCTCCCACCAGCGGGGCGCCGCCCCAGCCGGGACAAGCTCCCGACCGGTCTCACGGAATATGTGGTAGTGTAGTGCATGTTAGTGTAAGTGTGTGTGTAAGAGAAGAGGATAGGACAAGAAAGGGGAAGGACAGATCGCGCGCGGTCCGTGGCCCGTTTGGTAGGGTACTGCTCCAGCATTCGCCTGGTGTTGATCGGAGAAACTACGGAAAACTACCGATCAGAGCAGCCGGAAGAATTCTCCTCCAGGCAGCGACTGAATTCGACCTAGCCGAAAAACTAGTGTCGAAAATCCTGCCGCCGTGGGGAGTGGGAACCTAGGACCTCCCGGTCAGAGGCTCTGCCGTGGCATCAGTTGATGCATTGAGCTACCGTTCCAGTTCCGTATGTGTAGTGCATGTTTTATCACGGGAGAGGTGGCGATTCTCCTTCGCAGGATGGCGAGATCCGGCACTGACCTACCTCGGCTTGCAAACTTTCCCATCAGCGAGTCCCCACCCCAGGCGGGACAAGCTCTAAGCTCCCGACTGGTCTCCCGGCAGATGTGGTAGTGTGGTGCATGTTAGTACGAATGTGCGTGAGGGGTGATTGTAAGTGAAGGAAGAGGAAGGAAAGATCGCGCGCGGTTTGTGGCCCGTTTTTATCGCTCCGGCACGTCTGGTGTTGATGGGCGAAACCATGGAAAACTACCGATCAGAGTATCTGACCGCTAGAACTTTCCTTCACACAGCGGCTGAATTTGACCTATCTGTGTAGCTCTTGTCAAAAATCCTGGCATCGCGATGCAAGGATGCATCGTTGGGACTCGAACCCTAGTACCTCCCGGTCCGGAGCAATGGAGTGACATCATCTGATGCCCCGGGCCACCTAAACCGGTTTATACGTACAGTTCATACGGAGTAATAACCGTAGTATAAGAGAAATTTATGTAATGCTGTGGAAAATCGATTTCAAAATTTCCACCGAAATGCACGTTTTGGGTTCCTCTGATACCGAAAAAGTGTTCTATTTTTTTAACGTCTGTCCGTCTGTTCGTTTGCTTGCCTGTCCGTCTGATCAACACTTCAATTAACCTCCTAGTAGGAATTTTACGAAAATTAATAGTCCACGGTCAATCGAAACTGACTCAAAGCCCTGCGATATTGAAAAACAATTCTTTAATTTTGGGGGGTACTTCACATGAAGCCACTGGCACATTTGGAAAAATTTTTTCAAATACAATTACAATTTTTTCTCGAAACTTTCACAATATTTTTTAATTCACCGATTAACATGACAAACTGTATTTTCATGTTTGTTTTTTAAAAACATTATACAATTTTTTTTTTAAAAAAATACAAAAATGTAACGTTTTTACACTTTTCTCACGTTCTTAATATTTATTTTACTGGCAATTAATGCATTATTACATTTGTAAGTAAACGTCCTTCAAATAATTTCTAATGAATTTTCTCGAAAACTCAAACATTTTGTGTGAAAATGAATTTAAAATTGCGCGTTTTCAGAGACACTCAAACAAGATTCTTTCAAAAACGACTCCAAATATTCCAGTGAAAAATGCTTATAAAACAGATTCTTTGATTTTTAAGTCGTAATTCAATATAACTAGGGGAGTGGATGTTTTTAAAATAAATTTTAAGCGCCGAAAGGTAGCAACTGGAAAACAAATATTGCACAAAATATCGGTAAAGGAAGGAGCAAAACTACTAGCAGGCGAATATTAAACTTCTTTTTAACTTTCCATTTTGCATACACGATACAGTTCATTCACGATATCTTAGTTGATTGAACATGAAGAAAGCGTGTCGATTATTGTCTTCAATGAACCATTAATGTTACTAGCAGTCGAAATTAATCTTTAGTTCCCATTAAAAAAATCATTACAATCCGACAGGAAAAGTATTTTTCATTGTTTAAAACGATATGTTTATTTTTGCTCACAAGAGATACTTTGTAATAATCTATCACACTCGAGAAGTCAAAAAATTGGAATAGATATAAAACATTAATTATAAGTGCTCGATTGAGTTTCCCCTATGGATATTAAACCGGGCTAGTTGTCTTGTCTCTGTCAGTGTTGCGCAAGGTATTACGGGTTCTTCAACTAACATCTGAAAGAGCCAAACGGCTCAACGACGTAAACTAAAGCTCTCAATAAAGTTGTTTGTATAAAAAATATATAAAATAATGGTAGCTACAAAAATAATATTGAATGATCGCAATTACCTTTAATTTTATCAAAAGAAAAGCAATGAAAATATTGTATATTCACAGAATTATTTTCCACGAACCAATATCCTCTCATCTCGCCTTTATTTTTCCCAATTTCAATGTATTATATACTAGAACTCTTGCAAATGTGACAATTCGTTATTTTCATTTATTTGCCATTTTAATTCAATATTCGTTATGTAATATTATAATTACTGGTACATTTCGCATTTCACAAAAAAATCGTAGAGGTTTACTTTTTTCTTTCTGATTATACAATCTTCCTGGAACTATTAGTGACTGACGTTTGATAATATCTTTGTCCTAACTTTAGGATGCGGGTAATTATTTAGATACACTTAGCAGAGGGTATCCTCTTGTCTAGAAAGGTTTAATTAGTAAACGTCTGAGCTTCGACATGAAGACACCAACGATTCTCGAGGAGGCCACATGTGTATTGCTTCCCCTCCTTTTCCTCCTGCACAGAGATGTTTCCAATAAAACCGCGTCGTCTGATGTCCCGAATCGATTGGTCAAATGAGATTACAGACAACCGGCTACACCACTTTTTTCAGTTTCCTGGAATTTAATAAGTCCACATTCCAATTATTTGATATGTCTCTCAACTCAGAACATAGTGTTACATTGTAAACACACTTTATAATATGGTATAAAAATGTTCAGTACAGAAATTAAATTACAAAGGATAATGTCCTAATAGTACCAAATATTTCCCCAATGTGTAGCATATAATAAAGGAAAACAACTAAGCTCAGAATTTTCGAACGAAATACACAGAATACAAGATCAGGAGAAAGTTAAAATTTATGCTAAAGTCAGTCTATATCGGATATATTTAGTAATACGAAAAAAAGCATCGTTTATACGAGTTTCGAAACGAAAACGTGTATAACGTGGAAAACACCTGCTTCTTCCACATTTTACGGACTATTTAGCTACGTTGACATCCACTGGACCGTGAACTGTCATGCTCTAAATGTGAAAACATATTTGTACCACATTGGGATCCTTTAATTACACGTTTCTCTGAAAAGTTCCCAATTAAGCGAAAGCAAAGAACGAAATTCCACCGTTAGTTTCCTCTTGCATAATCATTGCCTAAAACCTACTATATCACTCCTCGTTCTATCATATTGTACAGCTCCTCTTTTCCCTTCAGCTCCATATCTCGTCTGACAGCCCTTGGTTCAACGTAACTGCTCTTCTGAAGCATATAAATTGTATAATAATGTGATTTAATACATTGATTTTTGTTGGTTGATACGTAGTTCAGTTTGTAACTACGAGTAACTTTGAATATGTTTAGAAGACTCACTTGTCAATTTATATCTAAAATTTCATTGGTTGAAAATCTCCTATTGAGTCCTCTAGTGAAGTTTAATTTCGGAGATTTTGCGAGAAATATATGGAAAGTTTATTAATTATACTGCTATTGTGATTGTCTTTTTAGCCGAAAGTGAAAGTTGCAAGAGAGGGGATTCGGGGTAAGTTTGAAAAACAAAAAATAATAAAACGTTTGTGGTGAGTTTCGTAATATAATGCTTACGGATTCTAAGTTGCATTTTTTGTGTAGTTGATAGTTGGTGACAAACCATGGAACATTGAAAAATGTTCGGAGTAATTGATTCTGAATAATTTGTATTGTATTTAGATTGTTTGCGTTGTTTATCCATAATAGGAAGCGTAAGAGTCTTAGGATAGTTTTACACAGTAATTGGGGAGTTATGTTGTAATAGATTATATGGCTAATATTTAATATGCTAGTATTTTTGCATGTAAGTGCTCTTATCAGTTTAGTTAGCATAAATGTAATCCGGGGTATTTGATGGGTGTGTTGGGAAGGGCCCCTTAATTGTATTATTGTTTACAAGCTGGATCCGTAAGAATATTCCACATTTTTGATATAATTGCTTTAAAAGCGAAACAACCTTCATTACTCTTCATGAGAGGGCTATTGACGCGTCAATTATTTTTATATAGTATATTCTAGTCTCTAAATTGATGCGGCAATAGGCATCATTTTTCAAGCAATGAATTTGAAAGTGGGGAATGATCTCACGGATCCATTTAGTAAACAATAACTCACAAGACTTCCAGTTCCTTTAAATCGATCGAGGAATCGAATATTGAAAATTTATTTTTGAGAAAATCGGCTGAACTTGTTAGGCGTCACCATTTACTGTAGAGAAATGGACAGACAAATAGACATCTTGTCATCAATCGATTTTGGAAAACATGAATTCTGAGCACAATTTACTACTTGTAGGAACAGGATTCATTCACTTATTCGTTACCAGAGCTCGGCCATAAGTTTTTGTATCAAAAATTCACCCTTTTCCAGCGCAAGATACATATTCCTTCTCTTCTTACGAAGTAAGGAAGAGAAAGTAACTACTGAGAAATGTAAGTATTTTTAATCAAACATAGTATACAAAATATATCTTGTTCAAACACGAAAAGTAAACAATTACTTAATTAAACTCTCTAAATATCGTGTTTGATAACTTTTTTCTAATGTTTGTAGACATTAACGAAAATGTGCATTTTGAGTCATCGCGCAATTATGATTAGGTAGATGAAATGCAAAGAAATAGGTTACCACATCGAGAGTTTAGATATACAATGAATTTATTTTGACTAGATCTAATAGATGAAATAAATGAACTTGGCAGTCTCTAAAGATGAAGTGTTGTGAATGAAGTGGCTAAGATACGAAATATTGAAAGAACAATATGGTTTGTCGTATTTGTAGTTGTAGTTTACCTCTTACTTAGTGACTATTACAATTCCTCTAGTTGGAATTATTGTATAGCTTCAAGGAGTGAGGTTTGTGTGGTGTTTATGGTTGCAAAAGAAATTGTTGTAACCTACCTCAGTCTATTTTCTAAAGAGAAAACGCTAAGAGTTAAGTGATTGAGAAATGAATGTGAATAACGCTATCAGCTGAAAATGAACGCTTAAGCTACATTTTGCGTTCATCCTTTTAAATCGTTCGAAGTTAAAATTTTGTTATTAGAGAAAATATTTTCCCTGTTTTAAATGGTCAATGCATGTAACGCATTGCAATGGGCAATGCAATGCACAAAATTTAAACAAAACTTTTGAACCATGACTGTCTCATTTTTCACACCAGCAAATGTATCATCCAGTAAAAGTCAATAATTTTTTAATGACCTATGCTGGTCGTCAGAATATATAGTTTTAGGTACCAGGGAAGCAGGTATATGAAGTATGACAGATGCAGCAAACTGGAAAATTTGGTAAGCCACCTTGTTTTCTTATTGTAATCTGTTCTAAGAAAATAGTTCATATAAGATCATAAACAACTTTTTTAAATTAATTTCCGCGTAACTTTTGCTTCCACTAAAGGCAATTTATGTTGATTGTCATCGACAACTTCACATTTTTCCTTTATTTTTTTCCTCGAATAGACTAAAGGACATTTAACGAATGGCGGAGATCTCATTTTCGTTGAACTCCCAAAATGTACTAAAATTCCAAAGGTGCAAGCAAATCTGTGCTATTGTATCACAACTAGTTAATACTTTATTTAGCTTCTATTGTTTTTACTTCAGAAATTAACGTCTTCATACATCGCAATTATGTAAGGTCAAGGCCAAAAACCAGGCAATTGTTCATTGATAAATTTAAAACATGTTTATTCCAAATCACAAAATTATCAAATAGAAAAATTACAAAATTTATACCACGTTTCGACGCAAAATTTTAGAAAGTACAAAAACTCCTAATACACTTATAATTAGTTTTATAAAATAAAAATAAAATATGCTCACCACTTATATAACAATTTATTCACCTTCTAAAGGAACCACTGTAACTCACACACTCATTGCAAGGGTCCTAGGAGCGAACAAAATCACTACAATAAGCATGGATGTGATCAGTTTCTTTACTATCCCTAAGCGTTAAACATCGAAATTGCAACGGGTCTGTCAATTTAATCAATTGTAAAACATGAATATAAACGAGACAACTGCCAATGGAGTTCTGAACCATCCAATCAAACGCACAGAGTAAACTATCATTAGCTAATGAGAAGAAATAAAACCAATACTTACCAAAGATTCTTGTTTCTTTCACGAAGATTCGTGTAGATTTGAAAAAATATATTTTTCATCGTATTTCATCAGATTTCATATGAGAATACATCTATGGAGAGGTGAATTAGGTAGCTCATTTCTCTAAACGTTGATATGAAATGAAAATTCCCTTCTTAGGGATTATTCTTTTTTGTGATATTCAAATCCTCACCCATGCACGTAAAACTTATGAGACGACTATCTAAATACACATATCACGACAAGAATCTGAAAAGATGTTCCAAATTTCCGTAATATATTTGTGTAATAATATAAACAATTTTAATCGTTCCTTAACTTTCAACTTAAAAAATCAAATTCCATTGCTGAATTCGGCAGGCAGTATAATATTATAAATAGTAAGTGAATCGTGACAAAATGCCTATAAATATGCAGTACTATTAAACATTCTCCATTTGCAACACCAAGAAAAATTCGTGAATATTAACCTTTGACATATTGCTCACAAGCAATTAGGCCGTTTAGTTGTAAAATATTGCCTCTGTTAGAGGTATAGCATGCGACATTGGATGCTCGTGGAACGTAGCCTTTAAGCTTCTGCCCGCAATAAGAAATCGCAGTAATTAGGTAGAAGGAATCTGCCTCGCTGGCACGCGCTCCTCGCCCTCATCCGGAGCAGCGATGCGTCGACCGGTCTGACTGGGAAACGAACCGCGGTCCTTGAGAATTCGAATGAGGTACAGCTGCTCTGCTGTCCAGTCTTGTTCAGTGCGACAGCTACAGGACCCTCATATCGACAAGGATTTCTCGGACAGCAAACAGATAAATAATTTCTCCATCATGTAAATAAGTGAATGTAAATACGTAAGACAAATACTTTTGTGGGAAGATAAAATGTTTTCAGACATATTTAATGGAATATCAAAATATTAAATGTTTCGAATTTATCAATATTTTTTTCATAGTCATTACATAATACATCCCGATATTTTAATTTTAATTCTCGTTTTGGTTGTACGTGATACCACAAATATTTGTCCGTTTGTCCTTCTATATATCCCTCCACGTATGTTATCCGTTGCTCTGTTCATCTGAGAACAAAATTTGCACCTAAACCGCGTGCATATTTTTTCTACAAATTCTGACATTAACTCAGTTGAATCATCCTAGAAATTGAAAAGAATGTTTGTTTTTGGTGCTATAGGCAATACGACCGGCATGTAACTCATTCCAAATTCTCAATCGCTTCTTCAAAAATTATTCCGAATTATTTCTTCAATTTTTTCCCAAGTAGAGCAAAGTGATATTTGTCCTTTGTCTCGATTTACGGAGGAAATTATCGAGAGTGGTAGGGTTTCCGGCAAATATCTCCTTTGTACAGAAGTGCGGAGTGTGTAGGTTTTAAACTATTCGTCACAATGGGCAAAATTGATTTTTGCATAAATAAACACTTAAAAATGAAGGCAGCAACAAAATAAGAAATAAAAAAATAAGCGTAAAGTCGCGTGTTCGTCAGATCAATAGTCTTTCATCTAATTAAAAGGCTTCCTTTAAAAATTATCCAGCAAGTTTTCACTCTTTCGAATATTTCCTGACCACAAATCTACGTAACTTATTTCGAATGTATGCATTAATTGACGAAAAAATCCGTATCCTCAGGAACGCTCCTTTTTGGAAAACCCTTTTTGTGTGAAATTTTTGCTGCTGCAGGCCAATAGAAACTGTCACGTGACGAACGCATAGAAAAGTACTATTATTACTACTGGAATAGTTGTATTTATTCCTGTTTAATGTTGTTAGTTTAATGTTATTCCTCTTTAATGTTTAAAGTTTAATGTTGCTAGTTTAATGTTGCAGATATATGGCTCGTTTCAAGTAGTTTTAGACCGTATAGGATCAATCATACGAGGATACCAGGAATTAAGATATTTTTATTTTATATATTTATTTTCAGCCTTAACGTTTGGCACATTTAGCATGTGCCTTTTGCTTTTGAAAATGCACATGCTAATAAATATATAAAATACAAATGTCTTAATTCCTGGTATCCTCGTATGATTGATCCTAAATGGTCCAAAACTACTTGCACCGAGCCATCTATCTGCAATATTATTACTACTGTGATAATTTCGACACTGCACTCTCATTTTTCTCAAGCACTTCACAATACTATTAGCTTCCTTCAAATTATTTGCATCACCTGTCTTATAATTTTGATGAGCAAAATTCACTCTCATAGACACGCAACTGAATGCATCCTCTTCTAGAATCCACTTATTACACATCTAACTCAAATAGTTATTCCAAGAACTGAGACTGACCTATCTGCAAGCTCGCTGCTGCAGTTCGCAGAATAGTTCAGTCAAGGAATTCCCAGAACGGCTAACAAGTTCAATGAAAACGATGAATTTCTGGCAAAATTGTTATGCCTTTGAACGTCATTCATAATTGTTTGACAACACATGATTGATACGTCAAAACAAATTTTCTTTATTGAAATTTAACAGAATGCACTGTATTTGAACTCATTAAAACAACCATTAACGGAAATTAAAAATACGTATGTTAATGGTTTTATTAAGATCAAGATAATCATGTCAAAAACATTTGTGACAATTTTTCACTGTTCAAATAAAACTCTGAATGTCAGAATTCCACATTACACATCAGATAGTGAATCTGATACTGTTATTGTGAGGAAATCCAGACTCTTCCGAGTTCATAGTATCTGTGGGAAAATACAATGAATTAGACTTCCCTCCGAGGTTCCCGGAATTTATAGGCGATACATCGAGGTTGAAGGTTATCGACCCATTGGAACGTGTGAAAGCAAATCCAGAAGCTGGACGTGTCCAGGTCTCGGTGAGTGAGGGGGGCGGGGCGGGAGGCGCGGAAGCCGAGAAGCCCGTGTTGTGCAGGGGCGCGCCGCGGACGGCGTCGTGTCCGACTCGTGTCCTCGCCCCGCTACACGACCGCCGCGCCGTCCGCTCTGTGCCACCAACAAATTTGAGGATTTGAAACAAAGCTGGCTCCTCGCCGCGGCGGCGGCGAGCGCCGCGGCCGCCGTCGCCGCTGCAGCCGCTGAGAATATTAAGTATTCACAGACGCGCTTATAAATCTCTAGGGGCAGGCTGATAAATCCCGCACGGCGGCGGGGCGGCGGCGGCGGCGGCGGCGGCAGGGCGGGGCAGCAGCGGGGCGGCGGCGGGCGACTCGTAGCCGTCGCTGTTCGATCGAAATTTACTGGTTTGTTCAGCGAGGGAGCCGGGCGGCGCGGCGCGGCGGCGTGGCGCGGCGCGGCGCGGTGCGGGCGCGGAGCAAACCAGCCCGCTGAGCCGCGGCCGAAGCCATCGCCTCATGGGAACGCGATCTTGCCGCCTCCACCACCCCCTGCATTGTTTTTTCGAGAGTTATGGCGGTGGCCGCGGAGAAGCAGCTGTTGGCGGGTTGTTTACACGGGACGAGGTACGCTTAACAAATAACCGCGGGAGGGTGTGGCCGTGGGGCTCGCCCGGAGACCCCGTCGTCCCACACGCCGTCCCAGGACGGACGGACGGACGGACGGATGCGGCGCGGGGCGGGGCGGCTTCGCCCGGCGGGTGCGGCACCAAGGCCGCCCATTCACCCGCCCCCGCCCGACACTAACGATTAAGAATGCTGTCGATTTAGGAAAAACGATCGTGATTTACGAAGGGAAGCGAAGAAGAGATATAGGGTCTTAAATCGTAGACCCCAAGTAGGTTTTAAATGAATGGGTTAAGGAGTGGTATCATTTAAAAGGTGAAAAGCCATGAAAGAAGGTGATGATTCCATTCGTATTTGTCTCTCTTTTTAACAAGAATAAAACCGCTGCGGGAGAAGCCGAGCATCTGTCAGCCGGATCTTGGTGTGGTGGTGGGATACCCGAAGTTATCGTGGTGTCCGGCATCTTCGGGAGCGAGATGTGATTTCCAATTTCATTGAGCACGCGTTGATGGAGAGGAGGGGCTCGGGTTCGGCGCCGCGAACGTAGGCGAAAGGGGCGGCAGGACGAGGTGACGACCGGAAGACCCTTTTCAGGCTAACGCCTGCTATAAATCATGTCCCAAAGACTTGCCAACTACGCCCAACTCGTTACTAATAGATTCTATACAGGTTGTTTAAAAGAGTTACTCACCTTCGAACCATAAAACACTCATCACTATCATTTTCTTTATTAGTTGTGAACATTTCAAGAATGAGTCGAACTGCATAATGAGAACCTTAATTATGTATAGGAGGTATATATTATATTTGTTAGGGAGATTACATACATACTAAGATGAGAGACTTAAAGTATATTTTAGAATTAACATTTTGTTTGAGCTACATGTGAAACAAAATTAACTACATCTTCGTAGTTTGCAATCATTTCTTTTAAACTCTCCGTACTTTAAGTTATTACTTACGTTCTGCTGAATTTTTCGTGGCGTTTTTTTCTCTAGAGAAGATGAGAAATATGCCCTTAAGTTCCTAGTCTATGATAAATATGCAAGAGTAAAAGAAATCACCAGTCAGTTAATATTAGTTTTGCTTTGAGATAGAAGTAGCAGGACAAATATCTATGGAATAAAAATTGAACCCGGATAAAATAGCATAAAGGCACTGAAATTATATTTTTATGATCTCTGGCAGGTTATTCATTACCTGACTCCAAATGAAAGACATCTAAGATTAATTAAAAACGCTGTCAAACACAATAGACTAAGAAGGAACTAGCGCGATCATTTAATAAGAACGATGGAAGACCAAATGTCAAAAACCCTTTAACAATACTATCTTAACGTTGTACAATCCCAGAAGTGGGGACAGGCTAAAAATATGGTGATAGGAAACTTCGAGACGGAAAAGGGCCAATATGCTCAAACCGTGTTGTTAATTATGACACAGAAGAGTTTGTAGTTCGACTCAACATATTTTCACCCAAGAGAAGTATTAGTCTCATGTAAGTTTCTAATATTTGGCCCACTTAATTTCAAATATGTTCAAGTTTCTCTCCAAAAGTACAAACGTTTCGTAGATTGCATACCAGCTAATCCTATTCCTTCCTGTTGTGTAAAAGTCCAGAAAGGTTTTCAGTGATGGTAGGAAGTTGGAATTTCAGTTCACACTATTCCCAATAAATATGTTTAAAGTAATAAAATTTTGAAGCAATAGAGCAATGATGAATAATTTTTTTTTAAATTCCAAGCTCTGAAGCTAATTATATTTAATTAATTTTTAGACAACTGATATCATTTTAAACTATTTCTGATGTATTTGTCCTTTTATTCACCGCAATAAATTTCACTATTCATGAATCTTCCTTCAATATTATAAATGATTCAAAAGAAATTCTTCGTGATATCATTATCTCTTAAACAAAATACTGTACTACAATAGTAGGAACTAGAACTCTTTAAAACACGATACATCTCCAATCAATACTTATCAAGTGTCAGTTTACGTAGTTGTTCTAATAAGCCCTGCGTACTAAATTCTACTAGTTTCAACAAAACTTGGTTTCCTTTTGTTTAAATTCCATGAAGTGTTAAGTTATTTCTTTTATAAGAATACCAATTATCGTATTTATTTATCAACGAAATGACGGAAAGGAATATATCAGAAAGAATACATTTTAAAATATTTCGTGAAAAAAACTATTCATTAGCTTGTAAAGATGCGCTAATGCAATGCCCATTTGAGACAGTACATAAGCATAATGTGGCACAACATATAAGGAAGAGATAATGTTCTACGATTACGAGCGTATAATATGAAATAAACGTATGACATTTCTCCCGGAAAAGTTTTGAATGTAAATATTCCAAGCAGCATTTTCTTCCGAAAAACTATTTAAGACAATAACCCGAATTATGAGCTTAAAATAAAATTATAGATAAAAATAAGGAAGTATTCAATATTATTTAATTTTTATTCTCATTAAATACTACTAGTTGACTGTTTCTGGAAGAAATAGTGGTGCACCAACCTTAAAGTGCAGATTTTAATGGGGTGGGGAGTTACAAGTTTTTTAATTTTTTTATATTTTTTTAACCCAGAAGAGTAGGTTTGAAATTAAAAATTATAAACTCGGCAATTGCAATAGTAAAACTCTCAAACGATAATAAATCAAGAAGAATAAATTGAATGGAAATTAAAACTTTTAATTTATATTAGATTTCATGGTGCGTGGGTACTTAAGTATCACATAATTTAATTTTATAAGAGCATATGTAAGAGTAACGCCTAAATCGATGACTCATTTAAGATTACTATATTTCATGTGAAGAAATTACGATTTGAATAAGAGCATCTAAAATATAAGTTTCTGTATCAAGACACTCTAAAGAGAAAATCCTGAGTTTCTTCGCAAAACTGTTTGAAATAAAAATAGCTCCTACACACGTTTGTGCGACAAGGTGTTACAAACTATATCCATTTTCTCATTTCACGCATCCAATATACACGAAGGGGGAAAACAAACTGTGGTCACGCTGGCTTCGCCCGGGGAAAGATCCACGGAGAATACGTCTCCGTTTTTCATCATATTCACAAGTAGATATTGTGTTCCCAGTTCTGTAGTTGTATTTCTTGGTTTTGCGGGAGAAGTTACAATCAAGTTAACTAACCCAAAGTGAGCTATTCAACATGTGAGTCTCTACTAAAATTGACTTCATCAAATTAATATAATTAACAATAATGTTAAGCATGTAAACACATTAAGCTGTTAACAATTAAAACCAATAACGAAGCCCATGCAAATATTGTATCTTGAATTGAACCGTCACATTTATAACAGTGAGAATTTTTAACAGAACCATCACATTTAAAACGGTGAGAATGCGGTGGTTCCTCCTCTCTACTTTTTTCAAGCTGGTCTCGGTGTCTGTGCGAAGGCGCTGGGCCGAGAGGGGGCCGAGAGGGGCCGGGGGGCGTGTGATGCATGGGCGCGGCGGGGGCCGTCATCGCGCTCGCAGGACTTTCCCGCTCCGCCCCCGCGGCCCCCGCAGGTTCGCCCGCCCGCCGCGAGGGGCGCCCCGCTCCGGCCACGCGCCCCGCAGCCGAGGAGAGCCGCCTTCCCGACGGAGACATAGTAATATCCCACGCGCTTAGGAGGAAATAAAAAATACTAATGACCATTCGGCCGCTGCAGGGCCGGCGTTTGCATTCGGCTGGCGAAGCGGGTTCCCACGACGAGCTGCGTTTTTAGGAGAAGTGAAGACGCTTGGAGAAAAATACCTGACGCGTGGTGACTACTGTGGTTACCGGTGAGGCCGTAGGCGTAATGTGGACCTGGCAGTTCGAATAACCCAGCGCCAAATTATGGTTTTTGTTCTCGTCCTGGAAAATGGTAAAGCTGACACCAAAATATGACAGGAGATATACTTCGAATACATGAAAAAACAATTGAATAATGATACCTCACACATAGCGGTCACATACACACACACACACACCGCTTCTAAACTTACCCCTAATTTTTTATTTCGTTTTCCCTTTCATTAAAGCGGCAACTTTAATAAGACAAACATTTTCTCTATTATTGTGACCAAATAGAACTCCATAAATGAGCGCAGTCAATTTAACAAGGAGGACACTACATTTTTAAACAGGCTTTTTAACAATAGATTAATTTAAAAAAATATAGTTTGGGCATCCACTTGTTCTTTGTTCAATATTCTTAATAAATTTCACACCTTTGAAAACATTTTGTGCCATTTCCAAGCCACTTATTGGTCTCTATTTCGTTCCAAAATTGACTTACAAGGACGAGTATGTCTCGTGATTTTGATATACAGTACGTTAATATTCATGTCATTTTGAAATACTAAACGGTTTTGGTCATTGCACTCACTAAATGCTGAAAGTTAATATAAAACAAGAAATCAGAGAGCAGAGCTATCTTGCGTTTGTAGGTATTGCATTCATGATTGAAGGGTATGCCATATTTAAAAAGATATCCCTTATCATGATCTTGGCTGTCCGGGTGACGCCGCGTCGAAGGCTGTGTTGCCGACGTTTCGACAATCTTTTCGTGGTCAGGTGCCCTGAGGAAGATCACGAAAAGATGGTCGAAACGTCGGCAACACAGTCTTCGACGCGGCGTCACCCGGACAGCCAAGATCATCCACGTGACTCCGGCCGCGGAATAGAACAGAATATTTATTTTGCTACTTAGGAATACATAGAATATTTCCGGTGGTAGCGTTTTCTAAGAAATTTCTACAAATATACAAAACAAACATAAAACAACATTAAAATATGAACATGTTAGCAAATACAATTTTACAAAGTTAACCTATTAGCCATATTTACTTAGTCTAATTTTAAAATTTTTGACATTCTGAGGGAAAGTCTCCAGCACTGCAGCAGGTAATTTGTTCCAATTTTGTATCGTTCTGTTTACAAATGAGAATTTACCTACATCTGTTCTCTGTTTTCTTTGCCGAATTTTGAAACCATGATCCTTCCGCGGGACGTAAGTTGGTTTAGATAGTCTTTCCCGTACTTCACCCCACGGACGATCCCCTCTTATTGATTTGAATAAAGGAAGCCTACGACTTCATATCCCTTATCAGATGATGTGGCGCAGGTGTCAAGCGATGAATACTTGGTGTCAGTGTCCCGTGACACCTTCGAATGCATCGCCAATGTTCATCGCACGTGAAACGCCAGGACGCGGCATCACGCCGCGCGGACAGCTGAGGTGCCGGCGCTCGGGAACAGGAGCAGCTCTGCGCGCACAGCAGACAGCGAAGGTAACATTTCACTCGTTGATTAATCGGTGTTTCCGGGCGCGTCAAAAACGAAGGTCATTACTTTCGTAAACGTAGAGCACTTTTTTATTCCAGGAGGTGGCCGTGATATTCCCTCACTGGATGGCGAGATCCGGCTCCGCACTCCTTTTTTTTTATTTTAACATAAATTTACAATCTAGTTTTTTACAAAATAATAAGTAAATGTGATGTCTATTGTAGAATTTTTATTATGACAATGATTAGTAGTGAAGGTATCCCATCGGTACTCTTCTTCTTCTTCGTACTATAACAAAGAGCAATTATTATTATTTTAGGTTGACAGCAATTGGAATTGATAATTTGGTGGTGATCATGTTTCAGTTACTCCGCACTACTTGTCGCCTTGTCGGTTTTCGCTAACCAGGTATCTCCCACCAGAAAGTACCGCCTCATACTGAACAAACTCTAAGCCCCCGTCTGGTCTACAGGCCTATATGGTTTAGTGCATGTGTGTGAATAAGAAAGGGGTAAGAATAGGACAAGGAATGGGAAAGAAAGATCGCGCGCGGTCCGTGGGCCGTTTGTTCGGATTCTGCTCTACTATTTATTTATTTTATTTATTATACGTCAAAGACAATTAAAAACTGTGTATGCCGTGCTATGGGGAGAAGTAAATTCTGTGATCCCAACACTTCTTGATATCGATCCATATACTACTTGAATTTTGAATACAGAAAATATTTCACGTTTTTTGTTAGTTCCTTACATTCTAACTTTTTGTTTAACATTTACAAATTAATATTTTAGACATTATTAAAACCTTTTTTTAATATATGAAATAAAAATTGCCTATCCTTCAGAGAATATCAGATTGGAATGCAACAATGACTCTGGAGCTAATTTCTGTGAAGAACGTCGTATTGTTGGGACTCGCCTGTATGAAAAGCAATTACAAATGACAAATTTGCGTTGATATTTGCTTGAAAATATTTCGTTTTGCACAAAATGTTGATCGATTTGTGATGAGTTTTACAAAAGATGACTGCGATGTGTTAATTCGGAGAAACATTGTGGTATAAATAGTATTACATAACTGCTACTAAAGATGAGAAAGTACATGCTGTTTTTCAGCATCACTAGTTTAAATATAAAGAATTACCAGAAAAAAGAAATCTAAAGAATTGCAAAGAAATCTAAAGAATCTTCTTGTATGGCACTATTCGCCTACGTATTGATGGGAGAAACCACGAAAAACTACCGATCTGACAGATTTACAATTTCTACCGATACGGTAGAAAACTAGCGATTCGGACGGACTGATAGAACAAACGGACAAACAGTCGGACGGACAGACGGACAGATGGCCGGGTGGACGGACGGACACACGCACGGACGGACGGACAAACAGTGTCATCGGCTCGGGAGGTCAAGCCTATGCGCCATTGAGTTCAATCTTTCCGTGGTTTCTTCGATCAATACCAGGAAAAACGGACCTCCGAGCACGAGCGATCTTTACTTGCTCAACATTGCCCCCTCTTCTCCCCTTGCAAGCGCGCTCGCACTCACACACACACACACACACACACACACACACACACACACACACACACACTAATATTTTGTTGCACTACTTTATAATACATGTCGGGAGCGTAGAGCTTGTCCCGGAGTCGCGCTTACCGTGAAAGAAACCTAAGATGCTTAGGTCATTAGTCCGTTATGTTAGTTAGTTACTGTTATAATGTTCTTTCCATACTTTGGTAGCCGTGAAAGGGTCGTTTAAAAAAATTTTTTTTTTTTGTGAGACTAATTGTTCGAATTATTGAAACTATTTCAAACAACCGATCCATAATTTTAGTTGTAATTTTACTCCTTAGTGATAATAAACCAGATAATTATTCATCCTACATTTAGTTGAATTACACACATTACTTTAATTTTTTATTGTCTTTGAAATTAAATCATGGGAGAAACATTCTCATTACTGAAAATTGGCACAAACATTTAGAAGATTCGAAGACCAAACATAGATGAAGTAAACCGTGTTAATGAATCGTGGTTCCTTAGTTAGCCTATGATAAATTCCAACTATTTATGCGCCTGGGAGGAATTTTGATCTCAAGTTCCGTGTTCTTGAATGATTTTTGGAGGAATATCCTGTGCAATATTAACAAACAAAAAAAAATAGCCTCGCTTATGACCATCACCCTAATTACTTTTACTTTCTCAATTACTTCTCACATAGTGTAGAGAAAGTATTGTAATGCTTCGGCAAAACGTGACTTTTCGACAGAAAAATTCTTATTATGGGCCTTGTCACCGAAATGAAGATAAATCTTATTTATGAAATAAATTAGTTCCTGACCCTAATCTGTACACACAAATTCTATACAGTGGTTCTGTGCTTTCTGTGTGGACATCGAATCTCAACATCTTTCGCCCAAAAGAGGGTAAGAATAATAAGCTTGTAAATAACTATCACCCCATCAAGTTTTGTTCTCTGCTGTGCGGAATATTTTGGGGTGTTATGGAGAAATGCATTCGATTCGTGGTGAAGTTCAATCCACGTCAAACGAAGTGCATCTCAGTACCTGATTGTTTCGTCGATTTTCAAATTCTTCACGATGAAGTTATCATAATAAAAGCAGGGGATGGTGTAGTACCGTGATAGATATATCCAAAGCAATCGTCACAGTTTCGCGGTGATTTGTGTGGTCCTGATGTCTTTGAAACTAAATCATCTTCGAAGGCTTGGAGATTCCAATTAGTAGAAGAGTGAAACAGAGGTACCCCATGTCCCCACTTCTTTTACTATCCCGCCATTACTTCGTAATATATATCCCTGTACATAATTTCAGTAACTCCTAAGTGTGCAGATGTGCATGCGATCGTATATGCGGGCATTCGATTTCCATCACTCGCGGCAAGAACATTTCCCGTGCACCAATCAAGACATATGAGGTGGCATTTGACGCGTCTTAGTCTCCTGATGGAGAACTGATAGTTTGTTTTCGTATCCGGTCAGAAAATTCAAAATACATATAAAAGCGTGTTTTGGCGCTGCGATCTTAGCGAGTGTGCCGAAAATCAAATCAACGCCACCTAAATAGGTCAATGTAGGTGGCGTTGATTGAACCTCAATACCCTGTGGATATTTTCAGTCCACGACAGAGTAATTTTCTTCTATGAGGTTGGCACCCTGGTTGTTTACAATCCAAACATAAAATGAAAATCGCGCGGCAGAATTTGTAAGATACGAAATGTTTCATTGGTATTTCTTATTATAAATTTGAAAATTGCCTTGCAATATTGAATTTGAAGAATATGAACTAATAAGAAGAAAACCAGACATATAAGAACAATAATAGAGAAAATACATTTCTTAAAAGTATAAAGATCGATTTTCAATTTAATGTGACTTAAAACTTATTCACCTTATTCACATAAAAATACAAAATAGTAACCTTTTAGAAGCTTTTGCGTCAGAATTTTCCGAATTAATTGAGAATGATCTTATAATAGGAATAGAGAAGAACGCAGAAGAACAGCTTACATGTGATCATTTATGTTCATATTTAAAAACAAATCGTAAAAATATAGTCGTGCTAAATTCTAACTATTCGCATTATTCATTCCTGCAAGTAATTTTACTGTCATTATAATTTTGGAATTACAATATTTCAACAATTCATATCACGTATGGAGGTAATATTCCAGTACGTTGTGTTTTGGGAATTTTTGAACGGAAGTTTAACGTTAACAGCTCTACAATCCATTGGTAAGTCCAATGTCGTATGCTGTAAGAACATATTTGCACAAAACTAGGCATAAAAGAAATGAAGTTTGAAAGAAATTTTCAACACAAGAAAATACTTTTAATACTGTTTACAGCCTCGGCGATGCCACATTCAACTAGTAGAAAGTATTGCAATCGTGCGCCGAAAAACGGCATTTTTTTTTATAAAAAAATGTTATTGCCCGGTCCTGGTAACGAAAACGTAGATAAATCTTGTTCCTCTACATAGGAAATTACTTCCTCTAATAAGGTAGATTGTCAGAATCAATCATAATCATTCACTCCACATTTTCGTTTCCTGGATCCGGCAATAAAAGTTTTCGTGTTGAAAATTCTTCATTTTCCATCTCCATTTTCCGGCGCACAATCTAAAATGCATGGGTTTTGTTCGGTGCGTGCAAACTGTTAGACAAGTTATAGGACCAAATGGAATACGGATCACTATTCAAATACAGTCTAATACTAATACAAATCGAATTAATCATTCTTCTAAGAATTTCAGTTACGTTTGCGCAGAGCCAGAGTTTTCCACTGTAACCCCTAGCACAAAATGAATTGAAACAGCCTAAAAGAAAAAGAAATTTTTTTAGTTTACTAAGAAAAACTAAGTTTGACAAAATATTTTTTTGATCTGGGCTGTCCGGGTGACGCCGCATCGAAGGCTGGGGTGCCGACGTTTCGACCGACATATGGCGGTCCTCTTCAGGGCTGTACAGCCCTGTATTGACAGCCCAGATCATGAGTCTGGCCGCGGAAACCTACGATACCAGAATATTTTTTTGCACGAATTCAAATAAAAAATAATAAATTGCATAGAATTGAACCCCCTCTTTATTTTGAATTTCTCATCTACAAATATTTAATTTCTCATCGCTTCAATCAATTATTAATTTTTAAATACAAATCTACTGAGATCTACTCTAATATGGAACTACTTACCTTGCTTGTAAGAAAACCAGCTTTATTTTTACCTATGCCCTGAACGGTGATTTTATTTCAAAACATGTAAAGAAAGTATTCAACCCATTTAATGTCACTAAAAACATATTTCTAATGTCTTTTTGCATTGATTGCTCAATTCACCGATGTTGCCGAGTGTTATCGAGTTGTTAAAAACATTCTCAATTATCTGATTTCTCACAATTTTAAAATTCCTAGTCGAGTCGACCAAGTCACCATTAGAGCACATGATAAAAGGTCGATTACGATCACATTACTCGAAAACTAGATTACGAAATCGACTAAAACTCTACCAGAGGATAGAATAAAGTCTCATCTTTCGAGTAATTCTATAAAAAGGGCATGTCAACTCTAAAAAGGATATTGAAAGCAACGTTGAATGATGCACACGTGGGGGCATTTCTTACCCCAAGGTATAGAATCAAAAAACAGAACACAAAGTTTATTGAATATTAATTTAAAATAAATACTAGTAATTTATTTTCACTTATAATGAATTGATATTACCTAAAACACACATATCTAATCCATGTTATTAGAATGTAAGTTAATTTAATTTGAAACAATTTTTTTACGCCCTGCCAATCTTTGACTTAGAACTAACACTGAATTTAAAGCATTCAATAATTTCTAGTTTACGAGTGCTTAGATTTATACTGTCATCAGAGAACATAGTGGAATCACATCAAGATAATTTTCATAGTCGAGGGCAAAATAATATAATAGTATTTTAGGGGGGGATAAAGGGAATACATTTTTATCACACCATACGTTTTAACATATCTCAACGCAAACAGGGGTATTTCGTTACCCCAACTTAACTCTAATTTCTAGTAAGAAAGTGTAAAGCGAATAATAACATATGCTATTGTCGAACCATAACCTCAACGGATAATACAAAATTTCACACTCTTCTCCTTTCATTTGTGAAAACTGCAAAAGAAAACAAAAAGACGTGAAGTAACATATCACCCCGTTCTTCTAATGTTAAAAATAATCTCGCTCTATCTTAATTGAAATTTGCCCAATTAGGCTTGCCCGTTAAAAATATCATACGAAAGAATAATTGAAAAAATTGGCTACAATAATTTTGTACGAACTTTTAATTAATCTACGATAATGCAAAGACTTTCGGCAGAAATTCTATGAATTTCATTTCCTTACATAAGAGTATCATCAATATCATTAGATATCCTTATTCCAATTCCTTTCGTAAACACCAATCATATGATTTAGTATACACATGATACAAAAACAAAATTAATCTATTACTACACCATTATTAACTGACAAATTAATTTATAATGCCTTTATAACTATTTAATGAGAAACTAAAATTAATTTATTTAACAAAAAATGTTGAATCTAATTTAAAAAAAAAAAATTTTTAATATTTTGAAACTATGAACAAGAAACTTAATTAACTTTTAATAATCAAAATAGTGGTGCTAAAACTATATGTACTATTGCGCAATATTATTATACCCCAATTTCTGGCCATGTTAACACATCTCTGTCATTATCTGTAAAATTCATTACAAATCGTGGAACATTAGGTGCAAAAAATTATTTTAAAGCTAATATATCAATACAAATGTCACAAATAAAACTGTGCTTCACACAGGTATAAAGACTCCCAACTATTAGAAGGAATTCTCAGAATTTTGTAGTTGCTATGTCGGACTGCGACGTTCTTCTGGCTCCTGAAAGATTGTAGCAAAACTAAAAAACTTGATTCTGCAATTTCAAAAATTTGCAAAATTACTTTAAAATACTAATAGTTTTAAATATTATGCATTGCCTTTTTTAAAGAACTGATTTTTTAAAATAATTTTAATTTATCAAAAAAACTCTAACATTAATATTGTACTTTTGCAATGGCAGTGTTTGTTGTCATAAAATCAATACTAAAAGCAATTGAGTAAGACTTGATAGTAGGATGTTGCTCAGACGCTATAATTCAAATTCAATTTCAATTATTAAGTGGCGAGGCTCAAGCCAACAGACTAGCTCTTCCCAATAACGACGCAAGGTTCGCTACGCTCCTTTCAGCATCTAACAGAGAAAGAAGGTAATATTCGGGCGACAAAATAGACGAATTTGAATTTAACTTCGAGGATCTTTCACGTGCAGTAAATATAGAACTTGGGACAGCTGGATTTACTTCCATTCCGAAGGAAAAGGTACGAATTATTTGTGTTTCTCTTAAAAACCGACGGCTTTGTTGGGTTTGAACCCACAAACTTGGGTATAACCAGGCAAGCCCAGTAAGGTAACCATTACAGTCACTTGGGGTGATTTTAGACCGTGGAGGATAGCTTTGCACCATGTTCGCCTCTTTAATAAATGTTTGTTAAATTAAATATTGGTGTTTGCATTTTCAGTTGCTTTAACCTTTAGTCGATTCTGACTAAACGACAAAAACTACTATTGGATAAATAAATTAAATATTGGTGTTTGCATTTTCAATTGATTTAACCTTTAGTCGATTCTGACTAATCGACAAAACCGACTATTGGATAAATAAATTAAATATTGGTGTTTGCATTTTCAGTTGCTTTAACCTTTAGTCGATTCTGACTAATCGACAAAGCAACTGAAAATACAAAGGCCATCATTTAATTTAACAAACATTTATTAAAGTGGTGCTAAGCCACCCTCCATGGTCTGAAGTCTCCCCAAGTGACTGTCCCGAATGACCTCCGTGTTATACAACGGAGGTGGGCTGGGGTGCGAAGTGCATTTCCTTCCGAGGATGTGCACCAGGGTCCGCGCCGGCAGCGGAGCCGCCAGGCCCACAGATAATTTTTCTGTATTAGTGGCAGCAGCGGCGTCGTAGGCAGGTGGCGCGACCCACAAACTGGTTTGTGTCCCCGCCGCTAATTCCGCGGTAATTGGCTGCGGGCGAGCAGGCGGCGGGCGGCGGGCGGGCGCGGCCAACGGTCGGCGGCGTCGCGACGCCGTCGCCGCGGCGACGCGCCTCGGAAGCGGACGCGCTCCGCGCCGCGGTCGCCTCGCCCCGGTTTTGGCTATTCTGGTCACGGTAGACAGATTGGGGAATTTCGTCTGCAAAATGGGGAATTTGTTTCGTCATGGAGAATAAATGGAGATCTTAAATGCGCGGGAAATTTTGGGGGGGAAATTATTTGCATCCGGAGTCGAGATAGACATATGATTCTCTCACTTATTATGAATAAAAAATAAATTTTTGGGTATTCTAGCGATGTGCTGGTCAGGGTAGCCAGATTGGGGAATTTCGTCTTAAAAATGGGGAATTTGTTTCGTCACGGGGAATAAATGGAGAACTTAAATGCGCGAGAAATGTTTAGGGATTTATGGGGGAAATTATTTGCATCCGGAGTCGAGATAGACTTATGATTCTCTCACTTATTGTGAATAAAAAAGTAATTTTTGGGTATTCTAGCGATGTGCTGGTCAGGGTAGCCAGATTGGGGAATTTCGTCTTCAAAATGGGGAATTTGTTTCGTCATGGGGAATAAATGGAGAACTTAAATGCGCGGGAAATGTTTGGGAAATTTTTGGAGGAAATTATTTGCATCCGGAGTCGAGATAGACGAATTATTCTTTCAATTATTGTGAATAAAAAATAATTTTTTGGGTATTCTAGCGATCTGCTGATCAGAGTTGCCAGATTGGGGGAATTTCGTCCCCAAAATGGGGATTTTTTTTCGTCGTGGAGAATAAAGGGAGAACTTAAATGGACGGGAAATGTTTGGGGATTTTTTGGGGAAATTATTTGCATGCGGCGTCGATAGAAATATTATTCTCTCACTTATTATGAATAAAATAGAAACAAGACACGTTATTCTATCTCATTTTTATTTATCAAAAAGAGTAAAATGAACGACAGGCATAGAGAAATAAAAATAAGACAAAAACGAAGGTACTATACGGCTTCGAGCAGCTCAGAAGACGATGATTGGTTGATTTGACATATTTGAATTTCAGATGACAACCAATGAAGTCGCTAGGGACCGTTCATGTTGGTCTATAATTTGGAGAATACTTCTAGTTTCATAGTTGCTTAATTTTGTTTCATTGGGGAGGTTATTTGGGAAAACTCCATAGTTTTGGTGGGGAAAGAGCTTGCAACACATCTGGAAACCCTTTTGCTGGTTATGAGCGAAGTACAGCATTCACTTGTACATAAATTATCCCCACGGATTATCCGCACACGTTTTCTTGAGCCCTCATTTCGCTAGATTCGATAGGAGTGGGGAGTTTCATTTTGTAGTCAGGAATATTGTATCAAATCTGTAGCTCATTTTTCTGTACAAAATAGATTCTATTATACAGGATATAACATTTCTGATAATCAGATTTTGTACAACAAAGCTCATTGCAATCATTTATTCAGAACTCCACTTATACTTGTAAAGGAGTCGGGTTAAATAATCCGGGGCTCAAGAAACTGTGCGCAATAAATAGAATTAAGGATGGCACAAAACATTTTAAAACATCGACATTTTCGAGAAAAATCTGGAAATTATAACATCAATATTTTTCTTTCGACAATTTATTCAGGTTCATGTACTTGTGCAGAAACATTGTTTTAAAAAAATCATGGTATAAATATAATTTTCAGTATTTATTTTATTTGTCAATTGCTCGCAATCAACAGCCAACAGAATCACTATTCTCGATCCCCAGGCGTTCCGAAACAGTTTGCTATTCGCAACCTTTCTCCCGTGTTATTACCATTTTACTTTCTCACTACTGATTACGCGGTATACAGAAATTGTAATGCTGTTTCATTATTTTGTACGTGTTAACATCGTTAAATTGCAATTTGAAGCTTCACTATATAGTACATTGATTAGAAAATTAAGATGTCAAATTTAAGGCAGAATATACTTTAAACTAATACTGCCGTGTTATGTATCACATCACAACCAGAACATTTTACATCGAAATATTTCGTCATATTTAAAATATCGATATTTTAAACCCAGATGTTTTCGAAGATCTGATTTCTGATTTCGGCGTCGAAAACCTTTTGGTGATGTATCGATATTCTGCTAAACTTTGCCATCACCACGTAAGATACCACTCGCTGTTTAGCCACTTGAGTGTGCAATTCTTGTTTTCTCCCCTCCATTTACTTTCTTGGTTTCGTGGGCATCGTCGCGTTTTGAAGATGCCGAGGTTCAATTTAATGCATTTCTTGGTGATTGTCTTGACGGGATACCACCCTGCTGTCGGCAGGGTGGTGAATCAAAATCTTGTTCCGACGGAAATGCAGTGCCCTTTCTATGCGATGAAATTTACTGTTCAAATTGCAAATTGTTCTTTTGGAATATTTTTAAGCCAGAAAACCAATACGGGAAACCATGGAGAAAGATGGTTCAGAGCGGCCGCTACGCTGAACACTATTTTATTATTGCCCAACTTGCTATGCGCAATATTTTAGTACTGTTGTTCCATTTTCATTAGAATAACGACCCTTACGAAGCAGTGAACCATTCCCTTAATTTCGTGGATCCTGTAACTGGGGTGCACTCAAACATTATTGCATTGTGTGCTACTTCAGTAATAAGTATGTATGAATACACTTTATAATTACTGCTTATTTCATGCATTTCCATCCCTATGATCTTGTCGTCCCTCGTAATTTGTTAGGTGAGTAACGCTGGGGGAGACGGGGTGTTTGTGAGTAAGCGTGTGTCTTAGAACAAGTGAACATCACGCTTCGCTCTTGACCAGAAGATCGCTAGAATCTTCTCAGATATTAACTACTACTTCTGAAGAAAAGTTTACAATACAATACTTCGTGCAATGAGGTCAAGAGTCTCATCTTGTAGTTAAGAGTCACAGAGACGTCGGCCACAGTGTCACAGATTTATAATACTGACCCCTGCAGCCACATAATGGTAATTCACAAGAAGGTAATTCTGAGAAATGCAAGACTCAATATTTAAGCAATTTATTATTTCAAAAATGTTTTTCAAAGTATTTTAAAATCTCATATAGTTTACCTTCAGTAATAGATTAGCATGCAACTTGTGAGTCAGATTTGTAGAATTTTTTTTTTCAATACGGTAATTTAAGAATTTGTTCAAAAAACACAATATTGTATGGAAACGTGCTAATGGTGCTAAAACTGCATGTACTTTTAGCTCTTAGAAACGGTTACGTAATAATTGTTATGCTGCAATTTCTGTCCATATCAATACATCTCAGTCAACATCTGTAAAACTCATTATAAATCGTAACACATTAGGTACGAAAACGAATTCTTTTAGAGCTAATGCATCAACGCCAATAAGACAAAAGTACGTTTCATACAGTTATAACCTGTCCCAACAATGAGAACGAAGTTTCACAATTTTAAACTCCATTTCGTGACGCGAAGTATTTCAATCTCATATCTCCTGGATGATTCTAGCAAAAGAAATGGGACGAGTTCGAATTTGCAATTTCGAAATTTTGCAAAATTAGGCTGAACAATTCACATTTTAAAACATACATAAACATTTTAAAGTACTGATTTTTCAGAACGTATTTCATTTAGCAAAAGAACTCTTTCGTCAACATTGTCCTTTTTAAATGTTAATTTTTTATGTTTGCTATTTTCGAAAATAGGAGCTCGCAAAAAATGGAACCAGCACGACGTTCATTGCCGTTCTTTGCTACATACGTCAATCTCTGAGAAAATAATTGTTTAAAATTATTTCAAAATTGTCAATGTTTCATGCAAAAGTACACAAAAATTACTGAAATTTTCAAAAAAATGAACAATACCTTATTTCACGATCTGTTTTGGATTAATAGCTTTCATTAAGAAATAAATTCTATTTTCAAGATTGTAGTTGTGAGAACACTACAAACAATGCTAATCTTTTACAATTTTCGAAAACTCAGAGAGGTCAAAGAAAAATAAGACCAGAACGATTTTTTTACCGTGTTTCCCTACATACGTGGAAACAACTTAAAGAAAACGTTGGAGCGGTTTTTGAGAAAAAAATTAAAAATGTCTTGTTACACGCAAAATTACGCAAAAATTGAATATGATCTTCCGTAATTACTGTTTCTTTATTACAATATTTCGTTAAGGAAAAAATTGCATCTTCATTATTGTAGTTGTAGGTAAAATTTTGAACTTTTGCAATTTTCAAAAACTCGGGTATTTCAACAAAAATACGACCTACGCTATTTCGTTTTGCGTATTATTCTCTATTCTAAAAAAATAGAGCAATTTTTGAGAACATTTTTAAAATGGTTGAGACTTCATGTAAAGTAGGCCCCAAAATTTAAATATTCCCTTCAAATTGAAGGATCAGCGACACAAGAAAGTCGATTGAAAAATATTAATTTCGGTGAAAATAATGCTTATAGTTTAGCTCCCAGCGTTGTTAACTGACGGACAGATGTTTAGATGTAATCCAATTTTTCGGTATTGAGACCCCACCAAATGTCAATTCTGACTAAGCAAAGTATTAGACGAAGTAATTTACTACATATAGGAATAACAGTTATATAACCTTTCATTACCAGGACCTGACAATAAGAGATTTTCTAAATAAAAATCGCCGATTTTTCCTGCAGCATTAAAATACTTTCTCTTTACTGCGTAAGCATATGAAATTAAAAATCAAAATATTATTTCAAATTCAAAAGTCACGACATCAGACAGATCGATCGTGGAATATTCTGTGTACTACCACTATCGTTGTTTATAGACGGATACGCGGACGGACTTACGTTTTGCCGTAAGAAAATTCTTTGTTATCAAGGACTTACAAAACATGGATTCTGACTATACATCGCGTTACAAGAAGTAATTCACTACATATTAGAACAAAAATGTATCTACATTTACTGTATCAGAACTCAAAGGTATGATTTTTTCAACCGGAAAATCGCCTTTTCCCTCCATCATTACAATACTTTCTCTATACTGCGTCTGTCACTGATCCGACACAGAAAAATTGAGAAATGCATGGTCTTCAGGGGGCATCAAGGAGTCGGCTTGGGGAGCAAATAAATGTTTTGCATTATTGAAGCACATGAAGATTTATCACATTTAATTATTTTATTAATATTTTGTTAATGTAATTTTATTAATTAAATATTTACTAAAATATTGCCTCATCCCTAAATTTTGTGACCCAGTTGCTTCCTAGTTAAAACATTGCTTCATACCTCAAAGTCACCTTTTCAAGTCAATCTCTACGTGTTTTTGCTCATTCTGAGAACCTACATTACGGCGATGTCCTGGAGGAACATTTTGTGGTGAAGGTGTTTTAGTTACATAGTACACCCTATTCAAGTGCTCCCCATTTAATATACATTTCTTCTTTTAATGAAGAAAATAATCACCGAAATAAAAAATGTGCATAAGAATGTTTATTACTTTTAAATTATTAAAAAAATTATTTTCGAAATTTTATCAGAATTATAATTCTTTAAATTTATTTTCCTTATTAAGTTTGCAAAGAAATATTAATGATTTTACAGGATGAATAAAATGAAATGATTTTACAGGATTGTCACTTACAGTGAAACCTCTCTAAAAATCATCTTTACTCTCAACGACCGACTGAAAACGTGTGTTGAATGCAAAAAATACTACCTTGTTAACTGACCACAACCCCTCGCGACCATCGAGCAGCCCCTTAATATGTTGGACTGTCAGTCTATCTGTCCGTCTGTCCGTCTGTGCTTGTGTCCCTCCGTCCACCTGTGGTCAAGCTAGCTTCTAAACCGTTCGGACGATCTTCAGTATTGATATTCGTCGATCGATCTGATCGACATTGAGGCGCTGCGGGTCTGAGATACTATTTTAATTTGTGTGGGTACTTTTTATTAGGACTCAATACATTTTCTAAATTTTCTCAAAACTTGCTCCATGTTCTTTTAACAATCATTGACCTTGGGTATCGTAGAGAATGGTTAAAAATATTGTAGCCCTCATTTTCGTTCTTTCGGAATCCTCGACAATTGCCTTTCAAAGATATCTTTAAAATAAGATCACGTCCAATTTTTAAATTGTTAAATAGTAAACAAACCTTTTTTGAATTCCCATAATTTCTTGTGAAATATGGACAATTTTAAACAATTATTTTCTTGAAAAAACACACCAGGTCTCATTTTCGTTCAACTCCTAGTTTTCGAAAATTGCATAATGTGTGAAAGTTTGTGCTTTAGTAACACCATTAATTCGTTACCATATCGCAATAAAACGAGCCGAAAAATCGCCTATTTCCACTGGATTAAAAATGTCTGCACCGGCTTTGCTACGTAACCGTAGTAAGGCGAGTAAGTAAAATAGTGTCTGGATTATTTAAAGATATTTCTGAGAATAAATGAATCCCATATATTTGACTAGCGTCCTAACACCAATGGTTTCAGTAGTCAACTGAGATAATCACGTGAATATTGAGATAATCACGTGACCCCGCCAAGCAGTACTTACAAGTGAAGAATAGGTGGAGGAGGTAATTAGGCTCGGAAACGTTGGACATTTAACCTTACAGGTAACATAAAGGATTGTAAACATAGTTTCGCGATATAATTTTGCGATTTTCGCTTGACTGAGAACATGAGAGTTTTTATTTTGGGATAGTTATCTACTGATGTCATTAGTCCCGTAGGTCAGTGCTAATTGAATTCTTGGAAGGGGTAGTGTTCTTCTCATTTACGTTAACAATCCGCGCTGACCTTCATGACGGCTTGTGGGTTTTCTGCTTTCACCCCAGCCTGGACAAACTACGTGCCTGATATCCCGAATTGTCAGCAAGTAAAGTGAGTGTAATTGTGAGTGTATGTGTGTGTGTGTGTGTGTGTGTGTGTATGTGTGTGAGGTGAGAGGGGGACAAGGATGAGGAAGGAAAGATGACTTCCGGTCCGTGACCCGTCTGTTAGGTTAGTGCTCTGGTATTTGCCTGGCGTTGATCGGACAAACCTGAGACAACCATCGCTCAGTGCAGACAGCCGCTAGAATTCTTCTCCAGAGGGCAAATACATTCGACATAGTTAATAGCTCCAGGGAAAAATCCACCACCATCGTAGCTTGGACCCTGGGACGTCCAGCAAACGAAGCTGCAGCGAGGTAACCGTGTTGGCGCTTGAGCTGTCGTTGATCTTTGCTCGAGGAGATGACGTCCTGAGGCCAAGGGGTAAAGCACGCACGGAGGCTGCACGAAGCAGCAGCCGGCGCAGACACGAGGGCGCCCAACGACCTTGTCGTGCCGCCCCGCCACGACCCGCCCCACCGCCGCCCCGCACAGCCACGCAGCCTGTCGGCACGCGCTGCGACAGTCGCGGCGCTCCGCCTCCACACCGCGCCACCCGCTCAGGTGGCGCACGCAGCAAGTGATGGCCCTGCGCATCCTCTGACCGAGAGGGCCTGCAGTTCCACTATCGACGGTGGGAGGATTTTCGACACTACCCACACAGGTCGAATTCAGCCGCTGTCTGGAGGAGAATTCTAGCGGACGGCTGCTAGAATGCTCACGGACCGTGCGCAACCTTTCCTTCCCATTCCTTGCTCTGTCATCACCCCTAACACACACCTACATGCACCACAGCACCACACTTGACAAGATACCTACCGGGAGCGGTAGCTCAGTGCATCAACTGATGTCACTGCAGCGCCTCTGACCAGGAGGTCCTAGGTTCGAGTCCTGACGGAGGCAGCATTTTCGACACCTGCTTTTCAGCTAGGTCGAATTCAGCCGCTGTCTGGAGGAGAATTCTAGGCCGGCTGCTCGGATCGGTAGTTTCCAGTAGTTTCGCCGATCAGCACCAGGTGAATGACGGAGCAGTACCCTTCCAAACGGGCCACGGACCGCGCGCGATCTGTCCTTCCTCTTCCTTGTCCTATCCTCTCACCTTACACAAACACTTACACTAACATGCACTACACTACCACATATTCCGGGAGACCGGTCGGGAGTTTAGAGCTTGTCCCGACTGGGGCGGTGTCCCGCTGGTGGGAGAGTCCTGGTTAGGGAGAAACCCCACTAGCCGACGGTAGGTCGGCGCCGGATCTCGCCATCAAGCGGGAGAGGATCACCGCCATCTCCCGAGAAAAAAGCATGCACTACACTAACGGGACTATTGACCAAAGCAGTTGACGCGCCCGGAAACACGAAAAATCAATCAATCAATCAATCGGGCCACCTGGGGCCAGCTTAGAGTTCCTAGCTTTGCAAGCTAGTACCGGAATCGAATCAGTGCGCCATTTACATGCGCCGGAACATATCCCTTCTCTTCGCCCAGAGTATAGGGCCACTGCCACGACGAAAACGAGTGCCCAATTGGAAGCTACCCCAACTAAGGTTCGAGTGGCTCAGAGCCCCCTCCCCGTCTCCTCACTCCTACATATTAGGCTATTGACGCATCGCCAGAACCCCGGCAACCTGGCGGGAGGTATCAAGTTCCCGTCAGACTTCTCTCTGTGAATTCCAGAGCATTCCGAAGAATCTCCTTCCCCAATCCTGCCCAAGGGTCGGCGCGCCAGGGGCCCAACTTGTGAGTTACCGAGGAAGCCCGACAACGCGGAGCTTAGCATCGCCTACTCACTGCGCCTACGCCTTGAAGCTAACGACGTGAGTACCGTTGCTAAACTCGAGGTCCCGATGGTCGTCTACCACTCTCCACCAGAAATCGCAGCAACCTACGTCACCGTGATTTCCCCCTGCGGAAGGGGGGGGCTTCACCCGAACAGCCAAGATCATTGAGTGTGGCCGCGGAAGCCTGCGACTTCAGAAAGTCACCAGGTCTGGAATCATAATTCAATTCAATCAGTAATCTTCATTGAAAACAGAAAATAAAATGGGAACTATTAATCACAAACAACTCATAAATTAACCGTTTGAAAAAAACAGAGATGAATATGGAACTTAAATGCGGGAAACAATTTAACTAGTGGTGCTGCAACAGCAATACTTTCTCGCATTATTTATATATTTTTCGTTGTTCGAATTTTTTACTGTTTTTTAGAAAATCTTGTTTATAAAATTGCCTTTGTTTCATGCAAAATTACACAAAATGTAGTCGTATTTTGAAAAAAGTGATTGATTTCATTTAAATGCCAATTTAGAAGAGATTTCACTAATACTAGAACTCACGACGCCATCGTTTTTGGGGTTATGTGGAATTCAAGTATCGTTTTCTTTAAAACAACAAGCCATAGGGAACTCGGATCTCGTGACTTTTGAGGTATACATATGGATAATGTGTGGAATTTTTGAAAATTTTCAAATAACCTATGTCTTTTTATTACGAACTACATCTTGGGAAAAGAGTTTCAGAAAAAAATTGATAGAGCAAAGAAATTGGCATTTCATGCGTTTGAAATTAGAAAATAATGTAAGAAAAAGAAATAAATTTTAAATACGAATGGCTGAAATGGCTTAAATACAAATGACTTAAATGTCTCGTGCGGGTGCGTGGGCAAAAAAATAGCAACTGATGTTTTTGCAACTGTGCAACATTGTTTCTCGCATTGTTTGCAATTTTCTCAAATTCAGAGAGTTCCGCGAAAATGAGACTAGCGCCTATCTTTTAAGCGTCCTTTATGCAATCCCGGGGTACGTTTAGTCAAAAAAGTGTGGAGTCATTTTTGAGAAACTTTTGAAATTGTAATGTTTGTTAATATGAAGTACTTCCAAAAAATCAAAGTATCCGTTTTAAATTCACAGAACATCAATTTTCTTTTATTTCAAAAATTTTAAAGGCTCGAGGAATATCAATTTTGAAGAAAAACATGAGAATGGTTTAGGTACTAGCGTGGACTACACACATACGACACCGTTTTGCTGTTTTTTTATTATTTTTTTTGACAACGCTTTAGATGAAGTAATTTACTACACATCGGAAAGAAATTTTCTACTTTTTCATACCAGGACCCGGTAATAAGAGTTTTTCTGTTGAAAAATCGTCGCCTTCCGACGCACGATTATAATATTTCTCTTCTAACTAAATAAGGCGAGAAAGGAAAAAATGGATCATTTTCTAGAACATTTTTTAAATGTATTTGAGGCTTCATGTAAAATTCTCTCAAAAGCAAAACATTTTCGTTGGCGCAGCGGCGTCAGCCACATCGATGGGCGAATATTGGGATTTTGTGTGAAAATTCTGCTTACGGTTTAGTAGCTTGGGTTTTCAACAACAGGCATTTTACCCGAAACGATTTTTTTGGTATTAAGGTCCTACGAGACGTGTATTCTGATTATGCAACGTGCTAGAGAAAACAATAGAAACCAGAATCCATCCACTGATTTTGTATCAGGTGACGAATTTTTCTGCGGAAACATCATGCGTTTTCTGCTGTATTATTACACAACTTGCTACCATACCACATGCTAGTCGGGAGCGGGAATACAAGAGGGAAACTAGTAGTGAGGAAATTACACTTTTGGAGAATAATAAGAATCTGAAAAGTGTAAGAATGCCAATAACAAAAGAGGGAACATTTTGTTGAGTTTATTGTTAGAAAAATAGACCGCATTTGGGCGAACAATATTTTCCTGTTTAAATCTAACTCGAATAGAACATCCAAATGAAATGTTACTTTAACACTGAATGAAAACCCTATCCTCATGAAAAGCTTAGAACTCTGTGCATGTTAACGAATATGACGCCTGCACTGTAAACCATGTTGTTCCAGAACAGCTAAAAGACTTTTGCGTATTTTGCTTTTTTGAGCGAGAAAGAGAGAACTATACGAATGAAAACATTTTAAAAAGAAATAAGAATTTGAACAAAGGTTTTTAATTGTAATCTCACATCAGTTAATTTAACAACAGTTTTCATAAAACGGACTCATAACTCTTAGTCTCATTAATACGTCCCATTTATCTCGTGAAACGTCTGATACCGTCAGTTCTTATAATGGGTTCATAACTTATTTAAAATTCATTAGATTCGTCCATATTATTTTAATTCATTCAATATTTTATTCATTTTTCTGATCGAAGGTTAAGTATGTTCGCTAATTAACAGTTAAGAAGGAGGAAGTATCCATGAAATTTTAACGTATGCTATGAATGTTAACCAGCTGATATCGGAAGATTGATCGTAAATTTAAAATTTCCTAGATAACAATTTTAATATTATTTGACACACTAATTTTCACAGGTTCTCGCAAAGTCCGCCAAGCACTCAAGCACTCGTGTTACCCACGAACTTTTATTACTAATCTGGAGTGTGAAGTCGTAAAATATCTATCGTTCGACGGTTAAAACAACATTTCATGATTGTATGTACTATCCGTAAAATTGGAAAGGCAGAAAACGTACCTGTTTCATGATACGTTTCTCTTGCATATTAAATTCAACCCTCCAATTGAATCGGCGATTTGGAAAGATAAATAAGATCTTGTTCCATAGTTTCGAAAAAAAAGAAAAAACTTAATAACATTACAGTTGGCATCTGCTTGCAATCGAGGGTGCACGAAATTGCGTAGTAATTTATTCGATAACTATTGGTATAGAAATTGGATGCTCAGAGATTTATGAAATACTTATGCAATGGAAACTAATCAAATTATGTTTCGAGAATAAAACTAGTGGTGCTACTACAGCACATACTTTCTCGTGTTATCTGTAACGTCAACGCAATATCATAATACTACATAATACTGCAAAAGTGTTTCCAACAGCTTGTTTTTCAAACCAAATTCGAACTCAGGATCTTAGTTTTGGTACGCCATTTACGTTACCTCATTCTCCGGAAACTTCACAGGCAAACAGAACCTTCCCGACGCTTCAACATTTCAGATATTTTCATTGACATTTTTTCAAAATCGTAGTTATAAGAAGACACCGAAAAAATTTCAACTTAAGCAATTTTCGAAAATATAGAGAAATCTATGAAAATAATACGTCCGTAATTTTTAATTTTACTTTGAGTAAATTTTGAAAATGTTTTTAAAACGTGATTTAAAAAACTCAAATTCAAAATATCAAATTCGCAGTTTCTTTAGTTCGGCCAGATGGATCGTGGAATATCAGTTTTCGAGAAAATCGTCTGAAGTGTTAAGAGAAGCGGGAGTGATTAGCAGACACAGACAGGCAGACGGACAGACAGAGAAACAGACAGACGTGTTGCCGTAATCCAATTTCTGGAAAATCCTAAATGTCATTAAAAACTACATTAGTAACATCATAATCTTATTCTAATCACGCAATCCAAACTAAAAGCATTGTCCGCTGGTACGATTGTTTGTTAGAATATTCGAATTGTGGGAATTCTGATTGGATGTTGTTGACGTTCTTATAAGAAGAAATAAAAGAAGTCATCTTCGTCAACATATCAGCTTTATTAAGATAGCCGGCTTTCGACGGCTTTGCCGTCATCGTCAGTCTACAGAATACAGAAAGATACAAAAAAATTTATAAATAAATACACAATAAGATAGAAAAAAATTAATTAAATTACAATTGATGGATAACTCTAAAATATTTAGTTACAGATAGATAAAATTTCAAAAACGGTAAGGGGGGGATTAGTAGCAGTATTTAGTAGTATTCTGTAGACTGACGATGACGGCAAAGCCGTCGAAAGCCGGCTATCTTAATAAAGCTGATATGTTGACGAAGATGACTTCTTTTATTTCTTCTTAGAATATTCGAGTATGATTTATGATTATCCCTCTCATTCATAGATGGAAAGTTCCTGCTCGCATAAAAATTGTACTCGGCTTCACTTTCGCCTGTCATCCATACGGTGCCACTCGGGCGCGAGCAGTCAGCGGAAGCAACGAGAGCGACCTCTATCAGGGGGTGGGGATGAGGGCAGAGCAACTACCTCCCCCGACAGACGTCCGTCCGTCAGCCTGAGCCTGCCCTGGCAGCGTAATGGGGCGCTAATAGCAAGTTGGCAAGGCGCTCAGACGTCACCGCGAATCGCCATTACGCCACGGCGCGGGAGGGGGGTGGGGGCGGGGTCGGAGGTCAAGTGCCCTCCCCCCTCCCCGCAGCCACCCCCGCCGCGCGCCCTTAGGAAAGCCGACCGGAGAAAACACGGAGTGTCTGGCGTGTGAGGTCTTTCCAGGGCAGCGCGATGACGGGGCCTTCAAGCGGAGGTTGGGACACGGCCCGCCCACCTCTTCGGAAACACAATCGAAACCTTCCGCCGGCGAACGCTCCCCTTACGCCTTCGGGCCCTAATAGCTGCAATTAACACCACTTTCCTCTCTGAGGATTTGGCTCTGCCAAGATGTCGGAAGGTAAGAAAACATAATCATTGCTGTGAGAACGCGTTCGTAAGAAATGCTATAACGCACGGAACTATTCGTGGATCAACAGGTTGGGACGCCAAAGTGTTGCCTCGGACTTTCTCTAATCAATGTAAACAGGGAACAGCAATTTCAAATACGGTACTAACAAATTCCTGAGAAAATTCCTTTTCCCTGTCAAGTAGAGTACTAAGTAGGGATTAAGTAGTTAAATACAAAAAAAAGGTTGTTATGTGAACTAGTAAAATATCAGATGTCACATTACATTTCTACAACACTGACGGAGTTTCTTTCATTTCTACCAGAACTTGTACTATTTGTAATTGTCAAAGTGGATCAAAATCTTCAGTCAGTTACAACTTATTTTATTTCACATAAAATACTCTCAATACAATTCAAGACTGACATACATGAAGGCAAAAACAAAATCTAGTTACTAATCAACAAAATAGTGCGAAACAACCTAGTGCGAAATTATTGATTACTCTAAGAACTTGTATTCTATTTACACATAAATTAACATGAATATTGATACTCAATAGTAATGGACAATGTTACTGCGCAAAGGTTTCAGTTAAAAAGTAAAGAACACCTCTCGTCAAACAATGTTGTATTCTTAAAACTTTTGGTTAACACCAATTTCAGTAAACGTATAAGAAAGAATACGGTTTCAATATTATCAATACAATACGTATGACTTATTGTAGGTAAAAATTAAAATTTTGCAAACAATCAAACATGATATGTACGACTGGGGTCAATTCCTGAACAAGAAACTGTGGTAAAATTACTGTGACTTCAGATTGATTGATTGATTGTTTATTTTGTGTTATTGGGCGCGTCCCAACTGAAGAGATTAGGAAATTAGCTAGCACGAGAAAGTCTGGCATTTTCTCGCACAACTCGTTGTCAAATGACAAAATATAAAAATTTTCTCGCTGATTCCAGATAATTATGTCTTGAAAGTTATATCAAATGACCAAGACGTACAGCATGTAGTGTATTTAAAATAAAAATCACTTTTACTCCTGCGCATGGACATTTGATGTTTGCTTAAACTCCGCATACAAAAACTAGTTTAATCATATTTAAGTGTGAACAACCAATTTTTATTTCATAGAATGTGGAAATATCGATATTATTAATTTCGAATGCAAACACAAATTGACTGGAGTTTATGAAGCCTCCTACACCGTGTGGTGCATTTAGGATACGTAAAAAACCCACTAAGGAAAACACTAAGGAAAACATATGGATACATACGGAAAAAACAAACTTAATGAAAACATATGGATAATGAATAAAAACATGAATAGAACAAGTCAAAAAACTATGGTTTTTAAGATAAAAACATCACAGACAACAAAAATAAACGGATTTGCGTAAAAAGCCTGGAGCCCTAAAATATTAGGCAGGAAATTTCGGAGGTAAAAATAATATTATCGATCTTTGCAATTACATCAAAAACAGAAAGGCGGTAAATAAAAAAATAAAAATGTATTTGTATAAATGTTATCTACATTTATTGTCAATGTAGTGAGTTCTGTTAGTTATCGTATAGTCGATATTTAAAAGTTCCACGATCAATCAAAGTTCATGACATGATGGCGTGAGCATTTTTACAATTTTCTCATAGGTCCTATATTTTTAATCATTCTTTTAAATAACATAATGTGTTCCAAAACACACATCGTTAAAATACGTAATAAGTTAAGTAAATAATATTAAACTTTTTTCTTTCATTTTTTATTTTAATTCTCAAGTCAGAACAGATACCACCCCGAACATACAGCATTTTGCAAGAACGAGCAAATTTATGCAATGAGAAAATTTGCCGCGAGCACATTTCGGTATGTTGGAGAAAAAAAGCAGTACAAACCGTTGCATCCTCCTTGAATCTACTTCCTCCCCATGCTCTCACTCAGGAAGCATTTTTCTTGCGTTTAACGATAAATTACGAATGGAACCATTTTCACCCGATATCGATCTGTAATTTACACAGAAATAATTAACTGCCATCGGCGCGGAGAGCGCGGGGGAAAGCGGGGCAGGAACCGAGAGCGGGGGACGGGCAACGAGAGGCAGGCAATGCTCAACGGGAGGAGCCTGGGCAGGCGAGCGGGTGGGTGGAGGCGGCGGGTGGGCGGGCGAGCGAGTGGACGGGCGAGCGGGTGGGCGGGCGCGCGGGTGGGCGGGCGAGCGGGTGGGCGGGCGAGCGGGTGGACGGGCGAGCGGGTGGACGGGCGAGCGGGTGGACGGGCGAGCGGGTGAGCGGGCGAGCGGCGAGCGGGTGGGCGGGCGAGCGGGTGGGCGGGCGAGCGGGTGGACGGGTGAGCAGGCGGGTGGGCGGGCGGGCGAGCGGGAAGACGAGCGGGCGGGAGGGCGGGCGGACGAGCGGGCGGGCAGCGAATGAGCGGGCGGGCAGACGAGGGGCGGGCGGACGAGCGGGCGGGCGGGCGGACGAGCGGGCGGACGAGCGGACGAGCGGGCGGCCGGCGGGCGGGCGGGCGGGCGGGCGGGCGGGCGGGTGGGCGGGCGGGCGGGCGGGTCGGTTTCGGGAGGGAGTGGGCGAGCGAGCGGACGGACGAGCGGGTAGGTGGGTGGAGAGGTGGGAGGCGGAGGGGGGAGGCGAGATAGATCAGCGATTCGCGTCCCGGGATCAGGGCATCCACACCTCATGCTCCTATACTGCAAACGGTCACAGAATGTCCAAGTGACCTCTTTGACAGGGAGCGATGTCATTCATCTCTTGTGAATAACCAATTGGAGGGAGTCAGTGATCATTGTTGTGCAGGTTTTCTTGGTATTCAGCCATGAAGCTAATGATCAAATAAAACAAATCAAAGCATCCGAGTGTTGCAATGTTTTCTTTTTTACATTAAATGTGAACTTGTGAATATGGTCGGAAATTTTCCGGTCTCAGACATCATACGAAGTAATTTTAATGACATCGAAGACAAAAAGGTTAAGACATTTGAAGATCAAAAATTGCACTGAGACAGAAATCTCCGATTTAAACATTAAAGATGAAAAAAACACTGATTTTTCTTTCAAATTTTCAAAATTTTTAATTTTTAATGAAAAATGAAACAATTTCATGTTTATAAATATATTTTCGTCTATTCGAGCAATTTTCTGTTAATTTAATCTATTTGCCAAAAAAAAATGTCATCGGCGGTAAAATGCAAGTGATGAGCATCGCTGCCCTGTGCCTCAAACGGGTGCGTAGACTTCCTCGCACGACGGAAAGTGCTACTGTAAGGCGAAGTCTGTCTCCTGAAGAAGGAAGTGGAAGAAGACACGAGTTTATTTTTTTAGAAAACGTATAGGATGCCCGATTTTTTGCTGTTATTCTCTGCAGAAAGCCAGTGAGATTATTATGATGTTCATAACTCCAGTTAATAATCTCTTTGGCTCACTTTTAGAATCTGTTCTATAAAGCCTGATTTGCGTCTCATTTCCTTCGCTGTATTGTGGGAAGTGGGAAGCCGTTTCTTGAATAGTTGGTCTTTGCTTTTTCATGGACACTAAGCGCAATTTAGACATTCTTTTGACCTCACGGTGGTGCAAAATCGTATTTCTGTACCCGCTTGTCTCTTGCTTCCCTAATGGAATACTTCGTTGGTGTTTTTATATAACGGGATAATTTAATTTCGACCAAGGAGCATACCGGCTTAGGTCGCTCAGGGAATCAAGTCAATCAAGGGAATCAGGGGTCAGTCCAGTACCTCTTATCGGGAGATCCTCGAGTTTCACTCCCGATGGTGGCCGGATTCCCGACATTAGCTTGATAGCTAGGTCGAATTCAATCTTCGTGTAAAGAAGAATCTAAGGGCCAACTGCTCTGATCAGTAGTATTCCGTGGTTTCTCCGATCGACACTAGGCGAATGCCAGAGCAGTACCCTAACAAAACGGACCGCCCGCGATATTTCCTTCCTCTTCCTTGTCCTATCTCACTCCTCATTTACATACACTTTCACTTACATGCATGACACACCCACACATGACGGGGAGCTGACAGGAGCTTAGATCTTGTCCCGCCTGGTTAGGAGGGGGCGCTGAAAGAAGATACCTCGTTGAGGAGAAACCTCGAAGAGGCTGAATACTATTAGTAGGAAATCTTTTCAAGGAAAGTACAAGAATATAAATTGTAAATAAAAATTGTTGTTTGGGAATTATTATTGTACTCCTTATGTGGGAATAAAAAATTATGAACACCATACCATACGTTCGCCTGTTATAAATGAAGATAGGAAGAACACTCTTGATATACAGAATTTAAATGTTACTGAGTTCCTCGTCGCCATTATATTGTAACTCCTGCTTAGGGAACTCCTTTTCTGTTCAATCACACTCCCATCGGCAGAGATTTTCAGTGTGAGCAAGATAACTTGACTTCTATTATAAGCCAAATGTTCATGATATTAGCTTTTCTTACCCTCATTGTTAGGGAATATGAACGTTGCAGAGCGAAGATGAGATTATTTGCAGTACTAAATAACTTTTGCGAAGAACAAACCCATCCAACTGAATCTCTCGAAATGACCGGCTCTTGTTCTTCTTTCATCGTATTAAGACGATGGCTGAGAACCAGAGTTTTAAGTCAAAGGTTTTAACAAAATAAGATTTGTTTAATTGTTTTCTATGTCCCTGTCTACGTGTGTGCATCAAGTAAAATTGTAAATATTCCACTCCCTGAGCTTGCAACAAACATACTCTATGCAACCAACCCCGCACTTACCTACTACATACAACAACTTCAAAGGGTCCTTCTGAAAAATTTAGTAAATGGACTTAGAACAATCTGGTTCTTAGTTGTCGATGTCTCACTTCATCAAAGCATAAGATTTCCCCAACCCGATTGATTATAGTGACTCCGGGCGCATCAAATGATAAGTTCATTAGTTCCGAAAGTGTAGTGCATGTTATAGTAAGTATAGTATAGTATAGTGTAGTTCTACGTAATAAAGTAAAATTTATGAAAAATGGTAAGTCAAGGGGTCCAGACGACATTTCTACGGACATAATTAAACTAGGAGGAGAGGCAATATTACCGTACTTAATTAGAATATTTCACGTGTCTATGAACAATTCAAAAGTACCTGAAGATTGGAAATTAGCTTTTGTAGTACCAATCTTTAAAAGTGGGGACAAAACTATACTAAGTAATTATAGGCCGGTAAGTCTCACGTCAGTGGTCTGCAAACTTATGGAGCATCTAGTTGCGAGTTACATTAAGCAAGAGTGGGAAGTCAAAAAATGGCTCTATCATGGCCAACACGGATTTAGGACTAATTATTCATGCGAAAGTCAGGTAGTAACGCTATTTCAGGACCTAGCAGATGAAATTGACGCGGGCGGGAGAGTAGACGCAGTAGTTATAGATTTTGCCAAAGCGTTCGATGTTGTTCCACACGACCGACTTGTTCAGAAATTAATAAATTCGGCATCGATCCCAGGGTGGTGGCGTGGATTAGCGAGTTTCTGCGTGACAGAAACAGAAAGTCCGAATTGGGCAAGAGTTATCTTCCTGCGCAAGCGTTACGTCAGGAATACCGCAAGGGAGTGTCTTTGGGACCTCTTCTATTTCTAGCGTTCATTAATGATTTGCCAGCGCAATTAATTTCAAATGTTCGGCTATTTGCAGACGATTGCATAATATATCGCATTATAAATTGAAAGACGATGAAAATATGCTGCAACGGGATCTTGATGCATTATCTTACTGGGCGGAAAATAATGGTATGACCATAAATAGTTCAAAAAGCAAATCTATCACTTTTGGCAGAGGTCACAATTACAGCGTAACAAATTACCGTTTAAGTAACGACATTATTCCGAGAGTTTCTTCGTGTAAGTACCTAGGTATCCATTTCGATAGTAAATTAAGCTGGAAAATCACGTAGATTTTGTTGTAGGAAAGCGTGGAGATCTCTTCATTTTGTAATGCGTATCTTAAAAAGAGTACAGTAAACGCGAAGGAAATTGCTTACTTGTCGCTTGTCGTCCGATAATGGAATATGGAGCAATTTGTTGGGATCCGCGCAAAATTATGTTGTGTAAGAATTTGGAAAGGATTCGGCGTAGAGCAGCTAAATTTACTTTCAGGGACAAGAAAACGGCTAGGGTGGATTCACTCGAAAACAGGTGAACATTGGCAAGACTTTGCGCCTTGTATAAAGCTTATAGCGGTCATCCAGCTTGGAAAGAAATTAAACGGCGGCTAAATTTTCCTACGTACATTGGTAGAGGTGATCACAGGCACAAAATAAATTTAAGACCGCAGAGAACGGATGTCAGGAAATTTTCTTTACAAATAAAACGATAAGAGATTGAATAGATTGCCTGCAAAACCTTTGAACCCTTTCCTGAAGCGTTCAACAATTTAGGAAAGTAATTTAGGCATTTCTAAGTTTGAGGTAGTAACTAGGAATATTAAGTTATACAGTGAAGTGAAGTGAAGTGAGTGAAGTGAAGTGTTGTGCAGTGTAGAGCAGAGAAATAATGAAGGTGTTTTTTTAGTGTAATAGTGAAGTGAAATGAAGTGAAGTGTAGGCAAGTGCAGTGCGGTCTTCATTGTTTAAGCACTCAGTGCTGTATTAGATTGACGTTTCTTTTATCTTTTAGGTAATTTAATGTTTGTTTTTAAGATTCACCAGTTTTTATATTATTATTATGTTATTTGCATGAAAATTAATATCTTACTTATGTAATTAACTGCCACCGGGTTACACCCAATTGCAGTTTAAATAAAATTTATCTTATCTTATTTATCTCAGGAGGTGGCAAATCGTTCCTCGCTGGACGGCGAGATCCGACGCCGACCTACGTCTCCTTTCGGGGATTTTCCCAAACCATGCATCTCCAACGAGCATGGCACCGTCCCAGCCAGAAAAAGCTCTAAGGTTCCAACTGTCCACCCAATGTGTCTGGTAGTGTAGTGCATGTGAGTGTAAGTGTGTGTAAGTAAAGGGAGAGGATACCACAAGGATGGGGAAGGAAATATCGCTCGCACTTCGTACCCCGAATGTTGGGGTAGTGCTCCGGCATTCGTCTAGTGTTGATGGGAGACACCGGAAAACTACCGATCAGAGCAGCCGGCCGCTAGAATTCTCTCCAGACAGCGGATGAACTCGATACAGCTATCTAGCTAGTGTCGATTAATTGATTGATTTTTTCGTGTTTCCGGGCGCGTCAACTGCTCTGGTCATTAGTCATGTTGATGTGTAGTGCATGTTTTTTTCGGGAGATGGCGGTGATCTTCCCCCGCTGGATGGCGAGATCCGGCGCCGACCTACTGTCGGCAAGTGGGGTTTCCCCCTAACCAGGACTCTCCACCAGCCAGCCGGAACAAGCTCTATGCTCCCGACCGGTCTCCCGGGATATGTGGTAGTGTAGTGCATGTTAGTGTAAGTGTGTGTGTAAGGGGAAAGGATATGACAAGGAATAGGAAGGATAGATCGCGCGCGGTCCGTGGCCCGTTTGGTAGGGTACTGCTCCGGCATTCGCCTAGATCGGAGAAACCACGGAAAACTACCGATCAGAGCAGCCGGCCGCTAGAATTCTCTCCAGACAGCTGAACTCGATACAGCTATCTAGCTAGTGTCGAAAATCCTGCCACCGTCGGGGGTGGAACCCTATGACCTCCAGGTCAGAGACACAGCACTGACATTACTTGATGCCCTGAGCCACCTTTGCCGGTTCCCGACTCCGAAGCGGCTGTTAGTAGACAAGCGTTTGGGCGGCGGCGAGCAGAGCACCGGTTTGGGAAGCCCTGCCTGGCAGTGGGACTGGGCCGCGGGACAGCGGCGGCGCTTGCGGCCGGTTCCGTCTCGCTCTCCCTCCCTCCCTCCGCCCTCCCAATCCCTCTTCGGCCCATTCGCAGCCGCGGCCGCGTCCGCTCTAACGACTAGACATAAATTTTGGAACGTGGGTCGTTGCCCCTGGCATTCGTATCGCCCTATCAGTCCCATTACGTGTTAATTGCTCTCATTATGTAATACACCACCTTAATCAGCCCCCGCTGCGGCTTTGGCTCCTGCCCTTGCATTTTATTTCAAAACAGAAAATTAGAGATTTATCAATGTCCACGAGAATAGATCGATAAAGGAACTTTGTTTTTATTTTTTTAATTGCTTCTGAATATCTAATGTATTAATTACCCACCCTATTTTTATTTGTCCCTCGCGGTGTGAGCTGGATACAAAACTTTCATTGGCCATACCTAAGCATAAAAATCGACTCTCTGACTTTGAAGAATGACTTAATTCCTTTAAGACATCGGAGCATATCATTTCCGTCAGGCCATCTTTTTATAATGGCCAACCTTGTCTTTACAAGAGGAGGTGTTGAATAATTCGCCGCGTGGATCCGGCCTGAAGGCGGAAACCGACGCCCTGAGGCCGGAGCAAGTGGATTTTTCACTGTCAAGGAGCGAAAATTGAATTTCGGCGCCTGCTCTCAAGTTGCCTGAGGCGACAGCTCGGATAAGGCAGCTAAAAGACGGATGAAACAGAAGCAGCGTTGGTGACAGAGCTTAACTCGCACAGCGAAGGGGGTTGAGCCAAAGGAAAAAGAAATGAAGTGGTAAAGACAAAAAAATGGGATATTAGTAGAAACATAAAACATAAATGAAGGTAACGATTGACTCCAGGAAGAAAGCGAAATGAAAAAAAAAAAACATATTAGACAAGTGGATTTGTAAAAATTGAGGAGAAAGGGAAGGCAAATGTTGACGAAAGGATATAATAAGCAGGGAAAGATAAAAATACGTTAAAGACCCGCATTTTTATTTTATAAAAACCAAAGAGGAGCCAAAGAGAAGAGTAAAAGTAATGTATGTCAATGCTAAGTCGACTATGTAGTGAAAAGGAGAAGGAAAAAAGAATAAGATTGAACTAGAAGAAAAGGTGACAACACCCTAAATATAGAGGTAAAGATGAAGATGGGAAAATTGGTGAGAGGATGTTGGAAGACAAAGGCAAGAAAAAAAGGAAGGAAAAAAGAGAGGAAACCGGCGAGAGAGAAAATGTGTGTGTGACAGAGGGAGGGAGAGAGAGAGAGAGAGAAAGGGCGAGGGGGGGGGGCGAGGGGGGGGCGAGGCGGGGGGGGCGGGGGAGGGCGGGCGAGGGCGAGGGCGAGGGCGAGGCGAGGGCGAGGCCTGGGCAGGGAGAGGGAGAGGGAGAGGGAGGGGCGAGGGCGAGGGCGAGGTCGAGGTCGAGGGCGAGGCGAGGGCGAGGGCGAGGGCGAGGGCGAGGGCGAGGGCGAGGGCTAGGGCGAGGGCGAGGGCGAGGGCGAGGGCGAGGGCTAGGGCAGGGCAGGGCGAGGGCGAGGGCGAGGGCGAGGGCGAGGGCGAGGGCGAGGGCGAGGGCGAGGGCGAGGGCGAGGGCGAGGGCCAGGGCCAGGCGCGGGCGAGGGCGAGGGCGAGGGCGAGGGCGAGGGCGAGGGCGCGGGCGCGGGCGAGGGCGAGGCGAGGCGAGGGGGAGGGCGAGGGCGAGGCGAGGCGAGGGGCGAGGGCGAGGGCGAGGGCGAGGGCGAGGGCGAGGGCGAGGGCGAGGGCGAGGGCGAGGGCGAGGGCGAGGGCGAGGGCGAGGGCGAGGGCGAGGGCGAGGGCGAGGGCGAGGGCGAGGGCCAGGGCCAGGGCGGTGCGCACCTCTTGTAAGTAAGTGCGGGTTTTCCTGGCAGCCGCCGGGCGCGGCGAGGCGGGCGCGCGCCGACCGCACCCATTAATCAGTCTCCCGCCACGAGCAGGAGGCAGCCCAGCGCCCCTCCGCCGTATCACTTTCACAGCTGCCTTCTTTGTGGGCATTCGCTGCGGGGGCCGCGCCGGCATTCTTTCCACTGCGGCCGATTATTTGTCGATGGCGGGCGAGGGGCATTCCTCTCCGCGGGTCGTGTCGCCTTCCTGCTCGCTGCGCGCACGACAAATTTGACGTCTCTCGAGGTTTATTTGACGTCTTTCTCCAGGAAGTATTTCCAAATGTCTCTTTGCCCACTCTTCGATTCCGAATGTTTTCCGCCAGTACCATAGAAGGATGTAGAATGAAACAGGTTTTTCCTGTTGGAAGCATCGAACCTGTGCATTACATTATCTTCATCACTAGAATGATGAGCAGAGCATTAATATACTTATAAGGAGATTACGAATATTATTACGTACAAATACTAAAAAACCAACTACCGCCTGTGACCTGAAAGGATCTAAAATCTACCTACTACTACCTCCGAAACCGGTGACCCATTTATTATGAATTTTTGGCACAGGGCGTGTTTTTGTGTATCTCCAATCATCTACTACGATAACAGAGAACACGTTTATGAAAATCGGAGAATCGTTAGATCAGCATGTTTGTTGAAGTGAAAAATGAACTGATATCGCGAAGAATCTATAATAGAGCGTCAAAAATGAGTATCGAGAGACCCACGTTGCCGACAGTGGTTCGTGATAGCAGAGTGGCGGGCTTGTGAGTGGTTAAAAAGACATGAATAAATTGCGAAAGAAAATAAAGAAGTTGACATGCATGAGATAGTCGAACAAAAGAATATTCAGTTACACGCTTAATAGAGTAAATATCCTTCTGTTTCGATATTTTTCAATGCTCAAATTGTACAAGTTGTTCCTCAAATTGTACTTTTAGATAGGATATGTAGATCACATATCACAAGTTATTGGCACCTCTCAGAGAAAAAGGAATGTAGAGTAGAATATTATAACCGTAGTCATCCAATCCATTGTCATTTTATTTATACTTCTTAGCCTGATAATAATTATAAGAATTTTTATATATCAAGCTTAAGCCAGGGAGTTTTCTTTTTCTGAAAATTAGGACTAGCATTATTTGATATGTTCTCCCAGTCCATTGTGAAATTGCATTTGTCTCTGTTGATACCAACATAAGTAGTTGCCATGTCTAGTTAAGATCTCCGCTAAAGCGCAGTGACTGAGCCCTACTAAGACACTCGGAGGAACGCTCTGCCTGCTGCCGAGGGCTCGCGCCGGACGCCAGCGGCGAAGGGAGCGGGGGGGGGGCGAGTGCGTCGGAGCGGGTCGCTGGCAATGGCGATGGTGGCAGCCAGAACTGGTTTCGTTGGTTTTGAAATTAGCTGGTCCGTGCTGCGTAATAAAATCTATTTAGCCCTGATAATGGCCCGCTGCGCGGCCGCCCGTCTTCACCTGTTGTTCTCAGAGCAGCACATGCTCCCGCTGCGCGTTCGCCGCCGCCCCCGGCCCGTTCCTTAAATCGAGGTTTGGCGTCACACCGGAGATGCGCGAAATGGCTTTTATATTTCAAATAAAAAACGATCATTCCATTCAATTTTTGTAAGTAAATATTTAAGACGTTTAGACCTCATATGTGAGGTTCTCTTCAGTTTCTGAAAAGGCAATGTTACAGGATAAAAATTTTTTAACAAATAATAAATTATTAACCGTTTAATTTACATCATATGGTACAAAAATTATAAAACAACGGTGAGGCATAGGCGTTTTACCTGTTGAACTGTGAGGTTAAGTAGTTAAGTACACATGTTATATCCAAAAGTAAAAAACAAGTTGCATATTGTGGTTCATCACGTATCGTAGTAGTTAGCTTTTATATTTGTCCATATTCAGGAATTATTTTACTCTCTTCAAGAGTGCTGTTGAGGAAACTCTAATTCTTCGTGTAAAATTCAGTCGAAACTTCCATACATTACAGACATTTCTCACCGCAATTTGTACTACACTATTTTAGACATGCAACTTTTTTAGTTTATTTAACTGATCATCCTTTGGATTTACCGGTATGGTTTCCGTTCTGGTTAGTTTCTGTGTTCTTTAGAATACAATATTGCGAAGGAATCTACTTGGGATCCTGGGAGAGTGGAATTTGAATGGATGAGAAGTAAATATTTTGTTGTGGATAGTTGATGGTGAATACCGAAGAAATATAAAGCATTTGTAAGAGGAAAGGGTTGAAAAAAAATGGATCTATTCTCAGGTCACAGGATACGAGTACGTGGAGATGGTATTGTAAAGGATGTGTGAAGTAGTTTTAGTAGGGACGCTCTATTGAGAAAGGGGTAGGGAAGAATTAGTTTGCCGTATGGTTTTGTCAGGCAAGACCGATGTTAGTTAGTTAGTTAGTTAGTTAATGCCTTATTTTACGTGGCGAGACTCGGGCCATCAGGCCCGCTCTTTCGTCTAACCACGCAAATTTCGATACGCTCCTTTCACCACCTAGCGGAGGAGGTATTATGTTGGGCGACGAAACTGGCGGATCTCAATTTTGCTCAGAGGCTTCCTTTAGGCTTGAGGATCTTTTACATGCAGTAAATCTACTACATGGGACAGACGGCTTTACTTCCCCTCCGAAGGAAGGCGTAGAAGGATTTTTTCGCCATTAAAAATCCGCTTCGATCGGGTTTGAACCCGCAAACTCGAGTAGTCGATGTGGGTAGTCGATGTAGAAGAAAACCAGTCAATATCTGTCGTTAAGTAATTAAAGTAATACATGCTAATAAGAAGAACAAAAGAAGCAAAAGCATTCATCCACACCATACGAAAGACCTGCCAATCGAACATTTACAGTGTCTTCTCCAGATGACTGCGTGGCCACGCGCGCAAGCTGCAAAGCCAACGAGCGTCTGCGCCGGCGACTGGCGCGTTCTTCTTCGTGGGCCACGTGGCCCGTCCCGCATTTTCCGGGCCACACCGCGGGGCAGCACTAAAGCAGGGAGCGGCGGCTCGCGAGTGCAACCAGCTTGCGCCTCCGTGGGCGCGGAGATGGCAGCTCGAATCGAGCGGCCTTCTGGGAAATTGATTCGTCAATTCGGAGCTGCGCGGGGCAGCGCGGCGGCGGCGGCAGCGCAAAAAAAAGAGAAAGGGAAATAAAAAGCCTCCGCTTTTATACAGTGGTGATAATTCCGCGCCTGCGTGCGGCTCTGGGATGGAGATTTATTGCGCTGATCGTAGAACAAACTCCCTCATTGCGTCGGGATTGTTGCTTCGCTAATGAAAGGAAGCACGCGTGCCCGCTCGGCCTCCTGCATCGCTCTGATATATCGAACGGCAACTTCTGCCCAAATTCCTGTGCGTTCAAATTCCCCACAGCCGGAATTCAACTTCGCTGACTTCATTTTAATGACATTAAAGGAAAATTACAATTTCAATGACGATTTTCTTCACGCAAAAAAACATACTATAGTTTTATCGTACGAGATACTTTTTTTTTCAAAATAGAGGGAAGAAGGCTTAACTATAATTTTTTGTATAATATATATATATATATATATATATATATATATATATATATATATATGCGCTTCCGAAATACTCATTGTAACAGACGGAATAGTAAAAATATTATATTTGTGTAAAAATAAAGAAGACCACAATATTGTACCGATGTCAGTGTCATAATTCATTAGAATGAAAAAACAACAACCTTAATACATCTCTCAATTGCACGTACTTATTACATCAAATACCGAATCGAATGCAATGATGCTTCTGCCTTCAAGTTATTCGGTTTAAGAAGCCATCTCTTCAGAAATGACCATGAACGATTTTAAAATAAAGGGTAATCGCAAGCATAGTTTCGAAACTAGTTAGCTAATCAAACGATTTCTTTATATCACAACAGATGATAAATAGTCTGTTCCCAGAAACAATAGGCAACGTAAAAAACGAATACTGAGAAGAACATTCAAAGCTTCTCGGGTCTTTTTTAAGTGCTGGCTTTTAACGCATATAACTAATTATATTGCGAAACTAGGTTTTCTATCCAGACCAACGAGAAGGAGAATGTTTTAATATTACACTAGTGGTGCTACAAGAACACATACTTCGCAATATTTGTAAAATCACGTGCCACGTCACGAAAACGCAAGTATACGTAAGTAGTTTGAGAGAGAGTATGAAGGAATTGAGAATGATGATTGAAGGATCATGTTAGAATTGCGCCTTGCCAAATCATACAAGCCAATTACAATGACTAATTCATCTAAACAGGTACGTCTGCTGAATAAAATACGTCGCATCTCTTCTAATATACCAACAGCGCTTAAAGCATTATGGAAAGAGAACACTTTGCTTACATCATAGTTGCTTCATATTCTTGTTATCGTGATACTCTTTAAGATTCAAAGCAATACAAGACAATTAAGATACCGGTTGTAATTTAAAATGTTGTTTCTTTTCTCTATAATGGTGTACTTCATTACAATGTATAGTTTTTTCTTAAACCAGATACTGTTCTCCAAGACAAAAAATAATTACTCCGTTCCTCTTTTGTTGTTTTTAAAATGCTTAGATGGATTGTGGATAATGGCGTTTTATGGATTATATGAGAAAATTTGTGGAGGGGGAGACAATGGGCAGTCTCCCCCTCCCAATATTTCTGGTTTAAATGAATTCTCTCTACCATAAAAAAGTCTTTTTATAAAATATTAAAAACCATTTATGCAAATATTTGTATTAATGTCGAATAATTATAACGCAGGATAAATAATAAATTCATAACCCCTATACAGTATTCGAGTAACTCTAGAGTGTGCAGATGTGCGTGCGTGCGTATGTGCGTGAGTTCAATTTCCGTCACTCACGGATGGACCACTTCCTGTGCACCAATCGACACATATGAGGTGTCATTCGACGCGTCACAGTCTCCTGATGGGGAACAGATAGTTTGTTTTGCGAGCCGGTTCGACCTGGAGTGCGAACTGATGCCCCTGCACCGCCTCTGACCGGGAGGTCCTAGGTTCGAGTCCTGACGGCGGCAGGATTGTCGACACTAGCTTTTCAGCTAGGTCGACTTCAGTGGCTGTCTGGAGGAGAATTCTAACGGCCGGATGCTCTGATCGGTAGTTTTCCGTGGTTTCTCCGATCAACATCAGGGGACTCCCGAAGCAGTACCCTACCAAACGGGCCACGGACTGCGCGCGATCTTTCCTTCCTCTTCCTTGTCCTCTTCTCTCCCCTTACACACACACTTACATTAACATGCTACCACATATTCCGGGAGACCGGTCGGGAGCTTAGAGCTTGTCCTGGCCGGGTTGGTGCCCCGCTGGTGGGAGAGTCCTGGTTAGGGGGAAACCCCAGTAGCTGACGGTAGGTCGGCGCCGGATCTCGCCATCCGGCGGGGGAAGATCACCGTCATCTCCCGAGGAAAAACATGCAATACACTAACGGGACTAATGACCAAAGCAGTTGTCGCGCCCGAAAACACGAAAAAACCAACCAACCAACCCACCGAGCTGGTTCGAAAATTCAAAAAAATTTCCAAAATCCGGCACATAAATGGGGACTCCCTGGACCAGGTACCCGGGAGTTAAATGAACGTCACCTATATAGATCTATGTAGGTGGTTGGTTAAACCCCAGTACCCCGAGGTTATTTTCAGTCCACAGCACCATAATTTTCTGCCATGAGGTTGGCACCCTGATTGTTTACAAACTAGCGCGGCAGAATTTGTGAGATAGGAAATATTTAATGGGAATTTTTTATAATAAATTTTCAAATTGCCTTGGAACATTTATTTTGAAGAATATAACTAAATAAGAAGAAAACCAGAAATGTAAGTACAATAGTAGAGAAAATACATTTCTTAAGAGTGCAAAGATCGATTTTTAATTTAATGTGATATAAAATTTATTCATCTTAATCACATAAACATACAAAATAGTAATCTTTTAATGCGTATATATAATCGCATACAGAACACAAATCACATTGAGTTTGTGGAGTTTTAAAATCTTAAAAAATTAGGGGACAAAAATGTGTACGTGTTAAGGAACTTAGTTGAAGCCAATGTAGTTGTAGAAACTTTTGGGTCAGAAATGTACGCACTAATCTAGTATTATCTTATAATAGTAATTGAGAATAACGCAGAAGAACAGCTAACAGGTGATCATTTATGCTCATATTTCAAAACAAATCGTAAAAATATAGCTGTGCTAAATTCTATCTATTCGCAATATTCACTCTTGCAAGTATTTTCACGGCCTTTATAATTTTGAAATTGCAATATCCCGTATGGAAATTGCAATATCCCGTAATATACGAGGCCATTTAGTGTTGGGAATTTTTGAACGGAAGTATAATCTTAATAGCTACTACGATTCATTGGCAAGTCCAATGCCAATTCTGTAAGAACTGTAAAGAAGAATTCTGTTTGAACAAAGCTAGGTATGAAAGAACTGAAGTATTAAAGAAATTTTAAACACATGAAAATACTTTTAAAAACTATTTACAGCGTCGGCGGCACCACATTCAGGAAGTAAAGAATATTTCCAAAGATATCCCTTTTCCATTCTAGAAACAATCTTCAATAGTTTTCGGGGCTTCACATCAGATGCGTCGGAGTCAGGCAACGTTTTAGGTGTCAAAAGTTTCGATCAATGGGCGTGGAATGTTCGCCTCTTGTGATTGTTCTTTCAGAGGGAATAAAACTCTACTACGTCCCGGTATATACGTTATTCTCGACGTACAAAGTATTGAAATTCTAGAGACTGGTTTGGCTCCGTGTGTACGTGTGTGCCTATCGCATTATTCTAGAATTTGAAATAATGATAATCGTTTCAAAATGAATCTGAAATTATTCTTGCATTTTATACCATTTTTCTTACTTGTTATCGGCAGTACTTGTACCATTTACTGATAACGTTCAGGAAGAATAAGACGTGCCATTCAACGTAGGTACATTTATTTCTGTAGACCAGTCCGTCATACAATTCTACACCAAAAAACAAGTGAAGTACACTCGTACATAGTTACAACTATTATATCACATACGAGTACACAAAATACTTAATGAACTAAACTACAACAATCCCCCCCTTTCGTGTGATACGGGAATACGCCGTTAACACGAAATCACGTTATTCCCATAGACATCATATGTTTAACTAATGTATTTTTATTCACATCTTTTGTTAACATATCTGCGTCTAGATTTTGCGATTGACAGTAGATTAAATCCGTTTCTCCAGATTCTATATCTTCTCTTACAAAATTAATCTTTGCATCATGTGCTTATTTCTTTTATTTTGAATTTCCAAAATTTTTTTACAGTAGATTAAATCCGTTTCTCCAGATTCTATATCTTCTCTGCGTCTTGATTTTTCCTTCAGTTATAGAATCGCATAATGCTATAAATTCTGATTCCATTGACGATAGTGCTACCAATTTTTCTTTTCTTTGCTCTTCCAACTTATTAAGTTGCTTCTGATTTTTACATTGTATCCTGGAAAGATTTACTATCTTTTGTCACACACCAACTCGCGTTCGTGAATATTGTCAACCAACCACGATTCTTATTAATCCTTAGTTTGACATTCTTTGTGCCTCTGCAAATATCTGAATACGCGTTTAAGTGCTTGCAAGTGATTGATTCGGGATCAGTTGAAAATTGAGAAAGTTTGCTATACGTAAATGCGAGATCCGGTCTGGTCGCAGTCACTAGGTACCCTATATTACCTAACATTTCTTGGTATATTTTCAGGTTGATCTTTTCAAAATTTTCAAATTCATAAAGATTTACACTTTGAGCTCCTGGAGTGCCTACTACAGACAATCATTCATTTTAATTTGTTTAACATTTCCCTTACGAAATGTTCTTGATCGAGTGTAAACCTTTTCATCTTTAATTATTCGAATCCCTAGAAACGTCACTTTATTCTGATCACTAATTTCTTTAATGGTGATATAACGTTTTAATTGATTAATCAATCATAGACTAGATTCATCTTCTTTCCAATAATCAGCAATCGTCAACGTAAAAATAATTACCAAAAATCTTCATCTTTCCCTTTTAAAACACATGGATCGCATTTACAAGGTACCATTCCACAATCTTTCAATATATATACACAACTTAAAATACCAGCATCTACCTGCCTCTGGAAGCCCATACAAACTTTTATTTAACTTCAGTACTTTAGTTTTTTCAATGTGTAATCCTCTTGGGGGTTGTATATATACATCTCTTTCCAATGTCCTGTTGAGATACGCTGTTTCTACGTCTACGTATTTTATCACAAAATCATTTGTAGCTGCAATAGACAACAGTACTTTAGTGTTTCATATTTCATAACCGACTGTAGGCATTTTCTAATCAATTCCGCATTCTTGTTTTGATCCATCGACTACTAAACGTGCTTTATATTGAACATTTTCTGATTGATTTTCTTTGTGAAAATCCATTTGTTTCTCAATATCTTTATATTTCCTATTTGATCTCTGTCCATCACATCCCACGTCTCGTAACGTTGTAAACATTCTAATTTCTTTTTCGATTGCTCTCTTCCAATCAGAATTTTCCGTGCAATTCATCGCTTCGTAATAGGTCTTTGGTAATTTTTTTCAAATTCGCTATCAGCAATTTGGCAGCCGCTTGATACCTAATAACAGGATTTCTTAATCTGACGAACGTCGTAATTCACTTGTAGTATCTATTCATTTTGTATATCTTGAGTTTCAGGTTCAACTGTCAAGTCATCGTACATTTGTTCTCTTCCATTCGTTTCATTTCGAACAGAGTTGTTAGACGTCGTTCCAACTTCCACTTGTACAAAAGCATCGCTATTGGAATCAACCACTTTCGTTTATTTGAGAATTTGTTATACGGTCATAATCAAATTCCCAATTTCTCTTTATTTATTTCTCGTGTGTTCTTACTACCCATAGTATGTTCCAAAAAATGAACATCTCTCGTTTCAATAATACAGTTTTGTTCCGAGTCAAAAATTCTATAGGCTCTTCTGTTTTTTGCGTATCCCAGGAAGATACTGGTTTACTTCTTGACTCAGTTTATTCTTTCCAGGATCAACGTTCCATAATAAGCCTTTGCACCAAATATTCGCAAATGTTGTACGCTTGGTTTTCGCTCTGACCAAATTTCCAGTGGAACTTTCTTTGTCAGTGAAGTTGTGTAATATTACGAACATATACCGCGTTTGTGCAGCTTCTCCCAAAAATTTACTGGCAGCCCTGAATCTATCAACATCGTCCTGGTCATGTCTAAAATGGTACGATTTGCTCTTTCGGCAATCCCATTGCTCTGAGGACTGTATGGTGTTGTTCTTTCGAACTTTATACCTTTATTTTTGTAGAAATCAATTAATTCTGATCCTGTGAATTCTCCTCCGTTGTCAGATCTCACGTATTTTATTTTGAAACTCGTTTCTGTCTCCCGTCTTGTTATAAATTCCTTAATCTTATATTGGACCAATCAGATCTACATGCAGCCTCTCCAATATTTGATTCGTGGTCCCCCCATGAATACTCTTGTGTGAAGCTCTAGTAAATTTTCCAAGTATACATGCTTCACAATCACCTTTTTCGACCTCGATATTGTTCAATCCCCTAACCATCTGTTTCTTCCATAATTCTTCAAGATAACTGTGATTAAGATGACAAAATCGCCTATGCCATAAATTCACGACATTTTCACATTTTAAACACAATACGTCCGCAGATTTTGAACAATTATCTCCTACGTTGTCACTAAAATTATTTACATCTTCTACAGTCATCTCTAATATAAAATTGTTTCCATCAAACGTTCCATTCGCGACGAGTTCATTGTAAGTATCATATAACTCACACCCTTTTGTCAAGTACGATTTTCTTGTTTTCTTTACCATACTTGCTGCTGACAATAAATTAGTATTCAAATATGGAACATGTAAACCCTTTCCATGATGATTTTAGACATATTTCCCAAATCATTTCGACAATATCCCTTAACTTTTCCGACGAAATCTGAATATATTTTTCCCAGTTTCGCTGTCTCTAATTTCTATCTTCGCACTAATCCGATCCTGCAGAAAATCATTTTCCGACGTCATGTGTGTCGTGCAACCCGAATCAAGAAACCACCTTTCGTCTATCATCATCTTCGTTTCTTGTTCCTTCACCACTAACACCTGTTCTTTTTCCCAATACTTTTAGAATTAAATTTCGAGGGTTCATGTTATTCTTATCTACTTCCGTAAGTTTTTTGTTTATTTTATTAAGTTCGCCCTTTGATTCATTCTTGCGGTTATCAACATTATCCCTATTACATTTTCTATGCCAACAGTTCCGTGCTAAATGACCTAATTTTCCGCAATTGTAACATGCTAATTTTTTAGTTTCTCTAGCTTTGTACGCATTATTTTCATTTTCGATAACTTCTGCCTTCTTTCGAAACGTAGAAGGTTCTCGCGCATGTGGTCAAATGTGAAATGTTGATTCGCTAATAATGCCGTTGCTACTTCATTGTAATTTCTTGCAACCCATTCAGAATGTATTGTATCAATTTTCTTCATCAATATTAGCACCTAATTCTTGCAATTCGCATGTTAAACCCCTCGATCTTGTTAAAAAATCATCTATCGATTCTTTCTTCATTAATTCTAATTTTGCTAATTTCATTTTTAAATGAACTAATTTGTTTTTATTAATTCCTTCATGACGTCGTTTTAATAAATCCCACAATTCTTTCGCATTATTTATTCCTCTACTTCAAAATTTGTTCGTTCGAGAGAGTCAAAATTAAAATGCCCATAACTTCGTCATTGTTCTTCGACCAATTTTCCCAATTTTTAATGCTTTCTTCGTCACCATCAATCTTACGCGGTTCGTCTCGAACTATTACTTCATCAAACAGATGTTTAGATTTAATTAATGCACTGACCTTTATTTTCCATAAATCGTAGTTACGCTCCGTCAGCAATTCTATTCTTGCTAAAGGTGAAGCCATCGCATCACACATTATTCTTACGAAGATTACGTTGAATGCAACCACGCTCTGCTACCAGATTCTTACTTGTTATCGGCAGTACTTGTACCATTTACTGATAACGTTCAGGAAGAATAAGACGTGCCATTCAACGTAGGTACATTTATTTCTGTAGACCAGTCCGTCATACAATTCTACACCAAAAAACAAGTGAAGTACACTCGTACATAGTTACAACTATTATATCACATACGAGTACACAAAATACTTAATGAACTAAACTACAACAATTTTCATACTATATTTATTTTGAAATCAATACATCAATACAAAATGGTTGTAATGAAAATAAAAAATAACACTGAATGATGTCTGAACACTGAAGTCCTCAAAATTATTTAAATATTTTATTACAATTACCACAAATAGTTAAAGTTAACAAATACCACAAATAATAGAAGTAGACTTGAAACACTTAGGTCTTCCAACCATAGATGTTCTTTAAACAATGTGTTTTCTAAACACATGTATCCATTAAATCCGTATGGTTTACATAATTGATTAACATTAAAATATTTACATGGTGAGTCTCTCTCGGCATATTATTTGTGTGTTACGGTTTTTAATATGATTTAATATGTTAAATAACAGATTTAAATTTAGATAAAAAACATTACTATTTAGAGAATTGTACCTGAGGAAGTGATAAACCTTATCGCGAAACGTAGTGCATGTAGTAAAAAAAAAATATAATGAAATCCAAATATATGTGTGATTTTAAGCGATGTGTTTCTGATTTAATTTATCCAATGACTGTCACTAATTTAAAGAAGAACAATAAATAGAAATGATATTTGTACTTTGTATACAATTTTGCGATGGTGTTTTATTTAAACATATTTTAGGATTGAGTTACTCCCGACAAGACACATTTTTAAGTGTAAATGTGCACTGAAATTGGCATTTGATGCATTCATCACAGTACTGTGCCTTTTCCAGAAACTTGCTTACATTGCAGCAGTGCGGTCCAACCTTTAGTTACACGAGGGCCAACAAACTTTAGTGTAGGAAAATGGTAGCTAGAGAAAGAAGCGTATTACACATAATCAGTGCTTGATGAAAATGAAATTGAAAATTTTAAATTAATAATTTTCCCGAGGCACCGAACCTTCCGTCGCTTTCCACCAGAAATCAAGCCTTTCACACACATTTGTACTGTCAGTGAACATTTGCTGTGAGAATGTAAGCAGTATGGGGAAACGTTCATTAGAAATTAGTTTCCAGAAATTTTCAGAGATATTACATGTTATTCTTGTTGAATGGGTCTGCCTGAAGATCACAAATTTCCATTCTAAAGTTGCAGGGCACCTCACTCAGTTCAATGTCCATTGAGGTTTTGAGTGTACAAGTTTTGGGTTTAAGGAATCCAAAACATGGAATTTGTCGCAAAACTCTTTCTTGATCTCAATTATTATTTCATAAAACATACTAAATTTTGTATCATTTTCTTCTTCTTCTTGTCATCCGGTGAGGGATTATTTGAGACGGGATGTGTGCTGTTTTATTTGCCTTCAGAGCAATTTGCATTACATCAAACTAAACTTTCTTCTAGTTTTTCTTGATACTAATGCCCAATATTTTCATTTATTAGAAAAGTGAAAGTTCCAAGCCTTAACCCAGAAAACTGTTCCCAGTAGTTTCCAGCTCTTGGACAGCACACTTCACAGTATAATGAAATGCCACCGTACCCAGCGTCCAAATTATCCAGGAATGCAATAACTGCTTTGAGTCTCTGGGCTTTGATGCTCGCCTTATTAAATTTACAGTATTTACAACGTTTTTGTTGTCTCTTTGAACATTCTAATTTTTTTTCCACAGAGAGTCTCTTGGTGAATAATGCAGTGGAAAAAGAAATAATGTATGTATTTTCTTTAGACAGTCCCACTAACCTATGACTAATCATTTAGCTCCATCTGATACCATAACAAAGTATTTCTCAAAACCTCCATATTTAGAAATAGTGAAATATATAGAATTCTAATTATTTCTATATAAGGAGGTTTTGAATACGTCAGTACCTTTAATGCTAGTTTTTAATGGTTTTAATCTCACCGTTCATGAATTTCAAATTCTTCGTATATTTTTCCGACAACGATAAGGAGCTGGCTAGTGTCAGTTCTATCTGCATTCTCATGTGCCTGAGAGTGCCTGAAACTTCACTACCCATATGATTAATTCTTCTACTCACTGACTGATGAGGTAGGTAAATTGTTGCGACATTTTTAGCTATATTTTATTATCTCCAAATGAAGATGTCATTTTTATAGCACATCTTTTAATCTCACCATCCGTAAAAGACTGAAATTTTATCTAGCTCTAAACATATCTCATAAGACGCCTTCAAACCAGTAGTGTTTGATGGTTGCGGAAAGATTTCTGTCTACATGATTTCAGCTTCAACTCATTAATCACAAATTCTTGGTGGAATTGGTCGTATTGTGATTTATACAGTTTGGTATAGTGTCTATTGACATTAAACTCTTTTGAAACACTTAATACTTACCTAATTTACCCCATTAGGTTAAACAAAACAGTAAATGTTCTACCACTTAGTCTGAAATTGTCGTTTATTATCTT